>CM062816.1:321285223-322496784 GCA_031772625.1 Pinus tabuliformis | reverse complement strand
TGATCCTCTGAATTGTCTTTTCATTAATGATCACTTGAATGATAAGGAAATTTGATGAGGTAAGTGCAGAACATGGGTTTTTATAAATCAAAGCAAATAAGGGTTGAATCAGATGTATCAACGCCTCTGATGGCTGACAATAATGCTTTCTGTTGAGAGGGACAACTTTGAAGGACCTCGAGAGCAGACATAGTTGATGGCACTTGAGCCAAGTCCTCAACAATATTATAGTGCTGAGCGGCTCGAGCGTTTGGATTATACGAGGACTTTCGCAGCACACCCCGAGAGGGTGGTCAGACAACATAATCAAGATTAGGTCATTTGATATGGAGAGGACCAGAGGTTGACAGGATAGAGGAGGAAGGGGTACTTTCTTTCTCTTTCCCTGCCGTCGGGGTTTGATAATCTTTAGATTTGGTAGCCACATTTATAGGTGTGTTCATCATAAACACTTGGGAACCTGAGGGAGCGGAAGACTGAGGCTGGTCTACCATTTGGGTTTGCTAGGATGGAAAGGGTTCTTTTAAGACAACTGAGGTCCCTTTAAGCAAGCAACTAACTTTAGGTCATTGGGGAAAATCTTTAGTGTAATGATCCTCCTCACGGAGAAGGCATGGATACTTCGGCTTTCTTTGAGAAGCATCGCAAGCAGACAATTTAGGAGGGCCCTATTTTATGGCATTGGGTTTGGCCTTGCCTTTGCCCTTATTTTTACCCTTAGAGTATTAGACAATCTAATATAAGTTCCCTTAGATTGAGAATGGATAAGATCCTACCTCTTGTATCACTAATCCTTGTTTGATGAAGTCCTTGTGCCTTTGCTCATTGATCAGCGCTTTAGTGTCAATCAAGCACCTGAAACAATGAGACAAGAAACTAAAGCAACATGATAGCATACAAAATATTCAACCTACTTAAGAGTCTAAGGAGTCTTAATCTACCAACTAACATATGCAATTGATATAGGAAACACAATATCAGTTTTTTTATTATGACAAAAATTAAAGTACAACCTTCGCCTTAGCGTTGCAGGTCTCCTTCGACGTGTCCAGGTTCCAACACCACTGTTAGCATCTCATGTTTCACCTCAAAACAATGGAAGTTCAAGGCTTCTTCCTATTTCTCCAACCAAACACTACAAGCTTATTCTCCCTTTACAAACATGAACTAGAAGGCTAAAGCTATTAAGATATTCCTGGTTATCCAAGCTCCTTCATTAGCTAGCTGAGGTTGGAAAAGGGGGAGTTTATATAGCTTGAGAGAGGGGAAATGGATCCACTTATGATGGGAGAGGCCTTATCCCTTTTGGTTTTTTCCATTTTAATAGGGGAAAGAGCCCAAACAGTCTCTCTTGGATCTATCTCGTTTAACCATTTATCAAACTTCTGTTCATGAAGCTTCTAGACTGTGAAGCTTTGACTCCATTTTAAAAACTTGACAAAAGAGGGTCGGTGAGGTTATGAATGGCTTACCAGCGCCATTCGGCGCTAGGCCCAGTGTTAGTCTCTGTAAATCGGTGTAGGGAAGAAATTGAGTGCTAGCGTCGGTCTTGAAAACTGAGTTTGAAGAAATATTCAAGGGAAATGATGTAAGAGGGAAATGTTCTGCAGATGAAGAGGGATATAAAGACATGTTCTTCATATCAGGGAAATGCATGAGGGTCACTGTAGAGTTCCTCCAGGATTGAGGAATGGGGAGTATAGGGACAGTGACGTTGTGTAACACTTCTTTGACTGCATGCACTAGTTGTACAAATTGAACTAGTTTACAATTGATAGTACACTACCCTTGAACTCCAATCTCAACTGTGTAACTCGAATTCTCTACATGAAACAATTATTTTGGGCTGATTTATCAGTTAACTAGATGATCACTTAGTGTGAAAAAAGTTGCACATGCTTGTCACTAAGTGTGAAAAAAGTTACACACCCTTGACTAAACCTCCACTAGTTTTACTAACATTAAGAACTAGTTACACTGACAATAACTCAAACTAACTTAAATAGATTGCCACACATTAGCAATCGATCATGTAGAACTAAACTCAAGTGTCTCCAAACAAAATTTACTGAGCTAACTGAGGGACTACCTCTAGTTAACTACCTCAGTTAACTACCTCCAAGCATTCCGCTGAAATTGAAATTTGAATTTCTCCTAATTTAATCAAGGGAAAATTAAATTAGGAATTTCTTGCTGTATTTTCAACATGTGGTAATATGTTTGGCTTCAATATATCTATTTGGGTTATTAAGGTTGATCCTACAAATATTTATGCCATCCTAGGAATGACACCCCCACAACAAAAGAAAAGTTTCACTAGGATATATATATTCTTATATAAACTTTGTGCTATCTAACATTATCTGTCCAACCATCCTTTCAAGTCTCATGCCTTAGATTATATTATTATGGGAACTCTTTTTAGATGGACTCCTCAAGTCCAAACATTATTTATTGAACTTAATGAACTTCTTTTCCCCTCTAATAGAGGGTCACCCTACTCTCTTCAACTCATCTATCAACATAATGCTTCCTCAAGAGCATGATGATGACATGGAATGCATCATGTGCTATATTGGGAGGACCTTCTTATCATACAAAGTCAACTACACTACCATCAAGAACTAGTTTTTGTTCCTTGTGTTTGTGTTTGAATGCATATGTATTTACACATTGAATCACATAGTGTGTGAAATACAATATTTTGAGTGATTTTCCACCAAAAAATGAAAAACAAGATCCTCCATGGCCCATTGAAAATGACTCTCTTATGTCATACACTAATAACTTTTAGGCATGTTTGTGCATTAATAACTTGTTGATGGTGTTGGACCCACCAACATGTGAGGGTATCTCCCCGGTAAGAAGTCCTAACTAGACCTCAGACTGTTTGGAGTAGGAGTCCCAACAGTGGGTTGTAAAGGTAACGCCTTGACCACAATTGTAGAAATTTGAATAATTAAGTACTTATTCACAAAGATTATCCCGATTATACACTATTGCGGAATACATGCACAATACATAATCTCCTCTATGTTGATCATCAATTTAGTAGCATAAAAAACAATGAAACATCAATCGCATGCACACATTAACACTGTATGTAGCCCGGGGAAAGCATACAAATGAAAACCCCACACTATCTGTATATTATAATGATAGAGAACATGTAACAATACATAGTACAATACTCCTCACAAGTACTTAGTACTATCTCCACCTGTTACACACAAAACTAGCTCAGATCTGATCAATCACAGCTCAAATCTCCTCCATTGCTTTGCCTGCCTCCACTGCGCAATCCTGCAAGGGAATCAATCACTCTGTGAAATCGAATTCCTTTAGTTATACTATGCAAGCCTCATGGGCAATCTCCATCCATGCATGTGCAAATCTCATGCACAACTATAGTCATAACTGATAGCAATCTCAACCTCTAACACCTGTCTCCACTGAACTGTACATGCACTAAGTTAACTAATGTATTCTTCAGTTGCTTTATGAGTTAATAATTAGTGAATTAATTAATATTTAATTCACACAACTCATCACTAGTGTATTCTTTAGTTAGACTAAAATACAACTAGTTCAACCAAGTCAAACTGAACACAACTCCATCAACTCCACAATCAACTCCACAAACTCAACCACATGAGTTCTAACTAAAGTCCTACATGCTAATAGCTCAACTGACCCACAAGAAAAGCGTATTTCCTTCTGACAGCTGCATGTGTGCCACATTTGTAGCTCAAAATGAAGTGCTCCAAGAGGATAAGATAATGTTTATAGTCCAAATATATTATGAGACAATAATATTCGATTGTTCTATTTTTAGCCTGGTAGTATAAAATTGAAAACCCCAATATGTCTAAAAATAGAAGTCCATCTATTTTTACCAACATGACCAATCGTCCACAAATAGCATCCTGCAACTCATAGACCATGATCCATATGTCTAAAAATAGACATAGTCTAAAAATAGACTTTGCGCCAAAAATAGCCTGCAGGCCCACTTAGTGAAGGCGACTTCTTTCCACTAAGTTCCATCATCTTGTTGCATTCTCAACACTCCCTCTCAACAAGATATGGATTATTAGCAACCCATATCCCGCCTCAGTGCTATTCGAATTTGCTCCTGGTGAGCGCCTTCGTCAAGATATCAGCATCCTGATCCTCCGTTGGAATGTATGAAAGTAACATGACTCTCCGCTGCACACAATCTCTGATATGATGGTACCTGATGTCAATGTGCTTGGATCTATCATGAAATACCGGATTAGCCCAGAGTTTAATGCAACTCTGGTTATCACAGTAAATCACAGTAGGCTCCAAGTGAGAACCGAATAACCCGACCAGGATCTTATCCATATAGCCTCACATGCAGCCAAACTTGCTGCCATATACTCGGCCTCTGCTGAACTGAGTGCCACGGATCTCTGCTTCCTGCTCTACCAAGAAACTGCTGTCGACCCGATACTGAAGACCCCTCCTGATGTGCTCTTTCTGTCCGTTGGGCTCCCTGCCCAATCTGCATCCGTGAAGCCACATAGCTTCACCTCATCCTCCTTTCTGTACCACAATCCATATCCCGATGTGCCTCTCAAATAACACAATACATGCTTGCCTGCCTTCCAGAAGAGCTTGGTTGGCTTAACCATAGCTTGTGAAAGCTGGTTAACAACATAGCATATATCGGGTCGTGTATTGACTAGATACATAAGTGACCCCACTGTTGATAAATAGTGGCATCCACTACTTCCGCCGAAGTAGCATCCTCCTTCCTCCAACCTCCAGGAAGAGGAGTATCAACAGGCTTGCAGCCATGCATGTTGAACTTCTCGAGTATCTCCCGAGCATACTTACCCTGAGAAACAAATAGTCCATCATTATGCTGCCAAATTTCCAATCCCAGGAAATAATGAAGGAGGCCCAAGTCCTTCATCTCAAACTCCTTAGCAAGATCATCCTTGCATGAAAGTATCAACAGCTCATCACCTGTTAGAATCAAATCATCTACATAAAGTACAATGATAAGCAACTTACCCTCCACCACAATCTGGTATAGGTTAGGATCCACCTCACTATTGGAGAATCCAAGTCCGGTGAAATAATTGTCTATCCATGTGTACCAAGCACGTGGTGCTTGTTTCAACCCATACAGCGCTCTCTTGAACCTGCACACATGCGACTCGCTATTGAAGATTTCAAAACCTTCGGGCTGCTCAATGTACACCTCCTCCTCAATGACTTTGTTGAGGAACGCAGTCTTCACATCCATCTAATGAATGTGCCACCCCATCTACGCTGAGAGAGCAAGAATCGTCCGTATGGAAGAATACTTTGCGATAGGTGCAAAGGTCTCCTCATAATCGATCCCATCTATCTGTGAAAAGCCTCGAGAAAAAAATCTTGCGTTGTACTTCTCCACACTCCCGTTAGCTGCCTGCTTAACTTTGTAGATCCATCTCGAACCCACCACTGATTTCCCTTCCGGTCTTGGGACAATCTACCATGCACTGTTTCTGACAATCGAATCATACTCTTCCACCATGGCATCTACCCATGCGGGATCCTCCATAGCTTCCTCGAAAGAGGATGGCTCAGTCACAACAAATTTGCTCACAAGAGCCATGTATCCAGTGTACCGATCAGGTGACTGTCTCTGTCTACGTTGAGCTGTAGGTGGTCCTACAACCTTCTCTGCATCTTGAGCCAGTCGTTCAGCTTCTGTCAAGCGCTTTCGCCCTCTGATGGTTGGTGCTGCATGAGTGGTCTCTTCCACTCCATGAACTTCGTCCTGTGGCTGATCCACGTCCTAAAGCTCATCCTTAGGAACTAATAGCTCTTCATCTACATGCAAGTGTGGCTCCCTCTCAAGTGAACACTTCATGGCTTTCTCCTCCTGAAATTTTATATCCTGTTGCACAAAAGTCTTGCCACTGTCTGGAAAATACACACGATAGTTGTGGGATGTATCAGTGTACCCCACAAATATCCCAACCTCTGTGGTCGGCTCCAACTTCTTCCTGGCATCCTTCGTCACATGCATGTAAACGTTAGCACCAAAAATCCTCAAATGAGAAAGATTAGGCTTCTTACCAGAATAAGCCTCCTCAGGTGTACTCATGCCAAGTATCCTATGAGGACAACGGTTCTGCACATATATTGCAGTATTGCATGCTTCCACCCACAAGTGAAGGGGTAGGCCCTGATCATGCAACATCGCCCATGCAGCACCCACGATCGTTCTGTTCTTCCGCTCAGCAACCCCGTTCTGCTGTGGGTTATGGGAGCTATGAGCTCTCTTGGAATCCCTTCTGCACTGCAAAAGTCCTTGAACTCGCCAGAGATGTATTCACCACCATTGTCGCTCCTAAAAGCCTTCACCTTCTTCCCCGACTCCTTCTTGACCAATGCTTTGAACTCACAGAACTTAGAGTATGTCTCGCTGTTCTTCTGCATGAAGAAGATCCAGCACTTTCGAGAGAAATCATCAACAAATATCACATAATACTTGTGTTTTGCTGTCGAAGCTACTGAGAAAGGTCCACACACGTCTGTGTGAATTCTCTCAAGGATCGTCGTGGTGCGACTATCCTTCTCATGAAAGGTGGCTTTCACAAACTTTCCCAAAGTACACCCCTTGCACTGATCTGACTGCGTAAGAGTGCCTTTAGGAAGCCTAGTAGTGATCTGCTGCAGTATCTTCAAGGCTTCATGGTGAAGGTGACCCAATCTCCTATGCCACAGCTCGCCATCATCCCGTCTCACCAATCCTTCTGGCTTGCATGCCATTGCTATGCAGCCATCTACATGCAACTGATAAAGGTTCCTGACTCAAACCCCTATCTTACGGGTTTCTCCAGTTGTCTTGTTGCGCAGGAAAGCCTTTCCCTCGTTGAAAACAACATCATATCCCTTGTCTTCTAAAATCACCACAGAGATAAGATCTTCTTCAATCCTGGAACATGAATCACTTCCTTCAATACGAAGGGTTTACCAGACTCCCTCTCAAAGGAAATGGTACCGATACCGGTCACACTGTATCTACCATCATCGCCCATCTCGATGTGCACTCCAAGATCTTTCTCCTCCAGATCAGAAAACAAATCGCGATCTCCTGTCATGTGAAAAGATGCACCACTGTCCAAGAACCACACCGATCCCATAACACTTGAAACCAAGCATGCGATCAATGAAAAATCAAGCTCAAACTGCGAGGCTAGAGCCTCTCCTACTGCAGATCCAACAGCTTGCTTGTTCTTCTTCTTCTGCGGACAATTAGTGGCATAGTGTATGTGCTGGTGACAGTGAAAGCACTTCACCTTGGACATGTCCTGCTTCTTTCCTTTTGCACCAGAATGAGAAGCTTTCTTGCTCTTCGCCTTCTTTGCTTTGGCAGCCAAAGCGCAATTTTCTTCATCATGTCCCTTTGATAAAGATCCGTCGCTAGTATTCCGCCTGATCTCCTCCTGCACAAGATTCGACCAAAGTCTCTCCCATCCTAGCAATTTCTCCCGACCATTGACAGAGTCCTGATAGGAATGCCAAATCTTCAGAAGTCCAAGGAGATCCAAGCTCACCAAGTCCTCATCATCGACAGTCACCCCCACACTTCCCAGCTCATCCCTGCACTGAGTGAACTTCGTGAGATACTTGGGCATGCTGTCTCCCTTCTCGCACTTAATGTTTCTGAGTTTATCTTTGAGCACCAACTTCCTCTGATCGCTCTTGCTTTGGAATAGATCTATCAATGCTTTCCACATCAAGTATGGAGAAGCCTTTCCATGCAGGTTGGACATAATGTGATCCTTCACGCCATCCAACAGAATCCTTCGACACTTTGCTGTCTTCTTTTGCCAAGCATCAACTTGCGCAGTATCAGTAGGCTTTGGGACCTCAGTCTCTATGAAATCCTTCAGCCCATTATCATCTAACACCACCTCCATCCTGTCCTTCCATGCAATATAGTTTGAGCTGCCCTCAAGAGCATACTCCAATCGCAATCTGTTGAAAGACATTGCCACGTTGATACTAAGAAAACACTGCTGCAAATTCGAATTCCACCAGCTCAAAACTCAACCGCCTCTGATCTAAAATTCATGAGAAAAAAGTATTTCTCATACAGAGATTGACTGTATGGGCTTTTACTGGATATCTCACCTTCCAAAGGAAGGATGAATCTAGAGGCTACCTGGCCTAATTATAGACTCTGCCTGAAGAAATAAAATGTAAACACTTTCTGAATAGTAGGTTTGATGATCAACAACTCCGATACCATGTATAAATTTTGAATAATTAAGTACTTATTCACAGATATTATCCCGATTATACACTATTGTGGAATACATGCACAATACATAATCTCCTCTACGTTGATCATCAATTTAGCATTCATAAAAAACAATGAAACATCAATCGCATGCACACATTAACACAGTATGTAACTTGGGGAAAGCATACAGCTGAAAACCCCACACTATCTGTATATTATAATGATAGATAACATGTAACAATACATAGTACAATACTCCTCACAAGTACTCAGTACTATCTCCACCTGTTACACACAAAACTAGCTCAGATCTGATCAATCACAACTCAAATCTCCTCCACTGCTTTGCCTGCCTCCACTGGGCAATCTTGCAAGGGAATCAATCACTCTGTGAAATCGAATTCCTTTGTTTATACTACGCAAGCCTCATGGGCAATCTCCATCCATGCATGTGCAAATCTCATGCACAACTATAGTCACAACTGATAGCAATCTCAACCTCTAACACCTGTCTCCACTGAACTGTACATGCACTAAGTTAACTAATGTATTCTTCAGTTGCTTTATGAGTTAATAATTAGTGAATTAATTAACATTTAATTCACAGAACTCATCACTAGTGTATTCTTTAGTTAGACTAAAATACAACTAGTTTCACAACTCCATCAACTCCACAATCAACTCCACCAAACTCAACCACATGAGTTCTAACTAAAGTCCTGCATGCAATAGCTCAACTGACCCACAAGAAAAGCTTATTTCCTTCTGATAGCTGCATGTGCCACATCTTTAGCTCAAACTGAAGTGCTCCAAGAGGATAAGATAATGTTTATAGTCCAAATATTATTATGAGACAATAATATTCAACTGTTCTATTTTTAGCCTGGCAGTCTAAAAATAGAAACCGCCCATATGTCTAAAAATAGAAGTCCATCTATTTTTACCAACATGACCAATCATCCACAAATAGCATCCTGCAACTCATAGATCATGATCCATATGTCTAAAAATAGACATAGTCTAAAAATAGACTTTGCGCCAAAAATAGCCTGCGGGCCCACTTAGTGAAGGCGACTTCTTTCCACTAACCTCCATCATCTTGTTGCATTCTCAACAACAATAGCGCGCAAAGGTAAGTATGGTAACTTTTTTAGAAGCAAGTGTGTGACCTTGCAGCAAGTCAAGTGAGATGCATGAGGGTTATACACACGAATGGGGAAAAGGAAATGTGTCCCTTAGAAGCCTGTAATAGTACGCAACTTGAAAGGAACACACGAGCTGAATGGAATCATAGGCTGGAAGCAGAATAGTCCACAATCCAAAGTGATAGATTAACACAACAACATTTCTTCAACAAGATTCATATAATCGTATACAAAATATTTCATACACAAATGCGTAAGTTAAATAAAATACATTGCTAAAGTAACCAGAATAGTCAAATTACAATAACAATATATGCATGAAAATGTGCTGGCTTAGTCATATTATTAAGTGAAGTTCCATCCATACATACACCATTGATAACCACTAGCCCCAATAGTGGAATGTTACAGTCAACACCACCTGCTCCTCCAAAGGCGTGTAATCACTCTACATTGTGGAGAAGTCAAGGCTCGTCACAATACTCTCCAAGCCCTCTCTAAGAAATGACTAGCCAAAAGCTTGGCCCCTAAAATCTTGTTCTATGAGTTATGAGGTTCTATATATAGCAAAGGGTGGGGTGACCCTTGAAATTCCCCTTTGAATCTTGGACTACCCTCATGACTCTTCACATTACATAGTGAACGTTTAGATTCCACTAGTGACACTTGGAATTTCACTTACATGTTTACAATAATATACATTTTCCACATGTACCCATGTGAGACAAAATAGGCTAGAGACAACCTAACAAAAAAAATGCTATGACTTCGAGCTTTTGGGAAAGACCAACTCAAAAACACCCACTTGATGCTTCTCGGTCATGTACTGATGCCAAGCTTAGTACTATGATGTGATGTCCCCCAACTGCTTGATGTTGTCTTGTTGAAAGCAGATTCTTGCCTCCACAACATCCGGTCATGTGGTCTTAGAAACTGTCCATCTCGTCTAGAAGCATGCACAACATTGTGATAAGTGTGGTTGGACCACCGATGTACTTCTTCATGTTGTCTACACTCAGCTGCAAGTCGTCACTAGTGGCCTTGCTCATCAAATGCTCCGTGTACCTGTCAACCTCCAACCGGACTTGGTTCTTGTGCTTAGCTTTGGTGAGGGAACCTACATCTGTTCAATCTCTTCTTCAACTGGTGGTTGTTCTAGCTCATCAACCTGTATTAGCACTGTTTCTCTATCATTGCACCTTTCCTTTGTTCTTCTTCATGTTTCTACTTCTTAGCTCCTGTTCTTCCTTCTACTCTCATTCTTCTTGTTGCGATCTCAGTTCTGCTACCTTCTAGCGCCGCTCTTTTCTCTTCCTATGCTCTGCTATCTGTGTCCTGTGCTTCCTTTTTCTTCTACTTTCAAAGCTTCCTGGATGAAGATTGAATGCACTTTCTCTATACAACTTTGTCCTCCCTTTGTTATGTCAGCAAGTTCCTCTTTCCCTGATCTGATACTGGCTTGTTGCCTTCTGCCACTGCTACTAGTTTTGTTGCCATGTTAGTGTTGATTCCTTTTCTGTAAACAATTGGGCATTTGCATATATTGGAAAGTAAACTAGTGCTTGCTCAACTGCTTCCTCGGTACTGCTTTTAGTGGTCGCTCTTAAAGAAACTCTCTTTGGTGCCTTGATACAATGACTGCTGGAGAGAAGCACTTCACGAGCGTCGTACTTGTGGGATAGAACGAACATGCATGGCAAGCAAACATTAACTCTTACAAATCTAACTTTACAGCATGATCAAGCACATCTAAGGCATTTGATGAGAGGAAATGCACAGTTTTGACTGACAAGGGGTGACTGAATGATTGTGGGAACTACGCAATATGTATTCCTGATAGTCATTGTGGAAGCCTACTGATTAGAAGTGCACTATGCATAGTTCAATCTGGGACAAGGCTTGGGAGAGATTGCAAATTGCGCAGTCTCAGTGACCAAGATGGGAGACTGGCTCCTCGAACTACACAATATGTAGTTGGATCTAGCCTAGGACAACCTCTATGCAATTCCAGAAGCCAAGACAAAGGCCTTGAGCTGTCAGATTGTGCAGTGCATGCAAGTGAATGTGAGTGTTGGGACAGGGTCCCCTAAGTTTAATTTTGGGGCAAAAGCCCAAGTTTTGTGGTAGAAAGCCCAAGTTTTTGTGATGTAAAGTGTAAATTCTCTACAAGTTATGATTGCAGAGCATGTAGATGTAAAGTGTCACAAAGGGTTTTTACCCTTCATTTATGTAAATTGTGTCGATTTTAGAAGATCTACCCATGGTCTGCGGACCATGGGATTGTATAAAAAGGAGAGTCTTAGAGAGTCTAAGGTAGTTTAGTTAGGACAAGATGAATGTAATGGGTCAATAGGAGCTAAGAGAGAGAGTCTTAGAATAGAAGAGAGGCTCTACAGCTGTGTGTGTAGGGGCCTAGAGTAGAGTCTACAGCTGAGAGTGCAAACCCCTGCAGCCGAGTGCGCAGGGTAGTTTTGAGTCTGTAAGCAAATATGAAGTATCAATAAAGTGATTGTTATGGAAATATCTGTGTTTTATCCATTTACTTCTATTATGAATGAATTCATTTATGTTATGATGAATAATGGGTTTATGATTTAATGCTGTATGGATGTGTGAATCTGTATGTTTTACATTGTTATATGAATGCAAGTAATAATATTGTTTACGTGAAGAATGTCTTAATGCATGCTAAAGATATCAGACACTTAAGCCGATCTGGGTAATAATAGACCTAGGAGTGATTACAAAGGCATGTAAGTTGTTGATTCACCTGTTTAGGGTCTGCGAAAGATACACCTTCACGAAGGTTTAGAGGCTGGTAAGAGGAATTTATATCGATAAGCCTCGAGGGCTTGTCGATCTGCACGAATGCAGATAAAGGGTAAAAAATGACATCATAACCATCCATGGGTGTGGAAACTTGGTTCCAGCATCCCCCCATACTGCTTTGAGTGAGACTTCAGTCTGCGGGTTGATGCCAAAAGGGCCAATATTGTAGGGATTTGCTTGGCAAACTTAACGCTGAACCTGGGTCAGGACCCACTAAGCCAACCAGTTTTGGTTCATTGTGAAGGCTGTGTGGGAAGCCCAGGGCATTACAAATGATTAGATGAAGAAAGCTACGTTGTTCGCTGCTTTATAGGAGTGTGTGCTAACATGGTACATTAATTACTACACTGATAACCCGATGGTTGCGTTGGCGGAAATTCAAACTACGATGAATAAGGAATTCAGTAGGCCCAAATCTGAAGCGCAATCGATCATTGGATTCAAAGAAATAATGATGAAGCCTGGAGAGACACCCTAGGAGATGGATCAGAGATTGAAGTGAAAGATCCGTGAAGCTAACATGAATCTTATGGATGGGCAACACCGCGAGTGGTTTGTGGCTTCTCTCTTGCCTCATCTGAGGGTTGCTTTATCACAACAAAATATTGGGACCTAGGCAGAGGCCCTAGAGATTGCGATGAGATTGCACGAAACACCAATTCAAGATGCTGCTTTAGGAGTTCAGTAGATTCATGCGAAGTTGTAGAACCTTTGCTTAGAATTCCAAAGTTTGAAGAAGGATAGAGCAGCTCGGCCAGAGGTGCGTGAAGAGGTTTGGTGTTTGAAATGTAAGAGTCAAGGGCATGATAAAGATCATTGCCTTGTCTTCGCGAATTCTATTGCAGGAGGAGGGCCAATGCCTCTAAGGCCAAAAGCTCAAACATGGCCAAGTGCAGGGCTTGTGCTGTGGTGTGTTATCTATTAGGTAGCTGGAAAGCATGCGATAGATAATTGCCACTTGCTATAGAAATTTGTACAGACACTGCAACAACTCTTTTGCAACTTCTGCCAATTAGTAGGTCACGATGAGCGCAATTGCCATAGTTATGAGTTAATGATGGAGAGAACACCTACGTATCGGATGCATATAGAAACTCAGCCTCCGGATCAAGGTGATGGGGGGCTGCGAGGAGGATATGAGGGGCGTGGATGAGGCTGAGGCAGAGGAGGACTTACGAGAGGTCAGTGGCAAGTTATTTTCTACAATTGTGGAGGTCTAGGACATTACACACGAGAATTAACGAACCTAATGCACCTGTCGTGCCGATAATATACCTAATTTGACCACGTGATAGAAGACTGCCTTTTATTAATAGATAAGATGTGCGAAAAGGGGACACAACCTCAACAACCTACATAGAACTTGTAGATGATGAGGGCTGAACCCCGCAAAGAGGACCCAATGTGAATATTGTGCTGCGAAGTGGAATGACAATTGATGAAGATAAGGGAAAGCGGCCTGAAGAAGGTGAATGGGTCTACAAATCTCTAGAAAAGGAGGTTGGGTTTGATTTGGAGCATGCGAAAGAAACCTTCATGGAAGTGAAGAAAATCTTCGTTGAAGCTTCTACTTCAGGAAGTCAGGATAAGAAGTCTGAAGAAATGGACCCATCCATGCTTACTACATTTTTGGAGACCTGTAAGAAGCTACTATGCGATAGAAAGGCCGTAAAGGGATTACAGGAGTTGATCAATAAATGTT
This sequence comes from Pinus tabuliformis, assembly GCA_031772625.1. Taxonomy (NCBI): domain Eukaryota; kingdom Viridiplantae; phylum Streptophyta; class Pinopsida; order Pinales; family Pinaceae; genus Pinus; species Pinus tabuliformis. The sequence continues at coordinate 322,482,833 of CM062816.1, read as the reverse complement.
CTGGTAATGATCCTAAGGGACCACGTTTGGTCAGGAAAATTGGTAAGCATAAGGCAAGAACAGGGCGTGAGATGAGGCTCACTGCGCAAATAGGAGAATATGAAATGGACCAAGTTATTCTGGATCTTGGGTCAGATACAAATGTTTTGCTGAAATAAACATGGGAGAGAATGGGAGACCTACACTACAGTGGTCTCCTATTCAATTGAGGATAGTGAATCAAAAAAATATTATTCCCATGGGAAGATTGCAGGGAGTGATTGTTGATATTGAAGGCATGAGCGCATTGGTGGATTTCGAAGTAGTAGAGATTGTTGATGACATCAATCCCTACCCCGCACTCCTTGGGATTGACAGGGCTATCGACATGAACGACGTGATCAATTTGAAGAAGTGATCAATGTCGTTTGAAAGAAAATCACTCCACATAGTAGTACTGTTGGACCATGCAGAAGGATCGTGCTATACGAAATCGGTCCGCCATTACGAAAGTGATAATGATTTGGACCAGATTTATAAGATAACAAGATGAGATCAAGATTGGGTGAATCCAATAGTAGATGGATGTATTTCATGGGACCACGAAAGCTCCTACATATCAGATTCAAATGAGGAATTACGCTACGATGTAACATGATGACCAAATCGCTATGCTGTGTTTCGTCGGAGGTAAGAATTCTGCCTTACTATGATGGTTTAACTGACGTTGATAAATTTCTGGATGCATTTGAAAGGGAAGTGCCAGAGAAGAATCGTTTCCAAGCCTTGGACTTGGCGTTGCGCGCTATACCTACAAGATCGTGGGCTGCGCATAAAGAAAATTTCGATGGATGGTGCGAATATAGAAGAATGATGAGGGTGCGGTTTGGCTGCTCAAAGGTGCGATTGACAGAGAAATATGATGTAAGGAGTGATCTGCGCGATCACTTAGCAAAATGGACCAATTCTTATGGAGCAGAGCCGCAACCGGAGTGGGTGCTTTTTTTTTGTCACACCTTGGATGTAATACCTATGAATTGGTACTTGGAGACAAAGCTCCGCCATGGCATGGATGAATGGGATATTTTGAGAGAGGGATTCTTGATGACATTCAACTTTGTCGATGGATTCGAGTGCATTGATGAAGTGTTGTAGGAGATCAAAGCAGAGATCTTCAGAATCCCACAGGATCCCTTGGAATTGATTCAACCAAATTAGACCACTTAGTTGCACCATGCGCTGGAGTTCTACAATGTGACTACTAAAGAAGAAGACGAGGATTCGAGGAACATTACTATCCCAGAGATAGAAGGTCATTGCGAAGTTGAAGGGCCACCGATAGAGAATCTAGATATCACCGCGCCACTGAAAATGAGACAAGTGAACATTGGGATAGAGGTGGAGCCGAGGTTTGCAAAGATAGGGGACTACTGGGATGTTGCTATGGTGGATAAGGTCGCCAAATTACTCCGTGAGTACCAGGATTTGTTCCCTACAAAGTTTTCAGACTTGAAAGGGATAATAGGAAATTTAGGAGTGATGAGGATAACATTGAAACTAGACGCGAAGCCTGTGAAACAGAGGCCATATTGCCTCAATCCTAAGTACAAAGAAAGGGTCTGCTTAGAATTGGACAAAATGTTGGCAGCGGGAATCATTGAACCAATGGAGGAATCCGATTGGGTCAGTCCTATGGTAGTTCAGGAAAAGAAGCAGAAGGATGAAATAAGGATATGTGTAGATCTCAGGAAGCTGAATGACGCTTGCGTGCATGATCCTTTTCCAACTCCATTCACCGATGAAGTGTTGGATAATGTAGGAGGATAGGAAGCATATTCATTCATTGATGGGTTCTCGAGGTATCATCATATCAAGATCGCGCCAAAATATAGGAGTAAGATGACCTTCACAACTGAATGGGGATGCTTTCAGTACATTGTAATGCCTTTTTGGACTGAAGAATGCACCGACGATCTTTTCGCACATAGTCATAGTAACATTCAAGGACTTCATTCACAAGTTCTTGGAGGTATACTTTGATGATTGGAGGGTGTTTGGTCTGGTAAAACATCATGTAGCTAGCCTATGCTTGATGCTGGATACATGCAAGAGGTATCATATTGCGCTAAATTTGAAGAAATTTTTGTTCTATGTTCCCTTAAGAATATCGCTCGGTCATGTAGTGTGCAGATAAGGATTAATGGTTGATCTAGTTAAGATTGCAGTTATAATCAATTTGGAGGTGCCAAGAAGTGTCAAATAGCTGCATGCAATGCTAGGGCATACTGGTTATTACCAAAAGTTCATCAAGAGTTATGCCCAGATTACTACGGTGATGGAAAAACTGTTGAAGAAGGATTCTAGATTCCTTTGGAATGAAGAATGTTAGCGAAGCCTGGATGTGTTAAATGAAAATATGGTTACTGCACCGATCCTAGTCTTCCCGCATTGGAAGAAGGAATTTCATGTGCATGTGGATGCATCATGTATTGCGCTGGGAGAAGTATTGACACAGGCTGGTGAGGGAGAGTTGGGTCACTCTATCACATTTTCAAGTAGGAAGTTATCTAAGGCTGAGAATAATTATTCAATGACCGAGTGTGAAGGTTTGGCTATGGTGTATGCACTCCAGAAGTTTAAACACTACTTGCTAGGTGGACACTTTAAAATGTATACAAACTATTCTGCATTAAAGTACCAGGTCAACAAGCCTATGTTGAGGGGGAAAATATGTAAATGGTTGCTGTTGTTCCAGGAATACAATTTCGAAGTCATTGTAAAGCCAGGGCGATTTAATGTAGGAACAGATCATCTGTTGCACATTGAAATAGGTGAGGAACCCACTAATTTGGAAGAATGGATTCCTAACACGTAAATATTTATGGTATGCATAGAAGACAATAATTTTGCAAACATCATACACTTTCTGACTACAGGGACGACTCCAGAAGGGTACACTAGCCAACAAATGAAGGAATTGGTGGTGCGCGCAACAGATTTTTCTGTTATTGCAGGTCACTTGTATAATATGGAAGTGGATGAGATATTGCAACATTATGTGCCTGAGTTTGAATGAAGCAACATCCTATCCGAAGCTCATGGAGGGGCTGTGGGAGGCCATTATGCAGGAAAAGAAACAACGCAAAAGATTTTACGCATTGGGTTGTGGTGGCTAACACTACATAAGGATTCCAAAGCTTATTGTAGGGCATGCGATGCATGTCAGAGGATAGGCAGGCCATCGTGGAGGGATGAGCTGCCTTTGAATCCACAAGTGTTGTTGCAACCATTTGAAAAATGGGAAATTCATTTTGTAGGACCAATTCAGCCTCTAGGAAAGAAGACGAGTGCACGGTATATCATCACCGTGACTGAGTATCTAACTAGATGGGTGAAGGCACAACCCATAAAGGATTGTACAGGGGTAGAAACAAAGGAGTTCCTATTTGAATATGTGCTGACTAGGTTTGGTTTCCCGAATATTTTGATGAGTGATCGTGGTACACATTTCCTTAATGAAACAATTAGTATGCTAATGAAGGAATTCCAAATTTATCATCAAAAGAGAATGCCATATCAACCTCAAGCTAATAGGATGGTGTGTTATGAAACCAGCTCAAGAAAAGATAGAAAAGATAGATCAACGCCTTAGAATTCAGCCTCTTCGAGGGGGCAACCTCCTTTACATTACATAAATGAACAATTCTTGGATGATACAAATGAAAAGACATCCTTTCTATATATAGGAGTCTAAGGGGTTATAACATAATCAGAGTCGACATAACAATAATAATGTAAGGGCACAATAATAACAATAGTGGGCTTCTATGGGGCACAATAGTAACAAGATGGGCACTACATGGGTACATCAATATAATAAGTGGGTTATACTAATAACCATAAGGGGTTACACTAGTAGTATAGGGGCCTAACATGCCCCTCTCCTTCAAAAAGTGTTGTCCTCAACGCTTGAGTAGTTCTTGATGCTTCTGTATAAAATTCTTGTCCTCCCATGTGGAATATTCAGCAGGTAAGTTCTTCCACTTGATGAGATACTCTGAAATTGATCGATTTCGTAGCAGTCGGGTTCTTGTTTCTGTGACTCCTCCAGGTTCCAATATGATTTTTCCTTCCTCTTCAATTTCTGTCAATATTGCTTGAATTGGATTCTTTTGCAACTTTTGAATAAGTGGCCATACTTCTTTGTCCTTCTTCCATTCATCCCTTGCTTCGTTTATCCAATCTGGTTGGATAATATAAATAGCACAAAACAATGATTCCACATCCTCATCCTTGAAGAGTCTTCCCATTCTGTAAGGTCGCCATTTAGTATTGCCAACATTTCCTTCTCATAAATAGCTTGCTTGAGATGTAGCAGTAAAAATACCCAATCACCTACATCAAAACATTTTTCACTACGATGTTGATCTACCTGTTGTTTCGGTTGATTTTGCACCGAAGTGGCGTTATCCTTTAAAAGTTGGAGAACTTGTTGTTGATGCTCGATGTGACCTTTCTCTGCCTGAACCTTTTTCTTCTTGATATGTCCTTCTATCTTTTGAGGAGTGGTAATTTCTTCCAGTCCTTTACAAGATATGGTCGGATTCATTTCTTGATACTTGATGTGATCTTTCACTTCTTGAACATTTTTCTTCTTGATGTGTCCTTCTATCTTGATAGTTTGAGGAGTGGTAATTTCGTCCATTGAATTACAAGATATGGTTGGATTCATTTCTTCTTTCTCGATGTGATCTTTCACTTCTTGCACCTTTTTCTTCTTGATATGTCCTTCTATCTTGAGAGTTTGAGGAGTGGTAATTCTTGCCAATGCTTTACAAGGTATGGTCTGATTCATTTTTCTTTTTCTCGGGGTGGTGTCCTGGCGTATATCCTCTTCTTTTGATGTTTCTTGATCCTTTTCTTCCTCCTCTTCATATTCTATGTAAAATAATTTCTTCTCAGCACACCTATGACCTTTAGTGCATTTGCTATCACAATTGTAACAAAGCCCTTTTTCTCTTTTTTCTTCCAATTGTTGTGGTGTAACCCTTGTAGGTTGTGGAAGGCTGGGAGAAACAACACTTCCATCTTTATAGTTGTGAGGGGTATGCTTCCTGGTTTCCATAATTTTGCTTTCCATTATGTCACGAAGCCCTTTTACTCTTTCCAATTGTTGTGGTGTTGCTCTAAAGAAGGTGTTGCTCTTTGTATCCTCATAATGTGCTATCATTTCCTCCGTGAAAATTGACCACGTAACAAGTTTTTTATGAGAACAAAGCCCTTCATACCATAAAAATTGATTTGGTTCTAAATATGAAGATGCAATACATACCTTTTGTAACAGTTGTACACCATGTAGATCAAAATATTGCTCCATTTGAAGTATCCAATTTACCGGATCCTTGCCATCAAACTTCCTCATCTTGCTTTTTCTTGATTTTAGGAGCTCGACCTTGAAACAACTATAAATATGTACTTTCAGATCTTTAAGTTCTGAAATTGTGAACTATAGTAGCCCTCTGTGTCCTCTTTCCAATGCCACTAGTCTGATCCAAATTGGATTCTCTAAGAAAGAGTTATGCACAATCTCCCAAGATGACCTGATTATAGACCTTTCCAGAAGAGCGAAATTGTATGAAGTGCCACGTGTCACTGTTTCAACCTTTGGATCTGAAAAATGCATACAAGAAACTATAGTCCGTCCTATTTCTACACCTTCTTACGAAATTTCAATCTGATCCCCAGAGAGAAAGTTATGATGATTTTCCCCAGGTCACCTGTTTTGAATGTAATTCAGGAGTCTGCAAAAAGACCAACTTCCTCATATCATATCTCCGCAAATATAGCGTGAAAAGCTCTGAAATTTGGACCCAAGGGTCAGCGTGATTTCTTCTCAAATGGGTTTTTTTTGCGACTTCTGAAACGTCACAGAAACAAAGTGATATCGAAAATGGCACGACGACTTGTTTGGAGCAGCGAAACCCTAGAATCCAAAGCTTTGATACCAGATGTTATGAAACCAGCTCAAGAAAAGATAGAAAAGATAGATCAACGCCTTAGAATTCAGCATCTTCGAGGGGGCAACCTCCTTTACATTACATAAATGAACAATTATTGGATGATACAAATGGAAAGACATCCTTTCTATATATAGGAGTCTAAGGGGTTATAACATAATCAGAGCCGACATAACAATAATAATGTAAGGGCACAATAATAACAAAAATGGGCTTCTATGGGGCACAATAGTAATAATATGGGCACTACATGGGTACATCAATATAATAAGTGGGTTATACTAATAACAATAAGGGGTTACACTAGTAGTATAGGGGCCTAACACGGTGGGAGAGTTTAATAAGATATTGGAGAATGCATTGACAAAGGTTTGCAATGTGTCGAGGAATGATTGGGATGTGTGCATACCAACAGTGTTATGGGCTTATAAAACTACTTGTAAAAAGATGACTTGATAGACACCTTTCAAGCTGGTCTATGGCGTAGAAGCTGTGATGCCGATGGACTACATTGTGCCTAGTCTACACATAGCAGAATTCACAGGAATGGTGGACCGCGGAGCCTTAGAAGAAAGGCTCTTGTAGCTGACAGAGCTAGAGGAAGAGAGATTCTTGGTTGGATTCCATTAACAAGTTCAGAAGGAGTGCGAAAAGGCGTGGCATGATCGACACATCAAAATGTGCACATTCAAGGTAAATGATTTAGTTTTATTATATGACAGCAAGTTTGATAAATTTCCAGGAAAATTTCATATGCGTTGGCTAGGGCCATATGTGATCTAGGAGATTACTGATGGTGGAGCAGTTCAACTAGTGAAATTGAATGGAGATCCATTTCCCGGAAAGGTAAATGGAAGTCGATTGAAGCCATACACCAGGGATCCGGTTAGATGACTATATGATGGTAGCACAACCTTAGCACTCTAGGAAACTGCAAGGAGGCACAGGACTATAAAGTACAATGCTTGGGTTGTAGAGCTACATGATGAGGGGTCTGCGCGGGACAGGCGGGTGTCAAAGAGTCAGTGGACGCGTGAAGGGAGTTGTGCTACAGGTTGAGAGACCACACAGTATAGCCAGAAAGTGACCGTTACTGTCACTGTTCATGATTTGATAGTGAGAAAATGACTAAGAGGAGCGGGGAGGTGGCATTTAAGGCTGAATTTAAGAGCAAGATCTTTGAAAATCTACCACCAATATAGCATTTATGAGCGGATTTTGGGGGGAACGGTCGAATTTGAACTCAAACTTTCCTATAAATTAAATATGGCCACCCAACAAGAGACACTTTGAATTTCAAGAGTTTATGTGTCATGCTATCTGGTGTGCATGAACCGTGCGTTATTTGGCGATTTGGTGGCTAGTTATATGTTTGACAGGTTACCTGCGGAAACTCAGCAGCTTATTAACAGCTTCATGTCTTAACCCATGGAAACTTCAAGTGCTAGAGGGTATATTGCCTCTTAGGGAGATGCCCTTGAGGTCGTAAGTATGGAGGTGCCTGTAGCAGTGCCAAAATCGCCGAGGTCTCCTAGGCCGAAGCCGACAGGAGATGTTCCCAAGCCGAAGAAGGATAAATAGAAGAAGACACTATCAGTGCGTGAGTCACCAAGGAAACATAAGAGGAAATAAAATCCAATTGCGCAGGAAAACAGAAAAGTGGTTGGCCAGGAGGAAGATGAGGGCACAAAGGACATTGATATTTAGGGGGTATACCCTATTTCAAAGGTACTAGAATACCTCCCTCTGTGTCAGGGCAAGGTGAAGGTCCCAAAGGACCCAGATGGGGGAAAGTTTCTCCTTCATGCACCCCTGTTGCTAGAGAATATCACAAAGGTCCGTGCTTGGCGTGAGTCCCACATATGAAGCTTGAAGATGGGATTTGGGGGACACTGAGCGGTCCCCTCACCTAACTACTAACAATTTCATGCAGCAAGTATTCTACAAGGACTCTGGTGTCATTGCATTGGAGTTGGTGAAGTAGATTCGTGGGGTAAAAAAGGCAGGATTATTGAATCTACTATGGGTACCGCATTACCACCACACTCCCATAAATTTTATTGTTATTAAATAGTTGCTATGCTTGGTGCATGATGGGTGCCTGTGGTTGGAGGAGTTTATCCCTATAACAACCATGCTAATCCATTGGATCACCTTACTAACACATTTAGGACTAAATCCGGCCAAGGCATTTTGCGGAAAGAATGGTGAGCACAACCTTGTCGAGCGAATGAAGGAAAAGTTTAAGCTTGTCAAAAAGCCACGCGGATATTCAATTTCAAGCATAACTGATGCTGTGGTGAAGGTGGCCAACCAGATCTTGGCTAGCAAGGTAAGGAGGAAGTGTCGCACAGATGAGGTGCTGGCACTAGTTGTTTTACTAATGGCACAGTACGCGAAGGGCATACACTTCAACTAGGTGCACTACCTATACAACGAGTTCCTCGTGAACTGCAGGGAGGCACAAGACCAGAATAAGACATTTCACTACTCATGGCTCTTACTTTTGATTGTACTGGTCACGTGGTAGTGGCCGAAGGACAACCAATTCCCTCCGATGGCGCCAGATTTGCTAGAAGCATTGAAGTTTGCTTTTCTATGGGCCACAAAGGACGTTGAGCGGGTCTGGGAGAGCAATGTGTTTTGGGTATTGAAGGAAATGAGAATTAATATGGCCATCAACTGGAAGCCATGGTTGTCACCAACAGTTTTTGAGTAGTTATCTGGGTACGTGAAGTTCAAAGCAGACTTCCACCAGATTTCCATTCGGGCGCGAAAGGACCCAGGAAAGAAGTGGTATGATTTACCATACCTCGCGACAGATGATGTAATTGTAGCGGTCCTTGAGTGTTGGCCAATAGAATGGTGCACATCATCTGACTTGTCCACCGGGTCTAGTAAGTCTGTGGAAAAGCAAAAAAAAGGAAGCGACCCAATTGAAAGTCCAGCAGTTGGCTAAAATTAGAAAGGAGACTGAGGATAAGGAACACGCAGAAGTGGAGCACACTTCCAAGGAATAGGAGGAAGAGCGCGAATCTAACAGAAGTCAAAAATATCCTTCACCACAGACAAAGGAAGAGGAGCAATTAGAACAGGGCAATGGATATCTGGAAAGCACTCCCTTCTGGGTGAAGCGAAATAGGGAATAGGAAAAAGAAGGACCACGAAAGAAGACCAAGGCCACTAAGTCGTCGCTAGACCCAATCACCTTGATAGAGGGCGACTTGGATGACATTGGGGACAAGGTAAGGGATATAACTACATAATTGCTACAACAATTTGAGCAACAATAGAAGCAGGCACTCAGTGCCATACAGACGGGTCTCCGTGAGCTGCAGATCCAAACCACCAGACTATAGGTAGGAGCAAGGCAGAGCAGCGTGGCCTCAACTTGTTTATCATCGAGGACAATGACAGAGACACAGTTGGTTCTCTCTTTGGATCTTCGGGCAGTGTGTTGCTTAATGGAGCCCTGAGTGCGAAGGCGGATGCTAACAAGGATACTCTCCGCGCATTGAGGAATATTGGACTAAACTTGGCCGCACTCCCTAGCGAATTTCTTGACACACTGCAAGCAGGTGTGATTGAAGAGCTTAAAGACTGAGAGAAGTGCACGTTGCACACGATTAGTGAGCAAAAAATCAACAATGAACATATTATCATTAAGAAGATAGTCGCACTGGAAGCTTGGGGGATGGTTCAAGAGAAGAATGAGCACACCGCCGCAATAGTAGCCAAAGCATGCAGAACCATTCTAGAACTACATATCCTAGAAGAAGCTCTAGTGGAAGCCAAGATTCAAAAGTTGACTGCCGGTGTGTGTGACGTGAAGACCGAGATGGCCAAGGTTTAGTTTGAGATGAACTTGAAAATTATAGAGCTTGATTTGTAGACACAACCTTCAACTCCACCAGAGGTCAAAGAACATCGTGAAGCTGTTGTGAGGGATGGAGTCGCTGTAGTAGATGCTGCAGTGGCAGAATGCACTGTGCTCTTTGAGCAATCCATGGATCTAATCACGAGTCTGCAGGAAGATCCTAACCTACAGAGGTTGAACACAGAGGCCTGGGAACTATAGTAGCACTATGATGAAGCAAAGGTGACAATGCACACCATCACTATCACACAGAGATTGGAAAAGCTGCAGGAGGCAAAGCAACTACAAGAACAGGTGGAAGCAGCGCAACGGAAAGAGGTAGTCCTCAAGGCTAGACTGGTGCCTTGGCTGGATGAGGCCTATGTAATCTCCACCATCATTGAGGAGAATTTGGCCAGCCTACAGAGATCACAATGAAAGATCCTGGAAGATAGTGTAGGACCAACAACTGAGCAACTGGTGGAGGAGGTCAAGCAGGTAGCTACGTAGTGCACAATTGAAGTTGTAGTGGTGCAAGTAGAGCTAGGAGGTCTTCGTAGTAAGATCTCTACGCCAGTAGAGTGACTCAGGGGTGAGTCACGATATTTATGTTGGGGGCCTATTGGGACAAGGTTCCCTAAGGTTAATTTTGTAGCAAAAGCCCAAGTTTTGGGGCAGAAAGCCCAAGTTTTTGCGATGTAAAGTGTAAAGTCTCTACAAGTTATGATCACAGAGCACGTAGATGTAAAGTTTCATAAAGGCTTTTTACCCTTCGTTTATGTAAATTTTGTTGGCTTTAGAAGATCTACCCATGGTCTGCGGACCATGGGATTGTATAAAAATGAGAGTCTTAGAGAGTCTAAGGCAGTTTAGTTAAGACAAGACGAATGTAATGGGTCAATAGGAGCTAAGAGTGAGAGTCTTAGAATAGAACAGAGGCTTTGCAGCTGTGTGCGCAGAGGCCTAGAGTAGAGTCTACAGCTGAGTGCACGGACCCCTACAGCTGAGCGCATATGGTAGTTTTGAGTCTGTAAGCAAATATGAAGTATCAATAAAGAGTATGTTATGGAAATATCTATGTTTTATCCATTTACTTTTGTTATGAATGAATGTGATTATGTTATGATGAATAATGGGTTTATGATTTAATGTTGTATTGATGCGCGAATCTGTATGTTTTACATTGTTATATGAACATAAGTAATAATATCTATTTACATGAAGAATATCTTAATGAATGCTAAATATATCAAACACTTAAGTCGATATGGGTAATAATAGACTTAGGAGTGATTATAGAGGCATGTAAGTGGTTGATTCACCTGTTTAGGGTCTACGAAAGACAGTTGTAGCCCTTCGCGAAGTTCTAGAGCTTGGTGAGAGGAAGTTATATCGATAAGCCTCGATGCCTTGTTGAGCTACATGAAGGTAGATAAAGGGTACAAAACGACATCATAACCATCTTTGGGTGCGTAAACTTGGTTCCAACATCCCCCCATATTGCTTTAGGTGATACTTTAGTCCACGCTCCATAGGTTGATACCAAAAGGGCCAGTAGTGTAGGGATTTGTTTGGAAAACTTAACGCTGAACCTGGGTCAGGACCCACTAAGCCAACAGTGAGACTCGGGTAGGGGTAGCCCAGATCTGTCCATGGGGAGTGTGCAAACAAGAGGACTTGAAGGATGATGTAAGGATGAGTGTAGATTTGACTACATGTAGATGCATGCATGTAAAACAAGTTCAACAATGGATCAAACTAAAGGAACATGAAGCATGCGATGGGAGTCGCCGCATCGACGACTATTGGTGCAAAAACGAGAAAACTCGTGCGACACTTGGGAAAGGCAATGTATAACTTGAAAAAACACTTCTATAAGTTAAAACAATTTAAAACACTAGCGGTTGTTGAACAAAACGAGTGAAACAACACTCTCACAAGCTAAACAAACCAAAGAAATAAAAAAATCAACAAAAGGCGATAAAAGCAAAACTCACCCTGAAAAGAGATGACAATGCTTCGAAGGTTCCTTGATCTCCTAAGGAAGCTAGAGATTGATGATCGAATGCATAAGTGAGATCTAGAGGCTTCCATTATATAGATTAGAGCAAATGGAGTTCGTGATGCGCATGCTTAATATCAAGAACAACAACGACACTTAGTAGAAACTTCTAAAGATGGAAATGTGTCACCTTTGAAAAGCTAATAATAGATTCCCTACTTCCCATGGATGTTGTTCCTCTTAGATTCTTAATTTTCAGGAACCCTACCATGCACTACCCAAAAAGATTGCGTAGTCCTGCGGAGGACCAGGTAATTCTCTGGTTGATGCACAGATTCTAAGCACAACATGGTTCTGCACAATTTCTAGGCTGAATGGCTCTCGGATACCTCTCAGCTTTGCGAAATTTCCCAACTGAAGGTAGGTTGTCAGCTGGCTCTGTGCAATTTTAGAGTTGAGTGCTCATTGTGAGTTTGGACTACACAATTCCTGGACTAAAGGCTGGCTGTTAGCTAGCTCTGTGCAATTCTTGAGAGCAAGGCTCACTGCTAGGCTGCACTTCTTTACATAGTTTCCCAACTGGAGACAAGCTGCCAGCTAGGTCTACTCAATTCTGGAGCTGAATCTCACTGCTATGTTACACTGCATAATTCCTGATAGCAAGGTTGGCTGCCCTTTAGGACTATGCAATTTTACAAGGTAGTGAAGGAACTAGATGCAAACAAGTCATGGGGGTTCAGCTTGTGGTTAGATAGCAAAGAAAGTAAGTGAACACATGTTGTAAAGCAAAAGATAAGTTCAAATGAAAACACAAGTACTTGAGCAGTGCAAGAAAAGTTGCTAAGATTTAAGGAGGGACGCTCCAAAATGAAGCAAAGGAAACATTTTGGAGGGTGGTTATAATTTCTACAACATTGGCGACACGTTGATAGAACTCCAACTTTCTTTATGGACCTTGTCTCGTGTAAAGCGAGTTTAACTCCTTTGGAAGTATTTCTCGATTCTTTGATCATCATGGCTTCCTCACTAGCTTGAGTTAAAGATATAGTCCCTGCCATTCTCTTGATTGGTCAACACACATACCAAGCCAAGTCAAATGAGTTGTTTCAATTGGGGATGAGGGGTATATTGATGCACAAGTAATGTAGATTGTCAGATTTTAAGTTTCATCTCTGGTGTTTCTCCGTTGTTAGCAGGCCTGGAAAGTACCCCGGTGGAGTCATTTCAGGAACACAAGCATTTCTCCACTACCAGTGATCCTACACAGTACCTTGGCGGAGTTGCTTGCTTCAGCTCTCTGTGCAGGAAGCCTTCATCTTCTTTCGCCTTTATTTTATTTTTTCATTTTCATATTTTTTTTCATTTTTTTTCAGAGAACTATGCATACGAACTTATTTATTTTCATGAGGTGGAAGAGGGATTTCAAATTATTGGTGGGCTCCAGTATTGTAGCAATAATGCTACAACTCCTGGGGCTTCCTATCTCTGATTTTATCAACCCGGTAGTTCGTACAAACTTGGAAGCGACGGTGCTGTATGCACAAGTACTAGCTCTTGTCGCAGCTGTCACTTGGTCAGCTGGCACAAGTCCGCTAGGGATCAAGCCAAATTCTATATGCTCTCAGAAGAAGCTTTCTAAATGATGGACGAAGGCTATCTCAAAGGAAATTAATCTACTTTGCAAAAATGAACTCAAAGCCAACCAAAACATGGAAACCCTAGTAAACCCTAATCTGACTAGTTTAACCTCTATGATGCAATAGTGAGAGTGCAAATGTCTAAAAATGATGCCATTACTTCTAGTGATGTGAAATGCATGAACTGAAACTACTTCCATTAAAAAAGAACATTGTTTTTGTATTTTTGCTTAAGTGGATGGAGTGATTATGATTTTGTTTCTTATTAGGGTTTGGCTGTGCAGAGGTGGTGCGAAGGGAGAGAAAGCTTGGGAAAGGTCAGGAGGGCTAGGAGAGGTCCCAGAGGATCCCTAGCATCAGTCCACAGAGGTCCAAAACGTTCAGGTGCTCGGCAACCAAGTTTGCAGGCTTCTACAGGATGTCTGCAGGGGATCCTACAGGAAACTCAGGGATTCTACAGGAAGTCTGCTAACTTCTACAGGATGTTCTACCGTGGGTGTTTTGGGTGATGGTGAAGTGATGGAGTGGTATGGGTGGATAGGTAAGATGGAGATGGAGCTTGTGATGACTCAGGGGCAGAGAAATAAGATGGAGAAAGAGTGCACGAAGTTGGTTGGTGGATAGAAGGATGGAAGCAACGAAAGGTCAAGAAAATGGAGCTACGTGGGCAATGGAAGAGTTGGAAGGTGAATGAGCTGAACAGAGGTCGAGTAGGTGGCTTTAGGCGTGGTTAAGAAGAAGAAGAAGGAAATGGAATGATACTGAGCAGTGTAAATAAAACAAATTGCTTATGTCTTGCACCAAAAACGAGAATCCATTAACCTGTGCTACCTGTGCTATTAAACCAATGAACAACAATGTAAATCGTGAAGAGAAGTCGTGCATGGAGTTGTAATGAAGAAGTATGGCTCAAGATCAGAGTGCATGGATGGTTCTATGATTAAAATGACTGTGTTGCAGCTTGCATACAAGTAGAAAAAGACTGTGTTTTTTTGGTGGTTGGTACAGACTGCACCCCAATCTCTAAACAGAGATGGCAGTGAAGGCACTATCAACCTTTTCTTGGAGCTCCAATGAATTACAATCCTTCTATTCTAATCTAAGCAACTGAAAGCGATTTAACCATAAGCTAGTCCTACTCAATCTCATTAAAGAAATCAAATCAGCAGACTTTGTTCTTGAAATGCATGTCAAAACAAAGAAACAAAGTGCTGAAAAGAAAGGCAAATAACACTACAAGAAGAGGAGGTCTATTGCTCTCAGGTTGGGCCCTAACCTGAGAGCTATAGCTCCCTTAAAAACTCAGAATTAGATCCAAATCTGCTTGCCTTTATTCATAATCAAGAGTCTAATGTCATGCCAAAACTGGCTTACAAAAACAAACACCGAGCTGTAGCTCGTGCTCAGAAATTACAATATCAGTTCAAAAGTTCAAAAAGCTTCTATCAAAGGCTATGGCCTTCATATTTATACACAATGAAGATCAAGCTGGCTTCCTCCATTCGTGGAGCTTGGCTGTCCAACTGAAAGTCAAACTGCTGATCCTGTAGAATCTGTTGGCTGCCTTTAAGCTCGGTGGGGAGAGCTGTTGGAGCTTGGAGTTAAGGTGAAAATCACGAGGAAGGTCATCAAGACTGTGGACAACCTCCCTATGAACCTGCAATGTCACCTTTGCTGTCTCCTTGTCTCCATTTGCGTGGTCTTTTGCTCTCTTTAATGCCAAAAACCTAAAATCATCATGTATTAGCCACATAGATATAATGCCTGCCCTTCTTCCTACAAACAACACGAATATACTAAGAAATGAATGCATAAGTGATAAAAGATGAATGGTTGAGCAAGGTAAGTAGGCCAAATGAGCCCAAATTGTACCAAAAATTGGGGCTCATCATCACCCCCCAGCTAAAATATTTGCTCATCCTTGAGCAACTTAATCCAAATCTTCATCCTTCATTGCTTTTACTGCTTCCCTTACATCCCAAGCCTCTGTGGTAGTGTCCTCCTTGCTGATATGAAACCCAGCTTTCCTGTTCACCTCTTCCCATTGTTCACTGTCATCCTCCTCTGTATTGCCTTCAGTCAACCCTAGCAGTAGTGGTGGGCTGAGTTTAAGGCCAATCCAGCTGGCCTGGAGGCTTTGCATGGATTTCTTGTAAAGGTCTACCCTTACCAAAGCTTCCCTCATCCGAGTTGGGGTATGGTACTCTCGGATTTTCAAACTGTGTGCCAAGGTATTCCATCTGCGTGTGCATGCTTGGGCAGCACTTTCTCCTAACAATCTTTCCATGTCTTCAAAATGAGCTATGGCTTGGGCCTGTTGGTCCATAAATCTCAAGGAAGCTGTGGGATCAGTAGACAACTATTGGTGTGCTGAGATGAGTGCAACCGGATCCTCTGGTTCTGCTCGAATGAACAGTGGCTCGCTCAATTCTCGGTTCATGACCGATTTTGCTTCAGCTGCTCTTTGATCCTCATGGTTCAACCATGAAGCGAACGCCATCAATTGCATATCGCCCAAGGCAATGTTGGGATCCCAGGAGACTTCATTAGGCAAAGCCAAATTGTGGAGGTAGAACTCTGCTAATTTGGCTTTGTCTTCTAACGAACTAGTACTGCACAATTCAGAAAATTGCTGTGGGTTTTGGATCTGAGAAATACCTCTTTGTGCCAAGGTATTTATTCGGAACTGCAGCCATTGATCTTTTAAGTACAAACCATAGGATTTTGCAGGTTGTCTGCACTGTATTGCCTCCATGGCCCAGCTGGCCATGCAGGCCAATTGTGCTTCCTTTTGCTGCAACTGTTCTTTTAGAGCTTGCACTTCAATTTGTGCTTGCTGTTCTGTTTCCTGTAGAAGTGTCATTGGCTCCTCAAGACTGGTGGTCAGCTCCTTTTTGCCTTGTTGTTCTTCTGTGGTGTCTTTGGAGGATGTACCTGCCCCTGCCCTTAGCTCCTGTAGCTGCAATCTCAGCTTCTGGTTTTCTTCCTGTAGAAGCACACGTTGGCAATTAGCCACATGTTTAGCCATGGTGAATTCACTCTTGACCTCCTTGAGTTGCTCTTGTAAGGGGCCTATGTCCGCCACACCCTTTGACTTGGCGATCTGCATCCATGTGTGGGTACGGACTCTTTCTTCCTCCAATGCAAAAAAATAGGGGTACAGTAAATTTCTACGGTATGATTTTTCCCGCCTCTAAAAAGGTATAGTATGAACTCAGACTAGGCTGAGGGCTGTGTTGTGGGGAAAAGTATCCGATGCGGATGACCCTATCCCTACTCTAAAGGTGACAGTCTTTAGCAACAACTGAAAGTAAAGCTTTGATGTTTTCCTTTATGAAAGTACAGAGAGAAAGAAGAAATGATTAACCAACCTGGTGTCCTTCGCTTAGTCGATCTTGATCCTCTCTCTTTGTCTCTTGTTCCCAGCTCCTTACTCTCTTTGCCGGTCCAGCTACACACAGATCCTGCACAAAACAAGAGAGGAAACTACAAGATACATGTACTCATAACTGATGCATGGATTAGAGTGAATCAAATATACATGTAAATACAATACATCAATGCAATACAAGTATATAGGAGAACATGCAAAACTTTATTGATAGAAGTAACAGGGTTCTGAGAAGGTTACAACCAATGATGGCTCCAATCCAACAGCACCTCCCCAGCAGCAAGAACTCTCCTCTTCACCTCTAGTAAAACAATCACCCAATAGCTCTAACTGTAATCCAACAGCACCTCCTTGCTTTACACAAAATTCCAGCCTCCTTAGACCTCATAGAAGAGCTCTATATATAGGAGAGAAGAGGAAAGGATGAGTCAGCTGGAGGCTGGCATGGAGCTGACTAGTGTCCTCTCCCTCTTCAGTTAATCTTCAGTTCTTGAGTCCACTTGGAGATCCTTGGTTACACATGGTGATCAAGTACCTCTTACTCATCACAGGGCGAATCTTATGAACCAAGTGTCAGTTTGCAAGCTTCCTGGGCAGTTGACACCTTGCAGGATGACTGTGCCACTTGGCCAATCTCGCCCAGCGCAGGTAGCCTTCATTACTTTTGACTTCCAGCGCAGGTACAGAGTGGGACAGTTGCATTACAGCGCAGAAGCTCAGTTAAGCAGCTGACATGATCCAAAATAAGCCTGTTTTGAAGTGTTTTCAGGTGGAGAACTGATTGGAAGTGCTGTTGTTTGATGACCTTGTTCTTTTAGGGGTAAGAACAACATGTTTAGGGACTGAGGATCCCTGTAATTATTGACATTCCATGCTCCATGATGCGAGGCACAAAAATGTCTATAACAGTTGCCTCCTAAAGTATGAGGCCGTTTATCGGGTGAAATGCTTTATCTAGAGGATCCGAAGTTCGTTCCAGTGCTGAGGAGAGTGCCCTGTAATACAATACAATACAATACATTATTTTCCATTCATCATTATTCTCATGATCTAGCTGAGGCGGGCATTCCCATGCTCAGCTTTTTATAAATACATTTTGGTACATATGACAGACGATCGTCTGAAGATAGACTGATAATTTTCTGCTGAAATTATCATCCTTTGAGTAGGATGATCATCTGCTGCAATGATGTACATGGAAAATGCTTTTATATTTCCTGAATATACATCGCAGCCCGGATGGATGAAACTAGATCCGGGGTCTTCAAACTCGTTCGATCTTCACTCTAAGTACAAGTCGATCCATGTGAGAATTGCGCTGAAGTCGAACATGGAAAGACATCGCTTGATTACCGGTCAATAATGAAAACCGTTAACAAGCGCGAGAGGAATCACCAATAATGATGATGACCCTCAAGGTACTGCAGTACAATTCACGTGGCGTGAATAAAGGACTTGGCGTCGAACGCCACGCAAAATCTTCTGGTCGAAGGTCATTGACGTATACCTGTCGCCGGAAGTGAGAAACTTGCCATTGAGGCATGCAAGCTTCAAAGTACTGATGGGGGTGTTCCTAGATCTACTTCTTGGATAATGAGCTGAAGTCGACAAGAAGCGATCCGTCAAAGGAGGGCCTTAATGAATCCCACATCAATGACACGGAACGGAGCTAATGACTTTAGCGGAGGTGAAAACAAACTGTGACATATGATTCAGGGTGGCGATCATGAATGGATGAAGGATAATGTATGGCAGTGGATGGGACACGGTTGACACTTTCAGAACGACCCCTCTTGAACATATAACGACACTGATGCGATGGATCGGTAGCATTACCCCAAATGTGGATGGTGTGGCGAGGACCATGGTGATGAGACCGGTGAATGAAACAACCCAACCCGATGTGATACGGAGGAAAAGTGTCATGTTCAAGAGTGACTCGCTACCATTAAACTTTGAATGTTCTCCCAATTTTTCCCCAGTGGAGTCGCCAGTTTGTTGTGGGGAAAAGTATCCGATGCGGATGACCCTATCCCTACTCTAAAGGTGAAAGTCTTTAGCAACAACTGAAAGTAAAGCTTTGATGTTTTCCTTTATGAAAGTACAGAGAGAAAGAAGAAATGATTAACCAACCTGGTGTCCTTCGCTTAGTCGATCTTGATCCTCTCTCTTTGTCTCTTGTTCCCAGCTCCTTACTCTCTTTGCCGGTCCAGCTACACACAGATCCTGCACAAAACAAGAGAGGAAACTACAAGATACATGTACTCATAACTGATGCATGGATTAGAGTGAATCAAATATACATGTAAATACAATACATCAATGCAATACACGTATATAGGAGAACATGCAAAACTTTATTGATAGAAGTAACAGGGTTCTGAGAAGGTTACAACCAATGATGGCTCCAATCCAGCAGCACCTCCCCAGCAGCAAGAACTCTCCTCTTCACCTCTAGTAAAACAATCACCCAATAGCTCTAACTGTAATCCAACAGCACCTCCTTGCTTTACACAAAATTCCAGCTTCATTAGACCTCATAGAAGAGCTCTATATATAGGAGAGAAGAGGAAAGGATGAGTCAGCTGGAGGCTGGCATGGAGCTGACTAGTGTCCTCTCCCTCTTCAGTTAATCTTCAGTTCTTGAGTCCACTTGGAGATCCTTGGTTACACATGGTGATCAAGTACCTCTTACTCATCACAGGGCGAATCTTATGAACCAAGTGTCAGTTTGGAAGCTTCCTGGGCAGTTGACACCTTGCAGGATGACTGTGCCACTTGGCCAATCTCACCCAGCGCAGGTAGCCTTCATTACTTTTGACTTCCAGCGCAGGTACAGAGTGGGACAGTTGCATTACAGCGCAGAAGCTCAGTTAAGCAGCTGACATGATCCAAAATAAGCCTGTTTTGAAGTGTTTTCAGGTGGAGAACTGATTGGAAGTGCTGTTGTTTGATGACCTTGTTCTTTTAGGGGTAAGAACAACATGTTTAGGGACTGAGGATCCCTGTAATTATTGACATTCCATGCTCCATGATGCGAGGCACAAAAATGTCTATAACAGGCTGGGCTCTGGTATATGTACTTCTTTGCCTCTTTAGGTGGCTCTACCTCACCCTCCCTTGGTGGTGATGAGGGTCCTTCTCCTTCCCTCTTCTCTGTTTCCTGTAGCCGGGCCAGAGTGTCCTGTAGAACATTTTCAGCCTCCTGTAGCCGAGCTTTTTCAGTCAACAGGTCTAACCTTTCTTGCCACGTATTTTTCTTTGGACTCCCCTTCTCATAGGTGACTGTTATCTTTGAGGGGGACTTTTCCTTGGGAGAAGCAGGGGTATCTTCGATGACAATCGGGCTGCTGGACGGAGGCTGTGGCTTGCCCGTCTTTATCCTAACACTTCTTCGAGCTTTAAAGTATAGAGGGGTCTCCCTCTTCCTCTTTTCTTTTGGCTTAGGTGGCGTGCTGAGGCCAGCTAGTACAGCTGCTGCCTCCCTTGCTAGAATGTCCGCCTTCTTCTCCTTGGGTTTCACCTTTTCAGGGCTTCCTGTAGAAGACCCTGTTTTAGCCAATTTCGGGCTTCCTGTAGAAGTCCCTTTTTCAATGATTTTCGGGCTTCCTGTAGAAGACCCTTTTACTGTTTTCGGGCTTCCTGTAGAAGCCTGTTTCTGCTTTCCTGTAGACACAGGTGTCGCCACCTTGGCTTGCTTTGCTGCATGGGTTTTGCTTTTTGGTTGGGTTGCGAATGCTGATGAGGTACTTGGGCTGATGTGGACCATCTCAGCTTTGTCCGTTCTGCTCTGCAACCTCTTTTCTCTTGCTGACAAGATGGGTGTGTCACCTTTTTCTTTGTCATCCTTTTTCTCATGCTTCTTCTTTTGTTCTTTCTTCTGCACTGTGGTCGGGGTCTTCTGGCCTGTTTCCTTCTTTCCCTCGGCCACTGATTCTTTTTCCTCACTGCTGGAGGAACCCGTTTCTTCAATCAACATCCTTATGTCTCCATCTCTTGTCAAATTCTTGAATGATTCCCATGAGAGGGGAACCTTATATGAATGAAGCGCATCCTCCACAAGAAGTTTGATCAACCCATGGTGGGCTACCTGATCTGGTATGCCTTCTTTTAACTTTGTGGCACACTCAATTAGAGACTGTAGCAGGAAATAAGGAATGCTCAGTTTCTCTTCTACAGGAAGATCAATCCGGTGCCTCAATTCAGTGAGCAACCAAAAGTGATACGCGTACACGATGCTAAAACGGCCTTCACAGGTTATATACTTCATGATTTGCAGGCTAACTTCATTCCATGGTGGTAGCAAGCTGGTTCTTCGCACCCCATTTTTGTCCTCCGAGAATTCCTCCTCAGGTGGAAAGAATTCTTTCTTGGCCTGCTGGCTCAACTTCCTTTCTTCCTTATCCCATGGCAAACCCATTGGAAGTTTAGTAATTCGACTGATATATTGCGGGGTGAGCTTGAGGCTTAGGCCCCTGAAGTTCACTGTGGCCAGTGTCTTGGATTTCGGCCTCAGAGCCTGCAAAAATTCTTCTGCCACTTCATCGTCGTAACCCTGCAATTTGTCACAAAAAGATATCCATTGAACCCATGTGAAGAGCTCCACCACCTCCTGGTTTTCCCTTAACTTGGTTGAATCAGTGGGTTCTCGTCTAATAAACCCACCCGGCATGATAAAACAGTTTCCTTAACTAGAGGTGGTGATTGTGGAAGAAATTTGGTCTACTGAGACAGAGTGTAGAATGTCATGCACATAATCCACAAAACTTATCCCTGAGGAACTCAACACAGTTTAATTACCCTGACATCCTGTAGAATGACAGTATAGGCACAACAGACAACAATTTTACCATTTTTCTATGACCAGACTGTGGACGACAATTCTGCCACCTTTAAAACCAGTTGCATGAAGAGTTCAGGGTTACCTTTTTAATTTGCCACCTTTTTACGTGAGGCACCCGCCTTCCTGTAGAAACTGCGTTCCTGTAGAATGACAGCGTTCCTGTAGAAGCAGCGCGCGATTTTCGGGAAAGACTGCAGTCGGTCTGCGCCTTGGGTGTGCCTCACAATCGTTCTGATAGCCAAAGGCTTGGCGTATCAAACTGCAGAAAGATCAGGATAGCCACTCGAGTTCAAAACGGTGGTTGATAAATGCATGAGTGCAATCTAGCCGATTAGATTTTGAATCGGCGGAATCCGTGGCGTGGGGGTGAGCTGTCCCCGCTGGACCGTTGGGCAACGTCATCCCATCATTCAACTGCGCGTTCACTTGCTGCCGCATCAATTCCCGCAGATCTGCCACCGCCTCTTCTGTTAAACTCGTTTTTTTTCGACGGGATTGCTCTCACGTGCGTGCTGCCCATTCTTTTTGTCATGGCCGCCACCCAAACATCCAACTAGACCATTAACTAGCCGACGTGGCCGGCCAAATGGCCATACGGCCGCTCAACCCATTCACCTTTACACTTTGCAATCAATCAAAGTAACATTCATGCAATCTGATGGAAGGAAGGGTCGAGACACTTACCTGCGCGGCTGCACACGATGTTTCGGTTCTTTGGACGCTGATGAGTGGATTTACCTGCTGCTGGCGAACTTACACAGGCCCGGAGGTCCATGTTTACAGGCTGCCGACGATGGATTGGATGCTTTGGTTGCATGCACCCGTGTTTCATTGCATATGGCCTGCGCTGTGAATGGTATCCACTCTAGCAGGCTTAACTGTTACAGGACTCCCGCGGGATGTCTTGTAACAGTTCTTCCTCCTTGGGTGCATGCTGCACGACGAAGGATCTGGCCTCACGATCACGCTCCCGGAGCTTCTGGATGACTGGGATGAATATGGTGTGAGATCTCCAGCGTTTTTTTTTCATTTACAATTTGCTTTTTCTTGAGAACTCATCGATCTACTTTGCTGGTGCAGGTAACTTTGTTGCATGTCGACAAGGATGGTGGAACAAGATAACAGCAATGTGCAAGGGTGACAACAGTGGCTTGCATGCGTCCAAACCGATCCTTAGCCGTTAGATCTCCTCATGAAATGAATTCTGGGCCGTTCTGGGCTTCTACAGGAAGTTTCCTGTAGAAATACAGAGCTTCCTGTAGAAAGGTTGCGTTTCCTGTAGAGAGGCTGCACCTTCCTGTAGAAAATCTGCATCTTCCTGTAGAAAATCTGCGTCTTCCTGTAGAAGACTCAAGCTGTAATAAAATTGCACATACCTTGGAGAAAATGAGTATTCTTGGAGGAGGTGCTGGTGAGGTCTCCTGACAGCATGATAAGGATCCTGAGCTCTGAGTTGAGAGGCTTCCTCTCCTCCATAGAACACCTGCATGCCATTTTACATAATGAATCTGCTGACCTTGTTTTTTTTTTTTGTTTTTTTTTTTGTTTTTTTTGTTTTTTTTTTTTTTTTGAAAGATAACAGGGGCGCCTCATTGAGGTTTTCACCCTTGCCATCTGCCTTAAGCGCCTCAAAGAGGTTTTCACTCAAGGATCTTTTTCCAATCTCCTTTTTTTTTTTTTTTTTTGAAAAGACAATAGGGGCGCCTCAATGAGGTTTTCACCCCTACCACCTGCCTTGGGCGCCTCATAAAGGTTTTCACCCAAGGATCTTTATTATTTCTTTATTTTTTTTTTTTTTTAGATTCTTCAGGGTATGCCCAAAGCAGAGGCAGAACCCTTCTCTATGACCAACACTGCCTTCTCCATAGTTTTGATGAACTCTTGTCTTGAGAGAGGCTTCCTGTAGATCTTCAATCGATGCCCATTGACAAGCATGGGGATGGCTTCCTCATCAATGGTCCGAATAAGAACAGATCCATTGTCATGACATTTTCCACTGAATATGGCCCTAGCCATCTGGTTCTCAGCTTCCCCTTGAAATCTTTGTATCTGGAGTCATACAACAAAGCCCAATCTCCCGGCTGAAATTGCTTGTCATGGAGATGTTGGTCATGCCACACCTTTCTCTGAAGTTGAACCACTTCTGAGTGAAGGAGGGCCTGCATTCGGTGCTCATCCAGTCCATTCAGCTGCAATAACCTTTCTTGTTGTGCATGGCTGAGATCTAGGTCCAGCTGAGCTGCCATCCTCAACGTGTTGTATTCAAATTCTATGGACAACAAAGCTTTCTTCCCATAGACCAGCTCATAAGGTGTGAAGCCGGTGGTGGTCTTCCAAGTGGTGTTGTAAGCCCATGTGGCTTCAACCAGGCGATCTGCCCAGTCCTTTCTGCTGCTGCTCACCACCTTAGTCAAGATCCCTTCTAATGCTCTATTGGTGACTTCCACCTGCCCATTTGCTTGAGGGTGATAGGGGGTGGAAGTCCTATGCTTGATCTTGTGATGAGATAGTAGATCTTCAACCAGGTTGGAGGTGAACCGGCTCCCTTGATCGGTGACCAGCTCTCTTGGATAGCCAAACTTATAGAAGATGTTTTCTCTTAGGAACTCGGCCACCTTTTCTTCTGTTGCTGCTTTGATTGCTTTGGTCTCTGCCCACTTTGTCAGGTAGTCAGTGCACACAATGATGTAAGACCTTTGCCTCGAAGGAGGGTTGATTGGGCCCACAAAGTCCATACCCCACTTCTCAAATGGCTCAAGAGTCACCTGAGGTTGGAGAGGCATCTCATCCCTTTGGGTCGGTTTCCCCATTCTTTGGCATTGGTCACACTGGCTGACATATCTTCTGACATCTTGATGAAGTGTGGGCCAATAGTAGCCTGCCTGCAGGATTTTGAAGGCAGTTCTCTTTGCTGCAAAATGTCCTCCACAAGGCCCATCATGACAGGTGAGGAGGATATCAAAGACTTCCTCCTCCCTTACACAACGCCTTAAGATCTGATCGGGGCCAAGCTTGAACAGATTGCCCCCGATCCAAGTAAATGAGGCACTTTTTCTGATGATTCTGCTCTTCTCTCTTGAAGATAGGTGCGGAGGGAACTGTGCTGAAACAAGATAGTTTGCTATATCAGCAAACCATGGAGAGAGTACTGAAATAGCAAACAGATGTTCATCGGGCATCTGGTCATCCACTGTTCCATCCTCATCTGCAAACAAATCCAATCTAGATAAAAAGTCAGCAACAACATTTTCTCTACCTGGTTTGTCAACAATGGTCAAATCAAACTGCTGCAATAAAAGTAACCATCTAATAATACGAGCATTCACGTCTGGTTTATTCATTAAATATCTAATTGCAGCATGGTCTGTATGTACAAAGGTTTGATAGCCAGTGATATAATGTCGGAACTTGTTCAGTGCATGGACTACAACCAAGAATTCTTTCTCGGTTACAGTGTAATTCAGCTCAGCTTTGGACAAGTTTTTGCTAACAAAGTAAATGGCATATGGAAGTTTTTGCTCAACTTGTCCTAAAGCTGCACCTATGTCTTTGTTCGAGGCATCAGTGTGGATGTGGAAAGGTAGGGCCCAGTTTGGACCTCTCAGGATTGGGGCTGACACCAACTTGTCCTTCAATTCATTCAAAGCCCTCTGACAATCGTCAGTCCATTTAAACTCCACATCTTTTGCCAACAGGCCAAACAATGGCGAGGCTAGCTTGCTGAAGTCTTTAATGAATCTCCGGTAATATCCTGCTAATCCCAAGAAACTCCGAACATCCCTTACCTTTTGAGGAGGTGGAACCTTCTTGATGAGAGCAATTTTGTTAGGATCCACCTGTAACCCTTGGCAAGAAATGGTATGGCCTAGCACGGTCCCTTCAGTCATTAGGAATTCACATTTTTCAGGACTAAGGGACAAGTTCATCTCAATGCATTTGTTTAGGACTTTTCCCAGATTGGACAATGCTTCTTGGAAGTTGGCCCCATAAGGAGTAAAGTCATCCATATAGATTTCCACTGCATCATGGACCAGCTCTGAGAAGATGCTTAAGACAACTCTCTGGAAGGTAGCAGGAGCATTGCATAGCCCAAAGGGAAGGACTCGGTAAGCAAAGGTGCCCCAAGGACAAGTGAAGGTGGTCTTATCTTGGTCTTCCGGGCTGATTTGGATTTGGTTGTACCTGCTAAACCCATCCAGGAAAGAGAAGAACTTCTTTCCTGCCAGTCCATCCAACACTTGATCTATGAAAGGTAGAGGGAAATGGTCTTTCTTGGTAGCTTTGTTCAGTTCTTGGTAGTCCACACAGATTCTCCATTTCCCATTTTTCTTGGGAACCAACACCAGAGGGGACACCCATTCACTATCTGAGATGGGGTAGATGAATCCGACATCCAACAGTTTTTGCAATTCCTCCTTGACAATGTCCTTAAGGGCTGGATTCATTCTCCTCTGGGGTTGCCTAACCGGCTTACAATCCTCTTTGATGTATATGTGATGAGTACAGACCGAAGGATGGACTCCTTTCATCTCCTTATAGCTCCAAGCAAAAGCATCTAGGTGACTGGCCAACAGGCTACACAGCTCCTTTTCTTGGGAAGGAGATAGGGAGGAGCTGATCTTTAACGTTCTCTCAGGGCCGAACTCCACAGTCTTGACTCTGGGAGTGACAGGGTTGGTTGTACAAAGATCCACTAAGGTGCTAGCTTGGGCATCCTCCACCAATTTCTCTAAGGATAGTGCACTGGAAGGTGGATTCTGGATCAAGGTCTCGATCAAGTAATCCTTGGTTGGGGGGTCTCTTCTAGTGGTATCTAGGGTGCACAGAGGTGCTGAGTACACCTCGTCTTCCTCTCCTTCCTCTAACCAGAGTGGTAAGTCATGCTCTAAGGAGGGTTGGGCAGGAGGGTATAGGACTAGCTGCTTGGACATAGGACCATTTTTGATGGTCATATTTCCTGCACGGCAACTTATGTAAGCATATGCAGTGGCTAACCAAGGCCTTCCCAAAATGAGAGGATATCCAGTAAGCTTTGCCTTGGGTTGCAGAACCAAGAAGTCAGCAGGGTATTCCCAAGAGTCGATAGAGACCAAGACATCCTCCACAATCCCTTCGGGAGTCACAGTGGAGCGATCTGATAATTGCAGTACTGTCGAGGTCTTCCTCAAGGAACCCTGAAGATTGAGTTTGAGCATGGTATCCCTGGTCATCACATTAATGGCAGCCCCCAGATCAATCAAGGTGTGTGTTATGATGGTGCCACTGATGTGGACATCTACTACAGGACTTCCAGGATCTAGGTACTTTGGGCAGATGACTTGTCCTAACATAAGGTCAGACAGTTGTCCTATGACATTGATGGTTGAAGCATCTTTCTTCCGCCTGCTTGGGTGTTTGAAACACTTTTCCTTAACCAGTTTGTTGTATATTGGCACATCCTTGATGGCTTGGAGAAGTGGTATCTTTACACACAACTGCTTGAGCTCACCCAGAAGCTCATCCTCCTCTGGGTTGGGTTGTGTGGTGGCTGTTAGTCTCTCAGGAAAGGGTGGAATAGCCTTTGGTTCACTTTCTTGTTTATCTTCCTCATCCTTTGGGGGAGGAGGTTGGCGATCTGGTAGAGTCTTTCCAGATCGAAGATTGATCTCCTGGATCTCCACAGCATAGGTAGGGCATGAGGTTTCCCCAGTGTATACCTACTGGGCATGTCTATTGTTGGGGTTTGGGTTCGGTTGAGCAGGCATTTGAGGTTGCCTTGGAGGAGCAGGAGGTAATGGCTGAGGTTGAACTGGTGGTGGAGGCAAAATGGCGGGAGGAGTATTGTACTGGGGCCTCCACCCCGACTGAGGTTCATTCCACTGAGGCTGTGGCTGGGCATGTGAATGATATGAATGAGAAGTAGGTTGAGTAGGGTACTGAGGTGGATAAGACCATGGAGGAGGCATGGACCAGGAAGGATGAGCAGGGGGACCCCAGGAAGGCATAGGAGTCGATTGGTTGGGGCTGTAATAAGCTTGAGGTGCCCCTTGCATTCCCTGCTGATAAGGTCTAGATCCTTGTGGCCTCCTTTGGTTGAGGTAATAGAGAGGTTCAGTGGGAGCTTCTGTCCCTTGGTACATGGCTTTAAACCCAGGTAAGGTTGGACACTGATTTGTGGGATGGTCCTCCTCACAAACGAAACATACTTCAACCGAATGCAATGGGCATTCGTTCTTAGGGTGTCTCCTTGTGCACCTAGGGCAGAAGACAGCCAAGGCTCTCTCAGCTTCTTCTTTCTTCTGCTGGATCCTGAATGTGTCCAGCTGCATGGCAATGGTCTGTCTCACCTCACTCTTAAGATCTTCTAATTGATTTGCAAGCTCATGTTTGGAGAAAGGGACACTAGTTGAGAGAAGGTTTCCTCTACCTTGTTTCCGTGCTGCCCTGGAGCGGTTTCTAAACACAGTCTTGATGTCCTCATAAGGCAGTTGGTAAATGTCCCCCCCAGCTAACATGTGAAGGGTATCTAAGAGGTCTTCAGGGACTCCTCAGAGTAGGACCAACTTGAGGGATTCAGGGTCAAGTGTGCACCTGGCCCGCTTATAGCTAAGTTGGAGCCTCTCCTCATAATCTTCTAAGGACTCATCATTTCCCATTGTCATCCGAAAGATTTCTCCCTTGGTTTCCTTAGACCTACAATAATCCCTGTACTTGGTATTGAAAGCTTGCTACATCTGAGCCCAAGTGGTGATACTATTCCCAGGTAAGCCCATGAACCAGCGTAATGCTGCATCCTTAAGAGTTGAAGGGAAGAGTTTCAGCTTTTGCTCATCTTCAGTATAGTCATAGGTTCTACAAAGGATAGAAAACTCAAACAGGAAGGTATCAGGATCTTCAGTAGTCAGTCCATGGAAGTGAGGTAAGGCGGAGGGGCTAATGTTCTTCATTTTCATCTCTCCATTGGTCTCTCGGATGGGGAAGGCACCTTCTATTCTCTCATCTTCTCTTCTATTGTCAGCCATAGCTTCAGATGGAGTGGTCTCTAATTATTCTTCTACTATAGGATCTTCGTATATCTCGGGATGTTCACCTATAGGTTCTTCTGGGTCACTGTCACCAAAGAAGAGAGAAGGGTGACTCAGTGATGTGGTGGGGGTGTTGGGTAGGAATTTGCCTGATTTATCTCGGTTTCTACGAGGCATGAAATGGAAAAGACTTTTTTTTTTTTTTTGATTGCTTTTGCTTTTTTCTTTGGTACCTGCAAAACTGAAACAGATTGATCTACAACTAACTATAAAGATGCAGAATTAAACTGAAAGCAGGAAAGAACTAATCTACTTTGCTCAAATGAAATTGCAGGAATGGAAATGCTAGTCTACGCTTGCAGAATTGAAACACTAATCTACGCTTGCAGAAATGAAATGCTAATCTATGAAAGCAGGAAACGCTAGTCTATGAAAGCAGGAAATGCTAATCTATGAAAGCAGGAAATGCTAATCTATGAAAGCAGGAAATGTCTATGCTACTTTTGCAGAATATAAATGAAATAAACTACTTAGCAGAAGGCAAGAGTAGGAAAATAGAAGAAAAGCAACAATTACTAATACTCTGACGCTTCCCCGGCAACGGCGCCAAAAAGGATGGTGGGCTCCAATATTGTAGCAATAATGCTACAACTCCTGGGGCTTCCTATCTCTGATTTTATCAACCCGGTAGTTCGTACAAACTTGGAAGCGACGGTGCTGTATGCACAAGTACTAGCTCTTGTCGCAGCTGTCACTTGGTCAGCTGGCACAAGTCCGCTAGGGCTCAAGCCAACTTCTATATGCTCTCAGAAGAAGCTTTCTAAATGATGGACGAAGGCTATCTCAAAGGAAATTAATCTACTTTGCAAAAATGAACTCAAAGCCAACCAAAACATGGAAACCCTAGTAAACCCTAATCTGACTAGTTTAACCTCTATGATGCAATAGTGAGAGTGCAAATGTCTAAAAATGATGCCATTACTTCTAGTGATGTGAAATGCATGAACTGAAACTACTTCCATTAAAAAGAACATTGTTTTTGTATTTTTGCTTAAGTGGATGGAGTGATTATGATTTTGTTTCTTATTAGGGTTTGGCTGTGCAGAGGTGGTGCGAAGGGAGAGAAAGCTTGGGAAAGGTCAGGAGGGCTAGAAGAGGTCCCAGAGGATCCCTAGCATCAGTCCACAGAGGTCCACAACGTTCAGGTGCTCGGCAACCAAGTTTGCAGGCTTCTACAGGATGTCTGCAGGGGATCCTACAGGAAACTCAGGGATTCTACAGGAAGTCTGCTAACTTCTACATGATGTTCTACCGTGGGAGTTTTGGGTGATGGTGAAGTGATGGAGCGGTATGGGTGGATAGGTAAGATGGAGATGGAGCTTGTGATGACTCAGGGGCAGAGAAATAAGATGGAGAAAGAGTGCACGAAGTTGGTTGGTGGATAGAAGGATGGAAGCAACGAAAGGTCAAGAAAATGGAGCTACGTGGGCAATGGAAGAGTTGGAAGGTGAACGAGCTGAACAGAGATCGAGTAGGTGGCTTTAGGCGTGGTTAAGAAGAAGAAGAAGGAAATGGAATGATACTGAGCAGTGTAAATAAAACAAATTGCTTATGTCTTGCACCAAAAACGAGAATCCATTAACCTGTGCTACCTGTGCTATTAAACCAATGAACAACAATGTAAATCGTGAAGAGAAGTCGTGCATGGAGTTGTAATGAAGAAGTATGGCTCAAGATCAGAGTGCATGGATGGTTCTATGATTAAAATGACTGTGTTGCAGCTTGCATACAAGTAGAAAAAGACTGCGTTTTTTTGGTGGTTGGTACAGACTGCACCCCAATCTCTAAACAGAGATGGCAGTGAAGGCACTATCAACCTTTTCTTGGAGCTCCAATGAATTACAATCCTTCTATTCTAATCTAAGCAACTGAAAGCGATTTAGCCATAAGATAGTCCTACTCAATCTCATTAAAGAAATCAAATCAGCAGACTTTGTTCTTGAAATGCATGTCAAAACAAAGAAACAAAGTGCTGAAAAGAAAGGCAAATAACACTACAAGAAGAGGAGGTCTATTGCTCTCAGGTTGGGCCCTAACCTGAGAGCTATAGCTCCCTTAAAAACTCAGAATTAGAACCAAATCTGCTTGCCTTTATTCATAATCAAGAGTCTAATGTCATGCCAAAACTGGCTTACAAAAACAAACACCGAGTTGTAGCTCGTGCTCAGAAATTACAATATCAGTTCAAAAGTTCAAAAAGCTTCTATCAAAGGCTACGACCTTCATATTTATACACAATGAAGATCAAGCTAGCTTCCTCCATTCGTGGAGCTTGGCTGTCCAACTGAAAGTCAAACTGCTGATCCTGTAGAATCTGTTGGCTGCCTTTAAGCTCGGTGGGGAGAGCTGTTGGAGCTCGGAGTTAAGGTGAAAATCACAAGGAAGGTCATCAAGACTGTGGACAACCTCCCTATGAACCCGCAATGTCACCTTTGCTGTCTCCTTGTCTCCATTTGCGTGGTCTTTTTCTCTCTTTAATGCCAAAAACCTGAAATCATCATGTATTAGCCACATAGATATAATGCCTGCCCTTCTTCCTACAAACAACACGAATATACTAAGAAATGAATGCATAAGTGATAAAAGATGAATGGTTGAGCAAGGTAAGTAGGCCAAATGAGCCCAAATTGTACCAAAAATTGGGGCTCATCAATTATCGAGAGAAGAAGAGGTTGTCCCTTTAGAGAAGTATGTTATATATACCTATGACATACCTATTAAGGTTTTCCCCCTCACCTTACTCTACTTGACTGAGTTGAAAAGGGTTAACTAGATATAGAAAAACTAATTAGAGTAGGCAATACTAGTTAAAAGTGCAAGCATTGTGTTTTCACCAAGACTCACTCTGAACAGAACGTATTTTCCATTAGAGTATCATTAACTGAAAGAACACAAGGTATTCACAAAGAGAGGGAATAAACAAATAACAAAATGTTAATAGTTGTACAAGTCCTATTGTACTTCACCTTGCTTGTCTCAAGAGCCAAACATGGTTTCACGTGAAGCTAAACCTATGGGTGAAAAACAAACAAACAAACAAAGCAAAGGACATAAGTAAAATGAAAGAAAAACAAGTAAGCAACGCAAAACATGAAATAAAAGCAAACAAGAAAGAAAACACTACTCCTACTCCTAAACTAAATAATGCATGGAAACCAACATGCAAGAAAGATAAAACAATGAAAACCAACATGAAAGAGAGATAAAACAATGAAAACCAACATGCTCGAAGTTTGAATGTGTCCACATAAAAGAAAAAAGTAAAAGAATAGGACAAACACTCTGCAGATGTACAATGGTGTGACAACGCACTGTTCGTAGATGATGAATGTGCACTCTTTTGATCTTTGAAAATAAGCAAACATGCAGAAAGAAGAAAACTTTCGCTTCACAACATGACTTGCTATGTATGACTCCTCCAATGCATGAGCAATAGGATCGTGTGATTTCGGTGAAGGGTGTATGTTAGAAAATTATATATTACAGAGCAATGGAACACATAAAATATTGTAGAAATATAAACATAGAAAACACCTAAAACAAGAGAGACACAGATATATGTGGTTCACCCAATTTGGGCTACGTCCACGAAGAAACAGCCAGTCCTTTTATTATATTATCTAGCAAACTAAAGAGATACAACCTACAATAGATCCATTGTGAATCCCTCTTCGCTCTTAATCTCCTCTCTTTTCCTCACTCAGAAAATAGATATACATAGACGCAATACAATTCCCTCATATATAGCGAGGGGTTGCCTTCTAGGGAAAAAAACCCCTAAATTAAACATAACTTCTACCGTCAGATCTCCGCCTAATGAATGGCCAAGATTGACTATGAAATTACAACATTTTACAAGGCAATTTTACATCTATTCTTAGCTTCAAGGGTGCTGCCCCTGAAACCCCCCGCCAGGGGGGGGGGGGCTCCCCAAAGGTCGTAACCGCCCCCCCTGGACCCCCCCTGCAGTGAATATTTTATGGGCAATAATGACGAATTGGGGTCCAATGCGGTGATACCTTTGAATATAGAAGATAATCAAGCTTCATACCCAATAGTGTAATATGTGCAGATCAGATTGGTTTTAAATGTGCGCAAGAGAGTGATGAGGAGCCTGGGGTGTTTCAACGTATTTTTTATTAGGAGCGGAACTAACCTCAAGACAACGAGGACCTGACATAACCATCAACTCAGGATGAAGTGCCTCGACTGCTTATGGGGTTTCCACTTTGTCAATAGGTAAATCATCAAAGGCCGGTGGCTTGGAAAGAGAAACAAAAAATGAATCAACATTGTGATCAAATGAAGGAGTGAAGAGATCATGATAGCCATGATCATAAAATTCAAGATGTACATTGACATCCTCATGATATGATGAATCATACAAAGGGTTAGATGAGAAACAAAATTTTTCACCCTCTAAATTTTTAGAAATGAAAGATGATAGATTGAGTGGATTCAGAAGGAAATATTTGTCCTCTCTGCAATCAAATGATGGATTGACATCTTGTGTGTCCTGTGAATGATCATAAATAGAAACATCCAGGAATGAATTTTCTCAAGACAAATCAGAAACAGAAAGATAAAAAAAATATGTTAGGATAGAGCGGATGAGGTGTGGATAGAAGGAGGTCATCCTTCACCGCAAGTCCTTTTTCAGATTCCCACACGCACTCATAAAAAATGACAACACAGATCGACTGCTCAACACAAACTCCATTGACAACTTGATCCTCATGAAAATCACACACAGAGTCCGGAATGGATGAACACAAGACACCAAAATCTGGAGGATCAACAGAACGAGAGGACGGAGGCTTAGAAAACAAGTCCACTTGACAACCAACAGGCTTGCAATCCACATCTACACAGAAATTGAGAGCAGGTGGGGTGGGAGGAGGTGACAATTCAATAGATGGGTTCATAACTTCTCCCACCTCATCCTACGAAGCTAGAGTTTTTTTATGAGGAGCGAACAGCGGGTCATCTGTCACAACAAACTTGTTTGTCTTAGATTTGTGATGCAGGAGCATTCAACTTAGAAATAACATTGTATTTTAGTAGACATAGGGGGTCTCGTGTTTTCAAGGAAGTTAGATTCCTATGTATCAAATTAATGTAATTATTAAGGTTTTGAGTGATTTTAATGAGAGAAACTAGAATAGGGATTAATTAAGTATTGTGAGGGATATTTGTAAATGTTCTAAAATGTAGGAGAACATTAGTGATGATGAGTGATTAGTGAGGATTAAGAGATTTTGAAATATTGTAAATCCTAGATTAGGAATTGGTTTCATGATTTGTGGAACTAGAGAGGATCCTTAGGGATTAGTTGAGTCAAAAATGGACTTAGAGGATATTCAGGATTTAGTTCAAAAGATTAAGGATCTGAACCAGGAAATGGGTTATAGAACCTTTTGTATAAATGTAAGCCTAAAAGGCATAGAGAGAGTTAGCTAGTTAGCTAGTTAGAGAGTTACTAGTTAGTTAGTTAGAGAGTTTGACTGTAAGCCTATGGGCAGGAAAGGGCCGAAAAGGCCACTGATTAGAAAATCAGGCCAGAGAGAGAGAGAGAGAATCATTATGTAATTATTTATTTATATATACACAGAGACTTTGATTGCTGAGTGTGTGATGTGTGTTGATTGATGGAATTATAGATTGTGTGTGAATTAGAGTAATTTTGCATAGTATATGTATGCAGGTGGAATTAAGCATAATGCAGAGAAGAAGTGGAGGATGAAGGATCATGATCTGATAATTTGAATCCTTTTGAAGGATCAAAGTTGAAGCTCAGGAGTGACATTGTTTAAGAGTTGCGGAAGTAAGTTTAGGAGGAAGTTGTGTTGCAGAACAACCAAAGATCAGAAACCCTGGCGAACACCTAATACATAGAAGAACAGAGAGAGGACAGTGCATAGAGGAGGAGTACAACAATCAGAAGTGATTGAACAAGTTCAGAAGGGATAAACACACAAAAGAAAATATAGGCGAGTTGGTAGAATAGACCAGAACAATGAGAAACCACATAGAGATGAAGGAAAGGAAAGGCACGAAGAAATGAAGCAACCGTGCATAGGAACCATTGGATCAGTCAGATCAATAGATGATATTGTGTGAGATGAATGGCAAAGATCTTATCATGCAAAATAAAGTCAAGAAGTGAAGGGATCAGATTAAGCCACATATTAGATGAATAGTGGCACGGTCTTCATAGGCGGTAAGTAGTTTCTCGTGCAGGCTCAAGGCTGTAAATGGTATTTCTGAATTCTATGCGATTAGCCTTAGGGGTTAACATGTAGCACACGGTGGGAAGAGAAAACCACTTTTCTCATGTGCTCTAGGTCTGATATCGATCGTGCATGTAATCTGCGCAATATTACGTGATCACTGTTGGATTGAGGTAGGAGGAATAAACGGTGGAGATTTAATGCGCTAAGAAGTAAGTTTGAAGAAGTAAGCGAACGATGCGATAAGCGTCGGATCGAGGAGACAGATCAACGATGTGGATTGAATGCGATAAAGGGAGAATCGGTATACGTGCAAAGGTCCGTGGAATGGCAGAAAGGTAAGGTTTAAGTTGGTTTATGGAATATTTCTATTATAGGAGAGTTATAATAGAAATGAGCAGAATAATGTATTATGGGTTAAGTTGAGTTTAACCAAAGTCTAAAGGCCGTGGTATGGTTAATATGCACGGGTGATTACCGAAGGGTTAAGTTATAAGGATTAAGAATTAATCAGAGGTCTATTAAAGTTTAAGACTTTGGATAGTTAATTAAAAGTTTCCGCATAGAGTTTAATTAAGAACATTAAAACTTGGCTATAGAGGGTTTTCACCATGGATTAGGTGATTAATCTTGGGACGTAGTGTGACATGAAATTTTATTGCATACTATGGGAAAAGATGCAGATTTGCTGTGTCATTTTTGGTATCAAAGCTGAACAAGGAGATTCTGTGTGTAAAAGTTGTTTGAGAAAATTAAAACAGAGTTATGTTTTGAAGGTGTGTATATAGGTGAATGGTGATGAAAGTAGGCAAGGGGAGATCAGATTTTTAAATTTGACAAATAGTAGGCACACAGAGATAAAGTGTAGCAGAATTTGTAGATGCAAAAGGAACAAATAACAATCCATTCAAAGTGCAGGTGAATGGTAGAACAAGATCATGCAGAGGTATTGAAGGTGAGATGATATGTTTTTGTTTTAATTTGGTTTGAAGATTGGAGAGTTTTTGGTGTTTATATTTTTGTACAGGTAGCGGCATAAGAAGGTGAGAAGATTGCAACAACCTAGAGCAAGGAGTGCTCAATTGGTTCCAAAGGAGAGAACCAGAGAGATGCCAAAAGTCTAAGCTCAGAGGAGAGAAGCTTAGTGAGGCACGTGTAGCAAGAAGGAGACTTGTTACTGCAGAGGTATGGTTGCAGCTCACGGAAAGATCATAAAGGAAATTCCATAGAGGATGTGGGTACAATTCCTAAGGGATGAAGGAAGCTGGTAAGAGTTTCTAATGAAAAGAAAATGTGGCAAAACCTTGAAGAATTCTAATAGAGGTTGGATAAAGAGGACAATTGTGTTCTTAAAAGGTGCAGATGAGTTGAAGCCTGGAAGGAGCAGAGAAAAGTGCTCAAAGAGGTTCAAGAGAATAGAGAACCAAGTGCTTGACAAAAGACCAAGTACAGAGGAAAGCTTGGTGAGGTAAGTGGCAGCAGGGAGGACTTACTATTGCAAAGGATTTAGTGTAGCTCATAGTAAGTGAGTGAGGAACTCATGAAGATAAAGAAGAAGATGGCTATTGATAGTCATAACATAGGTTCTGAGGAAGACCACAATAGAAGAAAAGTGAAGAAAGAGGATGCCAAGGCAAATGGCAAGAGAATGATTCAAGAGGAGCTTGACAAGGAGATTGCAGAGTTAAAATAACAACTCGATGTATTAAGGATGCTACTAGAGGAAAACCAAATACAAGGTTGGGTCTTGAGGAAAAAGGCAGTGAAGTGGCATAAGTTATAGAGAAGGCTACAACAGAGGCAAGTGAAGTGGCTGGTGGAAAAAATCAGAGAAGCTGAGTTGGAAATGGAAGTTTATATTTGTAAAGTAGAACAGGGTGAAGTTCTGCATGAAGATGAAGACTAGAGATTTGTGAAAGATCTTGAGAATTCAAGACAACAATAAGTTTACTTTGTTGAGGAAGGAAATATTAATGATTTTTTGAACTGTTGGATAAATTCAGATCAACAGGAGGATGTGAAACCTTGTATATTTGAATCTAATAATTTTGATATGATTACAGGTTTTGTAGAAGATGAGCAATCTTTTGAAGCTGTCGAAAGTATGGAAGAGTATCTTTCAAAGATAAATACTTTGAAGTAAAGAATGATGGATTATGTCTCTTGAATGAGAAAAGTAGTGAATTATTGCAGCATAAAGAATTTAGTAATACATTGATGTTTGAAGCTGTTATAACACAAGAACAATTTCTTGTGAAAGAAGGAGATGAGATTCAGTCTAAAGAACTGATATGTGAAGCAACAGTTGAGACTGTTGAACCTTGTAATTCTCAAACTGATAAATTGTGTATAAATGCAGGAATTATAAGTGATGATGAAGTACTTAAGAAATGTCATAGAGAACTTGAATTGCTGGAATATTTGTTGGAAAACTCAGAGTATGACAGTGTGATTACAGAAGAAGGAGTTCACTACAGTGGACAAGAGCAGAAAGACATCATTGAAGAAGATGGTGTGGAAGAGAGATTTGCTAACAGTTTCGAGAGTCCTTTGGAGAATTCTTTAGAGAGGTTGAATCAACATACTGATGTGCGGAAAAATCAGAGCAACATACTGTGATGTTTCCAAAAGAAGAAGAGGTAGTGAGACCTTATGTTTTTAATTTTAATAATTGTTTTGTGAGTGCAGGTTTTGTTGCAGATGTTGAGAAAATTTGGCACATATGAGCAGCCAAGTAAAGATGGAAGAGGAAGATTCTGTGGAAGTATTTAATCCATGGAACAAAGATATTATGTTGCTGGAAAGAATGCTAGAGAATCAAGATTTGATGCAGAAAGAGATAATCATGAAAGAGGGTAAGGATGAAAGGGCGGTAGTAAGAATCCAACAACTTCAAAGAGAAGATAATGAACACCAGTTTGAAGATGAGTGGACAGAGTACAACAAAAAATGGTAGGGTATGTACCAACTCAGGGATGTGCTAGAGATAGATATTGAATAATTATGGCAGTTAATGATGAAGCAGTCCAGATGGAGGAGATTGACAATAATAGGAAGAGTGATCAGTGAGAATTGGAAATTGATTGACAAGGAGAGGAAGATGAAATAGAAGATAGAAGACATACAACGACATCAAAGGTACAGAGCATTTGGATAGTTACAAATTAAAGTTTGGGACCCTGGATGTTTTCTATCAACATATGGGAACACATGATTAAGAGACCATGAATGTTTTCAACCTTGAGAGTCTGATGCAGGAGCATTCATCTCAGAAACATCATTGTATTTTAGTAGACATAGGGGGTATTGTGTTTTCAGGGAAGTTGGATTCCTATGTATCAATTAATGTAATTATTAAGGTTTTGAGTGATTTTAATGAGAGAAACTAGAATAGGGATTAAATAAGTATTGTGAGGCATATTTGTAAATGTTCTCGAATGTAGGAGAACATGAGTGATGATGAGGGATTAGTGAGGATTAAGAGATTTTGAAATATTGTAAATCCTAGATTAGGAATTGGTTTCATGATTTGTGGAACTAGAGAGGATCCTTAGGGATTAGTTGAGTCAAAAGTGGACTTAGAGGATATTCAGGATTTATTTCAAAAGATTAAGGATATGAACTAGGAAATGGGTTACATAACCTTTTGTATAAATGTAAGCCTAAAAGGCATAGAGAGAGTTAGCTAGTTAGAGAGTTACTAGTTAGTTGGTTAGAGAGTTACTAGTTAGCTAGTTAGATAGTTACTAGTTAGTTAGTTAGAGAGTTTGACTATAAGCCTATGGGCAGGAAAGGGAAAAGGCCACTAATTAGAAAATCAAGCCAGAGAGAGAGATAGACTCATTATGTAATTATTTGTTTATATATACACAGAGACTTTGATTCCTAAGTGTGTGATGTGTGTTGATTGATGGAGTTATAGAATGTGTGTGAATTGGAGTAATTCTGCATAATATATGTATGTAGGTGGAATTAAGCAGAACGCAGAGAAGAAGTGAAGGATGAAGGATCATGATCTGATTGTTTGAATCCATTTGAGGGATCAAAGTTGAAGCTCAGGAGTGACAATGTTTAAGAGTATGTGGAAGTAAGTTTAGGAAGAAGTTGTGTTGCAGAAAAACCAAAGACTAGAAACCCTGGAGAACACCTAATACACAAAAGAACAAAGAGAGGATAATGCACAGAGGAGGAGTACAACAAGAGAAAGTTATTGAAAAAGTTCAGAAGGGATAAACACACAAAGGAAAATATAGGCGAGTCAGGTGAATAGACTAGAACACCTAGAAATTGTATAAAGACGAAGGAAAGGAAAGGCATGAAGAAATGAAGTAATTGTGCACAGGAACCGTTGGATCAGTGGGATCAATGGATGAGATTGTGTGATATGAATGGTAGAGATCTTATCGTGAAAAATAAAGTCAAGTGACGGGATTAGATTAAGTCACGTGTTAGTTGAATAATGGCGCGGTCTTCATAGGCAGTAAGTAGTTTCTTGCGTGAGCTCAAGGCTGTAAATGGTATTTCTGAATTATACACGATTAGCCTTAGGGGTTGACACGTAGCACACGGTGGGAAGAGAAAACCACTTTTCTCATGTGCTCTTGGTCTAATATCGATCGTGCATGTAATATGTGCGAGATTACACGATCACCATTGGATTGAGGTAGGAGTAATAAATGGTGGAGATTTAATGCACTAAGAAGTCAGTCTGAAGAAGTGAGCGGATGACGTGATAACCATCAGATCGAGGAGATAGATCAATGGTGTGGATTGAACGCGATAAAGGGAGCCTCAGTATATGTGCAAAGGTACGTGGAATGGTAGAAAGGTAAGGTTTAAGTTGGTTTATGGAATATTTCTATTAGAGAAAAGTTATAATAGAAATGGGTGGAATAATATATTATGGGTTAAGTTGAGTTTAACCTAAGTCTAAAGACCGTGGTATGGTTAATATGTGTGGGTGATTACTAAAGTGTTAAGTTATAAGGATTAAGAATTAATCAGAGGTCTATTAAAGTTTAAGACTTCGGATAGTTAATTAAAAGTTTCTGCATAGAGTTTAATTAAGAACACTAAACCTTGGCTATAGAGGGTTTTCACCATGGATCAAGTGATTAATCTTGGGACACAGTGTAACATGCAATTTTATTTGGATACTGTGGGAAAAGATGTGGCTTTTCTACGTCAATTTGGTAGCTCTAACACCGAGGTATGTTGGGAAGGGTTCAAATGATTCTAACTCATCAAGATTTTCAGATATGTGAAGAAGATACTAAAACCTTTCCCTGAGAAATTTCTAATCGACTTCATCTTCGGGGATTTGAAAAGCAAGATTTTGGAAGCACTCCCAAAATTTCCAAAGAGATTCATCAGGTGCTTTCCGTAATTCTAGATTTTTTTTATTGATTTCTTAACAATCATAATGATAGAAATCACGAATTAACTCTCTAATCATGTGATCGAAAGAGTGAATGGAGGTTGCAAGCAATGTGCGACACCATTGCTGTGTGCCTTTTGAACGTGTAAGCGAACAACCCACATGCAATTTACAAGGTAAGTTCCTCAGAAAGAATACCAAAAGGACACCGCTCACAACCAGATCTCAAATCAATACACCAGTATTTTTGACGTGGTTAAAACCCTCAAAGTGCAAGGAGGGAAACAGTCCACGGCCTGTCCCAACGTGGGTACTACAGGCAATTTATTAATCAAAGAATGAAAATTTACATAAGCTTCTCTCATGCACAGATTGCCCGAACAATGACCCTCCATGCGCTTTAAATAGAACTCATGGACCAATCGGGTGTCAAGCCATGGATCAAGTGTCAGTAATACCGAGGTGAGATTGAACCGTCGGATCACTACATATCGTGACCGTCGGATTGTAAGTTACAAAATGTACAACGGTAAAGAAACACACTTTACCTAACTCTAACCTAACTCTATACTAGACCAAGTTGAACTTAACTATATCCTATGTGTTGGAATATCCTAACATCCCCCCTTAAGAACAACTTGGGATAGGATTGAAGGATTTACAAATATGACACAATAGGAGAAGGAAGGAGGCACTAGAGCCTATCCCCCCTTAGTGACAACTTCCTGAACTCCAAGCATATATCGAAGTTTAGTGAACTTCGCCTCTGTGAGAGCCTTTGTGAAGATGTCTGCAACCTGATCATCTGTTGGACAATATTGCACTTCAAGAACATGGTCATGAATGACACATTAGGATTACAGATTTGGGAAGGTACGGGTTTTGGTGTCATTTGTTAGTATTTAGACTCATTGAAGATAATGATTTTGGTGTCATTTGTTAGTATTTAGACTCATTGAATATAATGATTTTGGTGTATTTCCTCCAGCCAATATAAGGAATCACTTATATGAGAATTGTACATTGTGAAGGAACTAAGACCACATGAGTTATGAATGAGAGAATACACACACACACACACACACATATGCACATGAATTTATTCTTGTCATCTTGACATAGAATTACAGATGATTATTTTGTTATGGTACATCTTAGGTTTATTGGGAGTTACTCTCTTAATTCTCACAAGTCAATGTGTAATGGACCATCGTTTTTGTTATATGCGAGCATGATGCTGGACTGGATCTTTGCATAGCTGAATGGCACTTTGATTATCACACCAAAGTGTGGTTGGATGCTGCTGCTCAAAGCCAAACTCTGATAGGATCTGATGAAGCCACAAGGCTTCCTTACTAGCTTCCACGGCACCACGATACTCTGCTTCTGCTGACGAAAGAGAAATGGCAGCCTGTTTCTTACAAGCCCATGTAATAGGTCCGGAACCAAGAGTGAAGACATAACCGGCAGTAGACTTCCGATCATCAGGGTCACCAGCCCAATCAGAATCAGTGAAACCAACTAACAAAGGAGCTGCTTTGGCACTGTAATGAATCCCAAACTGTACTGTACCTCGAACATAACGAAGTATTCTTTTAGCTGCTTTCCAATGACTTTCACGGGGGTTTTGCATAAAACGAGCAACAAGGCCAACAGCAAAGGAAAGATCAGGACGAGTATGGGTTAAATACAAGAGTTTTCCGACAAGTTGACGGTATAAGGTAGCATCAACTTCAGGAGAAGTACAAGAGACTGAAAGTTTGACTCCAGACTGAAAGGGAGAAGGGGCTGGCTTACAGTCTTCCATGTGAAAATGACGAAGAATATCACAAGCATACTTGGACTGGGAAAGGAAAATACCCTCTTGGGATTGCAAGACTTGAAGACCAAGAAAATAGTGTAAGTGTCCTAAGTCTGTCATTTCAAATTTCTTTTTAAGGCTGGACTTCACATGGTTTATAAGGTTGGGATCACTACCAGTAAGAATAAAATCATCAACATAAAGAACAAGGATGATAAGAGAGTTGCCCACTTTCTTGGTGTAGACAGTATTGTCAGAATGACACCTAGAAAAGCCAGATTCTAAAAGAAAGCTATCCATTTTGGCATACCAAGCCCGAGGAGCTTGCTTGAGGCCATAAAGGGATTTCTTAAGTCGACAAACAAGGCTGGAGTCTGTTTGTATGAAGCCAATGGGTTGTTCCATATAGATTTCTTCCTGCAAGTCCCCATGCAAGAAGGCAGATTTAACATCCATCTGATGGACTTCCCATTTTAAAGAGGCAGCAAGGGAAAGAACAAGGCGGATAGAGTTCATTTTGGCAACAGGGGAGAAGGTTTCAGTGTAGTCAATGCCTTCAACCTGTGAAAAGCCCTTAGCAACGAGACGAGCTTTATGTTTATCAACTTTCCCATCTGGTCCATACTTGGTTCTGTAAACCCATTTACATCTAACAAGTTTGCGTCCCTTTGGTAGAGGAACAAGATCCCATGTATCATTTGTCATCAATGAATGATATTATTCATTCATAGCTGCTTCCCAATGTGGATGGCCTGAAGCTTTTGCAAAAGTGTCAGGATCATGATTTACTGGAGCTTGAGCCAGTAAAGAAGAGGCTCTTTCAAACTGAGAACGTGTACATCGCTGATCTGTAGGATCACCGGCAAGATCACCTGCTACATCCCGAGTAGCACAGACCCATCTTGGAAGTTGAGGATCTTGAGAAGGTGGGGGAGGATTATCATCCTCGCTTTCATCATCTGAAGAAGAAATGTTTTCAAAAGTAGAAGAGATAGGAAGAGGTGGCACATCCGCCGGACTAGGCTCGCAGGCCGATTTAGTTTCATCAAATTTTACATCTCTTCTAATGATAACATTTTTGGACTTAAATGGAATAAGTCTATAACCTTTTACCTCTTCAGAATATCCAACAAAAGTACATTTCTCACTCTTAGGTTCTAAAGCTTTATGCTTTTCATCTGGAATATGGGCCCATGCTTCACTTCCAAACACATGAAAGTGACTTACATCTGGTTTAATGGAACTCCAAGCTTCTTCTGGAGTGATATTCTCTAGAACCTTAGTAGGAGTGCGATTGATTATATAATTTGCACAATTAATTGCTTCGGCCCAAAAACTAAGACTGAGTCCTTTAGATTGCAGCATACAATTAGCCATTTCCTTTAAGGTGCGATTTTTCCTTTCAGCTACACCATTTTGTTGTGGAGTGTATGGAACAGTATGTTGCATTTGAATTCCATTTTCGGTGCAAAAGTTGATGAATGTGTTTTTAACATATTCTCCACCATTATCAGTTCTTAGCTTAAGAATTTGATGTCCAGATTGTTTTTCAACAAAGGCTTTGAAGGCCAAAAAAGTGTTAAATACTTCACTCTTGAGTTTTAAGAAGTATACCCAAGTGCGTCTGGAGAAATCATCAATGAAAGTTAAGAAGTACTTGCAGCCAGAGAATGAAGCAACAGGAAGAGGACCACATAAATCACTGTGCACAAGCTGTAAAGGGGCTGAGGCGTGCCAAGAGGCACGTTTGTCAAAACTGTCCCGATGATGTTTTCCGAGTACACATCCGGAACAAACACCATCTCTGCAAGATACCATAGGAAGACCTGTCACCATATTTTCTTTACATAGATGCTGAAGGGAGCGATAGTTTAAGTGACCAAATCGCTCATGCCAAAGTTTGCTCACTTCATCATTATGAGCAACAAATACTGAGGGAAGATTTGATGACCCAAAGTTGTGAAACTTATACAACCTTTTGGAATCATCAGCAAGACCAGTAGCTAGAATCTGTTTAGGATCTTTTAGATCCTTGATTACAACATCATGAGGTGAAAATTCAACAATTTTACCTTCACCTGAATGAGTTATCTGATAGACAGATAGAAGGTTGCAGGATAAGGTTGGAACACATAATACATCATTAAACTGACCATTGTCTAGATGAACAGTTCCAGTCCCTACAACATTAAGAGATCTATCATCACCAATATATATATTTTTGGTGTTACAATCATTTAAAGAAGAAAACATGGCTTGATTTTTGGCCATGTGACAAGAGGCTCCAGAATCAATGAGCCACTCATGAGAATGAGAAGAAGAAGAAGATACATTTAATGCATAACCAGACTGAGATGATTGATAATGACATGGAGAAAGTGCCATTCCGGAAGTTGAAGTTGAAGTAGGCTCCACATGGATGTTATGTTTCTTCATTGCGGCTTCCAAGGCTTCCATCTTCTTAAAGCATTTAGATTCTAAGTGGCCATCTCGATTACAAAAGTTACAATGTCTATCAGACTTCTTCCATTTGTTTTTATTGGTCTTATCATTTTGCTGAAATGATCTTTCATTTTGAGGCTGAGATGGTTTAGGAC
This sequence comes from Pinus tabuliformis, assembly GCA_031772625.1. NCBI lineage: Eukaryota > Viridiplantae > Streptophyta > Pinopsida > Pinales > Pinaceae > Pinus > Pinus tabuliformis. The sequence continues at coordinate 322,438,039 of CM062816.1, read as the reverse complement.
CATTCTTTTGAGGATATGACTTCTTAGGATTCTTTGAATTTGGTTGCTGCTGGGCGGCTAACGCTTTCGTGGAAGAGTTTCCAAGATTAAGAAGACCAAGGTGTAAGAGTTTTTCTTGTTCTCTTATTAAGGAATCACAAAAGGAGTCAAAGGAAGGGGCCTTGTATTCTTGTCCTTGACAAATGAAAGCTTCCCTTGTAGAATGGAAAGTGGAAACAAATACAGAGTAGGCTGGTCCCAACTTAGTAAGGATGGAATAAATAAGGTTACCATCTTCTTTCTTAACTTTAACACCTTCCAAGAGATATCTAAGGGTCTTGAATTTGGACAAGAAATCTTCAATGCAAGAAAAATTATTAGGATCCAAAGTAAGCAGCTCATTTTCAAGTTGATGGGCTCTAATTTCATTTTTAATTCCAAAAACTTTAGCAAGTTTTTCTAATGCTTCATGAGGAGTCTCAAGTTCTGCAATGTGGAATCTAAGATCAGGAGAAACAGACATCCCTATCAAACCACGTGCTTGATCTTGTCTATTTTCCCATTTTGCCGCCTTGTCTTCATCTTTTGGTTTCTTCTCTTGGTCTGTGGCTATTCTGTAGAGACCTTTACTTCTAAGTAAATCTCCCATGTAGGCTACCCATTGGAAGTAGTTAGTGCTGTCAAGAATGACTTGGCATGGACTTTCCATTTTTTTTAAAAAACTGAAGCTGAAGATGCTGAAAGTAAGTGTTCCAATGGATAGATCTCGAAAAAATAGGTGGTTTTAAAAAAAAACGGCTCTGAAAAAGGCTTCCGGATGAAGAAGTTATGGCTTTTTGAAAAAAAATTGTTGACGTTGCCGGCAAAGTGCGCGAATGTGCGGGAATGAAAAAAATCCGCCCCCACAAAATGGAGACTTGAACCCAAGACCTCTACTCTCTTAAAATAGCTTTGAACCAATTGATCTATACAAAAAATTTGAGAGAGAGAGAGAGAGAGAGAGAGAGAGAGAGAGAGAGAGAGGGGGGGGGCCTTGGTTTGCGTGCTTGCCTTGAGAAAGCTCTTTTTCCCTACAAAACACAAAACACAAAACCCAACACGAATATGCAAAGAAAAACGAACCTTACGGCTCGAAGTTAGCTTTAGCCAAAAAACTAGAAATTTTAAAAAAAATCTCAAAGTTAGCTTTAGCCGAAAAACTAAATATTTTTCTCAATGTTTCTGATTTTCCGAGATCACACTAAGGTGCAGGGAAAAGAGCATACGCATGAGAAAAATCCTTCCTTTCTGTTTCTGATTTGCCCAGATCGCACAGAGTCGCAGGGCAAAGAGCATACGTAGAAATGAAAGGTATAGATCCGGTTAAAAAAAAGGCTAAATAAACTGAGACCGAAATAAGCAGAGAGAAAATAACAGTAAACTGCAAAAAAAAACACTGTATACCTCCCGATCTGAAAAATGACGCAGCTAGGGCTACCGGAAACCTTTTCGCGTGAAACGAAAGGGGTTCCTCACTGGAACAGATGCTCCGAACGCAACAGAGGAGTCCTCTCGGCCCGAAAGCAGTCAGAAACAGCAGATCTAGGAAACGACAGCCGCATGCAGTTCTACCGGCTTCAGATTTGGATCACCAACGGACGCGGCCCTCAAATAGCTCTGATACCATGTAGGAATTTACAGGGTAAGTTCCTCAGAAAGAATACCAAAAGGACACCGCTCACAACCAGATCTCAAATCAATACACCAGTATTTTTGACGTGGTTAAAACCCTCAAAGTGCAAGGAGGGAAACAGTCCACGGCCTGTCCCAACGTGGGTACTACAGGCAATTTATTAATCAAAGAATGAAAATTTACATAAGCTTCTCTCATGCACGGATTGCCCGAACAATGACCCTCCATGCGCTTTAAATAGAACTCATGGACCAATCGGGTGTCAAGCCACGGATCAAGTGTCAGTAATACCGAGGTGAGAGTGAACCGTCGGATCACTACATATCGTGACCGTCGGATTGTAAGTTACAAAATGTACAACGGTAAAGAAACACACTTTACCTAACTCTATACTAGACCAAGTTGAACTTAACTATATCCTATGTGTCGGAATATCCTAACAGTGATAACCATTAGATCGAGGAGATAGATCAATGGTGTGGATTGAACGCGATAAAGGGAGCCTCAGTATATGTGCAAAGGTACGTGGAATGGTAGAAAGGTAAGGTTTAAGTTGGTTTATGGAATATTTCTATTAGAGAAAAGTTATAATAGAAATGGGTGGAATAATATATTATGGGTTAAGTTGAGTTTAACCTAAGTCTAAAGACCGTGGTATGGTTAATATGTGTGGGTGATTACTAAAGTGTTAAGTTATAAGGATTAAGAATTAATCATAGGTCTATTAAAGTTTAAGACTTTGGATAGTTAATTAAAATTTTCTGCATAGAGTTTAATTAAGAACACTAAACCTTGGCTATAGAGGGTTTTCACCATGGATCAAGTGATTAATCTTGGGACACAGTGTAACATGCAATTTTATTTGGATACTGTGGGAAACGATGTGGCTTTTCTACGTCAATTTGGTAGCTCTAACACCGAGGTATGTTGGGAAGGGTTCAAATGATTCTAACTCATCAAGATTTTCAGATATGTGAAGAAGATACTAAAACCTTTCCCTGAGAAATTTCTAATCGACTTCATCTTCGGGGATTTGAAAAGCAAGATTTTGGAAGCACTCCCAAAATTTCCAAAGAGATTCATCAGGTGCTTTCCGTAATTCTAGATTTTTTTTATTGATTTCTTAACAATCATAATGATAGAAATCACGAATTAACTCTCTAATCATGTGATCGAAAGAGTGAATGGAGGTTGCAAGCAATGTGCGACACCATTGCTGTGTGCCTTTTGAACGTGTAAGCGAACAACCCACATGCAATATTGTCCAAGGGGACTTCATTTATGTGACAGAAGCATACAAAGGAAACTGCGTGCCTTAGTAGGGCTTCTCCACCTTCACCGTCATACTTAAATTGTGACAAGTCATCAAGAACGTCCTTTGAAACTTCAAAACCACCTCGATGAGAAAAAAATGGAAGAGGTATGAATGTAATGTAATTGATGAATGATGTGCAAAGATTCATAAAAAAACTTTGAGGACTCAGCTTTTCATCTGGACTTCCTTCTAGTGCCATAAATTTTGATGGTGATGGACCCGCCAACATGTCAGGGGATCTCCCAGGTAAGAAGTCCCAACTAGACCTCAGACCATTTGGAGTAGGAGTCCCAACAGTGGGTAGTAAAGGTAGCACCCTGACCGCGGCAGTGCACATATGTAAGTATGGTAACTTTTTCAGAAGAAAGTGTGTGACCTTGCAGCGAGTCAAGTGAGATGCATGTGGGTTCTACACATGAACGGGGATAAGGAAGTGTGTCCCTTAGAAGCCTGTAACAATATGTAGCCTGAAAGGAACACACGAGTTGAATGAAATCACAGGCTAGAAGCGAACTAGTCCATAATCTAAAGTGATAGATTAACACAACAAAACATCTTCAACAAGATTCATACAATCATATACAAAATATTTAATACAAAAATGCGCAAGTTAAATAACAGATATTGCTAAAGTAACCAGAATAATTGAACTGCAATAACAATGTATGCATGAAAACATGTTGGCTCAGTTATATTATTAAGTGAAGTTCCATCCATACATACACCATTGACAACCACTAGCCCCAATAGTGGAATGTTACAGTCAACACCACCTGCTCTTCTAAAGGTGTGTAGTCACTCTGCGCTATGGAGAAGCCAAGGCTCATCATAATACTCTCCAATCCCTCTCTAAGAAATGCCTAGCCAAAATCTGGGCTCCCAATCTTGTACTATGAGTTATGAGGTTCTATATTTAACAAAGGGTGGGATGACCCTTGACATTCCCGTTTGACTCTTGAACTACCCTCATGACTCTTCACATTACATAGTGTCTATTCACATTCCACTAATGACACTTGGAATTTCACTTACAACATGTTTACAATAATATACATTTTCCACATATACCCATGTGGGAAAAAATAGGCTAGAGACAACCTAACAAGAAAAGACACTATGAATTTGAGGTTTGGGGAAAGACCAACTCGGAAACACCCACATGATGCTTCTCGGTCATGTACTGATGCCGAGCTTGGTACTATGCTTTGATGTCCCCAAACTGCTTGATGTTGTCTTACTGAAAGAGGACTCTTGCGTCCACGTAATCCGGGCATGTCGTATTGGAATATGTGTTTGTCTCATCTTGAAGCACATGAAACATTGTGCTAAGTGTGGTTGGATCATCGATGTACTTTTTCATGTTGTTTGCACTCAGATGCAAGTTGTCACTGGTGGCCTCATGCATCAACTACTCCATGTACCTATCGACCTCTAACTAGACTTGGTTCTTGTGCTTAGCTTTGGTGAGGGAACCTGCATATTTTCACTCTCTTCTTCAGCTGCTAGCTATTTTAGCTCATCAACCTATATTAGCGTTGTTGCTCTGTCATTACACTTTGTTTTTGTTCTTCTTCCTGTTTCTACTTCTCAACTCCTGTTCTTCCTTCAACTCTCATTTTGCTGGTTGCGATCTCAATTCCTCTACATGCTAGCTCTACTCTTTTCTCTTCCCATGCTCTACTGTTTCTGTCTTGTGCTTCTTTTTTCTTCTGATGTCAAAGCTGTTTGCATGAAGGTTGAATGCACTTTCGCTCTGTAGCTTTGTCCTCCCTCTGTTATGTCAACGATTTCTTCTTTCCCTATTCTGGTACTAGCTTACTACCTTTTTCCACTGCTATTATTTTTGTTGCCATGTTAGTGTTGATTCCTTTTTTGTAAACAGTTGGGCATCTGCATATATTTTCAAGTAAACTAGCACTTTCTAAACTTCTTCCCCGATACTGCTTTCAGTGGTTGCTCTTGAAGCACATCTCTTTTGTGTCATGGTACAATGATTGCTGGAGAGAAGTGCTTCACGAGTGTGGTACTTGTGGGACAAAATGAACACTAATGGAAAAAAAACATTAGCTCTTACAAATCTAACTTTATAGCATTATCAAGAAACAACCATGGCGTCTGATGAGAGGAAACAACCATGGCATCTGATGAGTCTAGGATAGGGCCTGTGAGAGACTGCGCATTGCTCAATATCAATGACTAAGCTAGGAGACTAGCTCCTAGAATGCGTAGTGTGTAGTTGTATCCAACCCAAGACAACTTCTGCGCAATTCCAAAAGCCAAGGCAGAGGCCTTGAGCTGCCAGATTTCACAGTGCATGCAAGTGAATGTGAGACCCAGGGAGGGGGGGCCCAAATATGTCCATGGGGAGTGTGAAAATAGGATGATATTAAGGATGATGTAAGGATGAGTTCAAATCTAACTAAGTGTAGATGTATGCATGTAAGACAAGTGCAATAATGCACCAAACTGAAGGAACACGAAGCATGTGAAGGGACACGAAGCATGACTGTTGGTGCAAAAACGAGAAAACTCATGCGACGATTGGGGAAGGGGGAAGGCCATGTATAGCTTGAAACAACAATTTACAAGTTAAAACAAGTTAAAATGCTAGTAGTCATTCAAAAAAATGAGTGAAACAACACTCTCACAAGCTAAACAAACCAAAGTGACATAAAAGGCAACAAAAGGTGATAAAAGAAAAACTCACCCCAAAAAGCGATGACAATGCTTCGAAGGTTTCTTGATCTCCTAGGGAAGCTAGAGCTTGATGATTGAATGCATAAGTGAGCTATAGAGGAGTACATTACATAGATTTAAGAAAATGGAGTTCACGATGTGTATGCTTGAGATCAAGGACAACAATGACACTTAGCAGAAACTTCTAAAGATGGAAATGTGTTACCTTTGGGAAGCTAATAATAGATTCCATAATTTCCAGGGATGTTGTTCCTCTTAGATTCTTGATTTTCAGGAACCCTACCATGCACTGCCTAGAAATATTGCGCAGTCTTGGGGAGGACCAGGAAACTCTCTGGTTCATGCATTAACAATTTTTGAGCACAATATGGTTCTGTGTAATTTCTGGGATGAGTGGCTATTGAATTCCTCTCAGGATTTGTGCAATTTCTCATTTGAAGGTAGGTTGTCAGCTATCTCTATGAAATTATGGACTTGAGTTCTCACTATAGGTTTGGACTGTGAAATTCCTGGATTGAAGGTTGGCTGTCATTTGGGTCTGCGCAATTCTTGAGAGAAAGGCTCACTGCTGTGCTGCATTGCTATAAAAAGAGGTTTTATTTATTTACCATACCTCCACTTTCTTTATATTTTTATTTATTGGGACCAAATACAACTCCCAAACTAGAAAATGGGCAATTACAAATGAATTTAACATTACAAAGTAGAAAATTGGATGATTATAATGGAATATAACCTCCCAAACCAGGCGAATCGGGTCAAATGAGTCTTTTCATAGTTTATCCACCCCTTTTTTTGGGCTAAAATGAAAAAAATAATTATTTTTTAAAATAAAAGTTGGGCTAAATATATTAAATGGGTGTTTTATAAAAATTTGGCCCCTCTAAAATGAAAACCCACTTAAATTTCACCCTTGGGATAAAATTTGCCCCTAAAATTTACCATTCCATTCTCCCTCTAAAACATAATCATTCCAAAAATATAGTAACACTATACTTCCCATTGTCACCCGTCTCGATATGCATCTAGATATCTTTCTCCTCTAGATCATTATATAACTCTTTGTCACCAGTCATGTGGAATGAAACTTTGTTGTCTAAGTACCATACACTTCCCATCATTGATGAAACCATGCATGCAATGAGGGAAAATTCCAATTCGAATTGAGAAGCCAAAGCCTCACCCATCACTCCTTCTGAGGACTTCTTCTTGTACTTCTTGAGTGGACAATTTGTAGTAAAATGGCCTAGCTCATGATAATGAGAGCACTTCACTTTCTTCATGTATTTCTTTTTACGTCCATGATAAGAATTTGATTTGGAATGGGAATCTTTCCCTTTCCCCTTCTTCACCTTACTCGCTAAGGCACAATTCTCTTCATCATCAGTCTTTGATGAAGAGCCATCCATAGTGTTCCTCCTAATCTCCTCCTGCATCAAACCCGATGGTGGGCTCCAGTATTGTAGCAATAATGCGACAACTCCTGGAGCTTCCTATCTCTAATTTTATCAACCCGGTAGTTCGTAACAAACTTGGAAGCGACGGTGCTGTATGCACAAGTACTAGCTCTTGTCGCAGCTGTCACTTGGTCAGCTGGCACAAGTCCACTAGGGCTCAAGCCAACTTCTATATGTTCTCAGAAGAAGCTTTCTAAATGATGAACGAAGACTATCTGAAAGGAAATTAACCTACTTTGCAAGAATGAACTGAAAGCCAACAAAACATGGAAACCCTAGTAAACCCTAATCTGACTAGTCTAATCTCTATGATGCAATGGTGGGAGTGAAAACTTCTAGAAATGATGCCATTACTTCTAGTGATATGAGATGCATGAATTTAAACTACTTCTACTGAAAAGAACATTGTTTTTGTATTTTTGCTTAAGTGGTTGGAGTTATTATGATTTTGTTTCTTATTAGGGTTTGACTGTGCAGGGGTAGTTCGAAGGGAAAGAAAGCTTGGGAAAGGTTAGGAGGGCTAGGAAAGGTTCCAGGGGATCTAAAACATCATTCCACAGAAGTCCACAACGTTCAGGTGCTCGGCAACTGAGTTTGCAGGCTTCTACAGGATGTCTGCAGGGGATCCTACAGGATGTTCAGAGATTTCTACAGGATGTTCTGAAATGGGATTTTGGAGCATGGGTGAGTGAGGGAAGATGCATGAGTGGATATGGAGGTAGGATAGGGGTCTGAAGTGGCCTAGGAACTGATGGATGGAGCTAAGGAATGGCGAGGATGGTTCAATTTGTTCAAGGGAGAGTGAAGCAATGTTGCACAAAAATTAGGGTTTTGGGAGCGAATGGCAAACGTGAAGCAAGGGTTCTAAGTAGAGGGTGGAGTGGATGGTGCTGATGGAGAATAAGCAGATGAAGGAGTGGTACAGGTGCTCTGCAAGTCATTTTTCCAATCTGAACCAACAAAACTTAGAAATTCAAAGACCTAGTTACGTTGACCTAATTTGCTAGCTGTTAGTAAAGAGAATGAACAGAAGTATGACCTGCAATGAAACCATGTATTTTAACTCATGCAAATAAGCAAATGAAAGTTTGAACTTGTAACCAACTTCTACACATGAACGTCAAACACTAGTGATTGCATGGCAAAGCAAAATCAGTGTTTTTGTGGGCAGCAAAGTCATCCTAGTCACAGCTCCTGATCCCACTAAGGGAGAGGTGAAACCACAGATGTTTGTTGGCCCTTTTCTTGAAGCTTTTTCTGTTAACAACCTATCAACTAAATCTGAGCATGAAAAGCTATTTTACACACAAAAAAACAAACTAAATAACACAACAAGAGTTAGATCTAAATAGCAGATTTTATTCTAAGAATGCAGCAAAAACACATAAAGATAATCAAAGGAGGTATTGGGCGCTTGAGATGGGCCCAACCCCAAGAGCTACAGCCTCCTAAGAGAGATTTAGAGCTGGTGCAAAGCTGGATTCATCTTTATTGATCAAGAAATGAAGAGTTACATCAAAACTGTCCACAAGAAGAACTTGAACATGAGCTGAAAGCAAAGCTAATCTATTGCATAAAAATCGAACTACAAACTAGCTAACTAATGGCTAAAACAAAATGACTAACTGGCTAACCAAAATGAGGCCCTAAGCCTTCTTATTTATACAATTTGAGGACCCAACAGTCCTCCTAAAATTTAGGGACTTGGCTGCCCAAGACTTGTAGTTAACAACAATCCTACTTGACTTGCTTGGCTGCCCTTGTGCTCATTAATTTGGTGGCATTTGAACTCCAAGCTGATGGTGGAGAATTCGAGGTCAGGGCCCATAAATGAGGGGGACACCTTCCTACAAATCCTCTAGCTTGTTCTCCCACGAATTTGGCTGCCAAGTGCTCATTAAGACCTTCAATTTTGTCTCCAAGTGGACCAAAAAGGCTACACAAAGCACCCATTAGACTTGTTGGCATAATGACTAACCAAATTCACTCTATTAACATAAAAATAGTCAAAAACATGCAATAAACCAATGAGAATGGTGGATTAAGTCAATTTAGGAGGTTGAATGAGCCCAAATAATTGTCCATTTTTGGGGCTCATCACCCGACCACAACCGTTCCCAATTCGGCAGCTTCTATTGACCATTGATAGAGTCATGATAACTATGCAAACTATTTGCGCATCCTAGAAGAGAAAGACTCATCATATCATCCTCGGAAACCGTGATTCCAACACTTCCAAGTTCATCATGACATTGAGTGAATTTGGTCAAGTATTTTGGAATAGTCTCACCTTTCTCCATTTCGATTTTTCGAAGTTTGTCCTTTAGTGCCAGTTTCCTTTGGTCACTACTGTTCTGATACAAGTCCGTTAATATTTTCCACATATCATATGGATTTTCCTTGCCATGGAGACTTGAGACAATGTGGTCTCGAACTCCCTCAAGGAATATCCGCCTCACCTTCGCTACACATTTCTTCCATTCAGCCAAATTTTGTGCATCTGATGTTGTTGGCTTAGGAATTTCTTGATCAACAAATTCCTTTAAGCCATTATCCTCTAGTATAGCCTCCATTCTATCCCTCTAGGATATAAAATTTGAGCTTCCTTCCAAGTCATACTTGAGCCACAAACCTTAGAATGCCATCTGTCGATCCTGAAGTATGTATTGCAAATTCGAATTTCACCTGTAATCGAAAACCCAAAACTTCAAAATCTCCTCTAGTATACTGTTCTGAGCTCTGATATTGATCCAAAATTAAAAAAGAATGCAACAAATTATAATATAATCATAAACACAAAGATGCAGTGGAAAAGCACTTCATTCATTAATAGAAAAATACTGAACTATGCTTACAAACAGAATGGAAATAAGATAGGTTGAACAATGGTAGCTTATCTCTGAGAAGAGATGTGGCGGCTACATGCCTTTGAACTATGTTACAATGAGGCTGAAGGGCCTATTTATTATTGGAAAACATGAGAAAACCTTAAACAACAAAAACCATAACCCTAGGAGATGTAACACTAAGAGTTTGTGGGCCTCGTTGGGGTTAGTTGGGCAGCCAACTTCCTAGAGTCGTAACTTGGCCATATTATTTCCGTTTGGCACGTACGATACCTTGTTGGAAAGGTCTCACCGAGTACTACAGGTTTCACCACAAGCCCTTTCCTATGGCTATGGGCCTACAATGAACCCAAAAAAACATCATTTCGGGGGTCAAAACTTCTCTGGAAGTTTAGGACCACAAAAACAACTAAAAATAGTAAATACTGAAATGAACAAGGAAACAAATGAAACCAACTAGGGGTTCTAGGTGGAATAGGTGGGTGGCCACAAATTTCCACTTGGATCATTCCTCCCCCCAGGAAGAAATGGTCCCCATTGCATGTAGAGCCTCCATGGGTTGAGGAAATTTCTGTTGAATCTCGTCCCTAGTGAACCACTTGCCCTTTTGAAGCAGTTGGCCTTCTTTGACAACTCAAAATAAATGTATCCTCTGTTGGTGAGTGTTCTTGATATTTCTGTCCATGATGTGATTAGTTGTAGCTTGTTCCATGTAGTCTGGGTTGAGCTCTGTTGGTGTAAGATATTCTACAATGTCATATGTGTCCAATAGTGGTGGAAAGTATGGTCGAAGACGATCTACATTGAACACTAGGTGCAGACCAAGGAACGGTGGCATGCTGAGCTCGAAGGCACCGATGTCCTTGGTGATGGTGTATGGCCCATATCAGAGTGGGTGAAGCTTTCGGTCGGGTCCAACAAGACACTCCTTATGCGAATGTAGCCAAACTTTGTCACCCACCTGCAACTTGTGCAACACTCAATGTTAATCATGGTGCTTCTTGTACTTAGCATTGGCTCTATCCAATATATAATGGACCTGTTGGCAGATGTGTTGAATGTGCTCAATGAAGTTGTTAGCCCTTTCAACTTCGAACAGAACGTGAATTGAATCTACTTGAGTGGCTGCAAATGGTATGTCCACTTCAACGGGGCGTAATCGTTGAAATCCACGTCCTACCTGAAACGAGTTGTTGCATGTTGAGATGTGGAGAGATCTATTGTAGTTGTGTTGGAAATAGGGGAGACTTTCATCCCATGTGCATGGATTCTTTGAGTTGTACATGAATAAAATGTGTATGATCATCCTGTTCACAACCTTTGTTTAACCATCAATTTGGGGATGGAAAGCTGTGGACTTCGTAAGTTTTGTATCCAACATCTATGAGAGGCTTGACCACAATGAACTTAGGAATCTGTTGTCCCGATCTAAGATAATGGACTGTGGGATCCAAAAGTGTACCCATACCCACTCAAAGAAGTGATTAGCAGTGGCCTCTGTTGTGATACTCTTATTGCAGGCCACCATGATGGCCATCTTAGAGAATACGTCGATGACCATGAAAACAAAATCGTTGTCATGCTTAGTATAAGTAAGGCCAGACATGTAATCCATGGAGACAGATTCTCAAGGCTGGCTAGGAGTAGGTATAGGAGTATAGATGCCTTGCTTCTTGATGGTTGGTTTGGAAATGGCACAGGCGGTGTAGGATATAATGTACTTCCCAACATCCTGGCAAAGTTTTGGCCAATAAAAATACTTCTGCAATACCACCACTATTTTCTCTACTCTAGAATGTCCAGCGACTCGACTGTAGTGTGCCTCCCAAATAATCTTGGCACACTCACTTGAAGGAACACAGATGTGTCCCAGGTGGCATAACAGTGCATCCTAAAGGTGAAAATTTGCAACTTGCTTCCCTTCCAGGAGTGTTTGGTATATGCTGTCGAATTCTAGATAACTCTTGTAAAGATGCGGCCACCCAGATGTCTTGTTCCCACAGGGGTTGAGCATAGTGATCAACCCCATGACTGGTGGCTGGCTGAGGCATTCAACAACGTTATTGGTGCTGCCCTTCTTATTCTTAATGTTCAAATGGAACTATTACAGATAGGTGGATCATTTCTGATGGTGATCATTCTACAAATTCCCTTGTCTGTATGAACTATAGAGGTCGGTGGTATGTGTGGATGACCGTTTCCTTCCCTAGAATGTAATTCTTCCATTGATGATAGGCCTTCACAATGGAATACATTTCTTTGTCATAATTGGGGTACTTTCAGTCTGTGTCTGAAAGTGTCTCACTATGATAAGCCACTCGATACCCGTGCTGAGTAAGAACCGCACCAATAACATAGTCGGAGGCATTTGTTTCTATCTCAAATGATTGTTGTAGATCTGGTAATGTGAGCACTGGTGCAGAATAGAGGTGATTCATCAACTTAGAGAATGATTTTTCTTGGGTTTCTGACCAAAAAATATTTTCTTTTGCTGGTGAATTGACTTAAATGCAAGTGATATGAGAGAACCCCAACACGAACCTATGATAGAAATTGGCAAGACCCAAAAAGTTGCAGAGCTCTGTTAGAGTGGTTGGGGCTGGCCAATCCCGAATGACTTGTATCTTGGATGGGTCCACATGTACACCCTTCTCATCAATGATGTATCCCAGATATTGAATGCGGGTCAGGCCAAAGGTGAATTTCTCTATGTTAGCACACAACTTGTGTTGTCGTAAGGTTTGAAGGACCTGTCGAATATGGTGGAGGTGCTCTTCCCAACTTTGGCTAAAGATCAAGATGTCATCTAAATACACCACCATGAATGCATTGGTGAAGGGTCACAAGATGTCATCCATCAGTATCATGAAGGTTTCAGGGGCATTCGTCAATCCGAATGACATGACCAACCATTCGAAAAGGCCCTCCTTGGATTTGAAGGCAGTATTCCACACATCAGAGGGTTCGATAGGCACCTCATGATACCCTGACTTTAAGTCAATCTTGCTAAAATTATTGGCCCCTTTGAGCTGGTCCAGAAGGTCATCAATTTGCGGGATTGGGTACCTATTTCGGACATTGATTTTGTTCAGCGCCTGATAGTTAATACAGAGCCTCCAGGTCCCATCCTTCTTCTGTACCAATACAATCAAGCTCCCACAAGGTGATGAGCTTGGCCTAATGTGCACTTTCTGCAATAGTTCCTGAATCTACTTCTTGATCTCATCATTCTCCATAATAGAGCATCGATAGATTGGGCCATTGGGCACTGGAACGCTTGAGGTCAAGTCGATGGAGTGCTTGACATAATAGTGCAGAGGTACCCTCGTGGGTGAGGCGAAAATATCCCTGTACTCCTCCACAACCTTATCCATCTATTTTTTTTGTGCAAAGGAGCCCTTCTTGGAAGTCGTGGAAACAACCTTCTTCTTTCCCTATGGTTGAATCATAAGGAAAAAATATTTCCTGGTCTGGGAAATGGTCTTACTGCATTGCTTTACAGTGATCAAAGAGATGGCAGTAGGTAGGGCTACCTCCAGTATCCTGTACAACTTATTAGGCAAAGTAATAATCATAGAGCAAGGTCTAGACTCATATACATCATGTCGCTTCCACAAGTATAGTTTTCCTCATAATACATCACAAACTTGAAGAGGAGCAACCTCACACAATACCTCATCCGTGAAGGGCTTGATGTTGTAGGGAAGGTGGCATTGCTGGCTGACGTGAAGATCTCGTCCTTGGTGAAGCCACTCGATGGTGTAAAACTATGGATGTGTTGTAGTCTTTAGGTCCGGCTGCTCACGACCTCTACTAAAATGAGGTTCTTTTGGCTCTCGCTGTTGACAATGAACTGCAACAGAGAACCCTTCACCCACATATGTGAGTGGAAGAGGCGTTTCCACTCCTCCGAATCTTTAGGCTCAATCTTCTTGATCTTGGTGGTGGCCATAGTGGCATTGGGCTTCGCACCAATGATATGATTCCATTTTTTAGTTCCCTTATTGGGCTCTAATTCAGAGTCAGAACCTACGTAAGATTCATAAGCCTTCAGCTCAGCCACTAGTGACTGCTTGGCCCAACACACACTTTTATTGTGAGTGGATCTCTTATGAAACTTACACCATTTTCCCATGTCCTTCTTTGTCTTTGTGGTGTTGTTCTTTGCTTACGGCTTCGGTGGGCTATCTTGGGTAGCCCCGCTTTGGCTTGGTCCTTTTTTCTATGGTTTGGGGGGCACCTTTTTGTTGCTTTGGATTTGTAGATCCAATGTCTCGCTTATTCTATTTAAACTTCTACCTAATATTGATAGTGTACCGATAGGCCATGCCGAGAGAGGAAATGTCTAGGAACTCCATCTCATCCTGGATGTACTTGTGTAGATAGTTTTCGTACTTGAGCATCAAATTCTGCTCAGTATCCTTGATACCCAACTTCGTGCGAAGGGTATGGAGAATATTTTTGAACTCTGGCACATCTTGGTCCCTTCCCTATCGTAGCATGGTCCACTTTATGTATTTGTCTTCATAGCTCCTAACAGATTAATATTGTTCCTTGATGGCGTCTCATAAAAAATTCCAAGTGGGTGTGGATGAAAACAACGAGGGTTCATTCTCATGTTTTTGTTCACAATAGGTTTCCCACCATTCCTTGACATGTGGGGTGGCTTTAAGAAGTGAAAAAGCAATATTTTCCCAATTGGAAAAGTCATGAACTAAAAAATATCTTTCTAATAGATTTAACCATTTATCTATGGTGTCTTCATCTATTAGGCCTTCGAATATGGGAATATCAAAGTTAACTTGTACCTTAAAAGGATTGGTACCTCCAGAGTGGCTGCTAGATGAAGATGCATCTCCTGTGGGTAGTCGTTGAATGATCTGGGAAAAGTTATCCATCATCGCATCCCTTTTCCGCTTGAGGGCTTCCTTGAGCAAAAATTTAAAAGGATATCTTGGCCCCTCATCTTTTGTTTCTTCCACCATGGGAGGTCATTGGGTTTTGCAAGGATGATCTTGCAATGGTTCAACTAGATCAAGCCCTAACTCCTTATACCCTGACCTCGTTGGGGACATGCAAAGAAAAATAGAGGAAGAGCAGACCACTCTGATACCGCTAATCCAAACTTAAACAGGAATGCAACAACTTACAAATATAATCATAAACATAGATATGCAGTGGAAAAACACTTCATTTCATTAATAGAAAAATATTGAATTATGCTTACAAACAAAATGGAAATAAGATAGCTTGGGCGATGTTAGCTTATCTCTGAGAATAGATGTCACATATACATGCCTTTGAACTATGTTACAATGAGGCTCAAGGGCCTATTTATTATTGGAAAACATGAGAAAACCCTAAACAACCAAAACCTTAACCCCAGGACATGTAACACCAAGAGTTTGTGGGCCCCATTCGGGTTAGTTGGGAATCCAACTTCCTGGGGTTGTAACTTGGTCATAGTATCTCCGTTTGGCCCGTACAATACCTTATTGGAAAGGTCTCACCGAGTAGTAGAGGTTTTTCCATAGGCAAATTCCTATGGAAATGGGCCTACCGCGAACCCGAAAAAAACATTGTTTAGGGGGTCAAAATTGCTCCGGAAGTTCAGGACCCAAAAAATTGCTAAAAATGGTAAATGTTGAAATGAACAAGGAAACATATGAAACTAATTGGGGGATTTAGGTGGAATAGGTGGGTGGCCACCAATATCCACCTAGATGAGATAACATGTAGAAAATCCTGTATATTCACAAGCTCATGCAATGTACTAAAGCACAGGACAAGAATCTATTTCTACTTTCAACCGACGGAAGCCAATAGATTGATGAAAAAAATAAGAAGAAGAAGAAGATAAATCAATGACACATAACACAAGATGTATATGGGGAAATCCACTGCTTAAAACCCTGCTATTTGTATTGCATATATCGTAAATACGAGTGAAGATACAAAGCTTGTTCTCACTGGAACAATTCCACACAAGTATGCTTAACTCTGCTAGCTCACAAGCTAGCTTAAGCTAAATCCTTAGCCTATTCAGCAACTCTCCAAGCCCCTAATCTCTTGCGTAATTCCTAGGATGAATAACCTGTTTTTAATGGGAATTCATGCTTCCAAAACTGTGCAATCCAAACATAGGATCAATCTCTCATGCATGCATGATATTTACACTCCAGTAAATAATACCACTGATAGTACATTGTCCCTACACTGTAGTCTCAACTAGGTCTTTCTCTGAACTGACATGCATGATTTTCTCATGAGGGAATCTTTAGTTAATTGGAGTAGCACTAGTGGATGCATTAGTGCAACAACTGACTGTTAGTCCTCTATTAGTTCCAGAAACAATTTAGAACTAATTTAATTGAACTTAACTCAGTAAACTGAGTGATCTAATTTCCAACTCAATTTAAACTCATACTAGACCCCTAAAACTTAGGGAGAACATATACATGACTACAAAAATACTTCCAACTCGAAATTCCTAAGCTAATTAAACTCAATTAACTATTTAAAATTTGCTATGAGAATATAATTCAATTTTAATTCTCAGTTTAATTCAAGGACAAATTAAACTGGAACTTCTTGCTGCCATTTCTCAACATGAGGGAGAAGGTGTATCTCTGGAGCCCAAATGGAATAGGAGTCCGTAAGGAAATTAAAATGGGAGTCAGGCATTGTGTTAGCGTAGAGGAGGGAGAGGCCCACATGGGAGTGGGACCTCCCACTAATATTATATTTCCAAATGAATTACAACCATTGTTATGTATGAGAGAGGGGACCCAAAAGCCCCTAAGGCTAAAAAAATAATTTGAGTCTTCATCCAAGCTCTGGGCACTTACATTTTTTTTTTTAAATGTATTTTTAAATATTTCATAATATTTTATCACAAACTATCATTCTATTATGGTTTTTAATATTTAATTACATAAAATGCAATTAATTTAATTAATTAAAATTAACTAAATAATAATATTAACATATTAATTAACCTGAATTAAACAAGTTAACTAAATAATATTATTTACATGTTTAAATTAATTAAATTAAGAAAATAGAAATAAAATACACTTTGTACATATTTTAGCCCAAACAATGTAAATCTATCAAACTTTGAATAAGCATCATTTGCAAACTGTAAGTCCAAACTTAGAAAAAATAGAGTCGTTGGGTAGCTGGCGAGAAACAACACTCAATGAAGCAATCGAAAGGAAAAACCGATAAAAATGGAAATTCCACAAAAATAACTAAATGAAAGCTTTTAAGTGGTGATATGACCAAAACTTTAGCTGGAGGGTTCCCATTATTATTATGAAGATAAGTAAAAATGGCGGGTTGTTGTTTTGCCACAATAGGTTCAAAAAAAACTTGTCTCCAACCATGGTTGACACTTTGAAAATGAATTTTTGTGGGAGCTAGCTTCAATTTTAGGTTTTGATCACAAATATTCATTGTATTATTACCCATGGGGGAATGGACAACTTGAATATATCAACAAGATCCTCAAGACCATTCTTCAGTGAACGGTATATCAACACAAGACCAATTGGAATTTAATTATATTCCTTACATTATGGGCCCATAGAACTTCTATTAATATTTCCACCAGGTTTACTCCACTCCATCTTGTCCATGAAGAGGAGGTAGTATTCCCAATTGAGTGTCGAATTAACTCCCTTCACCTTGCCATAAAACTCCTCTTAAGCACTTCAACCTTAGAGAAGAGACTCATTATTTTGGAGCATTCCAATGAAGATTGTAGAGTTATTTGGAAACCATTGAAGTGGCCAAGAAGTAGCCAAGAAGTGCACCAAAGGCCAATATGAGTGCAAGATCCGCCCTCATATCTACCATGAAGGTGATATAGTCCTTACCTATGATCAAGCCTATGATACTATATAGAAAGATTGAACCATTATGGAAAGGCCCTTACATTGTCAAAAAGTTTTTGGGTAAGGGGGCCTACATCCTTGAGGGTCCTAAAGGAGAGATTCTCCCTAACCCTCATAATGCACTCTACCTTAAGAAATTATACCCTTGGGAATTTCCCTAGAATGCATATTTTTTTTCTTTTCACATCATGTTAGTAGACTTGAATTATTTTTTCATCTCATTGGTTGTCTTAATATTCCTTTTATAATGATCCAACATCCACACCATATATCAATTATGCCGATGGTACGAGTCGATACTCATGGAATCTAGTCTTAACAATAGTGAAAAATCTTTTTTATACCCCTCTTGTAAATGTCACAATGAATTGTAAATTTATTTAAATATTGTGGAAATGTAAAAAATGACTAGGCTAGAGGAGTGTGACATGAAGTGAAGAACAAAGAATAGTAGGTGGACATGTTTTGTATTCTAGATAACTTGTTGGGTCCTTCATTTTGGCGGACAAATTTTTTGACACATTTTGGCCATGTCTGACCAAAGGACAGTTGCGGAGGAAACAACCGAGGAAAATAGATAAAATCTGCCAAGATCTGTCAGACATTGAAGTTGCAAAGAGGAAAATACGGGGAAATGCAAGCACAACCATGCTACAAAGGTTTTCAGCAAGAGATGGAGCAGTCGTGTTCGATCCACAAAAATAAGCCAAGGAAGAAAGTGAGTGGCATTCGAGGAAGAGACTGCCAGTTTAGGCGAATGGAATTTATAAAAGCTAAAGGAAAGGGAAACAAAGGAGGTAGGAAAGTTCATATTCCAAGATGTCGTTGTTGAGTCTATTGGACTTGGTCTTGTTCTATGTCTATCGAGTTCTGAGCTATTTTGTATGCTTATTATTTTTTCCTATATGATAAGCCATAACACCATATTGTAATCAGGTTTAAGTTTAATGGGAAGAGTTTCAGATTTATTTATGGTTATGAATGTGTTACTTTTCCCAGGCCTCTTTAAAAAAAATCTTGTTAATGAATGTGGATGTCTTCTATATTTCTGAATGCTTTTCAAGCTATACTTTGTAATGGTTATATGTTAGATGCTATGATTTCTAGAGTAGATGTGAGTGATAATCTTTGCACAAATCTCCTTGATGCTTGATCCTCATACCTATCCTAGTAATTTTGTGGCACACATCAGGTGATATGCCTTACTTCTCTTTAGTAAGGTGAAAATGTCACCATTACACAAGACTACAATGGATCCTTTGTTGGCCCCTAAGTCTGAACCCAGGGTCTCTATCCTTTACAATTTTTCCACCAACAAATGGTTCCATTGTCGGGACCTGAAATTTATTTAACGGATTTGGAACATGGTGTCAAGGATTTTTAAAAGGATCTTTAGGATTGGTTGCATAAGCATGTAGATCAATTTATTTCTCAACAAGCACAACTCCATCTCAAAATTATGAAGTGAGTGAATGCAGAAGTTTTGTATGTGGAGCTTGTGACTAACCAATACGAGATATTCTGGTGCAAGTTCCCAGAGGATCTTTAAAATTAGTTCTGAATGTTGCAGACAAACAGAAATACTGATAGCTAGAGTAGATTTCCATGTACCTAGACTTAGGCTGACCTAGTTGAGTTACACCAGCTCGATACAGACCTAACCCAAGCTGTTGATTTCTGGGTATAAGCTACTTTACAAGGCTACATTATTGAGTTTGTTGTAGAAGGCCATATGTCCTTTTCCAAGGTTGAAGCCGTGTTCAATTCAGGGTTGTAGGGAAGGCTAATAAAGGATATTCCATTGTGGGTTAAAGTTTTAATGGTGGAAGAGAACCTACTTTCGGTTCAGGGCCAACCATGGCCTCTTAAAGCCCTGGTACTAGGGAAGGGATATAGGGGAAGGAACATTACTTGGCTATTGGCTATTACAATTCTAGAGAGATGGACACAGATGAATTATTGAAGGCTAGATATATGAGGACATGGATAACTGAATAATGGTGGGATAAGGCTTTGTAGGATATCCATAGAAAACAAAGGGAGTTACACCAAGTAGGAGTGGTGTTGAGTAGCTTGGAAGTGCAAGAAGGAGGAGTAAGCTAGCTAGAGTTACGAAATCAAGGGGATAGAGAAAAGTGAGACTTGGCCCACTAGGAGAGGTCAGGATCGATATAGTGATGTAGGTCAAAAGACGTACTAGAGATTTCCTCCCGATAGGAGAGATGGAGACGTCAGAAGGATTGGGCCCTACAAGCAAAAGGGAGGGCTCGAATGATGACATGAACTTCAATATGAGGAGTTTTTCTTCTGAAGATGATGCATCTCCCAAGAATAGTAACTCATTTCCCCACTGTTGAAGTAGCACTTCCCCCGACCTTCCCCTAGTACTTTATCAAAACCTTGTTCAATTTCTCTTTGATAGTTAAAATTATAAAGGTTCACAAAGTACATAATACCTATAATACTAGTATCTTTGGTGGTAGAAATAGTAGTTGTAATTTATATCTCCAAGGGTCATTGCAACCCAGTTCACAAGGGTTCATACTTGTCTCACCGGTTCAACCGTGTATGTTTGACAACATGTCAATATCTTTTACTCGGTATCCTGATTTCTTTGGGAAAGGGAATGAGGATTTCAAATAAAATTAGTACTTGTATGAGGCTATATGGAGGGCTCAACAAAGTTTGGAATGCCACTAAAGTAATTTAGTATCATACCAATCTCTGAGAAAGAGCACTGAGATGGTTCATCAAGTGATCTACCTGGTAGCACAATATGATAATAGATGAAGGTCGGTGGGAATTCGTTCAAGATTTCAAACTTCCACAGACTAGCCAATAAGGGATATATAAATTGTGGGAAATCAAGTAGAAAGAGGGAGAAACTGCATGGGAAAAGATGCAAAGGTTTGAAGATGCCATTAGCAAGCTGAGTTACCTCATTGATCCTAGTCACTAGTGGGATTGGTTCATAAAAGCATTGTTTCCACTCACCCACATGCTACTAACTCAACAAAAGATTAACACCCTACAAAATGCGATTGAAAAAGCAACTAGGATCAAGTCTATGGTAGGCTATACACACAACAATTAAGGAGGATCGATTTCCATCGATACTACTCTCATAGGATTGCAACAACAAATCATTGATCTAACGAAGAAGCTGAGGGAGATGCACCCACCGCAACCTATGTAACTTCACATGTGGTGTGCCAACTGCTACTTCAAAGGGCATCATGCCATATAGTGCCCAAGGTTGAGGGGCGAAGTGCTCCCTTTGTATTGAAAAAGTTCTCTACATCCTTATCCACTGCCATAGTTGCGCATATTGGTCTACAAGGTTTATATCTAGGCTACACGCAGTTTCACACTTTCCCAACTAGCAGGGCGCATCTCTGAATAAATATTGTGAAATTTTATGAATATATGGACATCTTCCATGCCTCTATCCAATATTACAAAAATATTCAAATGTCAAAAACAATGTTTTCTATGAATTTTGTGGCTCGTCGACTCACCTCATTGATCAGTGTAGGGAATTAGATGGTCTAGCTTACCGATTGGATCATTCTACCTTTAGGATTAATGAAGATCCTCAAGGAAGAGGAGGTAGAGGAATGAGGGCGGGAAGAACAGGAGGCAAAGTTATGATTTGTTCCTATAATTGTGATTAGGAGGGGAATGTTGCAAGAGATTTCCCTCTACCTAGAATACCCTGGTGCTCACAATGCAGAGTTAACATGAACACAATAGAGGTTTGAACATAACTAATTGCTAGATGTGTGGAGTGCAATCGAAAGAGGGGAGAAAATTTTATTGATGTAGAATTGCAAGAAACCAAAACTTCTTCAGTGTCAAACATTAACATAGTCACCTAGGGGAGAAGAAGACTGGAGCTGACTTTGGGGTCGCTGAATAACTAAGGATCATAAATCTTACCTCACTAAAGAATTCGTATGATCCCAACCAGGATAAGAAGTACTATAGAGATTCCTTAGATATCTCCAACCAACTAGTTCTAACTTATGGCACCCAAGGATAACAACCATAAATTTTGAATCCCAGAAGCCCAAAACTGCCATAGAACGATTCCCAACTTGAAGTAGAATGGTTCAAGTTGTTCTTGCAGATCATGAACGATGAGTAGATGTTAATGAAGTTGTAGAAGAAGCTTAAAATTATTGTCCAATATGGGGATCTCTTGGAAGGGCTCATCTCTACCAATTTTTCTTAAATGCATTCTAGACAAGTGTAGAGGAACAAGAAAAGGATAGGGAGGGAATTTCAAGTCAATGCCCAAATTGTGGGATTCTAGATCAAGGACACTATGCTAGATTTGGGTTTAGACATGAAAATTTTACCAAGGAAGAATTGGGAAGCCATGGGAAGACTTAAGTTGGCATTCTCCCCGATTTAGTTACACATGGTGAATCAATAATGTATCCTCCCAGTTGGACGCCTAAAATATGTGGAAGTAGACATAGCAGGGGTAAAGACGTGTGCATTCTTTGAGGTCATAGACATCATGGGTACAAATACCCATATCCGACATTATTTGGGATAGATTGGGCCTTCCAAAATTATGTGGTGATTGATTTGAAAAGGGAAACAATGAATTTTGTGTTAGATGGAGTCAAGGTGATTCAGCCTTTGGTTCCTTATCAAGGCCCTAGGTTCTCTGAGCTAGTGGACGACGAGGAAGAACCTGAATTATTGGATCAATTATAATAGCTCACAACAGAAAAGAGGGAATATTACATCAATCCTACAACGGATGGGTTGATTAGTCATAGAAGTGTTTAGAGCCTCAAAGTCAGATCACAAGCTACGTGGGATGGTTGTTAGCAAGGTGGCCATGAGATCCACTTGAGGTGATGCACAAATATTCATCGTATCAACTGGGTTGGTACTGAGGTACGAAATGTTCCTATTTTTAAAGGTATTGGTTCCATTATTGATTTTGGCAATGAATTTTATTTGAACATTATGGAATCACACAAGTTAACCTTACTTGATGTCACCCTTCAAGCGGTGCCACTAAGGTGGTGGGGTTCCCATCACAACCATCTCAGGGGATGGGAGATGATTAAATCTACATTTATATGCAGATTCAATTATTCATAAGCTTGCTCACCCAATCTCGTTTAGTACAAAGGGTACACCGATTGTCACCAACACATACAAAGTTGTAAAGGTTGGTGGACCAGGGAAGGTCGTCTGGAGAGTCTATGGGTGCATAGCTTCATCCACACTCTAGGAACATTCCCCCAGGCATGGTACCTTAAGGAAAAGGTAAGGAGGAAGAACAGTGAGTGGGATTGCATGACAACCCAATTCATCCATGATATCTCCTTTGCCGACAAATATGAAAAAATAGTAGTTTCCTTGAAAAGAAACAAGAGGGTCTCGTTCCCAGCAAGAGATTTTACTGAGGACTATTTCGACTAGGATGTCTTCAATCATATATATGAATTTGTATTTCATGAGGTTGTGGCTTTCAAGAAGATAAATATTGAACCCAAGGGAGATAACTTAGAAGGGTTAAGGAATTTACCTTTAATGAATCTGAAGGGGAATGAAACATAGATGTGCCTATAACAGTTGGTTCAGAGCTACAACCTCTGAAGTTATAGAAGCACAACATCAGAACTGAAGAGAAACCAAAAATGGTTTATGTCGGGGACTTTTTGGATGAATAGACCACTAAGGAGATATTTTATCTCATGAACGAGTATGAGGATCTTTTCTCTTCGTCCGTTGCAAAGCTCAAGGAAATTAAAGGGGAGTTGGAAGAATTGAAGATTGTGCTAAAGCTATATGTGATACCAGTGAAACATCGACAGTATCTATTAAGCCCAAGGGTCAAGGAGAAGGTGAAGAGAGAGATTGACAAGATGTTAGCAGTACACCTCATCTTCCCAGTTGATGAAGCTGAGTGGTTCAATCCAATTTTCATCCAGAACAAGAAATATTTTGAAGAAATATGGTTCTATGTATATTATAAGAGTTTGAACAATTCCTGGGTACATGACCCCTTTCCTAATCCATTCAACGATGAATTTATTGATAATTTTGTAGGTAATGAAGCCTACTCCTTCATTGATGGGTTCTTTGGCTATCTCCAAGTTCGCATTGTAGAGGAGGATAAGAAGAAAACCACCTTCATGACTGAATGGGGCTCTTATACCTACCATGTCATTCCATTTGGGTTGAAGAATGCACTGAAAGTATTTTCAAGGGTCATAATTACTGCCTTTTGTGACTATATTCACAGGTTCCTGGAGGTGTATATGGATGTGGACAATGTATAGCTTATTGAAAATACACTCCAACTTTATCAGAGTGATAGTTGATCACTACAGGCAACTGCAGAGTTATTTGAACTTGAAGAAATGCATTTTCGTTGTCCCTTTTGAAACGTTGATAGGGAATAAAGTTTGTAAGGAATGAGTGTGTGTTGACCCTGCCAAAGTTGTGGTAATTCTGAATATGCTTCCACCAAATAGTGTCAATCACAGGATACTACCTCAGGTTCATCCGCAATTATACCTTGATTACTGCACCACTAAAGAATTTTTTGAATAAATATGAGTGGTTTTTTGATCCAGGATACTTCCACTAGATGTATAAAAAGAATCACATGTAAAAATTGCAGCTTAACACAAAATTATAATGTACACACGAGAAAAGAAGAAGAAACACATAAAATCATGTCAAGAAGATACCAAGACTTGATAACGGAGTTCATCCAACTCGAACTACGTCTCTGGACCCAGCTCGATCAATGGGGAGGCCTTCTTCTATTAAATGGCATGAAAAGAGGAGAATACAATCATCAGTTGCATAAAAAGAGGCTTATACCTTCATTCTGGACAATGGCTATGAAATGGAGACATCAGATGGAGAAATGGACAGCACTGATGTGTCCGTGGCGTCGAGAGGGGCTGAAAGCATATAAAACTTGTCAAAATCAGACACAGTGCACTATCGACCACCTAAAAACTCTCTTGCCTCGAACAATGTGCTGGAAATCCTCTCTCTCTGTCCTTTTTCCAATCATCAGGCTTTATATGTGTCATTTAGGACAAAGGCCACTTAAAAATCAGAGGTTGGTTTTGTTAGAATGGAAACCGTTCAGGTCGAAGCGTTGGCGGACACAACAACCCTCTAAAATAGCCTTTTTATCATTTAAAAACGATAATACAAAAAAACCCGAAAAAATTGAAAATCCAACCAAAACCTTAAAACCAGACTTCAAATATATCAAATCAGCCCTATAAATCCATCGGGTCTAATCCGATTGTAAATCGCTATCGTAGAGGCCCATGGGTCTATGTCGGGGAATCGTCAATTGCCGATCGCTGATTTGTTGATTTGCCGATCGCCGATTAGATCCTGGCTGTCAATCTGATTCCCAATCTAACGGCTGAGATTGCACGTCACTGATCAGTGATTGCAATTGCAATGACCCAAAGTTTCGGGTCTTATGCCTTGGGTTTTGCCGATCTGATCTGCCGATGCCAACCGCTTTATGTCTCTGATATTGCTGATTTCCTGCCCTCGATTGTGATTAGTTGGAGGTCGCTAATCGGGGTTCCGCTGCCCTTGCCTCTCCACCTTGGACTTCTCCAAACTGATATATTTGAAATCGCTGATCGGGGTCTTAAAGTCCACACTTTGCATGATTTTCGATGCGATTACCTTTTAAAGCTATAAAGTACATTTTTTTTATAGGGGAAAACCCTCATTTTCTAAAGGAACAAGGTGACCTTCTTTCTACCATAACTTCATCATCCAGACTCAGATTGGAGTGTCATTCACACCGTTGGAATCAGGGTGATGAGAAATTCGATCTGATGTTAGGATACTTGCTTTTTTCCCACTTTGAATTTTGAGTTTTTCCATGCCATTGTATCTAAAGATCCACCTGGATCAATCCTCCCCATTGAGGAGCTTTTGGACCGCCAAAAGCTTTCATTAGTCAATTGGCAAGTGAGGGAATTGTTCCCTCACCTTTTCCTTCTCCATCCATTTGGCCTTACTGGGGTGCATTCCCTTAAAACCCACTCGAAGGTATTCCACATCTCCTTGCCGTGAAGTCTTGGTCATTTTGTTAAGAATGATGTCTTCCAATAACTCATCGAGATATTCAGGTGAAAAATCATCAACTGTAGGAACTGTGCCCACCTCATCTGTGTCCATGATTAATGGTGGCTCATACAACTTCAAGTTCTCTATGTTCACTATTGAGTACATCTGCATATAAATTGGCAAATCAAGACAAAAGGCATTGTTTCCAATCTTCTCCAATATGGCGAATGGACCATACTAAATTGGTCTCAACTTCTTCCCTTCTCCCTTCATCTACTCCTTGCTGATGTGGAACCAAACTTTGTCGCCCACTTGGAATTGGTGGTTGACTCAGTGTTTGTCATGTCGAGCCTTATAACGGGCTTGACTTTTCTCCAACTACTCTTGTACTGCTTGGTGAATCAATTGGATTCACTGAATGAACTACTGAGCTTTGTCCCTATCATTACGCCCCCTGGAGCCATATTCCCTTCCAAAGACCATATCAAACGGGTCCTTTGGCAGGTAACCAAAGCATGTCTCAAATGGTGAATGTTGTGTACATGAATGCACTGCTCGGTTGTAGGAATGTTGTACATATGGGAGATGTTCATCCCATAACTTGGGATGTTTCCCATAATAGTCTTGTAGAAAGTGTATCATGGTATGGTTGACAACCTCTGTCTGTTCGTCAGTCTATGGATGGAATGCCATGCTTCTTTTTAGTTTGGTGTCCATCATCTTCCATAAACTGGTCCAAAAATCTCCAAGAAAGTGAGAGTCCCAATCTAACACAATAGATGTGGGTAATCCAAAATGGACGCAAACATGCTGAAAGAAAAGAGAAGCTGTCTGCTCTATAGTAATCTGCTTTTTACAAGGCATAATAATACACATCTTGCTAAAATGGTCAAGGAAAACATACAAGTAGTCGTGACTCTTTCTGGACAAAGGAAAACCTCCTACAAAGTCCATTGACACACTTTCCCATGGACGACTCGGAATAGGGAGTGGTGTG
Source organism: Pinus tabuliformis (assembly GCA_031772625.1). Taxonomy (NCBI): domain Eukaryota; kingdom Viridiplantae; phylum Streptophyta; class Pinopsida; order Pinales; family Pinaceae; genus Pinus; species Pinus tabuliformis. The sequence continues at coordinate 322,411,087 of CM062816.1, read as the reverse complement.
TAGAGCCCGAGTTTTCTATTAGAGGGATTTGAAATAGAACACATCACACAATCCTTTACATAGCGAGTCACAATGTTTTTCATATGAGGCCAAAAACAAAATCTTTGTACATTACATAAAGTCTTTTCAACACCAAAGTGTCCAGACACAACAGAGGTGTGGGCCTCTCGAATTACATGTACTCTTTCCCCTGTGGGAATACACAATTTACCAAGGTGACACAACAATTTCCCCTGCAAGTGATAGTTGTCCACCTGTGAACCATGGGTTAGTTTTGCATAAATCTCCTTAAAGTCATCATCATTAGCATATTGTTCTACATAACTATCAAAAGATAACGAAGCATTATGCAAAATAACAGAAGCAGAAATAGGAGGGCGAGATAGCATGTTGGCCACTTTATTGCTAGTGCCCTTCTTATACTTTATTGCCAAATGAAACTGTTGGAGAAAACCCATCCACCTGAAATGACAAGATTGCTGAAACTTGGTTTGTGACTAAAGGTACTGCAAGGGCTGATGATCCATATGGATGATGGTCTCCTTGCTGATCAAGTAGTGTTTCCACTTTTTCACACTCTCCACCAAGGCATAAATCTCCTTGTCATAAGTGGGATAGTTTATCACAGCTTGAGATGGCTGTTGGAGATCGGGTAAGGCTAAGACTGGCGTGGTGTTGATCTTTTCCTTCAATGTTTGGAAGGACTTCTGCTGTCTTCCTCCCCATTGGAAGATCTGTTTCACACTCGTCAATGTGTGCAAAGGTGTTGCAATAACATAGAAATTGGCAATAAATCTCCTCCAATACTAGACTACACCTAAAAAGCTACATACCTCGATTACACTAGTAGACTTAGGCCAATCTACAATTGCTTCAACTTTAGAGGGATCAAATTTTAACTGACCATGACCAACAATATGACCTAGGTAACCCAAAGAGGTTGTCCCAAACTCACACTTTGACAATTTTACAAAGAGTTTTTATTTTTTCAGTACATCAAACACTTTCTTTACATGACACACATGTTCAACCCAACTCTTACTAAAGACAAGTATATCATCTAAATATACAAGAACAAATTCATCAATGAAAGGCCAAAAGAGATCATTCATGACCTTCATAAAAGTGGCTAGAGCATTGCAAAGCCCGAATGGCATTACCATCCATTCGAACAACCCATATTTAGTCTTGAAGGCGGTTTTCCACACGTCTTGCTTTACAATTTGGACCTAGTGATAACCACTGCGCAAATCCAATTTTGTGAAATAAACAACAGTCTTTAACTGATCTAATAAGTCATCAATGCATGGAAGAGGATAGCAATTTTTCATCGTAATTTTGTTTAGTGCGCAGTAATCCACACACATCCTCCAAGTGCCGTCTTTCTTTGGCACTAAGACAATCGGTGAACCACACGGAGAGGTACTCGGCCTGATGACCCCTCGGTCCACCAATTCCTGCACTTGTTTCTTGATTTCCTCCATCTCAATAGTTGACATCTTGTACATGCCAATATTTGGCAAAGGAGCGTCATGCTGCAAATGGATTTCATGTTGGATTTCCCTCTTCGGAGGTAATCCCTTTGGTTCCTAAAACAACTCATCATAATTAGAAATTAATTCAGATAATTCTTGCTTATGTTCCTAATTGTAGCCCTGGAAAGCATCAACGAATTCTGCCTCTTTTTCCCTTACGACCATAAGTATGCAACCCTTACTGGAATTCACCAGTCTTTTCATTTTTCCACCACTTACAAGGTTGGCATTGATTTTATTTTGATGAGCCCTTACTATGTATTCTACCCCATCTTTTGTGATTTGGTATTTGTTTTCATGGTGAAAGAAGAATGCCTTTCTATCATACAGGTATGGGCTCCCTAACACCATGCCACAGATATCCAATGGTATTACATCCAGTTCTACTTCGTCTACTAGCTTAGAAGAAATTACAAACTTGACCTTACACTGTTTGGTTACATTCAATTTTTCTTTATCATGTATCCATCCAAGCGGGTAAGGTTTCGGGTGTGGTTTTGTTTCTAAGCCAAGTTTCTTTACCAGGGATTCTGCAATTAAATTTTCTTGGGACCTAGTATCAAACAGAGTTTCAACTTTAGTGTGATTTACAACAACTCTGATATGAAATAGTTCAATTCTCTTTCAGTCATTAGGAAGGGACTCATTTACAGAACTGGTGCCTTCATGTGATTTAGAATTAACATGAGGTGTAAGAGTACCTTTTGTTCCTGCTGTTGTGATCAGCACTTCATCTCTAGAATCTGATCCAAGGTCTTGCTGCACTTTTGCCACTGCCTTCTGCTTCCCTTTTCCTCCATACTTCTTTGGACACTTTTCTGGGTGCTGTTTCCAACAATGATCATCATAGTGGCCTTCCTTTTTACAATGATTGCAATATGACCGTTCTCCCTCTTTGATTGATGCTGTCTTCTTCTCCTTTCCTTTCCATTTTTCTTTGGATTTGCCATTGGGAGGTTTGAATGGTGGCTTTCTAGACTGATCATCCCTTTTATTTTTTCCCCTATTCCCAATATGAATTGCCTTCACACTGGCTGAGTCAATAGTGGTTGGTTAAAACAACAACAATGAATGCCTAATATAGCTATGCAATGAGCCAATATACTTAGTTACAACTTCAGGTGTATCAAGTGCAATACCAAAATTCAGTGCTAGCTTTCTAAATTCCTCTGTAAAACTCTGAACATCATGACCTTTGCCTTACCTTAAATGCTGCCAATTCATTAATGCTTTTTTGCTTGTATCCTAAGGGATAAAACTATTCCTTTAACGCAGAAATAAAATTAGGCCATGAGGAAAAGAGTTTACCCACATTCTTACTGCTCTGCAATCTGCTCTCCCACCAAATGAGGGCGGTGCTACTCAACCGTAGAGAGGCCAGCTGAATCTTTGCCTCATCCTCTATGATCTGATGAATCCTGCAGTAGACCTTAATCTACCTAATCCAATTATTAAGCTTTTCTTCATTACTTTCACCATTAAACATGGGAAGATCCAATTTCACATCTAATTTAAAGAAAGGTTTCTTAGATGTATCCTTTGATTTTTTGCAATTATGGTGGTGAGAGGAAGAATAACCTTCACTCCCAGAAGGAGAAGGAGGGGGTTCTTCTCCACCATTCCCATGTGCTGAACCTTGTCCTTCTGGGTTTCTCTCTTCTGCTTTCTCTAGCCTTAAAACCTACTGACTGATATTCTCCACCATTGAATAGAAGGTCTTTCTGAAATTACTCTCCTCTTCAAGATGAGCCTCATCTTCTATGTTTCTCCTTCGATGTGCATGCCCTGCTTCGGGATCAAAAGGTTCTAGTCCTCCTTCGCCTCTTTGGAACCTGTTTCTTGTTAGCATACAAACATGAAATTCAAATCTAAAAGCCCTGCTCTGATATCACATGTAAAAATTCCAACTTAACACAGAATTATAATGTACACGAAAAGAAGCGTAAACACATAAAAGCATGTCAAGAAGACACCAAGACTTGATAACAGAGTTCGACCAACTCGGACTACGTCTCTGGGCCCTACTCGATCAATGGGGAGGCCTTCTTCTATTAAATGGAATGAAAAGAGGAGAATACAATCATCAGTTGCATAAAAAGAGGCGTATACCTCCATTCTGGACAATGGCTGTGAAATGGAGACCTCAGATGGAGAAATGGACAACACTGATGCATTCGTGGCATTGAGAGGGGATGAAAGCATATAAAACTTCTCCAAATTAGACATAGTGCACTATCGACCACTTGAAAACTCTCGTGCCTTGAACAACGTGCTAGAAATCCTCTCTCCCTGTCCTTTTTCCAATCATCGGGCTTTATATGTGTCATTTAGGACAAAGGCCGCTTAACAATCGGAGCTTGGTTTTGTTAGAATAGAAACTGTTCAGGTGGAAGGGTTGGTGAGCACAACAACCCTCTAAAATAGCCTTTTTATCCTTTAAAAACAATAATACACAAAAACCTGAAAAACAATGAAAATCCGACCAAAACATCTAAAACCGGACTTCAAACATATCAAATCAGCCCTATAAATCCATCGAGTCTGATCAGATTGCAAATCACTATCGCAGAGATCCATGGCCCTATGTATCGGGGAATTGCTGATCTCTGATCATTGATTTGCCGATTCGCCAATCATTGATTTGCCGATTCATCGATTGCTGATTAGATCCTGGCCGTCGATCTGCTTCTCGATCTGATAGCTGAGATTGCATGTCGCTGATCGGTGTTCACAATCAAAATGGCCCAAATGTCCAGGTCTTGTGCCTTGGGTTTCGTCGACCCAATCCGCTGATGCTGACTGCTTTATGTCTCCGATATTGTCGATTTCCTACCCCTGATTGCAATTAGTCGAAGGTCGCTAATTGGGGTTCCGCTGCCCTTGCTTCTCCGCCTTGGACTTCTCCGACCCGATATATCGGCAATCACTGATCGGGGTCTTAAAGTCCACCCTTTGCACGATTTCTGATGCGATTCCCTTTTAAAGCTAAAAATTTGATTTTTTTTTAAGGGAAAAACCTTCATTTTCCAAAGGAATAAGGTGACCTTCTTTCTACCATAACTTCATCATCCGGACTTGGATTGGAGTGTCATTCACACCGTTGGAATTAGGGTGATGAGAACTTCAATCTGATGTTAGGATACTTGCTTTTCTGCCACTTTGAATTTTGAGTTTTTCCATGCCATTGTATCTGAAGATCCACCTGGATCATTTTCTTGGACTGATGAATGTGACACTTCCTTCAATATGCTAAAAGATAATTTGGAAAGTGCACCAATCCCAATTTACATGGATTGGAATAAAAAATTCCATGTCCATATTGATGCATCAAGGATCGCTCTGGGAGCTATCTCGGCCCAACCCAGAGATAGTAACCTAGATCACCCAACTTACTTCACCAACATAAAACTTTACACTAGGGAAGGAACTACACCACTACTGAATAATAATTTCTTGTGATGGTGTACTTGCTATAGAAATTTAGGCACTACCTTTTGGGTAGTCCATTCAATTTCTTTATTGACCACTCTGCACTGAAATATATGGTAAATAAGCCTGTGTTCGAAGGGAGGATTTGTATATGACTCTTACTATTCCAAGAGTTTACATTCAAAGTCATTGTGAAGCCAAGAAGGATGAATGTAAGGCCTGATCATCTCTCTTGGTTGGAGTCGAGCGAAGCTAGGGGTTCAATAGATGACCAAATTCCAGAAGCTGATCTATTTTGGGTTGAGGCCATCCCCACCTATTTGGAAGACATCACACTATTTCTAACCACTGGAAAATGTCCAGAAGTGTACAAAACAACCCAAAAAAGGCATATGGTGGTCTGAGCTGCACACTACCAGCTAATTGCAAATTAATTGTACAAGATGGGTCTCAACCAGATATTGTAACAATGTGTCCACAACCATGAAAATCAAGATGTGTTATGGGAATTTCATTCAAGATTTACGAGACGAAACGTAAGGGAAAATCCACCATGAGAAAATTACTACAATTCAAATTCTTACGACCGACGATTTTTCGTGGATGTGAAGGAGTACATTAAGAAATGCAATGTTTGCCAATGGGTGGGATGAACATCACACTAGAATGAACTTACTTTACAACCTATATGTGCACTCCAGGCATTTGAAGAGTGAGCTATGGAAAATATGGGGTATATTAATCCATCAAATTGTCACTCACATGCCATGTACATTATTACTGCTACAAAATATCTCACCTGATGGGCCAAAGCCACACCAGTTCAAGACTGCACTACTAACATTGCTGCCCGGTTCATATTTGAGAATGTCATCACTCGATTTAGGTGCCCTAGAGCCTCATCAGTGACTAGGGAACCCACTTCATTAGTGAGACAATTGATGCATTTTTGCAGAACTTCATGATCTTCATGATCCAACACCATAAAACTAGCCCCTACCACCCTTAGGCAAATGGCACTATTGAACCTTTCAATAAAATCCTAGAGAAAGGCCTCACCAGGATTTGTTCTTCCAACCAAAACGACTGGGAAGAGTGGGTATAATAAAACTTTTGGTCCTACCGTATCACTGTCAAGCGAATGCACAAATATACATAGTTCTAGCTTTCTTATGGATGAGAAGCTATAATACTTTCTGAGTTCATCATTCCCAACCTCTTTATTGCGCAGGACAATCAGATGTCAAAGGACAAGTTAATTGAAAAAAGGTTGGATGAACTATGGGAGTTGGATGAGGCTAGGTTTATATATTATTTCCACCATATTGTTGATATGGAGAGACAGAAAGCATAGCACAATTGGCACATCAAATTGAAGTCTTTTGCAGTTGGAGAAAATGTTCTCGTATATGACAGTAAGTTTGGACCATTCATTGTTGTAGAAGTGTGAGAGTCTGGAGATGTTAGACTTGTGCAACTAGATTGAATCTTATTTCCTAGCTCGGTGGATAACACATACCTAAAGCCCTTCCATGGCCCAACCACTTCCTAATATTCGAAATGGGATCATAGTTTGGCTTAGGATAGAGTCTGTTAGGGTCCTATAATATATAGGATCTCAGTGTATTGAGTATTGTATCTCAGGAATATTATACTGTAAATAATTTTCAATCTACCAATGATTTCCAAATAAAAGAAAAAAATAATATAAAAATTGAAAACATGGTATAAATAAGAAAAAAGAGAAAAAATAAAAATATTCAAAAAGAAGAAAAGATTGAACCCCACCAAAAGAAAGAAAAATAAAAAAAGGAATAATACTGAAAGTGTTGCAAGTCAAAATGCCACTACTCATTAATAGTTTTCTTCATCATTGTTAAATAAGGGTTGTGTGAAGCTTGTTCAAAATGCCACAATGACTAGCTTTTGGTTTAATCATGCACTGTAATCATGGTTAAACTTGTTTAAATTTCTATAAATTAGGTTAGAGAATAAAGATTTTCCCAACAATTTAATATGGGTAAATTAGTAGTTAGGTAGAAAATGACATTGATTCAACTATTTAATTTGAATCAATAGGAGAAATAAGGGATAGCATTTCGATAGTTTTATTCTATAGAAAATAAAATAAGGTGGATTTTCTAGTCTAAGTGCACCCTATAGAAAAAATAAAATGTTAGTTTAGTTATGGGTAGGTAAATTAGCTGTGTTTATCAATATTTTCCTATGCCATTTTATCCTAAGTTAAAGTACATTATAAAAGAGGGAAAATGTGCATGATAGGATAAAGTGATTTTTATATATATTTCACTTTATACCTTTATCCTAAGTCAGAAAGGCAAAAGAATAAAGTGCATGTGGACAAATCCATTTTGTCGTTTGTGGTTAATCAACAGTGTGGTCAGAAAATTGGCATCCACTCCCTCTTATCATCCACGGTCTGTGTTATTCTTTGGCCCCCCTCTCCATCCTGCCTTTACCGCCAAGGTGGGGGGAGGGGGGGGGGGGTCTGAAAAGGTTGTTTCTCCACCAAGCCCCTTCTCCTATGTGGCAACTTCTCTTGATTTTGCACCACCCTCAGATGAAACCACTTACCACTCTCTACCCCCTCCAAAACCACCTTTCCTTTTTCTTGCTTTGTCGTGTACCCACCACGACTCCTCAGCCACTCTCCTCCCACCACGTCACCTAGCCCTTGTCCACTTAAATTCATTCCCAGAAAAAACAACCGTTCAACATTCAATTCAGTTCCCGGGTAACTGTTCGAATTTAATGGTCCCTCAATGGGACTTTCACAGTGTTTAAAATCTTTTGAAGCCATCGTTTTCATCCCTTCTACTGTTTATTTTTTGTTATTGACAACCCTTGCACAACAACTATTCTCAGAGATTTTTTGCAACTAGGCCAAGATAGAAATTGAAAGTTGACAATCCTCTGTTCCTTTCCCCTGATAATTTTTCACCCTAACTGTTTTCCTGGTAAGGTCTTCTATCAAGTTATCTTATCTTTCACTAACACAGTCATGCCTCCCAAAAGAAAAACCCAATATAAGCCTGTTAATCCACTAATCCATCCCTCTGTAGATTTAGATCACATACATTTAGCCGATATGGATTATCGGATTAGTGAAACCCAATGTGACTATGACTTTCTAGAGTTATACTATTGGTTGGAAGACAAACATGCAGATAAAACTGATCAAATTGGGCTCTGGGAATCCAACCTTCCCCATTAAATCTTCCCTCTGACATTCCAAGCCTTTGAATTTACCAGAAAGTGTTAGTCATGCTATGTCCCTACCTAAAGAGCTATCATGGCCCCATCAAGTGACATCTTGTTTACCATAAATTCCCAGTCCATAGACCAAATAATGTTAGCTCCCTCCATGGAAAATAGTACTCCTTTCTCCTTAGAAGCCCTCACCCAGCTTTATCAAAAGCTAGATTTCACTACCAGAGCCAAAACATTTTAGATCTTCTTGCCTGAGAATGCCCAATTATCCAAGAAGAATCTTCCATATCCTTCCTCCATCTTCCCTGATCAAGCCAAAAAAATTATATCCATGATTTCCTCTATTTTAGGTTATTATTATGATCATTGGGTAGATGAGCCCATTTTAGGTTTCCTCTCCATATTTTCCATAGATAGTAAGCCATCCATTGTGTTCAATTTCAATGAATTTTTGGCTGACAGTATTCATGAAAATTTTATAAAGTTTCCCATTGAACATGTGTTTAATTACACCTCCATTTTAATCTATATGTTCCTTTACTATCAAGAAGATAAATTCAATTTTGCAATGCAGAAAGTTCATGATGCATGAAATCAACAGCCAGTGATCTTTTGGACATCATTGGTCATGAAAGAACAACAAGAGTTTTCTTACAAGCATTTTATTAAGGATTTTGTTCACCCAACCATGAACATCCTTAACAGTTTAATACAACCCAGAATCAATGAAGAAATAAAGAGAATTTTGCATCTAACAGATCAGGACAAGGCTGGGGATTAGTATTTATACCAAAACTACACCGAGATCAAGGTTTATGGTTGTGAATTGGCACCCTATAAACTCCCTAAATACCTCCCTATGAGGATTTTTTCCCTAGAGTATATTAGATAGATGTTAAATTCTGATGACATCCATTTTGTAGTGGCCAAGAAGAAATCACAGTTCTGAATAAAGACACAGGTGGGCCCATTTGTATGTAATACCAAGACAACAGGTGAAGAAGTAGACAAGATGCTTAAAGAAATGAATTTTAGTCTGAGTTTTATATGGTCTTATGACCCTTGTGGCATTATTTTAAAGCTCAGGGTAAAGAATACAAGTACTCCTTACATCCATACTTCAAGGCCTGAAATAGATAAGTATGAAAATCAGCTGGAATGGACAGAAAACACCTTGCAAGAAGCTAAAGAACAACTCTTTTCTACTTCCATTTTGTAGACTCCCACTCCTCAGGAGAAATCAAGGAAAAGACAGAGGGTGGAAGGATCATCATTGACAACAAGAAGTGAAGCCAAAGAGTTCAAGATTAGTTATAGGAAGAGAACAAAATTGAGAGCAGGCTGCCATCATAATTACAGACTCACCACCTGCAAACAACAAATTTGCAACATATCCTACTGGACCTTCATCATCACAAGTTCAGAAAGAAAGTGAGCTAGAGTCGCAGAATGTCAAAATAGAAAAGGAGAAGACAATTTTCTATAGGTACAGGGAGATTAAGCTTAGAAATGAGATTCTCAAAAACAATACTTATAATCAGTTCTGGAAGAAAACCTCCAACTCACAGAGTAGATTGTTATCAATGTTTGACACATAGCATGGAAAGATGCAAATGGCCTTCCTTGAGGCCCAAATTCCACAGCCAAAAACAACAACAGACTACAAGAGAACTACATTTGAGTTCAGCACCAAAGACATTCATCCCATTGATCAAATGGAGATCCACAAGCAAATAGGTGAAATGATATCTTATATTTTAAATAACACTGTTATGTCATTATCCAAGTTGCAGGTTTCATTTGCCAATGTTCAGTCACAATTGAAAATGGAGAAGGTGTCCTCCTTACCCAAGGATAATAGGATCAAGTCTTTGGAAGACTTGGTGGTTAAGATAGGTTATGATCCCAAATATGTCAATGTTGTAGAGGAGATAATCAAGAAGAAGAATCTAGACATTGCGGCCTTGAGAAAGCAGCTTAAGCTGCCATCCACAGAGGATCCATTAACCAAGGACACTGAATAAAATGAAGCATAGAAGGCTGACATGATGAAGCTGATTATAGAGTGGAACGTACAAATTAGATGGAGGGAGAGATGGAGAAAATGATAAAGGATAAAGAAGAGAGTCAGAAGATGGTCATTGTCCCCCTAGATGCCATATCCATTTCTCAACTTCCAGCAATAGGAACAACCACTGCAACTACTTCTTCTACTCATAATGCAAGTGCTGAACACATGACCAAGACATTGGAGGACATCTCACTCCAGTCAAAATAGATCAAGACTTTGCAGGATTAGCTCAAAGCTTTAGAAGTATAAAAGGCCAAAGCTAAAGCTTCGTATGTTACTAAAATGCAGAAATTCCAGAGACTGTTGGAGAATTTGCAGAGGGTAGAGAGGGATACCTCAATTGGCCAGACCTTCATCCAAGATATGGAAATAATTTGGATGAAGATACTATGCTCTATGAATGAGATTTTTCCTTCTATCCAAATCATCTTTGAGCAGAAGGAGTTGATAGAAAAAGCTACAAAAACTACTGTGCAGGGAAGAGAGAACCTTGGATAAATGCCCACAAAAGCCTCCAACATTATCAGATTCATGAATTCTAAGTCAAAATATGAGATTGAAGAATTAGGAATCAGTGACAGAACTGCCACTATTTTAGACGTCAAGAAATTTTTGACCAAAAGGATCCTTATTGATCAGTTGGAAGAAAGATGTGAAACATTGGACATGCAAGTAAATAGGTTTACTAACAGAATTGAAGCATTGATCCAGAAAGGACTACCCAACATTTATGTAATAAATGATAAATTGATCACTCAAGAAGACTATGTCCTGAAGATGAAAGAAATGGCCAAGAGCAGTATCAAGTTTAGTGGGATTAAGGGCAGTATGACATCAAGGGCATTTTTGGAAACTATGTCAAATAATTTCTACGTACAGAATGAGGTAAAACACATTTTTACAGTGAAACCAACTTTTGCCAAATACACAGAGGTAGATGAAATTTACCAGAGGGTAATAAAATTGACCATACCAGATGAAAAGAGATGGGAAGAACTGATCGATTTACTAGATTAAAAAGGTAATTCGAGAGTGGTAAGACAATGGCCAACACATCAGCCAACAAAACAATCAGCACACCAACACAACACAATTTTAGGTTGAATTAGCAACCAAATCCATAAAAAGAAAGCCACCTTTCCTTCTAGATGTCTACGTGGGCTATTTTGCTGCCAGGAATAAATCATATTGTTTGTAATTAAGCTAATAATACATTGTCAGTTTGACAATGATTTTGTAAATGATTTTTGTAATTATTAGTATAAATACTTCACTGTTTGAAGTATTAAGGGTTGATTTCTGAATGTAATTTCTTCTGCATATTGTATTTTTCAAAGTACTAGAGCATCAATAATACAAGGACCTTTCACAGGATTCATGTGGTGTACCAAATGGTGATGTGTTCCTTCTGTTTATTTGTTTAAACATTGTTTTTCTTTCTCTGTTATTCTGAATATCTCAATTATTTAACAAAAATTGTGATGAATAGGATTTGTTATTTAGAGCACCCTATTCTAGATGTTAATTTTCATGTTTTCCACTGAAGTCAAATTAAGGAATTCTTAATTTCTCCTTAATTTCTATTGAGCCTTACATTTCTACTATTTCACAATCCATTTAATTTCTGAAAAGATCCAAATAGTGCAACCTAGCTTGCCCTGTGAAAAATCCTCTAAAAATTTGATGCCAAATCTAGTTTAATCTATAGACTCCATAGCCCAATGGAATTATAACACTTAAATAAACAAAACGAATCAAATCAAAACAATCAATACAGTCATAACTAGCCTAAAATTTACATAAAAACAAAGCTAAATTTTACATAGAGATCCCTCTCTAAAGCTAGCAGGGCTAGATCCCAACTTCCAAAGTGATTTTGATGTTGTCCTTTGTGTTTACTCCCTCAACCTAAAAAATACAGAATGAAAACAGAGTCAGTTAGTCAAATTTGAAGTTGATTCATTTAAGTCAGTTATTTTAGCTGCGAATAAAGTTACTTGCATCAGGTCTGTTATTTAGTTGACTGCATCCCTCTATAACTGATTATGGTTGGGGGAATGAACGTGGAAGTCATCTTATCCATCATAATTAGTAATAATTTCTTGCGTCTTTTAAAATTTCGTTTAAATATCTCCCATAATATCCCTGACATGTTATGGTTATCAACTTTTTCATTTTTCCATAATCTCATAAATGTTGACCATGATGATCATCCGCCTTTTGAGTTTTTGCATCATCCCGATTAGGTCCAGGTCATAGTCATTGTTAATGCACAATTTGAATAAAGTATAGAAACTTTCTGTATTTATTAGTTAAACGATCTAATAAGAGATGTTGTGTCAAGTATTTTTATATAGTTTACATGGTAACATTAAGCTCTCCACTGTAAAAGATTAGGTGGTCAAATTTCTCACTCTGCCTTCAGTGTCGAATTCCCATGGTTTTCAATCCAAATTCAAGCCCCTTATGTCTATTGTGTATAGTCAACGAGTTATAGTGATAAATAAAGTATCGAAAATTGTTATTCCTACCTGTCTAGTCGACTATAGAGTGATATAACTTGAAAGTATTTTTGGTAAATATGAGAAGGCCACACTCATTGACAACTATTTATCGGACTCTTTCAATTTCCCCACGCTCAAGTATGAAGGCTCCATAGAGACTACAAATAGACAATATGGAAACCACTCTTCTAGGATAAAAGAGGATTTCAAAGGATTACAGTGGTCCACACTAATGAATTTGAGGAATTTACCAGCCTTTGGCACTTCAATGTTGAAAATGAAACAAGAAAATCCCAATTTAATTTTGTCCTTGAATTAAATTAGGAATTAAATTGTAATTCAATATCACAAGACAAACTGTACGAGTTAACTAAGTTAAATTTACTCAGTTGGCTCAGTTAATTCGATTTGAGGGTCTAACTAGAGTCATGTAGAGTGTCTCCTACATTATAGTAGCCCTGGTTGAGTTTATTTTGAGTTGTAACTGATTAATTCAGTTTAATTAAGTTAATGTTACTTAAAATAGTTCCAACTGATGGAGGAACTAGTAGGAGGTCAAACACTGGGGTGTTGCGTCATGTGTTCAACTAGTTAACCGATGATTCACTCATAAATAAATCATGCATGTCAGATTTGAGAGTTACCCCATTGATATTAGAGATCAAAGACAATGTACTATCCATTGTATAATCATCTGAATTGTATAGGTGGTGCATGCAGTCAGAGGAAGGCCTATGAGGATTGTGCAATTCATATTGAGTAATTGACCTATTAATAGGGGCTAATTCCCAAGGAAACAATCCAAGGAAAGGGACTTAGGCAAGCCAAAATTTGGTGAATTATTTGCCTGGGCTTGTCTAGGAAGCAGTGAGATACATACAGATAGTACAAAGGTTGCTCGGGCTTGAGAAAAGCATTGTAATCTTATCATATTTTCTGACTAATGAAATATATAGATATCTGGGGTTTTTAGTTGTGCCTTTCCCCAAAACATCATTGTGTAACGTGCTGATTGAATTATTTCTCTTCTATGCTTTGTGATTTCTTGATCATTTAATTGTTTTGGCTGATGAGTAGAGTAAATTCAAGTATTTTATTTTAGCATATTACATAAGTCGTTTGAATCTACAAGGATTTTCTAAATGCTATCAAAGCAAAAAATCACTCTAGAAGAGAAGAATACGAGTTTGTATTTTGCAGGTGAAATTGAATTTGCAGTATCATTCTTTAGATCCAACAAGATGTCATTGTGCCCTTGAGGGTAGTTCGAACTATATTTATTGGAAGAAAAAGATGGAGGTTGTGTTGGGAGACAACAGGTTGAAGGAATTCATAGAAAACAATATTCCTAAGCCTCCAATAAGTGATGCCCAAGATCTAGTGTTGGCTTGATGGGCCCTGACCTAGGTTCAGTGTTAATTAGGCAAGAAAATCTCTACATTGCTGGCCCTTTCGGCATCAGTCCGTGGAGCACGGACTGAAGTCTCACCTGAAGCAGTATGGGGGGATGCAAGAACCAAGTCTCCGCACCTTGAGATAGTTTTGGTGTCACTTTATACCCTAAGCCTTCCTTCACATGGATCGATAAGCCTTTTAGGGCTTATCAATGAACTTCTCTTATTAGAATAGGAAACCTTTGCAAAGATCTACAATCCTCCTTCGCGGTCCCTAAATAGGAAAATTAGACACTTAAGCGCCTATGTAATTACTCTTACTTCTATTTCCAATCAGATTAGATTAAGTATTGGTTAACTTCAACATGCATTATGTTTATCTTCACGTAAATAGATAGTCTTACTTGTGTTCATATGACAAAGTAAAACACATGGATTCGCGCATCAATATAGCATTAAATCATAAACCCATTATTCAACATAACATAACTGCATACATTCATAATAGAATTAAAAATAGCTCGTACACAGATATCTCTAGAATAATTCTCTTTATTGATGGTTCAGATCTCCAGTATAGACTCTAACTTCCCTGCGCACACAGCTACAGGGGTACGCGCACTCAGCTGTGGACTTCTACCCTAGGCCTCTGTGCACTCAGTTGCAGAGCCTCTTCCTACACTAAGACTCTTTTCTCTTAGCTCTCACAGACCCATTATATTGATAAATTTCCCAAGAACTTCCTTAGAACTCCACTACTTTAGACTCTTCTAAGATTCCTTTTTATACATTCCCATGGTCTTTGGACCAAGGGTGAATCTCATCAAGCTGACACAAGATATCTAAACTAATGATGGAAACCATTTTTGACTGTTTACATATTCACGCTCTGCGACCACAAAATGAGGAGACTTTACATTCTTTATAGAAAACTTGGGCCTTTAGCTCGAAAACTTGGGCTTTTAACCCCAAAATTGACCTTAGGGGACCCATTCCCAACAGGCCCCAAACACAAATTTGGTGACTTATCCTGAGTCACTCGGTCGGTGAGGAGATCTTGTCATGAAGACCTCTCAGCTCCACCTATATGATTGCAACCTCGATGATACACTGTGTCGCCGCCTACTTAGCCTACTCGACCAACTGCTTCGTTGCTAGTCCTACGCTATCTACCTGTATTTTCTATTGTGTCGCCTACAGACTCACCAATTTTCCTTCAATGGAGGTCGTGAGCATATAGGCTTCCTCTAGCCAAGGACGCAATTTGGCCTTCAGTACTGCCTCCTTGCGTTGAGCTACGTCCACCTATTCCTTTAGTGCCTTCGCTTCCTGCAGCTTTTCCAACCTCTGCGTGATGGCGATAGTGTGTGTTATCACTTTGACCTCGTCGTACCTCTGCTACAGCTCCTGTGCCTTAGTTTCTAGCCTTTTTAGGTTGGGGTCTTTCTACACACCAGTAATGACTTCGAGAGCCTATTCGAAGAGTGCAGTGCAATCCTTCACTGCTGTATCAACACCTGCAACGACATCTTTGACAACGGTCTTGCACTACTCTCTAACTTCTAGTGGAGTCAAAAGCTGGGCCCTCAACTCAAGTTCTATGGTCTTAAGTTTCAATTCAAACTAAACCTTAGCTAGCTCCATTCGTGCCTCACGCATACCTACAATGAGCTTCCAGATTCTTGCATTGACTGACGCATCTTCTGGGATGTTCAGCTCTAGAACAGTCCGGTATGCCTGAGCCACCACAGCTATTGTGCTCTCATTCATTTCTATGATCTTCTTAAGAAGATCAATCGCAGATGTCTTTTCGATGAACATCTAGGCATTATTCACCTTCTGCTCTCTGATAACGTTCAAGGTGCGCTCTTCCCGATCCTGTATTTCCATGATCACACCATCCAGTAGGGTGTGAAGGGCTTCACTTGGAAGCGTGGTCAAGTTTAACCTGACTTTCTTGATGGTGCTGGCAGTAGCCCTGTCAGCCTCTTTTTCTGTGGTCAACATGCCATGCGGCAACGTGACAACCCAGGGATCCATTGAATGAACCATCTTTGCTGCATTTGAGGTTTCAGGTGCCAAACTACTCGACACTACACTACCCCGCCCTACAGTGGTCTGCACTTGAGTAGCTTGAATCTATAGCTTGCGCAGAACCATTTGAATGGCGATTGAGGCTTTTTTATGTTGCTGCTCAAATTTATACAACAGTTCCGCAGTCGTGTACCTCACTATATCATTGATATCATTTAAATCACCCTCTATCAAGGTGATTGGGTCAAGGGACAATTTATTGGCCTTGGACTTCTTTTGCGACCCTACTTTCTTCTGCTCCCTTATGCGCTTAACCTGAAATGGAGTAGTCTTCGGGTCTGCTCCTCCCTGGCTTGAGTGCGGCTCCTCCTCATCTATCTATGGGGAAGGAAACTTCAGACTCCTATCAGAGTTGCGGTCTTCCTCTTCCTCCTCCCCTTCTGCCTGCTTTTTGGCTACGCGCTTTCCTTTGGCTTTGTCCTCAGCTTCCTTCCTCCGTCTTTCGGCCAACTGCTCCATCTTTAACGTGGCATCTTCCTTCTTTGGCTTTGTGGTAGACTTTCTAGACCTAGCTAATAGTTCTGAGGCCATGTGCCACTCTGCCAGCCAACTCTCTAGAACCACGGTGATTGCATCATCTATCACCAGTTACGGAAGATCATACCTGTTTTGTGTAGGGTCCTTCCGTGCTCTGATGGAAATGCAGTGGAAGTTTGTCTTGAACTCAACATATTCATACAACTGCTCAAATATATTCAGTGAGAGCCATGGCTTGTGGTTGATCGTGACGCAGATGCTTGATTCCATGAGAATCTAGAATATCTTGTTGTCCTTGACCCTTTGGGGCTCCTTTGTGGCCCAGAGCGAAGCGAACTTCACTACTTCTGGCAACTCTGGTGCAATTGGAGGAAACTGACTACCCTCTAGTAAGTCCCATGCAACGAGTACAATCAACATCAGCAACCATTCATAGTGGAAGTTCTTTCTTTGGTCTTTCACTTCTCTACAGTTTGCGAGGAACTCACTGTAGAGGTAGGGCAGCCAGTTAAGTTGTACGCCCTCTGTGCACTAGGCCGCTAAAGATACCACCAATGTCGACACTTCACCAGCACGACACTTCCTCATGATTTTCCCCGCCAAAATATGGGTGGCTACTTTAAACGTAGGGTTAATTATGATGGAGATGGAGTAGCTGCGCAGTCTCTTGGCAAGCTTAAACTTGTCCTTCATTCTTTCGACGAGGTCATGCTTACCCGTCTTTCTGCCAAATGCCATGGTGAGATTCAAGACTGAATACAGGAGAAAAACTGATTTTGTGGATCATCATGTTAGTGATCGGTATTGCGTCTCCTAACCACAGGAACCCATCGTGCACTAAGCATAACAACTGCTTGATCACTATCAAAGTTATGGGTGCAGGGTTGTAATGCGGCACCCATAGAAGGTTCAATAGTCCTGCCTTGTCTACCCCTTTTATCCACTGTCTTGGCTCTAGTGCAGTCCCACTAGAGTCTCTATAGAAGATGTGGTGCGTGAATGTATCAGTTGTCAAGTGGGGAAAGTACTTTGTATATGCCAAATCCCAATCCTCCAGCTTCAAATGGGGAACACGTGCTAAGAATGGACCTTCAAATGTGCTTTTTCCTGGCAACAATGGTGTGAAAAGTGTCATTTTGTTCTCATCGATGTCCTTTGGTACCTTCATCTTCCCTCAGCGCGGAGGGACATATGCTGGAAACTTGGAGATAGGGTTTGCCCCCTCAATGCCAATGTCTTCTGCCCCCATGTCAACATCTTCCATGCCCACATCGATGTCTTCTATGTCCTCATCAGGCTCCAGGTCTACTACCTTGCCCTTCTCTTGTGCGGTAGGCTTTTTTCTTTTTTTGTCTTTCCTTAGCGACTCACGCACCGGCTGTGTTTCTTTCTTCTTATCCTTCTTTGTCTTGGGACCCTCCTTGGTTGGCGTAGGCCTCGTCCTGGGCGAACTCAGCGATTTGGGTACTTTTGTAGGTACCTCTACACTCACTACCTCTGAGGAAGCTCCCTCAGCTGCCATTTCTTCTCCAATACTTGTGGTCTCCATGGGTGCTGACATGATGCCAGTTAAGAGCTCCTGAGTTTCCTTTAGCAATTTCTCAAACACTGAACTCACTACCAAAGCCTCGAAATAGTCAAGGTTCATGCGCGCTTAATAGCTCAACACCTCAATTCTCAAAATCCCAAGTGTTTTTCATTGCAAGGCCATCTACAATTTATAGGAAATTTTGAATTTGAATCCGACCGCTCCCCCCAAAATTGGCTCATAAATTCTAGAGGGGCAACAGATTTCCAAAGATCTTGCTCTTAAATTCCAACTTAATTTCCACCCCCCACTCCATTTACCTATTTTCCCACTATCAAGTCATAAACAGTGACCATAAAGGTCACTTTCTGGCTACCCTACGTGGTTCCTCCTTTAATAGCACAACCCCTGTCGTGCTTCTACTGACACTGTGACAATCCTCCATTCTGCGCAGTACCCCAACCGCACAACTCTACAACTCGAGTAGTTTAGTTTATAGTCTCGTGCCTCCTTTCAGCTGCTTGGAGCACTAAGACTGTGCTTCCTCCATATAGTCATCTGGACGGATCCCTGGTCTATGGCTTCAATCGGCTACCATTCACCTTCCCTAGGAATGGCTATCCATTCAACTTCACTAACTGAACTGCTCCACCATCGGTAATCTCCTTGATGACATAGGGCCCCAACCAATGCATCCGAAATTTTCCTGGAAATTTATCAAACTTTCTATCATATAATAACACTAAATAATTCACCTTGAAGGTGCGCAATTTGATGTGTCGATCATGTCATGGATTTTCGCTCCTTTTGAACTTGCTCATGGAATCTAGCCAAAAACTTATCTTCTTCCAGTTCTGTCAGCTATGCCAGATTTTCTTCCATGGCTTCGCGATCAGCCATTCTTGTGAATGCCGCTATGCATAGACTAGGTACAATGTATTCCATTGGCATCATAACTTCAACACCATAAACCAGGCTAAAAGGCGTTTGTCCAGTCAGTTTCTTACAAGTTGTTCCATAAGCCCATAGCACATGGGTGCGCGCACATCCTAGCCATTTCTTTGTGTATTGCAAAGCTTCATCAGCGCGCTCTCCAATATATTATTAAATTCTTCTACCGTTCCATTGGCTCGTGTGTGATATGGCGTACTCTTCTGATGGTACACCTAAAATTCCTTCGTCAACACGCTGATCATTTCATTAAGCAAATGTGTACCATGATCACTCATTAAAATTTTCAGACAACCAAACCACGTCAGTATGTACTCAAAGATGAATTTTGTTGTTGTTGTGCTTGTACATTCCTTTACTAGCTGCGCCTCCACCCATTTGGTTAAATAATCAGCCATTTTGATGATGTACCGCACACTCGTCTTCTTTCTTGGAGGCTGAATTGGTCCCACAAAGTCAATTGCCCACTTCTCAAAGGGTTTTGATGATAGTTGTGGATTTAGAGGCAGGTCATCCCTTCGCGATGGTGTAGTAGTCCTTTGGCATGCATCGCATGCCCTACAATACGCTTTTGAGTCCTTATGCAGTGTCGACCACCACAACCCAACGTGTAGAATCTTCTGCATTGTTGCTTTTCCTGCATAATGTCCTCCCGTGACTCCTCCATGAGCCTCAGCGAGGATGTTGTTTCGTTCAAATTCTAGCACATAACGTCACAATATTTCATTCGATCCCATTTTATACAAGTACCTTGCAATGACATAAATTTTTTTCACGCACACCACCAATTCCTTCTTTTGTTGGCTAGTATATCCTTCTGGAGCCATTCCCATCGTTAGGAAGTGTATAATATCTTCAAAGTGATTGTTCGTGACGTGCACCGCAAAGAGATACACGCCAAGTATTCCTTCCTCCAAATTAGTAAGCTCTCCTCCTGTTTCAATGCACGACAGATGATCTGGTTCGGCATTCAATCGTCCTGGTTTCACAATAACTTCAAAATCATATTCTTGAAATGGAAACAACCATGTGCATATTCCCCCCCCCCCCAACACAGGCTTGTTCACCAAGTACTTCAATGCAGAATGGTCTGTATACATCTTAAAATGTCCGCCTAGAAAGTAGTTCCTAAACTTCTGGAGCGCATATACCATACTGAGACCCTCGTGCTCTATAGTTGAATAATTCTTCTAAGCTTTAGATAGCTTCCTACTTGCAAATGCTATAGGATGATCCAATTCTCCCTCACCGACCTATGTTAGTACTGCTCCTAGCACAATACAGGATGCGTCCACATGCACATGAAATTCCTTCTTCTAATCCGGGAAGACGAGGATCGACACGGTGACCATTTTTTTCTTTTAGTATGTCCAAGATCTTATGACATTCTTCATTCCAACATAATGTAGCATCCTTTTTTAACAGTTTCTCCATCAGCGCGGTGAATTTGGCATAGCTTTTGATGAAATTTCTATAGTACCCTGTATTCCCCAATGTTGTGCGCATCTATTTCACACTCCTTGGTTACTCCAAATTGATTATAATCGTGGTCTTCGTAGGGTCTACCATCAACCCTTTTCTGCATAACACGTGACCTAGAAAGATCCCAAAAGGGACACAAAACAAATGTTTCTGGAGATTGAGTGTGATTTGGTACCTCCAGCATGTATCTAACATTAAGTGTAGACTTGCTACGTGGCGCTTTACCAGTCCAAACACTGTTCAATCGTCAAATTATACCTCCAGAAATTTTTGAATGAAATCTTTGAATGCTACGATGACTATGCATGAGAAGATTGCTGATGTGTTAATAAGCCCAAAAGGCATCACAGTATATTGGAAGCATCCCCATTCAGTCGCAAAGGTCATCTTACTTATATCCTCTTGCGCGATCTTGATCTTATGGTACCCTAAGAACCCATCAGTAAACGAATACACTTCTTGGCTGCCAACATTATCTAGCACCTCATCGGTGAATGAAGTTGGGAAAGGATCATGCACACAAGCATCATTCAACTTCCTAAGATCTACGCATATATGTATCTCATCCTTTTGTTTCTTGTCCTGAACTACCATTGGGCTTACCCTATTAGACTCTTCTACAGGTTCAATGATGCCTGCTGTAAGAATTTTATCCAACTCCAAGCAGACCCTTTCTTTATACATCAGATTGAGGCAGTACAATATTTGCTTAACTGGCTTTGCATCTGGTTTTAGAGTGATCTTCTTGACACCCAAGTCTCCTATTATCCATTTCAGATATGAAAAATTTGTGGGGAACAGATCCTGATATTTGCATAGCAACTCAGCGACCTTATCTACTGTTGCATCATCCTAGTAGTCCCCAATCTTTGAAAAATTTGGCTTTGCCTCCATGCCAATGTTCACTTGTCTAGTTTTGAGTGCCTCGGTGATTTTTGGATTCTCTAGTTGCGGTCCTTCAACTTTGCGGTGACCTTCAGTATATGGAATATTGATCTTCCTCGAGTCTTCGTCTTCTTCTTTCGCTGTCACATTGTAGCACTCCAACGTGTGGCTTAGCTGGGTAGTCCAATCAGGTTGAATCAAATCTAGAGGATCCTACAGTGTCCTGAAGATCATTGCCTTGACCTCCTGTAATGCTTCATCAATACATTCAAACCCATCCTCAAAGTTGAAAGTCATAAAAAATCCTTGGCGCAAAACATCCCATCCTTCAGTATAATGGCGGAGTTCTGTCTCCAAGTACCAATTCATTGGTATAACATCCAAGGTATGAAAAAATAGATGTACCCACTCTGGTCCATTTGGCCAAACGGTCGCGCAGGTCATTCCTCCCATCATATTTTTCTGTTAGCCACACTTGTTGGTGACTAAACCACACTCTTATCATTTTTTTGTCACGCGCCAATCATTAAAACTGTCCTTGTGCGCGCCCCACCATCTCGCAGGCATAACGCGCAACACCTAGTCAAACGCTTGGAAGTGATGCTTCTCTGGCACTTCCCTCTGGAATGCATCCAAAAATTTATTAACATCAGTTAAACCATCATAGTAAGGCAAATTTCTTACCTTTGACGATACACAACGCAATGACTTGGTCAACATATTACAGTGCAATGTAGATACTTCATGCAGTCAATTCTACCAATGCTCCAATTCTTCATTTGAATCTGATGTGCAGGAACTTTCACAGTCCCATGCATTATTCCCATCTGTTGTTGGATTCATCCAATCCTGATCTCACGTTGTTATCTTGTAAATTTGATCTAAATCGTCATCACTTTCATAATCGCGGACGGTTCAATATAGTGCAGTCCTTCTGTAGGGTCTACGGGCACTACTACGTGGAGCAATTTCTTCTCAAATATCATCATCTTCTTCTTCAAATTGATTACCCCATCCATGTCAGTGGCCGAATCAATCCCAAGGGGTGCGGGGTAGGGATTGTTGTCATCCACAATCTCTATTACTTCAAAATTAGCTAGTGTGCTCACGCCCTCAATATCAATCATTACTCCCAACAACCTTCCCATGGGGATGATTTTCTACTGATTCACCATCCTTAACTGAATTGCTGACCACTGTAGCACAGATCTCCCCATTCATTCCCATGTCTTCTTTGGCAAAAAATTCCCATCCGACCCCAAATCTAAAATAACTTAATCCATCTCATATTCTCCTATTTTCATAGTAAGCCTCATCTCCCACCCCGTTCTTGCCTTATGCCTGCCAATATTTTGGACTACGTGCAGTCTTTCAGTAGTGTTCTCCTTCCCAGTGCACCTATTGATCAACTCCTATAGTCCCTTCACAGCCTTGCTATCACACAACAAATTCATACAGGTTTCTAAGAAAGTAGTAATCATGGATGGGTCTATTTCTTCAGCTGGCTTCTCCTAACTTCCTGAGGTAGAGGCCTCAGCGAAGCGTTTCTTTGCTTCCATAAAAATTTCTCTTATGCGTTCTAGATAAAACCCGGTCTCCTTTTTTTGTGCTTTGCGGACCCACTCACCTTCTTTAGGTTGCTTCCCCTTATCTTCACCAGTTGTTGCTCCACTCCGCAACACAATATTTACCTTAGGATCTTCCTTGTGAGGCTCAACCCTCATCATCTGCAGGTTTTGAGTCAATTGCTGAGGCTGTGCCCCCTTCTCGCATATCTTAGCTAACAATATCGGGCAAACTCTGTCGCGTGGTTAAACTGAGTATAATAGTGGCATGACAGATGCGTCATATTTGGGCAGTCTTGCACGTTGTTTCTTGGTCCCACATAGTTGTAACAAATGACCTGCCCTTGACCTCTACCAAGTCCTCCTCCACCTCGGTCTCGACCACACCCCTAATACTCACCTCGTGCTCCCCCAACACCCTGGCCTAGAGTTTGGGTTTCTACCTTCACCCTATATGCAGGCGTTCTATCCATCATTAATTCATAACTATGACAATTGCGCTCATCATGACCCAGTGATTGACAGAAGTTGCAAAAGGGCTGTTGAGGTGTCTGTACGAATTTCTGCGGCAAATGGAAATTGTCTATCGCATGTTTCCTAGCTACCTGATAGATAGCACACCATAGCGCGGGTCCTGTACTTGGTCCTACTGGAGCTTCCGACCTCACAGGCATTGGAACCCCTACTGCAACATAATTTGCGAAAACTAGACAATGATCTCTATCATGCCCTTGGCTTTTGCACTTCAGGCACCAAACTTCTTCACGCATCTCAGGCCGAGTTGTTTTATCTTTCTTTAGACTCTGCATTTCTTGGAAAAGGTTATGAAACTACGCATGAATCTGGTGAACCCCCAGATTAGCATCTTGCATAGGTTTCTCATGCAATCTCATCGCAATTTCCAGAGCTTCTAGCTGGGTCCCAATCTTTTGTTGTGATAGCACAACCCTTAGATGAGGCAAGAGCGAAGCCACAAACCATTCGCAGTGCTGCCCATCAATCAGATTCATGTTAGCCTCATGGATTGTACACTTCAATCTCTGATCCAGATCCCCGAGTGTCTCACTAGGCTTCATCATGATATATTTGAATCTCATAATTCATTGTGCTTCAGAGTTAGGTTTACTGAATTCCTTATTCAGCATAGCTAGATATCTTCCAACATGGATGTTGGGTTATCAGTGTAGTACTTAATGTACCACGTTAGCGCGCGATCCTGCAAAGCACTAACCAATGTTGCTTTCTTCATTTGATCATTCGTGATACCCTGAGCTTCCCATATAGCCTTTGTGATGAACCAAAACTGGTCTGGATATTCATTTCCCACGCCCTTGAACATAGGTAGATTTACTGAGTTCACCATATTGAATGGTGGCAGTGGTGTAGGCGAAGGTGTATGCGGCGGAGGTGAAGATGGAGGTGGTGTGGGTGGATGGAGTATTCGTGGGAACCCTTGCTTTATCAACTAAACAAACCTCTACGGAGATGCCTGTGCTGCTTCTTCATTTTCACTCAGAGGAGGTTCAATTAGCGGGCTATATTCAGGGCCTGTTTTCCCCTTATTCCTAAATGTCCTTTGACTTTGCGTAGCCCCAAACATCAAGGTAGCTGCATAACCCGCTTTTCACACAAGAGCATCTTAGTCCAGGTATTTAACGATTTTAAATACTTACCTCACGACACCTTGAAGAAGCGGTGCTCTGCTTCGCTGTAGCTAACTGAGGTATCAACTACGAACTCTATCATGAACCCTCCAATGATGTGGTCGAGCCAATGATTGACAACACGCATGATCTTATCTTCAGAGGCTTCTAATCTCCGCACTAACTACGGGGTCCATACTATTGGATCGTCAAGCCTCCACCTTCCTTGGTCGTCTACCAATTTCGCGATCTACCCGTACAACTTGACTGGGAAGGAACAAAAGAAGATCTCATGTATCTCTATGTATAGGTATCTGTCCAACCACTATTCTTTCGTCAATTGTGGATTCATGTCCTCTTGTGCCGCGAATTCGTGGATCTTTCTATCCAACCAATCTTCGACCTCTTTCTTACTTAGTTGGATTCCAGTGATGCGACATCACACATCTTGTTATGCAGATCCTGGTCTTGGCAACATAACCATTTTCTTGCTTGATGGGCCCTGACCCAGGTTCAACGTTAATTAGCTAAGAAAATCCCTACACTATTGGCCCTTTCAGAATCAATCCACGGAGTGCGAACTGAAGTCTAACCTGAAGCAGTATGTGGGGATGCAGGAACTAAGTTTCCACACCTTGAGATAGTTGTGGTGTCACTTTATACCCTAACCCTTACTTCGAATAGACCAGTAAGCCTTTTAGGGCTTATCAATGCACTTCTCTTATTTGGCTCCGAAACCTTCACGAAGATCTGCAATCATCCTTCACGGACTGTAAATGTGAAAATTAGACGCTTACGTGCCTCTGTAATTACTCTTACTTCTATGTCTACTTAGATTAGATTAAGTATTGGTTAACTTCAATATGCATTATGATTATATTCGTGTAAACATATATTCTTACTTGTGTTCATATCACAAAGTAAAACACATGGATTCGTGCATCAATATAGCATTAAATCATAAACCCAGTATTCAACATAACATAGCTGCATGCATTCATAATAGAAGTAAAAATAGCTCGTACACAGATATCTCCAAAAGAATTCTCTTTATTGATGGTTCATATCTCCAGTACAAACTCTAACTTCCTTGCGCACACAGCTACAAGGGTTTGCGCACTCAGTTGCAGACTTCTACCCTAGGCCTCTGCACACTCAGTTGTAGAGCCTCTTCCTATGTTAAGAATCTTTGCTCTTAGCTCTCACAAACCCATTACATTGATCAATTTCCCAAGAACTTCCTTAGAACTCCACTACTTTAGACTCTTCTAAGACTCCTTTTTATACATTCCCATGGTCCGCAGACCAAGGGTGAATCTCATCAAGATGACACAAGATATCTAAACTAAGAGCATAAACCATTTTTTACTTTTTACATATTCACACTCCGTGACCACAAAATGCAGAGACTTTACATTATTTATACAAAACTTGGGCGTTTGGCCCCAAAACTTGGGCTTTTAACCCCAAAATTGACCCTAGGGGACCCGTTCCCAACATATGGTAGAGTGGAGGAAATGTGTTGAAAAGGCGAGAAGGATCATACTAGAAGTAGTTCGAGACCATATTGTCTTGAACCTCCATGGTAAGGAGGCTCCATATGCAATGTGGAAGGCCTTGACAGACCTGTTTCAAAACAAAAATTACCACAGGAAGCTGACACTGAAGGAAAAGCTCAGGAAAATCAAGATGGAGAAGGATGAGACAATACCAAAGTACTTGACCAAGTTCACCCAATGTCAAGATGAGCTTGGAAATGTTGGTGTTACAGTTGCTGAAGATGATTTGGTCATCTTAGCACTTCTAGCCCTTCCCAAGAACTAGCACAACTACCAGGATTCACTAAATGGGAGGGAGAAGCTACCAGAGAGGGAGCATTTGTGGTCTCACTTGGTGCAAGAAGAGATTTGGCAATACACTAGAGATGGATCCTCATCCAAGCATGATGATGAGGAGAATTGTGCCTTGGATGGAAAGGAAAAGAAAGGGAAAGGGAAGTCATCCCATTCCAAATCAGATTCTTGTTAGGGTGGAAAGAAGAAGAACTTGTCAAAGATTAATTTTTTTCATTTTCATGAGTTGGGACACTATGCCAGGAAGTGTCCACATAAGAAGGCCGATAAGAATCCCATAGGAGGAGTGGCAGGTGAAGCTCTTGCTTCACAATTCCAGTTGGATTTCACCCTCATTACTTTCATGTTGACATACGTGATGGGTAGTGTGTGGTATTTGGATGGTGGAGCCTCATTCCATATGACTGAAAACAAAGAATACTTCAGTGACTTGGAGGAGAAGGACCTCCATATGCACATTGAAATGGGAGATGATGGAAGGTATAGCACGACCGACATTGGTACTGTTACTTTTTAGAGAGCCTTTTTCTCCTCTCACACTAAAATATGTCATGTATATTCCAGGTCTGAAGAAGAACTTGGTTTCAGTTGCTATTTTGGAGGACCGTGGCTACAATATGATATTTAGCAAAGGAAAGGATTTCCTTTGTCACATAACCTCAGGTCAAGTGAAGCATATCGGGGTTCAGGTGAAGAACCTCTACAAATTGTATGTAGAAGACTGTTTCTTTGAGCACAAAAGAAAATAAGGTGGAGAATTGAGACATCAGTGAATTATGACATAGAAGATTAGGCTAGTTGAACCACGAAGCTTTCAAGATAATGCAACAGATCTCTACAGGAATTCCCAACGGTGCACTAGAGAAGAGAGATACATGAAAAGGGTGTACATTGGGGAAGTACACAAAATCCACCTTTCATGCTAAGGACAGTTGAGCACAAGTGATGCTTGAAAGAGTTTACTCAGATGTGTGTGGACCATTTTCAACATCCTCCACAGCCAATCACATGTATTATGTAATATTTGTAGATTATTTTTCACGTAAGTGTGGGATTTTCTTCATGTAGAAGAAAGATAATACATTCTCTAAATTTTGTGAATTTAAAGAACTTGTTGAGAAAGAAAATGGTAGGAAAGTGAAGTCTCTCAAGAGCAATACCAGTGGAGAATATGTGTTGAATGAATTCAGTACTTCTATGCATTGGAATGCATTCAAAGGGTATTAATAGCACCCCATAACCCATAACAGAATGGGGTGGTTGAAAGAAAGAACAAAATTATTGTGGGAGTTGCACAAACAATGTTACATGATGAGAGCCTACCATTGCACTTATGGGTTGGAGCATACAACACAATTGTATATCTGCAGAATAGGATTCCTCATCAGATTATCGCGATGAGTACACCAGAAGAATATTTTTTTAGGTGAGAAACCAGATGTGGCACACTTCAAGATCTTTGGTTCATCGTTTTATTGTCATGTTACCAAGGATGCAAGGGAAATGCTAGAACCAACAACTAAGTTGGGCATATTTGGGGGGTGAACTGATACACCTCACAACTATCAGTTGTACTTTCCATCTCACAACATGATAGTGGTTTGTAGAGATGTGAAGTGTAATGAAGAGTAGGCCATGATATGTTCCCTTGAGAGGGAGCTTCAGTTTCATGCAAATGAGGAGATTTTAGCTCCAAAGGAAGAACCTCGGGATGATGTGGAGCAACAACATGTAGAGGATTAGAGAGTGGAAGCACCCACTCATGCAGAGACTTCTAGAGTGGAAGAAAGTGCATGAGATATGTTGATAGATTGATGCGTGATGCTAGAGAGAATGTGGGAGCACCCACACTGAAGCATAGGTAGAGGAGGTCACCAAATTGGTACAATGGCTACATGGACCTAATGAGCGAGATTGTAGAGATAGAGCCATCCTCATTTGAGGAAGCAATGTAGTAACTAGTATGGGTTGATTCCATGGTAGAGGATTATGCCTCCATTATTAGAGATAATCTTTGGGAAGTGGTCCCAAGACCAGCAAATAAGTTAGTGGTGAGTTCCAGATGGATTTATAAGGTAAAGAAAGTATCATATGGGAGTGTGGAGAAACACAAGGCCATATTTGTCGCTATAGGGTTCTCTCAAGTGAAGAGAATATCAGAATTGATTACAAGGAGACCTTTTCTCCAGTAGCAAGGTACTCTTCAATCAAATTTATTCTAGCACCTTCAGTGTAGTTGGGATGGAAGATACATCGGATGGATGTGAAGACAACCTTCCTCAATGAAGTGATTGAGGAAGAGGTGTACATTGAGCATATAGAAAGATTTGAGACCTTAAACAAAGAGTTGCATGTGTGTAGACTCAAGCGAGCGTTGTATGGATTGAAACAAGAACCCCATGCTTGGTACAATAGGATTGACAACTATTTCACCAGGTTGGGCTTCACCAAAATTGAAGCAGATGCAAATATTTACCATATCGTGGTTGAAGGAAAATTGTTGATTATAGTATTATATGTTGATGAATTAATTGTAATAGGTGATGAGAAGTTAGTAAAATATTTAAAGATCATTTGAGACAAGTGACCTAGGGCTCATGCATTCTTTCCTTGGTATGGAAGTGTGGCAAGGAGATGAGGAACTATTTATCTCTCAGGGAAAGTATGCCAATGAGATACTGGAGAAGTTCCACATGGAGAGCAGCAAATGCATGGAGACTCCTCTAGTAGGGAATTGGAGGAAGGAAGATGTTACTTCAAAGTGGAGTAGTGGAGGCTACTATTTGCAGGCATCTTGTGGGTTCACTTATGTATTTGGTGAACACACGACCAAACATATGTTTTGCAGTTAACTAGCTTAGTCAAGCAATGGTTAAGCCAACCAAAATCTATTGTAAGGAAGCTAAACATGTGTTGAGATACCTCAAAGGCACCACTCAGTTTGGTATTTGGTACAGACGAATAGAGGGAGTGAAGTTGCAAGGCTTCAAAAATGCAGATTGGGCATGGAGTGCATCCGACATGAAGAGATCATCAGGGGGAATCTTCAATATTGGGTCAACATCATTTTCTTGGTACAACAGTAAGCAAAGATCAATTGCATTGAGTTCGGTAGAAGAAGAGTACATGGATGTGAGTCAAGCATCTTGTGAGGATATCTAGATGAGGAAGATATTTGTTGGGTTATTTGGTCAGTAGATGGATCTTACAGTAATTTAGTGTGAAAATTAGAGTTGTATCAAACTCTCTGAGAATCTATTTTTTCATGATCGGTCCAAGCATATCAACATCCGGTATCACCATCTACGAAATTGTGTGTAGAGGAGAATCATGTTGCTGAAGTACATTCCTATAGAGGAACAAGATACAAACATATTAACTAAAGCACTGTCAAGAGGAAAATTTGAGTTCCATAGAGGTAGGATTGGGGTATCTGATAATCCCTTTCTTGTTGATAGGGAGTGTTGAAAATGCAACAAGAAAATCCTAGTTTAGTTTTGTCCTTGAATTAAATTAGGAATAAAATTGTAATTACACATCACCCGACAACTTGTACGAGTTAACTAAGTTAAATTGACTTAGTTGGCTAATTTAATTCTAGTTGAGGGTCTAACTAGAGTCATGTAGAGTGTCTCCTACATTATAGGAGCCCTGGTTGAGTTTATTTTGCGCTGTAATTAATTAATTTAGTTTAACTCAGTTAAAGTTAGTTAAAATAGTTCAAATTGATGGAGGAACTAGTCGGAGGTCGGATAGTGGGGTGATACTTCATGTGTTCAACTAGTTAATTGATGATTCACTCATAAATAATTTATGCATGTCATATCTGAGAGTTACCCAACTGATATTGGATTTTAGGGATAGTGTGCTATCAGTTGTATAATCATATGAATTGTATAATGGTGAATGTAGTCAAAGGAAGGTCTATGAGGATTGCACAATTCATATTGAGGAATTTTCATAATTAATAGGGGGATAATTCCCAAGGAAACAACATAATGAAATAGGGACATGAGCAAGCCGAAATTTGGTTAAGTATTTCCCTAGGCTTGTCTAGGAAGCAGTGGGACAGATAGAGTAGTGCAAAGTTTTCTCAGGCTTGAGCAAAGCATTGTAATATTGTCATATTTTTTGACTAATGTAGTATATAGATAGCATGGGTTTTTAGTTGTGGATTTCAATAGAAAATAATTGTGTAATGTGTTGATTGAATTCTTTCTCTTGTATGCTTCATGATTTATTGATCATTTAATTGTTTCTGCTGATGAGTAGAGTAGATTCAAGTATTTTGTCTTAGAATATTACATAAGAAATTTGAATCTATAAGGAATTTATACATTTAGGCATGGCCATGAAATGTATCAAGTTCCTTTCCAGTCGGTTGCATGGAGGTTCCATTTGTCTTGACAAGGAGTACCCAACACACGCTAGTGACTGTTACCATGTGAAAATAGTACACTCATATGTACACATTAGAAGACACTCAAATTCAATGATCAACACATATAGAGGTGAAAATTTTAGTTGGAAGCACCATGAAGATAAAAATCAAAATCTTTCCTAAGGTTCAAGATAAAACATTGAAGCCCGCAAATGCACCATTACTAGAAATTAAAGGTCAGGCAACTCTTTCTTTGATAGCGCGTAGTCGTAAAAAATCTAGTCAGCACCTCGGTCCATGACTTTCTTAAGAAACATTACAAATCTTGACATGATGGGTTGAAACGTTTGAGACTTAAGGTCGAAGAAGCCTTACAAGAAAGGAAATGGTAGCTCTCATCTCATTTATGAGGCGAACCACCACATTAATGAGCCAAGGGGAGGAGGAGTGTCGAAGAAACTTTACAAATACAAGTTCAAGGTGAGCTAAAAAAGAAAAAGAAGAAAATCATTATTATGTTGTCAATATTTCTCCCTAGCAATCAAGCATTTCATTGAGAGGAGGATTTCATCATTGAGAAAGTCTTCATACTTCTTTGAGAGAGAAAGGAATCTTGCAATGAGAGTGAGAAAGGAACTTCCTTGTTGAGGATTTTTTATCACCATTGCTTAAATAATTCTCTCAATGTGTCTTTTATTCATCTAATTTATCTTCTCTACATTAAGCAGTCAATAAAGGGAACCCTTTTCCATTACCTTGTTGATATGTTTGCTTCATTATTATTTAATTGTTATTTATTATAGTTGTAGTTTATGTTTGTGAATGCATTGTTTCCACTATTTTCAATGCTTTGTTTACCCATGTTTGTCCACTAACAACAAATAATTTCTTATCTTTTCCTTGTAGGTAACAACCAACTCCAAGGAAGGTATCTTTGGTACTACATAGAAACAAAAACACCATTACAATATGGTGACTCCACTAGTTTCCTTTCTTTCATCTTACAGTTGTTTTTGCAGGACATTTCTCTCTACATTTACAATCCATTGCGCCTCTGTTAGTTTTGTGGAATTTTCGCATGCTCCCTTGGACCTATTTTGGCAGAGAATGTTAATTTCTCAATTTTTTCCATCAGTCATGTGAATTTTATCATAGAAAGATGTTCGATTCACACGCTTATGCAGAGGAAAACCTGTGTGGTTTAAAAAAGCACAAAGAATTGTTGTACTTTTTCTTTCCTAGGTGATAGTAAGCCTTTAGTGAATTTCCTTCACCTCCACATAATGTTTCCAGTTAGTTCAAATTGTTTAATTGGTTTACTAATCACCATTAATAGGAAATTACTTAGTCTTCACTTTAAAACTTTGTGTTTCACACATAGATTAATTAAGGGGAAAAGCAAGTGGCCATAATCCATACATATTTTTCAATTTGTTTTTCTATTTTTCACAAGTCACATAGCTTAATTAGCAAAGGAGTAAGTGACCCATAATCCACACATCTTTTTACTAACCAAGGCAATTTTTTTACTTCATTAGTATTGGGACTAGGATCAAGTGTTATTAAAGAAATGGAGCAGCCCCTGCTTCTCTTGTGTCTTTCATATGATCCTATCCTTGCATGCAAAAGCTTTCCTAAACCACTTGGTTTTTCCATCTCCCTTTTAGGCACACATAGTGTTATAGGAAGTAAGTGGCCCACTATCCACATATTATTTATTTTCATGCAAGGAACATTCACAATTAAGTGTAAGTAAGGGATTTTGTAAAGCATCATCACATATGCACATATTTACACACTTTGTATGTTCACATTGTCACTTTCAGACACATTGCACCCCACACACTAAGCTACTCTAAGATTTGTACAAAGGGAATCTAGTTTCAGGAGCTTTTGTACATAGATTATTTTAGCTTACATTTTCACACCTTAAGTGAACAAAGACTCCTAAAACAACCATACATGAAAAAACTAAATTCCCACACAGGGGCCATGGAATAATTTATAGTTTAGGTTAGGACCATTTGGGGTAGGCATCTCATAAGCCTCCATGGTCATTTTACATTTTTGAAACATAGAAGTTGACTTTTAGGGTGCTTCAAATCCTTCATCATCTCATGGAAAAGACTACTCGGGAACGTTATAGACCTGATTTAGAGGGGGTTCAGCTTAGGTCTTGTTAGGATGGGCTCCCCCAGGGTCAATTTTGGGGCAAAAGCCCAAGTTTGGTTGTATTAAATGTAAAGTCTTTGCAAGTTGTGGTCGTGGAGTGCATAGATAGTTAGAGTGTCATAAAGGGTTTTACCCTTCTTTTATATAAGTTGAGTCGGCTTTTGAAGATCTACCCATGGTCTGCAGACCATGGTATTATATAAATATGTGTGTCTTAGGATGTCTAAGGCAAGTAATATTGCTGAAGACGAATGTAATGGGTTGGTAAGAGGAAGAGTGTAGAAGTCTTAGAGTAGAAGAAAGGCTTTGATTATGTATGCGTAAATGCCTAGAGTAGAGTCTGTAGCTAAGTGCACAGGGAAGCCTTGAGTCTATAAGATTGAACTAGTTATCAATAAAGAAGATTGTTGTAGAAATACTTGTGTTATCTCTTTAATTCTGCTTATATGCATGCACCTTATGTTATAATTGGTTTATGAAATAATGACGTATTGATGCATGATTTTACACGATTGATATTGTTACATGAACATAATTAATGTTAACTATTTAAGTGAAGATTATCTTGCTGTATGTTGAAGTTATTGAACACTTAAGCTAATTAGAGTAATTACTAGGTTATAAGCCATCTTTGATATGCGTAAGTAGTTGATCCACCTATTCAGGGTCCGCGAAAGACAGTCGTAGATCTTTGCGGAGGTCTAAAGGCCGATTAAAGGGAGTTATATCGATAAGCCAGAAAGGTTTATCGATCTGCATGAAGATAGATTTAGGTCATAAAACAACATTACACTAATCTCTGGGTGCGAAAACGTGGTTCTAGCATCCCCCCATACAGTCCACGCTCCACAGATTGATGCCAAAAGGGCCAGTAGTGTATGGATTTTCTTGGAAAAACTAACTCTGAACCTAGGTCAGGATCCACTAAGACAACAAATTAAGAGGAAGAGCATAGAAGTCTTAGAGTAGATGAAAGGCTATGATTCTGTGTGCGTAGAGGCCTAGAGTAGAGCTCGCAGCTGAGTGCATGGACCCCTGCAGTTGAGTGCGAAGGGAAGCCTTGAGTCTGTAGGATTGAACTAATTATCAATAAAGAAGATTGTTGTAGAAATATTTGTGTTATCTCTTTACTTTTTTTTATATGAATGTGCCTTATGTTATAATGGGTTTATGAAATAATGATGTATTGATGCATGACTTTACACGAGTGATATTGTTACATGAACACAATTATTGTTAACTGTTTACTTCAAGATTATCTTGTTGTATGTTGAAGTTATTGAACACTTAAGTTGATTGGAGTAATTATTGGGTTATAAGTCATCTTTGATACGTGTAAGTAGTTGATCCACCTATTTATGGTCCACAAAAGACAGTCGTAAATCTTCAAGGAGGTCTAAAGGCCGATTAAAGGGAGTTATAATGATAAGCCATAAAGGATTATTGATCTATGTGAATGTATATTTAGGGCATAAAATGACATTACACTAATCTCTGGGTGCGGAAACTTGGTTCTAGCATCCCCCTATACTGCTCCAGGTGAGACTTCAGTCCACGCTCAACAGATTGATGCCGAAACAGCTGGTAGTGTAGGGATTTCTTTGGAAAAACTAAATCTAAACCTGGGTTAGGAGCCACTAAGACAAAAAATGGTTCCGTTGCTAGGATTGTGATCTGAAATGGGGCACTAAAGGCTTCTTTTCAGCTTACAAGAACCTCTCCCAATTCAAAGCTTATATATTTACCCCAGATCTATGCTTATGATTGATAATTTGCGGAATTAATAACTTGAAATAGGTGTATGCTTTTGTTTGCCTTTAATTGTTAAGTGCTTATGTTCATTTTCTTAAACTGATATGAAATGCATATAACAGTAAATAAAGCAGTAAATAAGCAAACACATAAGACAACAATATAATGAGGAGTTCACCCAAACCTCTTGGGCTATGTCTCCATGAGCTCTAGTTAAGTCAACTAGGCTCTCTAGGATTACAGTAATATTTCTCTTACAAGTTCCAAACTAAACTCCATTGGTTTACAACTGAACCTATGGGTTTAGAATACCATTTTTATCCCTGGTTGTTTGGCTCTCTAGCTCTCGTCTCTTGGCTCTGGCTCTCAGCTATAGCTCTGGCTTTGGCTTTGGCTCTCGGTTCTTGCTCTCGGCTCTAGCTCTGGCTCTAGCTCTGGCTCTTAGCTCTAGCTCTGGCTCTGGCTCTGGCTCTCGACTCTAGCTCTGGCTCTGGCTCTAGCTCTCAGCTCTGGCTCTGGCTTTGGCTTTGGCTCTGGCTCTGGCTCTAGCTCTTGGCTCTCACTCTGGCTCTAGCTCTGGCTTTGGCTTTGGCTCTAGCTCTGGCTCTGGCTCTCGGCTCTCGCTCTAGATCTCTGTTTTCACTTGACCTCCAAGTGATCCTCTGCTTCTGAGTCACCCCGACTCCGTAGACTGCCCTCCTGGCATATACTGAGGTTTCCCTTTGGATTCCTCAGCATTCAAACATCTCTAGGCTTCTTCGAGTTGCCTCTACACATTACTATACCTGCGCTTCCTAGCTATTCCGCTCTCTGTGTTATCATTCCTTTGTGGATCTGCGGCTTCTTCTGCTCCCTATGGCTTTGCATCTGGCCCCTTTGGCTCTGTGGCTCTCTGTCTGGCCATCTGGCTCTATGGCTCTGCGTCTCTGCAACCGGTCCTCTGGCTTTGCGTGTTCCATAACGCATTCCCGTTACAAATGCTCGCTTACAAAGTGGCAAGGAGAATGGGAGTCGTTACAAAGAAAATACACAGGCAACCTTTCTTAGGGCAAATTCCTGAAAACAGAAAAGAATTCCAATACACAGAGATATACTGAAAATCCGAAATCTAGATTTCAAAATTTATGCAATTTCATTCATAAACCTCATTAGGTCAGTGCCTTGATCACATATCACAATCACAACAAGCATATGTCAATGGCCCTTTATGTGGTTGTGATCACTGATCACCAAGATCGGCGCATCGCATATCGCAATCGCAATGCCCAATGGAATGTGTTGGCCGATATATATATTGTCGATCCGATCCAATATATATCACCGATGCCGATCATCGACGCTGATCATAATCGCATATCACATTATCGGCATCGCATGACCCATTTGCATTGTGGTTCCCGGATCACCGATCTCCAATCAATCGACAATTTCGCTTATCGGCACCATCGCATTAATTGCAATCACAATCGGCTCTACCCGGGGTTCCGATATCGCATGCAGGCCTTCCGCCAATGCGATATATAGAGATCTCTAATCAGGGGTCCTTAAGGCCTTTACTTAAGTCATCCCTTTGAACCTTCGGATGCGATTTTTCCATAGAAAGCCTTTATTTCTCTTAAGTCCCATTTAATAAGTATTTGCCTCCTTTTTCTAGGGATAATTGGCAAATTTCTTTTTGCGATAACTCCTTCATCCGAAGTCCATTTTCGCCCATTCAAATTGCAGTAGATTCAAATTGAAAAGATATACGCAATGAGACTATTCCCAAGAGCATCCTTTGACTTTCATTTTCCTCTGTGAGGAAAATTCATAGAATTAGAAGTCTATGTTAGATCCATTTTGGATCACGCCTTCCCACTAGAAAGCTTTTGGACTCCAAAAGACTGATATACTGATCTGAATAGTAAATGAGAGTACCTCACCCTCTTCTTTCAACCTCCATACACTTGTCTTGCATAATGCCTCTGAATCAAAGCCTTTGAACACTCCCTTCCCAGATGTGCTTGTCCTCCTGGGAAGAACTATCTTCTTTCTTGACTTCGTGCAAAACTCCTGCTGAGAAGGTTACAGAAGGTAGTTTGAACTTCTCTACCTTGATCATTGATCCAAGGTGGCTCAAACCAATGTGAAGTTACATCTACTTCAAATTTTTTTCATTTGTACATGTTTGACATACTGTCAACAACAACTGTTAACAACAACAAGATTACAGACAACAACTGGATGGCCTAAACTCTTGCTTCATCAAAAGAAACAGATTTCACATCTTGTGAACACCTCCATGTCTTTACATCTGCATACAAATGATTGACTATATAAAAAGCCAATAAAACATGCCTTTAAGACAATTGACCCTTTAAGTCAAGCACATAGAAAAAGAAACAATTGACCCTAACGTTCTTTTTCAAAGATGAAACACTTCATCATTATCTCCATCATGGAGACCAAATCAACTTTTCTCAAGTCAATATTCCATTATATGCATGTTTACAATAAAGTAATCAACCCTTCAAGTTAATCACACATACATGTTCAAATACAAGGAAATCATCAACATCCCTGTGTTCATGCACATCATTCTCATGCATGCATTTCATCCTGAAATGAAATATAATGTTTCATCCTTCAACTTTTGCTTAAGTACATTGTACTTTCGAAGCTGAAATGAACATAATGTTTGCTTTCATCCTCTAACTTTTGCTTAAGTACATTGTACTTACAAAGTTGAAATGAATATAATGTTGCAGCAATAAAGTGAGTCTCCTACTCAACTTTTCCATTCACCTTCTTGGTAGAATCCTGCAACTTGCATCTCATTAACAAAGAAATGCATTCTATTGATTTGATGCATTTTCAAAAGACATGCAACCTTAATTGGATAAGAACTCTAACCATTTCTTACCAATCCATTTCAAAGGTCCTACCTTTGTCTTCACATCAGCATCAACATGTGAATCATCTTGAAACACATCATTTATGGAAACCTCCCTTTTATTCTTGCCATTTTCTCTTTCCACCTTCTTCAAGTTTCGTGGAAGCATTGTTGGATTCAGAGTCCAACATTTTGCAGCAATATGTCCTTGCTTATGGCGGTAAGTGAAACACATGTGCATCCTCTTAACAACATGATTTTCCTTGTCCAATGGACCTTGGGCTTCTTGCTTCCTTTCCTTGAAAAGTTTCCTGTATGCGGCCATTCTCTTCCAACATGTAGAAACACTATGGTTATCCAAACCACAAAAGGAACATGCAATTCCTTTCCCATATTTATATGGAAATTTATCATGCTGAACATAATCAAAAGGAATATGGTTAGAACCAGATTTATACATTTCTTTTTCACCTTTATTGCCTTCACGAGGAGGTGAATTAAATGAAGAAGTGGCTCCCTTTGGAACACCATCAATCTCTTCAAGGCTTTCAAAGTTTCCACAACTCTCTAGTTCAAGTGCATGCTTATGAACATCTTCATCCGGAAAATGATGTTTCAAGTTATTGCATTCCCCATGAATACAATCTTCACACTCTTGAGGTAGAAGACCTGCAATGAAACTCCTTCTTGGAGCTATTTCAATTGTCTTCATGGAAGCTTTGGAAATTTATCCATAAGGTTGTCCATAGACAAGACCCAAATACTTAGGCCTTTCCTCAACCATTATTGGCTCAACAATACCCTGTGCATGTTTGCCCAAGCATTTTCCTTCATAGCCCATCTTGGACATTAACTTGGAACCTATGCCTTTGGTATGTTTTTCAAAAGAACCAACATAAACATTTTTAGAATAGAGACAAAT
This sequence comes from Pinus tabuliformis, assembly GCA_031772625.1. Taxonomy (NCBI): domain Eukaryota; kingdom Viridiplantae; phylum Streptophyta; class Pinopsida; order Pinales; family Pinaceae; genus Pinus; species Pinus tabuliformis. Next base: position 322,372,346 of record CM062816.1, on the reverse strand, counting down.
TGGAATTATTTACCTCTTCTTCAAGTTGATACTTGACTAAGACTTCTTTGGTAACAAAGATCTATGTCTCCAACTCATGCACCCTTTTTAGGTTGCAATATGAAGTTGCCTCTCCATTTCCTGCAATTTGTTAGAAAGCAACTGCGTCTCTTCCTTCATGGAATTCAACTGCTGTCTAAGTATGGTGCTCTTCATTCCATCCTCATACATTTATCTCACCATATCCATCATGGTGAACAAGTCTTGCTTCTTTTCTTCATCAAAGACTCTTGGGAAGAACGAATAATTTGAGGACTCACTTGTAGAAGTTGTCATTATCAAAATGAACAAAAGAACTTCAAACAAGATTAACAAAGAGCTTATTCAAGCAACCTTTTGCAACAAACCTCTTGTGCTTCAAGGATTGCCTTGAGGTCCTTTGGGATAAGAAGAATGCCTTTAGCCTTCTTCCTTCTTGTTCTCTCATAGACTTAGCTAACAACAGCTTTCCTTGAACCTTTGCAAACTCAAACAACAGTCAGTTTACAAAAAATCAAATAGCTAAATCTTGGCTACTGTTTGAGCACCTTTCAAGTCAAACAAGAATATTGATTTCTCTATCAATCAAGCATTTTGATATGATACCACTTTCATCATGATACCACTTGCTCTGGTATAACTTAAGTTCCGATATAACTAGCTCGGATATAACCAATTCTGTTATCACCTTCTTTGAAGGTGGGATTAATCAACGTGATGCTCTGATACCACCTGATCTGAAATGGGGCACTAAAGGCTTCTTGTCAGCTTACAAGAACCTCTCCCAATTCAAAGCTTATATATTTAACCTAGATCTATGCTTATGATTGATACTTTGTGGAATTAATAACTTGAAATAGGTGTATGCTTTTGTTTTCCTTTAACTGTTAAGTGCTTATGTTCATTTTCTTAAAATGATATGAAATGCATATAACAGTAAATATAGCAGCAAATAAGAAAACACATAAGACAACAATATAATTAGGAGTTCACCCAAACCTCTTGGGCTACGTCTCCATGAGCTCTAGTCAACTCAACTAGGCTCTCTGGGATTATGGTAATCTTTCTCTTATAAGTTCCACACTCAACTCCATTGGTTTACAACTGAACCTATGGGTTTAGAATACCATTTTTATCCCTGACTGTTTGGCTCTATATCTCTCGACTCTTGGCTTTGGCTCTTAGCTTTGGCTTTGGCTCTGGCTCTGGCTCTGGCTTTGGCTCTGGCTCTGGCTCTGTCTCTCGACTCTGGCTCTAGCTTTGGCTCTAGCTCTGGCTCTGGCTTTAGCTTTGGCTATGGCTCTCGACTCTCACTCTAGCTCTTTGGTTTCACTTGACCTCCAAGAGATCCTCTGCTTCTGAGTCACCCCGACTCCGCAGACTACCCTCCTGGCATATATTGAGCTTTCCCTTTGGATTCCTCAACGTTCAAACATCTCTGGGCTTCTCTAGGTTGCCTCTACACATTACTCTGCCTGTGCCTCCTAGCTATGCTGATCTCTGTGTTATCATTCCTATATGATTCTGCAGCTTCTTCTGCTCCCTGTGGCTCTGCGTCTGGCCCCTCTAGTTCTGTGGCTCTATGGCTCTGCATCTCTGTGCCTGACCCTTTGGCTCTGCATGTTCCATAACGCATTCCTGTTACAAACACCTGCTTACAGTGAGGCAAGAGGAATGGGAGTCGTTACAAAGAAAATACACAGGCGGCCTTTCTTTGGGAAAATTCCTGAAAACGGAACAAAATTCCAATACATTGAGATATACTGAAAATCCGAAAATCCAGATTTCAAAATTTATGCAATCGCCTTCATAAACCTCATCCCATCCATGCCTCGATTGCATATTGCAATCGCAACAGGCATATGCCAACGACCCTTTATGTGGTTGCGATCCCTGATCGCAAATCACTGATCACCGATATCAGCACATCGCATATCGCAATCGCAACGCCCAATGGACTGTGCCAGCCGATATATATATCGCGATTCGATCCAATATACATCACCGATGCTGATCGTTGATTGCCGATGTTGATCATAATCACATATCGCATTATCGACATCACATGACCCCTTTGTATTATGGTTCTTTGATCGCCGATCTCCAATCAATTAGTGCTTTCGCTTATCGGCGCCATCGCATTAATCACAATCGCAATCGGCTCTGCCCGAGGTTTCGATATCGCATGCAGACCTTCTGCCGATGAGATATATTAGAGATTGCTAATCGAGGGTCCTGAAGGCCTTTGATTAAGTCCTCCCTTTGAACCTTCTGATGTGATTTTTCCATAGAAAGCCTTTATTTCTCTTAAGTCCCATTTAATAAGGATTTTCCTCCTTTTTCTAAGGATAATGGGCAAACTTCTTTTTGCAATAACTGCTTCATTTGGAGTCCATTTTCGCCCATTCAAATTGCAGTAGATTTAGATTGAAAAGATCTACGCAATGAGACTATTCCCAAGAACATCCTTTGACTTTCATTTTCCTCTGTTAGGAAATTCATAGACTTAGAAGTCTATGTTAGATCCATTTTGGATTAGACTAGGATCTGCATAAAGAGATGTGTGATGTCGCATCATTGGAATCTGACCAAGAAAGAAATTGAGGAGTGGTTGGATAGAAAGATCCACAAATTCGAGGTGCAAGAGAACAAAAATCTGTGCCTCACGAAAGAACAGTGGTTGGACAGATATATGTACACAGAAATACATGATATTTTCTTCTGCACCTTCCCGATCGAACTATATGAGTGGATTGCTAAATTGGCATATATCCAAGGATGATGGAGACTTAACGGTCCAATAGTATGGACCCCGGAGCTAGTAAGGATATTGGAAGCTTCTAAACATAAGCTCACGTGCGCTATTGATCACTACCTTGATCGAGTCATATGAGGATTCGTGACAGAATTCAGAGTCGATACATCAGTTAGCTACAACGAAGCAGAGTGACGATTTTTAAATGGACCGTGAGGTAAGCATATGAGATCTTTGAATACTTGGATTAATATTATCTTGTGTGAAAAGTGGGTTATGCCATTACCTTGATGCTTGGAGCTATGGAAAGTGGAAATTTCTTCAAGGATAAAGGAAGAATAGCCCCTGAATATAGCCCACTAATTGAGCATCCTTTGAGTGACAATGAGGGAGTAGCACAGGCTTCACCACAGAGCGTTGTCTAGTTAATAAAACAATGATTTCCACAAATACCTCTTCCATCCATGCCACCTACACCTGCACCTCCAGAGCATACACCTTCGCCCACACCACCACCACCTTTGCCACCGTTCAATATGTCAAATACGATGAAATTGCTCGTTTTCAAGGGCTCAAGAAATGAGGACCCAGACAAGTTTTGGTTCATTGTGAAGGCCGTGTGGACCACACAGAATATTATAGCTGATCATATAAAGAAAAAACAGTTGGTTGTTACTCTACTGGATCATGCGTTGATGTGGTACATTAAGTACTGCACTAACAACCCGGTGGCATCATTAGTAGACACTCAGACTGCTTTGAAAAAGGAATTCGATAGGCCTAATTTTGAAACACAATGAGTAGTGGGGTTCAAGGAAATCATGATGAGGATCAGTGAAACACCCTGGAAGCTGGATTAAAGACTGAAGTGCTAAATCCATGAAGCCAATATGAATCTCACAGATATTCAGCACCGCGGATGGTTTATAGCCGCGCTCCTACCTCACTTAAGGATTTCTCTATCACAACAAAAGATAGGAATGCAGGTAGAAGCACTAGAGATCAAAATGAGGTTACATGAGATGCATATCTAGGATGCGATGTTGGGAGTTCAACATATTCATGTGGAGTTGCAGAAACTCTGCTTGGAGTTTCAGAGCTTGAAGAAGGAAAAAGCAGCTCGGCCGAAAGTGCGCGAAGAAGTTTGGTGCCTCAAGTGTAAGAACCAGGGGCATGATAAGGATCATTGCCCTATTTTTGTGAATTATATGGCAGGAGGAGGGTCTCTGCCTCTGAGGCGAAAGCCCCAGCAGGACCAAGTACAGGGCCCGCATTGTGGTGCGTTATCTGTCAAGTAGCAGGAAAACATGTAACAAATAATTTCCACCTACTACAAAAAATCGTACAGACACCGCAACAGTTATTCTACAAATTCTGTAAATCGGTAGGCCATGATGAGCATAACTGTCATAGCTATGAATTAATGATGGAAAGAACACCCACATATTGGATGTAAACATAAACGTGGCCTCTGGATTAAGGCATTGGGGGAACGCGTGGAGGATATCAGGGATGCAAACAAGGTCGAGGAGGAGAAGGACCTGGTAGAGGTCAAGGGCAAGTTATTTGCTATAATTACGGAGTGTCATGACATTATGCATGGGAGTGTATAAGCTAGATATGTCCATCATGCTAGTATTGTACTCAGTTTGACCATGTGATAGAATAATGCCCTATATTGATAACTAAAATGCAGGAGAAGAAGGTGCAACCTCAGCAGCATACCCAAAACCTATAGATGATAAGTGCAGAACCTTGCGAAGAGGATCCCAATGTCAATATTGTGCTGGGAAGTGGTGTAACGACTGGTGACGATAAGGGAAAATAGTCTGAAGAAGATGGATGGGTCTGCAAGGCTCTGGAAAAAGAAGTTGGGTTTGATCTGGAGCGTGAAAAGGAGACGTTCATGGAAGCAAAGAAAAGCTTCGCTGAAGCCTCCACCTCAGGAAGTTAGGATAGGCTATTGGAAGAAGTTGACCCCTCCATGCTTACTACTTTCTTGGAGACCTGCATGAAACTGTTGCGCGATTGCAGGGCTACGAAAGGATTACAAGAGTTGATAAATAAATGTGCTAGCAGGGATAATGTGTGTGATGGGCACTGCGTGATCAGAAATATTGGAATACATAAGGCGAGAACAAGATACGAGATGAGGCTTACTGTGCAAATAGGAGAATATGAGATGGATCAAGTTATTTTAGATCTAGGATTGAATGCGAATGTATTTCCTAAATAAACTTGGGAAAATATGGGGAGGCCTGCATTGGAGTGGTCTCCAATTTAATTAAGAATGGAAAATTAATAGAAGATTATCCCTATGGGGAGATTGCATGGAGTAACTGTAAATATAGAAGGTGCAAGCGCGTTGGCTAACTTTCAAGTGATAAAGATTGTTGATGACAACAATCCATATCTTGCGCTCCTTGGAATTGATTGGGCTATCAACATGAATGGGGTCATCAATTTGAAGAAGAAGATGATGTCATTCGAAAGGAAAATGCTCCACATGGTAGTACCATTGGACCCTACAAAAAGACCGTGCTATACTGAACCAGTTTGTGACTATGAGGAAAGCGACAATAATTTGGAACAAATCTACAAGATAACAGTGCGAGACCAAGATTGGGTTAATCCAATCGTTGGTGGATGAATCACATGGGACCGCAAAAGCTCATGTACATCAAATTCAGATGAAGAATTGGAGCACTCGCAGAATAGGTTACATGAAGTATCTACGTTGCGATGTAATATGATGACTAAATCACTACGTTGTGTATCACCCGAGGTTAAAAGTTTCCCTTATTATGATGGTCTAATTGATGTGGATAAATTTCTTAATGGATTTGAAAGGGAAGTGCCTAAGAAGCATCACTTCCAAGTGCTGGATTTGGCACTGCAATACACCTGCATGGTGGTGGGGTACGCATAAAGATAGTTTTGAAGAATGACATGAGTATAGGAGGATGATGTGGATGCGAATTGGTCGCCCCAAGGAATAGTTGGCTGAGAAGTATGATGGGAGAGATGATCTGCACGATCATTGGGAAAAGTGGGCTAAGGTTTATGGAATAGAGCCACAACTAAAGTGGGTGCATATTTTCTGTCACACCTTGCACATCATTCCTATGAACTGGTATTTGGAAACAAATCTCTACCACGGTACCGTGGAATGGGATATCTTAAGAGAGGGGTTCGTGAGGACATTCACCTTTGAAGACAGATTCGAGAGTATTCATGAAGCGTTGTAGGAGGTGAAGGCAACAATCTTCAGAATTCTACAGGATCCCTTGGAATTGATTCAACTAGATTGGAGCACCCAACTACGTAATGCACTAGAATGCTATAATATGAATGCTAAAGGAGAGGATGATGATCCAAGGAATATTAACATCCCAGAAGCAGAAGGCCACCGCGAGGTAGAGGGACTGTAGATAGAGAACCCTAACATCACCGCACCATTGAAAAATAAGAAGGTAAACATTGATACAAAAGCGGAACCAAAGTTTGCGAAGATAGGGGATTACTAGGATGATGCTATGGTGGATAAAGTCACTGAGTTGCTCCACGAATATCAGGATTTTTTTCCCACAAAATTTTCGGACTTAAAAGGCATCATAGGTAATTTGGGAGTGATGAAAATCACCTTGAAACCGGACGTGAAGCCTGTTAAGCAGAGGCCATATCGCCTTAATCCCAAATACAAGGAAAAGATCCGCTTGGAGTTGGACAAGATGCTTGCAGTAGGTATTATTGAACCAGTGGAGGAATCTGATTGGGTGAGTCCAATGGTTGTTCAGGAAAAGAAGCAGAAGGATGAAATAAGGATTTTTGTAAATCTCAAGAAGCTAAATGATGCTTGCATTCTTGATCCTTTTCCAACTACGTTCATAGATGAAGTACTGGATAATGTTGGCGGGAAGGAGGTCTGTCCATTCACTGATGGGTTCTCTAGATACCATCGGATAAAGATCGTGCCAGAAGAGAGGAGTAAGACCACCTTTGCAACAGAATGGGGATGTTTCCAGTATACAGTGATGCCTTTCAAACTTAAGAATGTGTCGATGATCTTTTTGCGCATGGTAATCGCGGTGTTCAAAGAGTTCATTCACAAGTTCTTGGAGGTCTATTTTGATGACTGGACAATGTTTGGGCTAGTTAAGTGCCATGTAGACAATTTGCGCTTGATGTTGGATACATGCCGAAGGTATTAGATTGTGTTAAACCTAAACAAATGCTTGTTTTGTGTCCCTTCGGAATCTTGTTGGGTCCCGTGGTGTGAAAGCAAGGAGTAATGGTGGACCCTGATAAAATCATGGTTATAATAAATTTGGAAGCACCAAGGAGTGTTAAATAGTTGTGCGCAACACTGGGCCATACTGGATATTATTAGAAGTTCATTAAAAGTTATGCTCAGATTACCGCCCCTACGGAAAAGTTACTGAAGAAGGATACTACATTCTGTTGGGACGAACAATGTCAGCACAACCTGGATGTACTAAAGGTGAAAATGGTCATTGTGCCGATCCTTGTCTTCCTGGGCTGGAAGGAGTTCCATGTGCATGTAGATACCTCATGTATTGCACTAGGAGCAGTGTTGACACAAGCTGGTGAAGGAGAATTAGATCACCCTATAGAATTTGCGAGTAGGAAGTTGTCTAAGGATGAAAATAATTATTCGATGACAGAGCATGAAGGCTTAACTTTGGTGTATGCGCTCTAGAAGTTTAGACATTACCTGCTAGGCAAACATTTTAAGGTGTACATGGACCATTCTGCATTGAAATATTTAATGAATAAGCCTGTGTTGGGGGGGAAATATGCAGATGGCTGATGTTGTTTTAGGAGTATGATTTTGAAGTAATTGTGAAGCCATGAAGGTTGAATGCAGGACCAGACCATCTGTCGCACATTGAAGTAGGGGAGGAGCCAACCAATTTGGAGAAAGGGCTGCCTGACATGCAACTCTTCGCGGTCTGCATAGCGGATAATCACTTTGTGGTCATTATCCACTTTCTGACCACAGGGACGGCTCTAAAGGGATACACTAGTCAACAAAAGAAAGAATTGGTGGTGCACGCAGCAGACTTTTCAGTTATTGGAGGCCATTTGTATAAGATAGGATCGGATGAAATACTTCAGCACTATGTGCCCGACTTTGAAACACACAGTATCCTCTTTGAAGCTCTGGAGGAGTTGCAGGAGGGCATTATGCAGGAAAAACAACACCACAGAAGATCTTTTGCACTAGGTTATGGTGGTCAGCGTTGCATAAGGATTCCAAAGCATATTGTAGGGCATATGATGCATGTAAGAGGATAGGTACGCCATCAGAGACTGACGAGCTTCCTTTGAATCCATAGGTGACATTGCATCTGTTTGAAAAATGGGCAATTGATTTTGTAGGGTTGATTTAGCCTCTAGGAAAGAAAACGGGCACGTGGTATATCATCACTGTGACCAAATATTTGACCAGATGGGTGGAGGCATAGCCTGTGAAGGACTATACCTGGGAAACAACAGTGAAATTCATTAATGAGTTTTGGTTGCCCAAAGGTTTTGATGAGTGACCGCGGTACGCATTTTCTCAATGAAATGATCAGTGAACTGACAGAGGAGTTCTAGGTTTACCATCAGAAGAGTATGCCATACCATCCTTAGGCCAATGGAATGGTTGAGGTTTTTAATAAGATATTGGAGAATGTGCTGACAAAGGTTTTCAACTTGCAACGGAATGATTGGGATGTGCGCATACTTGTAGTGTTATGGGCTTACATAACTACTTGTAAGAAGCTTACGGTTAGACACCTTTTAGGTTGGTCTATGGTGTTGAAGCTATAATGCCTATGGAATACATTGTGCCTAGTCTACACATAACGACTTTCATAGGAATGGTGGACCGCAGAGCCTTAGAAGAAAGGCTCGTGTAGCTAACAGAGCTCAAGGAAGATAGGTTTTTGGTTGGATTCTATCAGCAGGTTCAGAAGGGACGTGAAAAATCTTGGCACAATCAGCGCATCAAACTGTGCACCTTCAAGCCAAATGATTTAGTTTTATTATATGACAGTAAGTTTGATAAGTTTCCAGGAAAATTTCAAATGCACTGGCTGGGACCATATGTTATCAAAGAGATTACAGATGGTGGAGAAATTCAGCTTGTGAAGTTGAATGGAGATCCATTTTCAAGGAAGGTAAATGGAAGCCGATTAAAGCCATACACAGGGGATTCAACCCAATGACTACATGACAGTGGCATAGTCTTAGCACTCTAGACAACTACAAGGAGGCATGAGACTATACACTACACTACCCAGTTTGTAGAGCTATGTGAAAAGGGGTCTGCGTGAAATAGGATGGTGTCACAGTACTAGAAGAAGCGTGAAGGGAGTTGCGCTATAGGGGGAGAGACCGCGCAACGCAGCCAGAAAGTGACCGTTACCATCACTATTCATGATTTGACAATGAGGAAACTATTAAGAGGAGTGGGAGGGTGGAATTTAAGGCTGAATTAAAGAGTGAAAAATTTGGAAATCCTCCGCCAGTCTAGCATTTATGGACGGATTTTGGGGGGAACGGTCGAATTTGAATTCGAATTCGCCTATAAATTACGTGTGGCTGTCTAGCGGAAAACACTTTGCACTCTTAGAATTTCTATGTTGGGTTGCTGATTATATATGAATCCTCAGGTTTACGCCAATTTGGTTTCTATTTTTGTATTCGAGATGTTACCTAAGGAGACCCAACGCTTCATTCTCAGCAAGATGTCTGGACCTAGAGAGACCACTAGAACTTGAGGAAGTCTTGCCTCTGAGGGAGCTGCCCCTAAGGTGATGAGAATGGATGTTCCAGCTATAGTGCCTATAGTGCTGAGGTCACCTAGGCCGAAGCGTACGCCAATAAGGGAGGTCCCTAAGAAGAAGAAAGATAAGAAAAAGAAGTTAGTGTCGGTGCACGAGTCACCGCAGAAGCATGTTGATACCTAGGCCCAGAGGAAGGAAAATCCAAGCGTAAAAGAGAAGGGGAAGTGGTGGACCTGGAGGTTGAGGAGGGCATGAAAGATATAGAAACTAAGGGTTTGGATCTTATATCTAAGTTTCCAGAGTATATCCCTCTACGCAAGGGAAAAGTGAAGGTCCCTAAGGACCCAAATGCAGGACAATTCCTCCTCAACACACCCTTGTTACTGGAGAACCTAATCTTTGAAGGTTTGCACTTGTCACAGTTCCCACATTTGAAGCTAGAAGATTTGGATTTTGTGGACCACGAGCGGTTCCCCCACCTTACTACAGACACCTACATGAAGAGGGTCTTCTACAAAGAGTCTAGTGTCACCGTGCTAGAGCCTGTGGAGTGGATTCATGGAGTGAACCAGTTGGGTTTGTTGAACCTGTTGTGGGTGCCCCACTACCACTGCTCCAATATTAACTTGATCGTTATTAAGCATTTTATATGCCTGGTGCATGATGGGTGCTTGTGGCTGAGTGCGCCGATCCTTATCACTGATATGCTGATCCATTGGATAAAGCTATTTCCACACTTAGGATTGAATTTGGCCAAGGCGTTTGGCAGGAAGACAAGCGAGCGTGACCTCGTGAAAATATGAAGGACAAGTTCAAGCTTGTCAAGAAGCTGCATGGGTACTCTATTACCTGGCAAGGTTATGAGAAAATGTCGCACGGACAAGGTTCTAGCACCAATGGTTTCCTTGGCTTAACAGTGCGCGGAGGGCGTGCGTTCAACTAGGTGCACTACCTGTGTAGTGAGTTCCTCATGAACTGTAGAGAGGCACAAGATGAGAGTAAAAGATTCCACTATTTGTGGTTGTTGCTCTCGATTGTGTTGGTTTCCTTGGATTTTTTGGAGGACAGCCAGTTTCTTCCCGTGGAGAAGGACTTGCCAGAAGCTGCAAAGTTTGCCTCTCTTTCGGCCACAAACGATGCTACGTAGGCCACTGAGAGCAAAGTATTTTGGGTACTAATGGAGGCGAGCATTCGCATGGCCATCAACCAGAAGTCGTGATTTTCACCAATCGTGTTTGAACAATTTTCAAGATACGCGGAGTTCAAGGCTGACTTCCACCACATATACATCTGGGCGCAGAAGGATCCAGATAAAAAATGGTTCGACCTATCCTACCTTGCTACAGATGCCACTATTGAGGATGTCATAAAGCACTGGCCAACAGATTGGTAGCCATCCGATCTGGCCACAGGGACTAGCAAGTCCACAGAGAAAAAGAAGAAGGAGGTAGTCAAGCAGAAGGTTTAGCAGTTGGCTGAGAAGTGAAAAAAGGAGGCTGAGGAGAAGGCCTGGGTGGAAGCGGAGCGTGCCATGAAGAAATAGGAAAAATAGGAAGAGCGCGACTCCAAGTGGAGTGAGAAGTTTATTTTCCCCAAACGGAAGAGGAAGAGCAGTCAGAGTAGGGAGGCAGTGGTCAAGACAAGCAGAGCACTCCCTTCTGAGTGAAGCGGTATAGGGAGCAGGAAAAGGAAGAACTACGGAAGAAAATAAAAGCCACCAAGCCATCCTTGGACCCAATTACTTTGACTGACAACGACCTAGAGGAAATAGGTGATAAGGTGCAGGATACCATCACAAAACTACTATAGTAGTTCGAGCAATAGTAACAAAAGACACTAAGTACTATTCAGAAGGATCTATGCAAGTTACAGATCTATGCAAATAGGATCCAGGTAGGTGTAGGGCAGAGCAGTGTTGCATCAACAAGTTTGGCACGAGGGACCACTCAAGAAGTCGATATCATCTGGCCACTGGATCTCTGGGTAGTCACACTGCCAGATGGATCTTTGAGCATGGAGGCAGCTGCTAACAAGGCTATTGTCAGCTCTCTGAATAACATCGGCCTCAACTAGGCCACGCTCCCTAGTGAATTTCTTCACATGGTGCAAGCAAGTGTGATAGCAGAGGTTAAAGCTCAGGAGCAGCATGTCCTGAACCTTATAAGCAAGTATAGAGTTAACAATGAACAAATGTTAGTTGAGAAATCAGTGGCGCTGGAGGCCTAGAATAAATTCCAGGCCTAGAATGACCAGCTTACAACCACGGTGGCAGAAGCCAACAGAATAGTGCCCAAACCACATATACTTGAGGAAGCGTCGTTGGAGGTGAAGATTAGAAAGCTAGCTACAGGCATGGGTGACGCCAAGACAAAAATGGCTAGAGTTCAGTTTGAGCTGAACTTGAAGATCAAAGAATTAGAGTTGAAGTCACAACCTTCAACTCCGCCAGAGCTTAGGGAATAACGCGAATCTGCTGTGAAGGATGGATTTGTGATAGTGGATGCCACGATGGCAGAGTGCACCATGATTTTTGAGCAAGAAATGGAGGTAGTCACAACTCTGCAGGAAGATCCCACCCTATAAGCCTTGAATATAGAAGCTCGCGAACTCCAGCAATAGTACGATGAAGTAAGGGAAACAACACGCACCGTTTCTACCGCACAATGCCTTGCTAAGCAGCAGGAGGTGAGGCAACTGCATCTATAGGTGGAATCAATGCAAAAGAAAGAGTCGGTCCTCAAGTCTAGATTGGGGCCTTGGATGGAGAAGGCCTACATTATCTCCACCAACAATTAGGAGAAGTTGGCGAGCCTACAAAACGCACAGCAGAAAATCAAGGAAGACAAAGCAGGACTGGAAATAGAGCAATTGGTGGAGCAGATCAAACAGGTAGCCATGCAAATTGCAGCTGAAGTGGTATTTGCACAAGTAGATTTGGGAGGTCTTTGTAGTAATATCTTCACGCCAACAGAGTGACTTGGGGGCGAGTCATGATCTTTGCATTGGGGGCCTATTGGGATGGGGTCTCCTAGGGTAAATTTTGGGTCAAAAGCCAATTTTTTTGGGCAAAAGCCCAAGTTTTGTTGTATAAAATGTAAGGTCTTTGCAAGTTGTGGTCGCGAAGCACGTATATAGTTAAAGTGTCGTAAAGGGTTTTACCTTTTCTTTATGTAAGTTGAGTCGGCTTTTGAAGTTCTACCCATGGTCCATGGAACATGGGATTGTATAAATAGGTGTGTTGTAGGATGTCTAAGGCAAGTAATATTGATGAAGATGAATGTAATGGGTCGGTAAGAGGAAGAGCGTAGAAGTCTTAGAGTAGAAGAAAGGCTTTGCAGCTATGTGCATATTGGCCTGGAGTAGAGTTTGCATCTAAGTGCGTAGACCCCTGCAACTGAGTGTGTAGGGAAGCCTTCAGTCTGTAAAATTGAACTGATTATCAATAAAGAAGATTGTTGCAGAAATACTTGTGTTATCTCTTTACTTCTATTTATATGAATGCACCTTATGTTATAATGGGTTTATGAAATAATTATGTATTGATACACAAATTTACACGATTAATATTGTTACATGAACGCAATTAATGTTAACTATTTACACAAATATTATCTTGTTGTATGTTGAAGTTATTTAACACTTAAGCCGATCATAGTAATTACTGGGTTATAAGTCATCTTTGATATGTGTAAGTAGTTGATCCACCTGTTCAAGGTCCGCGAAAGACAATCGTAGATATTTGTGGAGGTCTAAAGGCTGATTAAAAGGAGTTATATCAATAAGCCATAAAGGTTTATCGATCTGCGAAAAGGAAGATTTAGGGCATAAAATGACATTAAACTAATCTCTGGGTGCGAAAACTTGGTTCCAACATCCCCCCATACTGCTTCGGGTTGAGACTTCAGTCCGTGCTCTGTGGAGTGATGTTGAAAGGGTTGGTAGTGTAGGGATTTGTTTGGCAAAACTAACTTTGAACCTGGGTCAGGACCCACTATGCCAACAGGTCTCAATGTGTGTGGTACTATGTGGATCTACCCAACCTTCCTAGTGCTTGATATTGATGACTAATTACCAAGAAGCTAAAGACTCAAATACCCCCGTGATACGAAGGTATCCTAATGTCCAAATCATAGGATAAATTTCCTTGTAGGTGGAGGTAAGAGGAGCACTAAATAATTATTCATTACCTTCGTTGATTTTGTTGGCTGCTAGAAGCATTTCCAGTTCTTTTGGGGCATAGCCCTAGTACCAGTAATAAAAGATATCTTCACAAGTCCCAATTATTTTGAGAGTGGAAAGGATGAATAGGTCTTCATAGGATATTTTATCATACACAAAACAAACAAGAACCATGTTTTCTTTTTTGATTGACCACATAGCATAAATTAGAGGGAAAGTAACTATTTACTTTTTGTTTCTTTTATGTATGTGATTTATGCGCTCTAATAAATATCCCCTCCCCTCACCATAAGAAGTAACACACTCCACTCAACACCACAGGGAACCCCATGATACCTCTTCACTCTAGGCACTTTCAAAATCTTCCCCCATTACTGGGAGGTGTGCTAGGTCTCTCCCCATTTATGCGTAGAAGACATCAAGTAGCCACTATTATTGGATGATCCTTTAGTGGTGAAACTTTGATTGGGACTTGTGCTCCTCAAAGTACTCCTTCCACCACACCTTAAGGGAGTCCTCACACTACCCCTTAAGGTTGAAAGTACTCCTTTGACCACCCCTCAGGGGATTCCTCATGCTACCCCTCAGGAGACCCCTCTCCCTCAAAGTACTCCTTTGACCATCTCCCCAAAGAGTCCATGTGGTACCCCCTAGGGTAAACACTCTCACACTTCCTTGTAGGGTACTCTAAACATCGATGTTCAAAATTGATTGTTGATGGAGAACAACACCAAAATCCCATTTTTAGCTTCCTTAAATCTCCTAAATTTAAGAAATTTAACCATCGACCCCATTTCACATGGTTAAATCAGCCACCCATCCCAACCAAGTTACCTTAGGATATACCAAAATTTAAAGGGAAACAAGGGGAAGATCTAGGAAACCATATAATGACCTTTCATCTTTGGTGCTCATCCAACATTATCACAGAGGATTCTATTCACCTACAACTATTTCAACACACTCTCATAGAGCCTGCAGCGAAATGGTACATAGGTGAGGCCTCTAGATCCCATGGGACCTTTGGCTCTCTAGCTAGATCATTTCTCACATTTTTCTAGCTCCCAATCATCCAGGATTCAGGATTGGAACTCACCACACATTTCAAGAAAATGATGACCAAAAATATCTCGGACCATGTCCATGAATGTTGGAAATATCGTAGCCTTTGCAAGGTACATATAGAAGAAAACCTTCTCCTCAACTTATTTTTTAGATCCCTCACCTCAGAAATCTCAAAATATGTAGCTTTTGCATTCCCTCAAAATGAGGAAGAGTCTATTAGCAAAGTTCAATAATTTGAGCTAATTTATACACAGTCTGCATACCTCTACCTGTCTTCGTAGATGCACCTTGCGAAAATAACCTTGGAAACACCTTCCAGCAATCTAGGAATGTTTACGATGGCCCAACCACTTACTAGCCATATGGTAATTCACCTACAGTGTGACGAATATCCAGCATGGGATATTATCCAAATAAACCTGCACCCACACAGACCTTGCTATTGAGGGAAACCAATACTCTACCATGAAGAATGGTCAATTCCATTCCATGCAGGGTGGTTAATACCCTCCCATGTAAGGAATTCAGTACCCTCCAAGGGCTGCAGAGGTGGTTTCCACCTCCCAAAGCACTTATGCCAACCCAGGACAAGGGAACCATTACTTCCCTTTTACAACACCCCAACAAAATATTAACCCACCAACATAGCCTAATGCTGGGGTTAATTTTGTACAACCCTCTTTCCCACAACAACAACAGTTGGTTGAACATTTGAATATGAAAAAACCACCAAATTCCACTAAGAAGAAAGGAAAGAACAAACTGAAAGGGGAACTTGGATAGGAAGGCAGCAACCAACAACAACCTCCACGAGCACTGGTTGGGGGTGATCCCTCAAACCATAACCAATACTAAGGTCAAACTAATAACAACCCATAAAAGCATAACAAGAACCCTAGTCTATGGACTAATCATGCTTGTGTTATTTGTGGGGAATATGGCCATTATATCCATAATTTCCCTATTAGGTCCCTATAATACTAGTGATTACCCCATTACTATTGTATTTGTATCCCTTATTAATATTGTTTTGCCCCTATTGTCCCCATTTTGTTATTAATGTGCCCCATAGAATCCCTCTATTGTTATTTTTGTGGCTTTATATTATTATTGTTAGGTCAGCTGGGTTATATTGTGACTCCTTAGACTCCTATATATAGAAAGGAGGTTTTGTCATTTGAATCATCCAATAATTGTTCATTTATGTAATGTAAACGAGGTTGCCCCCTCGAAGAGGCTGAATTCTAAGGCATTGATCTATCTTTTCTATCTTTTTGTGAGATGGTTTCATAACATTTGGTATCAGAGCTTTGGATTCTAGGGTTTCGCTACTTCAAATAGGTCATCGTGGCATTTTCGCTATAATTTTTTTCTACGATGTTTCAGACACCAAAAAAAACCATTTGAGATGAAATCACACAGAACCTCGGGTCCGAATTTCAGATCTTTTCATGCTATATTTGCAGAGATATGATTTGAGGAAGTTGGTCTTTTTGCATACTCCTGAATTACATTCCAAACAGGTGACTTGGGGAAAATCGTCATAACTTTCTCTCTGAGCATCGGATTGAAATTTCGTAAGAAGGTACAGAAAGAGGACGGACTGTAGTTTCTTGTATATATTTTTTCAGAGCCAAATTTCGAAATAGTGACTCGTAGCATGTCGTACAAGTTTTCTCTACTGAACTAGGCTATAATCAGGTCACTGTGGGAGATTTGGCATAACTCTTCCATGGAGAATCCAATTTGGATCGGACTAGTGGCATTAGAAAGAGGATGCAGAGGGCTACTGTAAGTTGTAATTTCAGAACTGGATGATCCAAAATTACAGAGATACATCAGATTCAATATCCAGCTCCTACAAAGTGAAAAAAGGTGTGTAGTTTTTTTTAAATTTTTGCATAAGCTTGGTTTGAAAAATTAGTTTGAATGAATTCAAAGGGCATAGTAAAGCATTATTATCAGTAATTGATGCCTCAAGGAAAGAAAATGCAAACACCTAGTAAGCAACCTGAAAGCTCTAGCATGACTCATGAAGAAGAGGAAGAAATGCAACATGATATATCAAAATTACGAGACCAAGTGCAACAAGTGTCACTTGCACAAAAAGTAACAGAATCTAAGATGGATGGTTTAAAGAAAGATGTAGAAGCTAAGATGGATGGTTTAAAGAAAGGCGTAGAAGTTAAGATGGATTGTTTAAAGAAAGGCATAAAAGCTAAGATGAATGACGTGGAAGCTAATACGAACGATTTGAAGATAGGCATGGACGAATTGAAGATAGTCATGGAAGATTTGAAGACAGATTTGACAAAGTTTCTACAAGAAATGCTTACTAATGGTGAAAGGGTAGTAAAGGAAACTCATGATGAGAATGAAAGAAATGTTAATCATGATTTCATAGACTCTAATGTTGGATTGAACACCCACCATATTCCAAAAATCGATATGAGGAAGTTTGATGGCAAGGATCCCGCAACATGGATATTACAGATGGAGCAATTTTTCGATCTCAATAATGTGAAAAACACGCAAAAGGTACGTATTGCAACTTTATATTTGGAACCAAATCAATTTGTATGGTATCAATGGCTTTTCTCTCGTAAACAAATTATCACTTGGGCAATTTTTATGGAAGAATTTACAGCACATTATGAGGATACAAAAAGCAAAACTTTTTTTAGCCAATTGATAAGTCTCAAACAAAAGGGTTCAATAATGGAGCACATTGAGGAGTTCCAAAAATTGAACATAAGGGTAAAAAATATTCTAGAGGAGCATAGGATTGATGTGTTCATAGGGACTTTAAAGGATAATGTCCAACATGATGTTCGCCTTTGGGAACCTGATTCATTAGAGAAGGAATTCAGGTTAGCAAGAAAAATGGAAAGCAAAATTATGGCAACCAGGAAGCATACCACTCACAACTATAAAGATGGAAGTGTTGTTGCCCCTAGTCTTCCACAACCTATAAGGTTGACACCACAACAATTGGAAGAAAAAAGAGCAAAAGGGCTTTGTTACAGTTGTGATAGCAAATACACTAAAGGTCATAAGCGTGCTGAGAAGAAATTATTCTACATAGATTGTGAAGAAGAAAAATAAAAGGAGCAAGAAAGGTCAAAAGAAGAGGATATACTCTAGGAAAAAGGCCTAGATAAAGAAGAAATGAATCCGACCATATCTTGTCATGCATTGGCTGGAATTACCACTCCTCAAACCATCAAGATAGAAGGACAAATCAAGAAGAAAAAGGTAATAGTGTTGATTGATTCAGGGAGTATCCACAATTTTATTCATTGTAAGATAGCAAGAGAATTGAATTGCTTCCTATATCCAGCACCAGAGTGTCAAGTGATGGTTGCAAATGGAGGAACGATAAATTGCTCTGGAAAGTGCCATAATATCAAGCTATCTGTGGGAGAATATGTATTGACTAGCCCAATGTTTTCCATTCCAATGGGAGGTGTTGATGTTGTAATAGGAGTCTGATGGCTACAATCCTTGGGTACAATAGCTTTTAATTTTCAAGAACTGTTCATGAAATTTTCTACAGAAGGAAAGGAAGTTGAATTAAGGGGTATTGTAGGGAAACCGGGAAAGATAATCAGCTCTAATGGTATGACAAACCTTCTAAAAAAGGAACAAAGAGGTGTAATTGCAAAATTATGTTCGCTAGATGTTTCCACATCGGAATCATCTATTTCTCCAGATCTCCAGAAAGTCTTGGACAATCATTCCAAGGTATTTGAGACTCCCAAAGGTCTCCCACCTATTCATGATCATGATCATGCTATTCATCTGATTCTAGGAAGTGTTCCTCCAAACATCAGGTCGTACATATATCCTTATGCCCAAAAGAGTGAAATTGAACGTATGGTTGCAGAAATGCTAGAGGCTGGTATAATTAAACCTAGTCAAAGTTCTTTCTCTGCTCCAGTAGTATTGGTGCACAAGAAGGATGGATCATGGTGCATGTGTCCGGATTATAGGGAGCTAAACAAGCTCACTATTAAAGATAAGTTTCCCATTCTAGTCATTGATGATTTACTGGATGAATTGCATGGATCAATTTACTTCACCAAGTTGGATCTTCGTTTAGGATATCATCAAATCAGAATGAAGACTGAAGACATTTCGAAAACAACATTTAGAACTCATGAGGGTCATTATGAATTTTTGGTCATGCCTTTTGGCCTTTCTAATGCACCTTCTACATTTCAAGGTTTGATGAATTCCATTTTCAAACCCTTCCTTAGAAAAATTTTGTTAGTATTTTTTGATGATATACTAATCTACAGAAGGTCTTTGAAGGATCATGTTGAACATGTTGACAGGGTGCTACAACTATTGGAGGAGAAACAATTATATGCAAAAATATCCAAATGTTTCTTTGGAGTACAAGAGGTGGAATACATGGGTCATATGTTATCTCATGAAGGAGTTAAGGTAGACCCTAGCAAAATTAAAGCCATTAAGGAATGGAAAATCCCCACATCCATAAAGCATCTGCAAGGATTTCTCGGGTTGACAGGGTATTATTGCAAGTTTGTTAAGAATTATGGGAGAATAGCAGCACCTCTAACAACATTATTGAAGAAAGATGCATTTTCATGGACTCTAGAAGCAACAAAGGCCTTCGAACATCTTAAAGAGGCAATGTGCCAAGCACCGGTCTTAGCTACACCAGACTTCACAAAAACCTTTATTGTGGAATGTGATGCTTCAGGAAATGGAATTGGTGGTGTTTTAATGTAAGATGAAAGACCCATTGCTTTTGAAAGTAGTCCAATCAAGGGAAAGCTTTTACACAAAGCTATTTATGAGAAGGAAATGTTGGCAATATTACATGCACTTAAGAAATGGCGACCCTACCTAATGGGAAGACACTTCAAGGTAAAAACGGATCATGATAGCCTTAAATACTTTTTAGAACAAAGATTATCCTCTGAAGAGCAATAAAAATGGGTCACAAAGATGTTGGGTTATGGCTTTGAAATCATCTACAAAAAAGGGAAGAAAAATGTGGTGGTAGATGCACTCTCAAGAAAGGATGAGGATGTGGAAGCATTGTTGTGTTCCATTTCTATTATCCAACCAGATTGGATAAATGAAGTAAGGGAGGAATAGAAGAATGATGAAGAAGTGTGGGCGCTTATTCGAAAGTTACGACACAATTCCAGTAAATATGATACATTTAGCTTGCAAAATAATTCATTATGGTACAAAGATTGCTTATACCTCTGTAAGAATTCTCAACTCAAACAAAATATTCTTATGGAATTGCACACTTCTCCCCTAGGAGGGCACTCAGGATTTTTAAAAACTTACCACAGGGTTAAGAAGGAATTTTTTTGGGATGGCCTTAAATCAGATATTCAAAAGTTTGTGGTGAAATGTTTGGTTTGCCAACAAAATAAAGTTGAAAAAATTAAGACCCCGGGTCTATTACAACCTTTATCGATTCCAAGCCAACATTGGGAGGAGGTTTCAATGGATTTTATCACAGGTTTACCCAAGTCTGAGGGAAAGAGTGTCATAATGGTGGTAGTTGACAGACTTACCAAGTATGCACACTTTTGTGCATTATCACATCCATTTAAAGCCAGTACAGTTTCTACTACATTTATGGAAACAATTCAAAAGCTACATGGAAACCCAAAGATTATTGTAAGTGATAGAGATCCCATTTTCACTAGAAATTTTTGGACAGAATTATTTTCTTGTCTTGGTATTCAGTTAGCTCATAGCTCATCTTATCATCCTCAATCTGATGGGCAAACTGAGATAGTAAACAAATGTTTGGAAGGATATCTTCGTTGCTTTGTATCTGATAAACAGACATAATGGGTCAAATGGTTGCCTCTGGCTGAATGGTGGTATAACACTTCCTTCCATACAGTAACAAAAATGACCCCATTTATGGCACTTTATGGATATCAACCACCATCCATCACATCATATTTAAGAGAAAATTCTAAGGTTCAAGCAGTGGAACATCACATCGAAAATCAACAACAAGTCCTCCAACTCTTAAAGGATAACCTCGTGTTGGCATAGGATAGAATGAAACAATAGGCAGATCAACATTGTAGCGAAAGAAGTTTTGATGTAGGTGATTGGGTGTTGCTACAACTACAACCATATAAACGAATGTCCCTCAAGAAAGCTAAGAAGGATAATAAATTATCACCAAAGTATTATGGTCCATACAAGGTGTTGCAAAATATTGGTACTATGACATACAAAGTGGAGCTTCCTGCAACTTCTCGAGTTTACCCAGTTTTCCATGTTTCATGTTTAAATAAGGTTATAGGCGACAAGCTCCCAGTTCAAACAATATTGCCAGAACTTGACGAGGAAGGAAAAATTATATTGGAATTGGAAGCAGTCATAGAAACAAGAACTCGATAGCTGTGAAATTGATCAATTTCGGAGTATCGCATCAAGTGGAAGAACTTATCCACTAAAGATTCCACATGGGAGGATGAGAATTTTATATAGAAGCATCCAAAACTACTCAAGCATTAAGGACAACACTTTTTTGAAGGAGGGGCATGTTAGGTCCCTATAATACTAGTGATTACCCCATTACTATTGTATTTGTATCCCTTATTAATATTGTTGTGCCCCTATTGTCCCCATATTGTTATTACTGTGCCCCATAGAATCCCTCTATTGTTATTTTTGTGGCTTTATATTATTATTGTTAGGTCAGCTAGGTTATATTGTGACTCCTTAGACTCCTATATATAGAAAGGAGGTTTTGTCATTTGAATCATCCAAGAATTTTTCATTTATGTAATGTAAAGGAGTTTTCCCCCTCGAAGAGGCTGAATTATAAGGCATTGATCTATCTTTTCTATCTTTTTGTGAGCTGGTTTCATAACATTCCCTCATATCCCCAAGTTGAAGTGGATGAAATATACCAAGGGGCAGGGGGGAAAAGCCAACAACCTGTAGTAATGCATAATTCCTTCCCCCACCAAGGAGTGGTGAATAATCAACATGAACCCTCCCAGCAGTAATATTAAAATCCTTCTAGAGGAAGTTCCAAAAGTACCACCAATTGTGACAGTTACATGGTAGGGGAAGATTTTATCTTGCAAATGAAAAACTAGGATTACAGAACTTCGCCAGAAATCAACCGTTTCATCACAACGAACGTGGTAGCTGCATCACCTTTGACGATACCATAACCCTTGGAATAAACCATCCCATGAATGGTCAAAGGGCCTCTACGTCAATCATGACATATTTGTTTTTTCATATCAACAACATTATGGGTGATCTAGCTCAATCCCCATCTACTATGTCAACATTGGAAGTACTACAAACTTTCCCAACTCAATGGAAAGTCCTACTTTTTTGTGTTAGGAACAATTGACCCTGATGATTCTCATTTGATGGATTTCAATTTAGATAACATTTCTTCGTGCCTTCCATTAATAGTTCCCTTCCAAATTTTGGTCACCATTCAGAAAATTAACATCCATAGTTGCATAGTTAATGAGGGAGCATCCACATGTATCATATCTAAAATAGTTGGCAGAAACTTTGATCCCCTAAGCTCAAAGCATCACCCATCACCCTCAAGGCATACGACAGGCACCCCTCTTCCCTCGTAGGCATTTTCCAGGATGTTGCGGTAGATCTTTCTAGCAAAATTTTTCTCATAGACATAGAAGTCTTGGATTCCCAATTAGATTACAATATCCTTCTTGGTCATAGCTACATGTATGCAATGACTACAATTGCATCTTCATTATTTTGTATTATGATTCCCCCCCATGATAGGAAAATCATTATGATTTATAAACTTACATACTATGATAAAAACACAACAACCACCCTTGATGGTGTGTTACCTTTCGTATGATCCCAACTAGAGTTGATCACAACTTTTACAAAATCAAGTCTAGGATTATTCAAGCCATCAACACTCCTTGGTACATATCTTGGAGACCCACCTTTGATAAAGTCTTCCCCAATAGCCTCGGTGTGCATGATGAGTTCATCAAACACCCCTCAAAATCAAGAACCAATTCTAGACACCCCTAATGCTACGGTTAGGGAATCTATGTTCCTACCCTGCCATTACTTAGACACCCTTCCTATATCCCCGACCTAGTTTTGTCTCGCACCAATTCATGGAAACAGTCTGTCGAATATGGATTTCGTGATACCTGTCTAGTACATGGCCCCATAGGCCATGTCATAAAACTCATGTATTACCTTAATAGGCATCATTATTATAACCACCGCTCAGGAAACCACCCCAAAATGAGCTAAGATTACGTCAACATTAGTAGGTGCCAACAAGAGTAACAAGAAAAAAGAGAAGAAGATAGAAGCCTCAAACACTTCCTCATCTAGGGTACCACCACCTTGTGCATTGTGTGAAGATTTCGGGCACCCTACCAACCTTTGCCCCGAGTTAGAAGATTTGAAAGCTCTTCTTCATGCCCCAAAAATATTAGTGGCCCCACCTCCACCTTCAAGAGAAAAGGCCACACCAACATGTAATAAGGAATTACAAACCAACAATGCATGCTCCATATGCACGGATGGCTGGAATTACTCTCATTATTGCCCCAAAATACCTTAATATCGAGATGTATTGGGAGAACTCGCTCAAGCCAATACTGTGACTCCATGAATTCCTTCCAGACTAGTGGTAGATAATGGGTCCAAAACCATTTAGTGTGTATTCAAGGAAGAGGAACCACACAATGATCATCCATGCACCCATTTTCATTCTACCACTCATCCATGGTTAGCACATAGAATAATGGAAAGTTAGCCTAAGGCAATATTGCCAAAACCTCCCCACTCCTATGCCCTATGCGACAGACCCAACCATCTGATTAATTAATGCTGAGAATTGAGAAAAATAAGAGAGGTGTTTCTCTTGTTGGTCCACATTCCCCGACCTACTTGCTCAAATCATTTTAGAAGCTCACATAATCATTGTCGCATTTGTTCCCAAGTACATCATATGCAAAAATGCCAATACCTTCCATGTTTTTTAGCAGCAAGAGAAACTTTGCTGTAAAATGACATCGAAGCCATAGATCCTTCTCCCATAGTTGACACTAAGATCCAGAGGTGGCCTGCACCTTTGAATGCCACACCTCATGACATCAACCACACGTCATCATATAAAACTATGGGAATTTTTGATACCTACACCATTTATTATCTCAGCACAAATCCTGCATCATCTACAGTTGACCCATTGAATAGTTGTATCAACGACTTTCATAGTTATGAGACATGTCCTATTTTACGAACATTTGGAAAACTTAGAATAGGACACCCACAAGTTCATGAAATCCCTAAATACTATCCTCTCATAGAGCAGGATGCATTGGCTCCTAGGATGTAAATGTTATATAGGGAACCTTCTCCCACTCATCATCAATCTGCCATTATGGAGATTCTCCCACCACCTGGTGCTAATAATAGACAACATCACATACGATTCGTTTACTCAATTGTAGGAACCCTGATTCACACTGTCTTCTCAAAATTTCTTGGTGTCGAGACTGCTACAACCACCACAAAGGTGGTACCACCATTGACTGTGCAGAATCATCCAATCTGCACATTGTATCGTTGGGCTCTATAGCAACAACCACTGAATCATTCTCTTATTTTTCAACCAGCACAACTAGGTCCCAATCCCCTCCTGATGACCTCACATAATCCATTTTACCATTAGATAATGAAGATATTCTAGAGGCAATGAAAAAACCATATTGTTTGTTAGATGTCATGTATCACTATTCTTGATTTTTACCTAAGAAAGCATTTTCAGCTATTGATGCACCAAACAATGTTATTTGCACAATAGAAACAAAGGAATTCCTACCACCAGGATAGGAATATTGGTTCAAAAAACCCATCCCGGCACTAGATGCATTTGAAGAAGGGAATATGTCTAATATCTCACCTACAGTCAAGTTATATATTTCCACCAAGCCAGGCATAGTCGAAGAAATATCGTTGGGGAAAACGTGCTCCCAAGATGAGGTGGCCTCATACAAAGCCTTTGTTTAAGAATATATGGAAATCTTTGCATGGTCTTATTAAAAAATTCTAGTCATTACTCCTACTATTATGGAGCACCACATTGACACATGCCCTGATGCCTACCCTATTAAGCAAAAGTAGTGTAAGATACATCCCTTTAAAGCATAAGAGATTAAGCAAGAAATCAACAAGCTTCACAAATTTTGTTTCATTTACCCTATTGCTTGCATGTATTGGGTTTCTAACCCTGTACTCGTCATGAAAAAATATGGCATGATTCAAGTTTATATTGATTTCAAAAATTTGAACAAAGCATGTCCCAAATACAATTACCCTACACCTTTCGTCTATCAAGTAATCGATGCATATGTCAGTCACGAGGCCTTATCCTTTGTGCATGGATTCTCAGCATATAACAAGATTCAGATATGATACATTGATCAATACAAAACAATTTTTACTACCCCATGGGGCACATTCACCTATCGAGTAATTCCCTTCGGCCTTAAAAATGCTAGTGCCACCTTTCAACAGGCCATGAACTATATTTTCCATGACTTGACTCACCTTATACTTTCCAAAAAGTGCTCAGACTACTGGAAGATATTCGCCTGTTTTTTCAAAGATGTTAACAATACAAATTATGCTTGAACACCCTCAAGTGTGTCTTTTGCGTAAATGCAGGAATACTATTAGGATTCATTGTTTCCAAGCAAGGCATTAGAGTCAACCCCTTGAAGATCTAGGCCATCTGAGAAATCCCTCCAAAAACTTTGGAGCAGTTACAAAGCCTACAAGCAAAGGACAATTTCTTACGCCACTTTGTCCCCAAGTACACCACTAGTGTGCATGGATTCTTGTGCCTTCTATGCTAGGATGTTCCCTTCCATTGGTATGAACAAGCACAAAAATAATTCTAGTCCTTGAAAGATACATTATCACAGGCACCACTAATTAGCCCTCTTGACCATACCATAGACTATACCCATTACTTGTCATCATATGAAGTAGCCATCACAGGGTATTAGTCTAGGAAGGACCAAATGATAGAGAGAAGGTTATGTATTATATAATTAAGAACCTCTCTTGGCCTACCTTAAAGTATGAGTCAGCAAGAAAAATAGCCCTAACCCTTGTACACTCAGTACAAAAGCTTCACTTTTATATCATCTTGTGAAGCACCACCGTAATAGAAAACATTAATCCCATGAGATATTTTCTCACTTTTCATATGATGAACCATAACTATGCTTGATGGGTAGTAATTTTGCAAGAGCTTGACTATTGGCTTGTTGGGGCCTGACCCAGGTTTAGAGGTGATTTAGCCAAACAAATCCCGGTACTACTATCCCTTTCAGCAACATTCTGTGGAGCGCAGACTGAGGTCTCACCTGAAGTAGTATGGGAGGGCATTAGAACTAGGTTTCCACACCCTGGAGATGTCTGATGATTTCAAGTGGTCTGCGGTTTGACCTTGCCACACGTCGCTACGTGCACTTACCTGTACCTCACATCTTGAGATGTTGCCTTCGCATAGCCCTACTCAGGGGTCGAACGCTATTGTTACCCAAGTCCTTACTAGTATTCCACTGTTAATTGATTAACTTAGCATATTTTCATGCGTAAAGTGTACTTAGCAATATAAATCGTTCATACAGTTTCGCGTAGTAAATAAACAGTATAATTGCAATTCATATAAAACAGGTAACAATCTAGGAACAGATACACAGAATTAAGATAAAACTTCTCTTTTTTATTATCTTCCTTCGGTTACAGACTCAACTCCACCTTGCACACTTAGTTGTAGGGGTTTGGGCACTCAGCTATGGACGACTTGGCCTCTGCGCACTCAGCTGCAAAGCCTTCTCCTACTCTACAACCCAAGACACACTTAGACACTTAGACTCTTTCTCTTCACTTCTACTTTCTCCGTTCATTTCTTTTACACTTAGAGCCTTGCTCTATTTATAAAATCCCATGGTCTGCGGACCATGGGTAGGCCAACATTACATTACAAACTAGGGCAGACAACCTATGACTCTAACATACTTCCGCGCCCACAATTCACAGGGCTTTACAACATCATTCGTTGAGCCCCAAAACATTCTTCGAGGGGATTCCATGCCCAACAGGCCCCCAACACAAACATCATGGCTCGCCCTCGAGTCACTTTGTCAGAATGAAGATCTTGGCACGGAGTTCCTCCAACTGTCCTCGAACTGTGCTAATGTCAACCGCGCACTGAGCTGCTGCTTGTTGAGTGAGTTGCATCCTCTGTTCTGAGACCTCCATGTCTGGGGCGCTTCTCTGCATTAACATGTGCATTCCCTGTATGTTCGTGAGATTTCCTTCGATGTTTTCCATGATAGTGAAAGCCTCATCGATCGACAGCTAGACGTGCACTTTGAGAACTACCTCCTTATGTCACACCGCATCCACCTGCTCCTTCAATGCCTTAGCTTGCTGCATCCTCACAAGCCGCTGAGTGAGGACTACTATCTGCATGGTTCCTCGAACACTGTTGAATTGCTGTTGGAGTTCTCGTGCCTCTTTCTCCAGGTGCTTGATGTTGGGATCCTCCTGCAGAGATGTGAGGACCTCAAGTGCTTGCTCCAAAAAAGTGGTATAGTCTTGAACCGCACCTCCAATTTCTTCCAATCCTGTTGTGATAGTGCTAGCGCACTATTCTCAGACCTTCGGGGGAGTGGAAGGCTGCACCTTTAACTGCAGCTCAGCGATTCGAAGATTCAGCTCCAGCTGAACCTTGGTCATTTCTTCTCTAGCTTCATAGACTCCAGTTGCCAACCTATGGATCTGCACCTCTATTGGTAGATCTGCTGGGATGGCCAGCTCCGGGATGTGTCAACAAGTGTCGTCTACCGCTTGCACCAACTATTGATTCTGCGACACCAATTTTTCATGCTGCAAAATGAGTTGTTCCATGTTTATCTTTTTCTCGTTGAGAACTTAGATCACGCAACTCTCCCTAGCGCGTAGCACTACCGTTATCCCATCCTGTAGCAGATACAGTGTCTCACGTGGAAGGGTAACCAAATTAAGGCCAAGGCATTTCATCATATTAACTAAAAATCTATCGGCCTCATTCGCTACTACTAGGGCCCCTTCCGGCATCACTATTGTGGTTTCCATTCATGTGTACATCATCTGTTTTGCTACCAAGGATCCTTCTGCTAGGTGGGTGGAAAGGGTGCCTGCTTGAGGAAGATGCACCTATAACTCCTATAGCTATGTCTTGAGGGCCCCCAACATAGTCTGGTGCTCCTGCATAAATTACTAAAGAGCCTCATTTGTGACATCACGAACTGTCTCGCCGATGTCATGGAGGACACCTTCGGTTAAGGTGATCGGGTCAATGGCCAACTTCGAAGCCTTGAACTTCTCCCTCAGTCCTGCTCTTTCTTTCATGTGTGGGTGCTTCAGCTGTGGACGCGGTCCCTGGGTCCACCCTCCCTTCTGTCATTTCTGCTTCCTCTGCCTCTTGCCCCTGCGAGGACATTGCTTGTTCCTCATCCAGCTTCGTGGTTGCTGCCTTTGCCGCCTGTGCTGCTACTGCTGCTTCTACGACATTCTTCTTCTCGACAAATTTCTATGCTGCTTCGTGCACTGCCCTTTCCTCAGCTGTTGCTATTTCCTTCCATGTTTCCTCCGCCAATTTTTTGACACGTAGCTTGGCATCATCCTTCTTCTTCTGCGCTGTCGTCTTCTCAAGTTCTGCAAGATCTGGGTGTGCCATTCCAAATGCCATGTCTCTAAGAGAGTAAAAATGGTGTCTTCGGTGGCTACAAAAGGTAACTTTGTCCACTGCTTCGCCGGATCCTTACGCGCCTCGATAAAAATGTTGTGCATATCAGCTTTAAAGTCTACAAAACTCTGCAGACTATTGTACACTGTGGGTGACAGGCGCAACTTCCGATTGATCCACATCCAGATGTTCATCTCCATGAGCACCTAGAAGATTTTGGTGTCGCGTATCCGTTTCGCGTCCTTTGTGGCCGAGAGTGAATCGTACTTCGCAGCCTCCAGTAATTCTCTGTCAATGCTGAGGAATTGACTGTCCTCCGCCAGTTCCCCCACTACGAGAACTATGGATAACAAAAACCATGCATATGGAAGGTTTTACCCTACTCCTGGGCTTCGAGACAGTTCTCTAAGAATTCCATGCAGAGCAATTCAGCCTAGTTAAACTGGACTCCTTCTACGCACTACTCGGCCAGTGCGATCACCGGTGTAGGTACCTCCTTTGCGCGACACTTTCACATGATTTTTCCAGCCAGGATTTGGGTAGCTACGCGTTCCGCTTTGTCCTTGATGCTGGAGATAGTGTAACCCCTCTTCTTCTTCTCCATCTTGTATTTTGTCTTTATGGCCTCTACAAGGGCCAAATCACTACCTTTCCCTTCTGATATGGTCGCGGGGTCCTTTCCTTTGTAGGGGAGCCGAGAAATGTGGTGAATTAGGTCTGCCGTAATGGGGATAAGCTCCTCTAGCCATAGATACCCATCATGCACCAGGCAAAGCAGTTGCCTGATGATGAAAATTGTTATGGGCGCATGGTGGAAATGTGGCACCCATAATAAGTTCAGCAGCCCGGCCTTTTCCACTCTGTGCAGCCACTTCCGTGGCTCTAATGTTCTCACCACCCCCGCACTATTTTGCTTCATGAGATTCCCAGTCTCCATGTGAGGTAATTTCTCGTCGTTAGTGAGGTCCCAATCCTCGAACTTCAGGGTTCGCACGTGGCCCAGTTGTGGGCCCTCAAACACAAGGCCATCTGGGAGGAGCGGGGTCTAGAGCAAACTCTTGGTTTCATCCAGGTCCTTGGGCACTTTGGCCTTCCCTTTTCGTGGGGGGATATATGCGGGCAGTTTTGTCGCAGAGTGTGTAGGTTGAATATCCTCCTCGATGCCTTTGTCTTCTTCCTCTGCGATGATAAGGGCCTGCAAATATTCTTCTTCCTCATCTGTGTCTATCGTGACAACTTTCCCCTTCTCTTCCATTGATAGTTTGTTGTGCAGTGGATTCCTCGGGGACATCCATACGGGAGCCATTGCTTGCTTATCCTTCTTGTGTCGTGGTGTACGTGGTGATTTGGGGATATTTGCCACAACCTCGGCACCTTCTAGAAGATCTTCCACCATGGGGGTTTGCATTGCCTTGTCGGCAGTTACCTCTTCTATTCCCAAACCATCTTTAGTCATTGTCATTGTTCCTAGGTTGTAATCTATCACTCGCGAATTCAGGGGCTGAATTAACACTCGACTCACAATGCTCAGGGCTCTGTTCAATTGCTCATATCTCAAATGACTAAGTGTTGTTTGCTGGGCAACCCTCTATGTTTTATAGTGCCTTTTTAACTCGAATTCGAGCATTCCCCCAATTCTGGTTCATTAATGCTTTCTTGGTGGCAGATTTTCCAAAATCTTGCCCATAAATCACGTCTTAAATGCTCGCCGCATGCTCCATTTAGCCTCAAGTTGCACATCCCATTATGAATAGTGACCTCAATGGTCACTTTATGGCCAATCCACGTGGCAGTGCAGCCCTCCGTGTGTGAACGCGGACCCTATGATGCTTTGCTTTTGCGTGCATCCCCAATATCATGCAGTTCTTAGGTAGAATAGTTTATAGTCCCACAATGCCTTTCAACTGCCTGGAGCACTAAGACTATCCTTCCCATGACTAGTCAAGTGGCCACACCACCTGTGTGGGACTCCATCCCGTCCTCCACCATGGTTCGCGGAGAATCCCCACCTTCCATCGTTGTGGTCGGAAACGCGCATTTTACTACTTGCAATGCGCTACCCTGGTCACTTCATTTGGTGATATGCGGTCCACGCCAAGGCAGTAGACTAACCAACTCACGACAATAGTGCTCAAACTTGCCAGTATGATTGTACGCACCTTGCCTTACCATCCTAGGTTCTTCGGCAAAAAATGCTTCCTTTATCTCGTCCTCCAGCTTCTTGACCTCTGTGTCCATCATAGCGTTTTTCTTCCTTAATCATACCCTTTCTTTTTCAAGTTCGCGAAGTCTAAATTTTCCCCGTCAGATTTCTTCCTTAAGTCTTATGTGTTCTGTTTCTCGCGGCTGTGTGATTCCTTCATTTCGGGCTTCACGAACCATCATATCTATGGGTGCCACTATGCACGGACTAGGCTTCATATGCTCCATAGGGATTACAGCCCCTAATTCATACTTCATCTTTGGAAGTGCTTTCACGATCAGGGTTTTGCACATGGTCCTATAAGCCCATAGAACTGCTAGTATGCCCAGGTCCCAGTCAGTGTGTTTCACATGGTGGACCGTGTTCAACACTTCACACACCTTGTCAAAGGATTCCCCACGGATAATCTTTAGTGTGCTTGGTCTTATCATACTTCGTCATTTGCGGCCTCCTCTTGCCCACTCTGGCTTGTTGGTCCTATTTCCTATTGTGAGGATGGTGTGCGTTCATGCAGGTTGCGTACCATACGCCTGTACCCATCTAGAGAGGTGGGCGCGCAAGCCATTTCTTCCATCATACCTAGCTTTTATCCGCATTTGAGCTTTCCAAACCACATTAGAATCATCCTTCTCCATCCCGGCCAGTCCTCAAAATTCTACTGGTGCATACCCCACCACCTTGCGGGCATAACACGCAATACCCATTTCCGAGCATCAAACCATTGTTGTTATGACACCTCTCTTTCAAATTTGTTCAGGAAATTATCCACCGCTGTCAACCCATCATACATAAGTAGATCCCTTACTTATGTGGTCACGCAGTGTAGTGATCTTACCATCATGTTTCAATTGAGCATGGTTACCTCGTGTAACTGGTTCTGCCATCATTGTGTTTCCTCATCCGAATCTGATGTGTAGGAGCTTTCACGCTCCTGCAAAATCCTGCCATCGGCTGTAGGATTCACCCAATCCTATTCCTGAGTGGTTATCTTGTAGATACAGTCTAGATCTCCGTTGATGTCATCATCATGCACGGGCTCTGTGTAGAGCGATCCTTCTGCAGGGTCTAAAGGTACCACTACGCGCAGTGACTTTTTCTCAAAAATTATTTTGCACTTCTCTAGATTTATCACTCCATTCATATCAGTGGCCCACAATATTCCCAGTAGTGTGGGATAGGGATTATTGTCGTCCAAAATCTCTATCGCTTCAAAATCTGCAAGCGCGCTCACACCTTCGATATCTACCATTATTCCCTGCGATCTTCCCATTGGTAGGATCTTTTGCTAGTTCGCCATTTGCAATTCAATAGGAGACCATTGCAACGGGGGATTGTCGATGCGCTCCCATGTCTGCTTTGGTAGGACGTTTGCTTCTGATCCTAGATCCAAAATTACTTGATCCATTTCATATTCTCCGATTTGCGCAGTCAATCTCATCTCCCTTCCTGTTCACGTTGTGTGTTTCCTAAGCTTCCAGACTACGCGCTGTTCCCCGGATACAGCACATCTAGTGATGAGTTCTTGCATCCCTTTCACTGCTTTGCTGTCACGCAGCAGGTTTATGCATGTCTCCAGAAAGGTAGTGAGGATTGATGGGTCCATCGCCGGTTCTAGTTTCTCTTTACTTCCTGAAGTGTTGGCCTCTGTGAAGCTCTTCTTAGCTTCCATGAATGTCTCCTTCATGCGCTCCAAATCGAACTCTGGTTCCTTTGTTGGAGCCTTGCGAACCCAGGCACTTTCTTCAGGCTGCTTGCCCTTGTCATCTCTTGTCGTGATACCGCTTCGGAGCATGATGTTTACATTCGGGTCCTCCTCATGCAGCTCAGACCTCATCATTTGCAGGTTCTGAGTCAGGGGAGGCTGGAGTGTTCCTTTATCATACAACCTGGCTATCAGTGTGGGGCAGTCTTCCATTTCATGATCAAACTGGGTACAATATAAACATGATTCTCTCGTCGGGTTTGTACAATCGTGGGCATAATGCCCTGGCCCTCCGCAATTTTAACAAATCAGCTATCCACGACCCCTTCCTAGTCCCATTCTGCCTCGACCTCATCCGTGCCCCTAAAATCTAGTGCACACCATCCCTGCATTTTGATCGAGGGCTCATGTTTCAGTCCGAACTCTGTAGGTAGTGTTAGCCTCCTGTTGCAACAGGTGTTCATCTTTCATGATTGACAATTTTACATACCAAATATGTCATACTTTGCATCCTTCAATGCTCCATATTTCCAGAAAAAGGCCAAAGAAGAGGCCATGAAAGTGTGCCAGTCCAAATGCCACTGCTGTATTCCAATTTTGATGACTTAACCATTTTTGAAGAATGTTCGGTTAAGGGAAGTCCAGACAGCTTAATCTTGGCTTCCCTAGGTTTCGATTTCTTATTTTAGAATATAGAGAATTGATATCTGTCCAAACAGCTTAATCTTGGCAGATTTGTAGACAGGTAGAGAAACAAAGGACTCCAACTGCTTAATCTGGGCCCTTGGAAGAAATAAGGATAGATTTAGATAGGAGGGCAGTCAAAAAGAAAAATTGTAAAGCAGGGTCTGCAAGTCTAAGTGCACCCTTCCTGAAGTAACAAAAAATGCTAGATGTATTAGGCTGGGTAGGTAGCCTGGGGTTGCAGAAGCAAGATCTCCTTCAGTGTTGGCCTCGACAAGGAAAGCTCATCTCATCAGTGTTAGAGGTAGCAAAGCAGTGTTTTGGTGGCAGAATTCTGGAAGCATGTCTAACTTCCCTTCACTCCCCCTCAAAGTTTCTCACTAACACCCCTAAAGGACCTTGGGATCTGCCCAACAAGTCCTTAGTCCATTTCATTTTTGTGAAACATTAAGTTAAAGTTTTGACTTTCTTCATGAAAAGAAGCCACATTTTTTGTGTAAAAGTCATGTTTTCATCTTCTACACAAATCTCTATGTCTATCACCACTTCACAGACTTGTCATTGGTCCCTTTCATTTCCACTCTACCAGATCATATTAACTCCTGATTCTACTATATAGCTCCCTAACTGTTCCCCATCCCCATTTACTACTAAAACTATATAAAATCCCAAAAAATATTAAATAACCCCCCCCCTTGGCACTATAGCCATATGTTCTAAAAACTGGGGAAATATTAAGTCCATCTGGGACTTATATTTAACCTTTCCTCGTTTTCTCCCTTGGGATCAGTTAACCCCTGGTTGAACTGATAGCCATTTATTCCCCTTCGCAGTCATCATTCCCAAAAGTTAAATGTTTAAATGTTATGTTAAACGTTAAACTTTTATTTAACCCCCGCTCGATATAAACCCAAAAACCACTTTATTAATGTTTAAAACCCCCCCCCGCTGCATGAATAATTAAATGAAATAGCGGGCGGGTCCCCGCCCTAACCTTCCCCCGCTTCAACCGTCCCGCCATCCGTTAGATCTGGCATGCCCAAGATCTATGGTGGGCGGGGCTTTTTCATACACCAACACGCCGAGGGTTAGCGTCCGGGAGTTCGACGGTTTTCCCGCCGTACTCCCGCCACGCATCGCCCTCCCGAGTGTGGCGGAGCCCCCTCCTCCCAAACCACCCAGGCGCTAAAGCAGTGCGCCCGAAACCACCAAACCGCCCTCCCCTGGTGATGTCAGCGCCACGTCCTCCGCCCAGTGACGTCATCACTGACGTCATCAACTTGCGTCGGCCTCCTGCCACCACACTGCCAAGTCACCCTGCCACGTCATCGCCACTATGTACCGCCACGTCACCCGCTGTACTACTGATGTCATCAGCTGACATCATCCCGCCATGTCACCTGCCGTACTGGGTCCCACCCGCTGACATCATGCTGACGTCATCACTCAAAAAGGCGCGAAAGGCGAAAATTGTGCTTAGGAAGCCCAGATTCAGATTCTAAGGCAGTTTTTCATGCGCGATTAGTGCTAATCGCACATGGCTACAGGAAATGGGCCAAAATGGAAAGTCCCTCATCGCGCAGCCCCCAGCAAGCCCGAAAGGCGCAGAATGACCCATTTTTCTTCGTGAAGCATTCAGAAAGGGTTAAACACACTTTTTAAAGCAACATAAGGCCGAGCATCTGCCATGAAGGATCGATGGGACAGTCTAAACCATTCAGAAGATTTTAAAGACTCTAGGATTAGCGCCAAAAGAGTATCAGGAAGGGCAGAGAGTATCAGTTCAGCAACATCAAATCAGGTGAAAGTTAAAAACCTCCATCAAAGTCAGCAAAGCAGTTAAGGCCATTTAAAAACCTATCTGGTCGGGATTAGTGCACATTAATGCCAATAAAACAACAGCAAAACCAAGTTAGAGGTGGAGATAAAGGACAAATCACAGTTATTACAGAAGGACTACACCAGGCTACCTAGGACAGACATTAACTCAGTTTTGAG
This sequence comes from Pinus tabuliformis, assembly GCA_031772625.1. Taxonomy (NCBI): domain Eukaryota; kingdom Viridiplantae; phylum Streptophyta; class Pinopsida; order Pinales; family Pinaceae; genus Pinus; species Pinus tabuliformis. The sequence goes on along the minus strand of CM062816.1, from coordinate 322,337,147 downwards.
ACAACTGCCCTCAGCACAGCCCAAAGATATTTTCATGCATTTATTTCTGGATAAGATTAGGTTAAAGTAATCATTTTCTTTCAGACCTGCTTAGGTCGGCTGTAATAAGTTAGTTTTTGATAATTTTCCCTATATATACCGACCCTCTATATTGTTTAAAGGGTTGGTTGGTTGATAATCCTCATTAGAGACTCGCACTAGATATCAGAGATGTTTTACTTAATCAAAGATTGCTGAAAAGCTTTGGAGGAACGACTGTCTACTCTGTGTCTAATGGTTTGAAGAATTGAATGTGGAATTCTTGTGCTGCTATATGAATCAATAAGTTTTCCTTATCTCTATTATTTCAATTTCACATATGCTCAAGTCACAGAACAAAGGATTGGCTCAGACTTGCTTAGTTGCACTCTGTGCTCAGTTTCTGTGGCTTCTTAATGTTTTCCTCTTGAATTAGGCGTAAATATGAATTCTGTTATGGCTCATGTTTGACCTATTTTCATATATGAATGATTGTTATCTAGGAATTCTTAACTGCTCCTAGATAGGGCTCATTTTTCTTCTTTTTGCTAATCTGAATGAGAGATTCTTAAATTGCCCCTCATTCCTTAGCCTTTAATCCGTCCCTTTTACCTTGAATGATTGTTTCATACTCAGCTAGCTTGCTCCATATTCCCTCTTGTGACCAAGAAAATGCACCAGCAGTCCTACTCTTTGACTCCATGCCCAATGGTTCTAGAACTTTCATGCTGTCCCTGCCTCTTTACTTGAAAGTATCATCCTTCCCACCAAAAACAAAACAAAACCCCTTGAACTCAATAACTATCTTAAAAACATTATCAACAAAGCTAAATCAAAAAAGAGAGAGCCCTCTCTGATTGCAGGTGGGCTAGAACCTGCAGTCCAAACATTGGTCTATGGTTACCTCGGCCGTATCCTTTTGATGCTGACCAGAAGGACAACCTGAGTGATAACATAATGGCGACTCAACTGGGGACATCCTCAGTTATTTTCACAAATCAAGTTGGAAAACTCCGGAAGAGCAAAAATCAATGCTGTCTGTCCCTTAAGACTACAGATGAAGTCTGAATGTCAGCCAGCAAGCCTTTGAAACTGTTCTTGCTTTGCAGTTACAGGATTAAATAAATGCTGCTTCAGCCAATCTTCATGCTAGTTTTGAACTACAGATAGCTGTCCCCGAAATTTAATTAGTTCCCTGCCAAAACAAATTCAAAATCTGGCTCCCAAAAAGAATTCTTGTTATACTAGGTCAAATCCAGACCCAAATCCACCAGCTACTTTTGAAAATCCAAACTTAATCCCAAAAATCCTTAGGAAGAAAGAACAAAGAGACGATTTTCCTGATAATAGTCCTCAAGCAGTTCGCCCAAGCAGCGTTCCAACCCCTATCAAAGTCTTATTTCATTCAAACCCTACTTCCCCTTGCTCATCATCTACTTCCCAAAGCACTCCTTCCACACCTCCATTCACTACACATACTCCTGTTACCACTACTGTTGTACCAATTGTCCGAGTTGTTCCACTTATCCCTGTTGTTCCGGTCGTCCCTGTAAACATGGCCAATAGATATGCACCCTTGCAATTACCCGCAAACCCTGGGGCTATGCCTCAGGATTATCAAACTAAAATCACATATTTTGATGGAACTGGCACTTGCACAGCCCTTCAGCATACAAAGAAAATGCAAGACTACTTTGAGAACTACGAAATAAATGATGATAGTGTGAGAATGAAAATTTTTGTTCAAAGTCTAACAGGTGATGTAAGAACTTGGTTCAGATCACTTGCTGCAAATTCCATAACCACCCAGATGAGCTTTACCAATCCTTTACCAACAGATGGGAGAAAAAGAAAGACCCCTTGCACATACTTGTTGAGTACGATACAATAAAAAGAGGCCCTCAAGAGTCTGTCCTAGATTATTGTGCTAGATTCAATAATGTCTATAATGCAATACCACAGAACCTACGACCTCCACCTGACCTCACCTTGTATAAATTCCCTGATGGATTCAACCCAGATATGGCCTACCAGTTAAAAGAAAGAGCCCCTCAAACCCTTGCAGACATGCAGAATGTTGCTGTTAGCATAGAGGCCAACCTGATTGCAAAAAGAAATAGAGCTAGAATGGAGAGAAGAACCACTTTCAAAGAAGAACCCACAACCTTAGATCAGAAACTCGATGCTATTATCAATGGCATGCAAAGGCTGGGAGACAGAGTAGAAAGTGTTGAGAGGAAATCATCATGGGAAGGACAAAAGCCCAATACAATAAGGAACCCAAATTTCAGGAAAATGCAGAACACAAATGCTGGTAGGTCTAGTCCAGACCACGATATAAGACCACCTTTTCATGAAAATTATGCAGAAGCATCTACATCTAGTGAAACCCCAGAGGACACTCACATGAACCTGGTGGATTCGAGGCCTGAGCAACAAAGTTTCCTAACTCAACAAGACCAAGATAAGCATGACTTTAATCAATTTCAGACTAAGTTTGGTGAGTCTTTTGATTTTAAACAGGGCTATGACACTGCCGTGTATGAGGTCCATAAACAATATAAGCTAAGAACTAGGACCATTGACATTCCTGAACCTAACAAACCAAAGGATGGAAAACAACCCAACAAAACTAAAGGCAAGGTTGTCATAACAGAACCAGCTGATATACCTGTCCCAAACCCGAATCAAGTGACTGTAGAGGACATAACACAAATGCATCCTTCTATTGACCATCCTCAGCCACCTTCTTCCTCGAAAGAAAACGTGGACAACATTCCAAAAAGCCCTCCTAAAACAGAAAAGTCGTAATCAAACACTTCCCACAACACTGATAAAGAAGACCAAGCTGCTGATACTCCAATAGAAAAAGGGAAACCTGCTTCTCACATTACTAAAACCCAATCTGAAAAATCATTTGACTTAGAGGCAGAAATAGGTAAATTGAATATATCAATCCCCTTATCCAAACTGGCCAAACATGATGTGTATAGGCAAAAAATTCAAAGGTCACTTCAAATGCCGAAGGTAAAGGATGATGTGAATGTTCTTGATGATCAACCTGAGCTGTTGTTTGGTCCAGAAGTTAATGGAAAATCAACATATGGATCTGTCTTGCCCTTTTATGTCAGTTTACATATACACGACAAAGTCCTGCACAATGCCATGTTTGACTTAGGTGCTTCACACAACCTTATGCCCAAAGCCGTAATGGAAAAGCTGAACCTTGATGTTACAAGACCCTACAAAGAGCTATTCTCCTTTGACTCAAGTCAAGTCAAGTGTTTAGGCCTCATCAAAGACCTGTGTGTCTCCTTAGTCCAATTTCCTAACAAGACAATCCTCATGGATGTGGTGGTTGCTGACATTCCACCAAAGTATGGCATGTTACTGTCAAGATCTTGGGGGGAAAAACTCCAAGGATCCCTCCAATTAGATCTCTCTTATGCCACTATATCTGTCTTTGGGCAACCAAAGAGACTGTATAGAGAAACACTGATGAAATATGTGGTAACTAGTGAGAGCCAGCCTGAAAATTTTCCCATTTACTCAATCCATTCTGATATGGATTCTTTTATTTTATTTAATGATGAAAAAAGTCCTCCAATTGATGACAAGTCGTTGGCTTTAGGAATGAACACACCCATCAACGAAGAATCAATTTCCCGTACTGATATAACTGTCAAAACAATCAAGGCAAATAGCTTACAAGAAGAACCTCCCCAAACAGAAAATTCAAATCTGTCCGCTGCAAGAATGACTGAAACTCTTGACAATAAATACGAGCAAGAAATCGTATGGTATTTAGAGTTTGATGGCTCTGTCAACAAGTTAGGAGCAGGGGCAGGTGTCTGGGTTCACAATACACATAACAACCATGCAGAAGGCCATGCCTACAGACTAAACTTCAAATGCACTAATAACATGGCAGAGTATGAGGCTCTCCTCTTAGGCCTTAAATTGCTCAAAGCTCTAGGAGCTGCAAAAGTATCCATTTTAGGTGACTCTGATTTAATCATACAACAGATGAAAGGTAATTTTGTTACCAATGACAATAGAATGAGGGCCTATAGGACTGCTGCCACTAGTATATTCAACACATTCACTGAATCCAAGCTTGCCAAGATTTCAAGAGAGCATAACATTCATGCACACAGCCTGGCCACTTTTGCTAGTACATGCAAGCTTCCTTTTAAACCAAATCATCACTTCACTGCTGAAATAAAACATAGACCCGTTATCCCAAATAATGTTAAATATTGGCAAGTGTTCGAGAACGATGCCCAGATTAATAATTTCCTCACCCTTGAGCATGAGTTTTCAAATATTAACATTGACATGGATGCTATGACAGATGAACAACAACAAACCAATGAAAATCAGCAGGCTGTAATGCCTATAATGGCCAAACAAATGCTGAACCCAACTGTTTTTGATAAAACAAATATAGAAGAACTGAAACTGATGCATTTGGAGGAAATAGCCGAAACAGAGGCCGAGGTCGTTGATCTGAAAGACAAATTACTCCCTGCTGGCCTCACTCCGTTGGAAGACATGTTTGATGCTAATGATGTTCCCAAGAAACCAAAAATGCAACCCCTGAACGCTGCTATAGAGGAGCACAACATTGGGACAGAAGAGAATCCCAAAATGATCAAATTATTCAAAAATCTGCCATCTGATCAAAAGCCCAAATATATTGATTTATTCAAAGAATTCAAAGATGTATTTTCTTGGAGTTATGAGGACTTGAAATCATATGACACCTCAGTAATCCAACACACCATTCCCTTAAAACCAAACCAAAAGCCCTTCAAACAGAAACTGAAGAGAATCAATCCCATGCTTCTCCCTTTGATTGAAAAGGAAGTGAAAAGAATGCTTGAAGCAGGTATCATAGCACCCATCAGATTTTCTGAGTGGGTATCCAATCTTGTTCCTACAAGAAAAAAGACAGGAGAGATTAGGCTATGCATAGACCTAAGAAATTTAAACCAAGTATCCCTAAAAGACCACTACCCATTGCCCAAAATGGATCATATTCTGCAGAGAGTAGTGGGATCATCTAGAATTTCTTTGCTAGATGGCTTTTCAAGTTTCAATCAAATACTAGTTCACCCGGATGACCAAGACAAGACAACCTTTACCACACCGTGGGGAACATTTAAGTATGTAAAGATGCCATTCGGACTTAAAAATGCTGGTGCTACCTTTCAAAGGGCAATGGATATTGCATTTGCCAAAGAAATACATGATTTCCTAGTTGTCTACCTTGATGATCTAACCCCTTTCTCTAAATCTGATCAAGAGCACCTGAAACATTTAAGACAAGTATTCATGACATGCAGGAAATATGGCATTTCCTTGAACCCCAAAAAATCCCTCTTTGGCCTTGAAGAAGGGAAACTCCTTGGCCATATCATATCAAAGGACGGGATCAGAATTGATCCTGAAAGAATCCAAGCCATCCTCCAAATCCCATACCCAAGGAACATAAAAGAGTTGCAAGCATTCTTGGGAAAGATCAATTTCCTAAGGAGATTCATTCCAAATCTAGCTGAGTTGATAAGACTATTAAGAAACATGTTAAAAAAGGATGCCAAGGTAAGATGGTCTCTTGAAACCAAACAAGCCTTTGAGGGCATAAAATCTGCCTTAAACCAAGCCCCTGTCCTTACAAGTCCACAATTTGATAGGGAATTTATTATATTTTCTTTTGCATCTGATCACACCATAGCTGCTGTTCTTCTACAAAAGGATGATCAGGGAGCTGAAAATCCAATTGCATTTTTCAGCCGAGCCTTAAGAGATTCCCCTTTGAAATACCCAATCATGGAGAAGCAGGCCTATGCCCTGGTCAAAGCAATCAAGGATTTCCGAGTGTACATTTTATATTCACATGTAATTGCCTATGTCCCGAATGCTGTTATAAAAGAAATATTAACCCAAGAGGGATTAGAGGGCAAAAGAGGCAAATGGATTGCAAACATCCTTGAGTATGACATAGAAATAAAACCAACCAAGCTCATAAAGGGACAAGGTTTAGCCAAACTAATGTCCGAAACAAACTTTCAAGCCTTAGACATTAACAACCTGGACAATGAATAGGAACTGGCGACTCCACAGATAAGTGAAACCTTTTTGCAATCCCCATGGTATGCTGATATATGGTTTGTTTTGTTAAACCTGTTTGCTCCCCCAGGGTTGTCCAGAACTAAGGAAAGATTTTTAAGAATGAAGGCTTCAAAGTTTTGTGTCATAGATGGTGCATTATTTTGGAAAAATCATAAAGGTATATTGCTTAATTGTTTAATCATGAATGAAACTAACAATGTCATGAAAGATTTCCATGCAGGTGACTGTGGAGGGCATCTGTATTGGAAATTCACTACTGATAAAATTCTAAGGGTTGGTTTCTATTGGCCCTCTATTTTTGCAGATGTAAAGAAGTTTTCCATTTCCTGTCACAAATGCCAAATCTTTGAAGGCAAAAGAAAGCTGTTGCCCATGCCCCTTAGACCCATCTCAACTGAAAAGCCTTTTCAACAATGGGGTCTTGACTTCATTGGAGAAATCCATCCCTCTTCCTCAAGCCAGCACAAATGGATTTTAACAGCCACCGACTATTTCACCAAGTGGGTTGAGGCCATACCATGCAGACAAGCCAATGACACCATCATTATCCAATTCCTTGAGTGCAACATCCTTTCTAGATTTGGCTGCCCTGAGAAGATCATTACTGATAACGCCGCTGCTTTTAAATAAAAAAAATTTATCAATTTTTGCCACAAATTTCACATCACCTTGGGGCATTCCATAGCCTATTACCCCCAAGGTAATGGCCTGGCTGAGTCATCTAATAAGAGCTTGATTAATATCATAAAGAAAGTGCTAGAAGAAAACAAGAAGAACTGGCATAGAAAGCTCACAAATGCCCTATGGGCAGATAGACTTTCAACAAAGAAATCCATTGGGATGAGCCCTTATGAGCTAGTATATGGCATGGAAGCCAGGTTTCCTTCATCTTTGGGCATCCCTACTATCACACTGTTACAGGAGATTTAGGTTGAACCAAACGACATTCAATAAAGAATCAACCAAACCATTCACCTTCAGCAAACCAGAGAGCAAGTTTATGACAGAGCTCAGATTTTGCAAGAAAAGCTCAAAAGGATGTTTGATAAGAGAGCTAAGACTGAGGATTTCTATATGGGTGACAAAGTTCTAAGGTGGGATTCACAAAGAGAAGACAAGGGAAAACATGCAAAATTTGATTTTTTATGGAAAGGGCCATTCATGCTGTTCAGGGAAATAACACATATTTTCTCAAATCTGTAGAGGGAAGCACAGTTGAAGAAGGCCCTGTGAAGGGCCGAATGCTGAAACATTACCATGATCCCTTTTAAAGGGATACATTCCAGCTCTGTATATATCCTTTGTACATTGATATTTGTATATATCAGCGCTCTGTTTTTTAGTTTATGTGTAAGCAATCTGAGTGTTAGAGGAGTAGCAGTAATGTTTGTGAAGACTCAGTCAATTGTGAATATTCCATTCTTTAAAGCTCTGTCTCTACATTTAACTCGGTAAAACAGCAATAGTAGCACTGTCATACCACAGAAATTTATGGTGAAAGAAAACAGTGGGCAGCTTGCAATCTTCAGTCAAACAGTATCAATAAGAGAGGAGTATTCTTTAAATTTCACATCAGCAACTGTTTCTAGACCAGAGCTAAAGGAAACACATCTGTTTTGACCTCTGTTTTTTAAAGGCACAATGCTCAAGCAATACTGTACACAACATCAAGCACGCAGAAGAAAGCAGGCAATGCTATGCAGTTTACAGTAATTCAGTTGAGGAGGGAGCTGCTCATATTTCAAAGTTTCATACTATAACAGCCAGCATAAAGAAGTGTTTCAATCCACAACAACAATAGAAGACCAAGGCAGTCTGACCTGCTGTTCTTGGCTTTTCACAAGGAAAAGCCATCCCCAAGTGGAGCCACTGTTAGCCTCCTGTTGCAACAGGTGTTCATCTTTCATGATTGACAGTTTTACATACCAAATATGTCATACTTTGCATCCTGCAATGCTCCATATTTCCAGAAAGGCCAAAGAAGAGGCCATGAAAGTGTGCCAGTCCAAATGCCACTATTGTATTCCAATTTTGATGACTTAACCATTTTTGAAGAATTTTCCGTTAAGGGAAGTCCAAACAGCTTAATCTTGGCTTCCCTAGGTTTCAATTTCTTGTTTTAGAATATAGAGAATTGATATCTGTCCAAACAGCTTAATCTTGGCAGATTTGTAGACAGGTAGAGAAACAAAGGACTCCAACTGCTTAATCTGGGCCCTTGGAAGAAATGAGGATAGATTTAGATAGGAGGGCTGTCAAAAAGAAAAATTGTAAAGCAAGGTCTGCAAGTCTAAGTGCACCCTTCCTGAAGTAACAAAAAATGCTAGATGTATTAGGCTGGGTAGGTAGCCTGGGGTTGCAGAAGCAAGATCTCCTTCAGTGTTGGCCTCGACAAGGAAAGTTCATCTCATCAGTGTTAATGTTAGAAAAGTAGTGTTTTGCTGGCAGAATTCTGGAAGCATGTCTAACTTCCCTTCACTCCCCCTCAAAGTTTCTCACTAACACCCCTAAAGGACCTTGGGATCTGCCCAACAAGTCCTGAGTCCATTTCATTTTTGTGAAACATTAAGTCAAATTTTTGACTTTCTTCATGAAAAGAAGCCACATTTTTTGTGTAAAAGTCATGTTTTCATCTTCTACACAAATCTCTATGTCTATCACCACTTCACAGACTTATCATTGGTCCCTTTCATTTCCACTCTACCAGATCATATTAACTCCTGATTCTACTATATAGCTCCCTAATTGTTCCCCATCCCCATTTACTACTAAAACTATATAAAATCCCCAAAAATATTAAATAACCCCCCCCCCCTTGGCACTATAGCCATATGTTCTAAAAACTGGGGAAATATTAAGTCCATCTGGGACTTATATTTAACCTTTCCTCATTTTGTCCCTTGGGATCAGTTAACCCCTGGTTGAACTGATAGCCATTTATTCCCCTTCACAGTCATCATTCCCAAAAGTTAAATGTTTAAATGTTATGTTAAACGTTAAACTTTTATTTAACCCCCGCTCGATATAAACCCAAAACCCACTTTATTAATGTTTAAAACCCCCCCTACCGCATGAATAATTAAATTAAATAGCGGGTGGGTCCCCACCCTAACCTTCCCCCGCTTCAACCGTCCCGCCAGCCGTTAGATCTGGCCCGCCCAAGATCTACAGTGGGCGGGGCTTTTTCATACGCCAACACGCCGAGCGTTAGCGTCCAGGAGTTCGGCGGTTTTCCCGCCATACTCCCGCCACGTGTCGCCCTCCCGGGTGTGACGGAGCCCCCTCCTCCCAAACCACCCAGGCGTTAAAGCGGTGCGCCCGAAACCGCCAAACTGCCCTCCCTTGGTGACGTCAGCGCCACGTCCTCCCCAGTGACGTCATCACTGATGTCATCAACCTGGGTCGGCCTCCTGCCACTGGACTGTCAAGTCACCCTGCCACATCACCGCCACTGTGTACCGCCACGTCACCCGTCGTACTGCTGACATCATCAGTTGACATCATCCCACCACGTCACCCGCCGTACTGGGTCCCACTCGCTGATGTCATGCTGACGTCATCACTCAAAAAGGCGCGAAAGGCAAAAATCGTGCTTAGGAAGTCCGGATTCAGATTCTGAGTCAGTTTTTCATGCGCGATTAGCGCCTAGCACTAATCGTGCATGGCTATGGGAAATGGGCCAAAATGGAAAGCCCCTCATCGCGCAGCCCCCAGCAAGCCCGAAAGGCGCAGAATGACCTGTTTTTCTTCGCGAAGCATTCAGAAAAGGGCAAACACACTTTTTAAAGCAACAGAAGGCCGAGCATCTGCCATGAAGGATCGATGGGACAATCTAAACCATTCAGAAGATTTTAAAGACTCCAGGATCAGCGCCAAAGAGTATCAGGAAGTGGCAGAGAGTATCAGTTCAGCAACATCAAATCAGTTGAAAGTTAAAAACCTCCATCAAGGTCAGCAAAGCAGTTAAGGCCATTTAAAAGCCTATCTGGTCGGGATTAGTGCACATTAATGCCAATAAAACAGCAACAAAACCAAGTTAGAGGTGGAGATAAAGGAAAAATCACAGTTATTACAGAAGGACTGCACCAGGCTACCCAGGACAGACATTAACTCAGTTTTGAGACAGTTGCCCTCAGCGCAGCCCAAAGATATTTTCATGCATTTATTTCTGGATAAGATTAGGTTAAAGTAATCATTTTCTTTCAGACCTGCTTAGGTCGGCTGTAATAAGTTAGTTTTTGATAATTTTCCCTATATATACCGACCCTCTGTATTGTTTAAAGGGTTGGTTGGTTGATAATCCTCATTAGAGACTCACACTGGATATCAGAGATGTTTTACTTAATCAAAGATTGCTGAAAAGCTTTGGAGGAATGACTGTCTGCTCTGTGTCTAATGGTTTGAAGAATTGAATGTGGAATTCTTGTCCTGCTATATGAATCAATAAGTTTTCCTTATCTCTGTTATTTCAATTTCACATATGCTCAATTCACGTAACAAAGGATTGGCTCAGACTTTCTTAGTTGCACTCTGTGCTCAGTTTCTATGGCTTCTTAATGTTTTCCTCTTGAATTAGGTGTAAATATGAATTCTGTTATGGCTCATGTTTGACCTATTTTCATATATGAATGACTGTTATCTAGGAATTCTTAACTGCTCCTAGATAGAGCTCATTTGTCTTCTTTTTGCTAATCTGAATGAGAGATTCTTAAATTTCCCCTCATTCCTTAGCCTTTAATCCGTCCCTTTTACCTTAAATGATTGTTTCATACGCAGCTAGCTTGCTCCATATTCCCTCTTATGACCAAGAAAATGCACCAGCAGTCCTACTCTTTGACTCCACGCCCAATGGTTCTAGAACTTTCATGCTGTCCCTGCCTCTTTACTTGAAAGTATCATCCTTCCCACCAAAAACAAAACAAAACCCCTTGAACTCAATAACTAACCTAAAAACATTATCAACAAAGCTAAATCAAAAAAGAGAGAGCCCTCTCTGATTGCAGGTCGGCTAGAACCTGCAATCCAAAGATTGGTCTGTGGTTACCTCAGCCGTATCCTTTTGATGTCGACCAGAAGGACAACCTGAGTGATAACAGGTAGGAGTGTGATCCATCATTAGTTCGTAACTTCTACAGGTGCCCTTATCATGGCCTACTGATCTGGAAAAATTACAGAACAACTGTTGGGACATCTGCATATACTTCTGTAATAGGTGGCAGTTATCTGTAGCATGCTTCCCTCCTATCTGACAAATCATGTACCATAATGCAGGCACCATGCTCGGTCCTGCTTGTGCTTCTAGTCTCAATGGCATCAACCCTCCTCCTTCCAGGTAGTTTGCAAAGACTGGACAATGTTCCTTGTTATGTCCCTAGCCTTTACGCTTTATGCACCATACCTCCTCGTGTGCCTTTAGGCAAGTTGTCATGTCATGTTTCAAACTCTGCATCTCCAAACACAGGTTTTTCGACTGCACGTAGATCTGTTGGGCCCCCAAGCTAGGATCTTGTATTAGGGTTTCGTGCAGTATTATTGCAATCTCCAAAGCTTCGGCCTGAGTGGATAGCTTCTACTATGACAAGGTGGTCCTGAGATGTGGCATTAGTGATGCTACAAACCATGTGTGGTGCTTCCCATCTGTTAAGGTCATATTGGCTTCACGAATCATACCTTTCAGTCTCTGATCTAGCTCTAGGGGGTTTCGCCTAGAAGCATCGCGATTTCCTTAAACCTAATAATCCACTGTGTCTCTGATTTTGGTCTGCTAAATTCCCTGTTTAGCGTAGCTTGGATATCCGTGATCCTTGCATTTGGATGGTCATTGGAATGCTTGATGTACCATGTTAGTGCGCGATCCTGCAAGGTGCTAACCAGTGTTTCCTTCTTGATATTATCATCCATGACTCCTTGCGCTTCCCATACAACTTTTACCACGGATCAAAATTGGTCCGGATCTTCTTTCCCTACTCCTTTGAATACTGACAACATTATTGTGCTTGCCATATTGAACTGTGGTGGTGGCGGAGGTGGTGTGGATGGAGATGGGGGTGAAGATGGTGAAACTGGTGGTGGTGTAGGTGGGGGTGGTATGTGCGTAATTCATTGCCTTATGAGATTAATTGCGCTTCTTGGTGAAACTTTTACGAGCTCTTCCTCACTTTCTCGTCAAGGTGAAATCAAGGGGCTTGTTTCTATCTTTGCGTTAGCTTCATTTCTATAGATCCTACCACTTCGTGTAGCCCCAAACATTAATTGATTCGCATAACCCGATTTTCACACAGTAGCATCTTAATCCAGGTGTTCAAAGTTTTAGCGTACTTACCTTGAGGTCTTTTGAGGAAGCATTGTTCTGCCTCTCTATAGCTGACTGAAGTGTCTACCGCGAACTTGGTGATAAAACATCCTATAATTCGGTTGAGCTAATGGTCCACAGTGCACGCGATCTTATCTTCTGATGCTTCTAGTCTGCGCACAAACTCTGGAGCCCACACAATAGGTTTGTCGAGCCTACACCTTCCGTATTGTCTGCTAGCTTTGCGATCCACTCATACAACTCAGAGGGGAAGGATGCAAAGAAAATTTCATGGATTTCCATATACAAGTAGCACTCTAACCACTGTTCGTTTAATACTCGCAGATTCCTGTTTTCCTGCGTCACGAGCTCGTGAATTTTTTTGTCCAACCACCCTTCAATTTCTTTCTTTGTCAGATTCCAATGGCACAACATCAAACATCTCTTATGCAGATCCTTTACCTGGCAACAGAACCATTTATTGGCTTGTTGGGGCCTGACCCAGGTTCAGAGGTGATTTAGCCAAACAAATCCTGGTACTACTGGCCCTTTCGGCAACAGTCCACAGAGCGTGGACTGAGGTCTCACGCGAAGCAGTATGGGAGGGTGCTAAAACCAGGTTTCTGCACCCTGGAGATGTCTAATAATTTCAAGTGGTATGTGGTTCGACCCTGCGCCCACGTCACTGCGCGCACTTACCCATACCTCGCAACCTGAGATGCTACCTTCGTGCAACCCTACTCGGGCACTGAACACTGTTATTACGCAAGTCCTTACTAGTATTCCATTGTTAGTTGATTAACTTAGCTTATTTTCATGCGTAAAGTGTACTTAGCAATATAAATCATTCATGCAATTGTGCACAGTAAATAAACAGTATAATTGCAATTCATATCAAACAGGTAACAACCAAAGAACAGATACAAGGAATTAAGATAAAACTTCTCTTTTTTATTATCTTCCTTCCGCTATAGACTCAACTCTGCCTTGGGCACTCAGCTGCAGGGGTCCGCGCACTCATCTGTGGACTACTAGGCCTCTGTGCACACAGCTATAGAGCCTTCTCCTACTCTATGACCCAAGACATACTTAGACACTTAAAATCTTGCTCTTCGCTTCTAATTTCTCTGTTTGTTTCTTTTACACTTAGAGCCTCACTCTATTTATACAATCCCATGGTCTGCAGACCATGGGTAGGCCGACATTACATTACAAACTAGGGTGGACAACCCTATGACTCTAGCATACTTCTGCGCCCGCAATTCGTGAGGTTTTACAACATCATTCGATCAAAACATGGGCTTTAAGCCCCAAAACATTCCTCAGGGGGATTCCATGCCCAACATCGACTTACAATTTTCTTCCCCTAAAATCAATAAAGCTCTTATCCTTGCAGAGTTCATTGTAGGTCTCCCTATAGACTCCCAAGTGTCCCCTATCAATAATTCTTTCCTTAACAAACACTTGTTCGTCATATCTATAGATGACCCCTGGTATGGCTACATCTTTCTCTTCCTTTGAACTTAGAAGTTCAACCCTCAGCTCACTCGTGATGATTGCAGGTGAATTCACCGTTAAGCCCCACGTTACGTTCTTATGGGGGACGTCCTCTATCGTCATAGCATCGACACCATTTTTTGCCATTTTCTTACTCTAGAACAAGCTAAGAAGGTCTTAAATGACTTCCATAGTGGATCCTGTGGTGGCCTCTTATCAAGGATGGTCACTACTCAAAAAATACTCTATGTTGATTACTTTTGGCCCATCTTATTTCATGACTGTATTCAAGTAGTTAAGCGATGTGAGCATTGTCAGCGATACGCTCACAAGGCCGAGCTCCACCAACTCCCCTACACCCAGCTATCATCATAGCCCCTTTCTGCAAATGGGGAATAGACTTCATGACCTACAATCCTCATTCTCAAGGTGGACATAAGTACATTGTAGTCATCGCTGACTATTTTATAAAATGGGTAGATTCCATGCCCACATATAATAACACTGCGGAAATTGTTGCTCAATTTTTCTTCAACCATGTCATTACATAGTTCATTGTTCCCAAGGAGTTGGTCTCTGATCATGGAAAAAACTTAGAGAATGAAATCTTTCAAGAGCTATTACAACGCCTTTGTTTTTCACAAGAGTTTTCTTCCCCATACTATCTTCAATGAAGTGGCCAAGTAGAAGTTGTCAACAAAGTTTTTAAAACAATGTTGTAACATATGGTGAGCAATCACAAAGCCAATTGGCATCACATGGTTTTATTAGCCTTATGGGTGTATCACATAACAATCAAAGCATCCACAGGGTTTATACACTTTCAACTGGTATATGGGGTTGAGACTATGCTCCCCATTAAGTGTGAGATCCCTACCTTACACTCAGCCATCGAACTCCTCTCAGATACTTTGCCTTTAGAGAAAAGGCCCACAAAATGAGGACTAAAGCATCCTTTGATCGCAATGTCACCCCTCATTCATTCACAAAGGGGGATTGTTTCCTTTGCTACAATGTTTCCAGATAATATTTAGGACCAAGGAATTTTGAAACATTATGGAAGGGACCATACATTGTTAAACATTTCCTCCTCAAGGGGGCATTGTGTTAGCAAAGCCTGATGGGACTTCCCTCAAAGACCCCATCAACGGGATCTACCACAAACAGTTCTATCCATAACATTCTAAACAACCTTAGAATGTAAATATATGCACCATGACTTATTTTTATGATGATCACCTCATCACGTATGTACACTAAAACTATGCTCTCATCATGTGTTGCAGATGGATCATCTACTAGCCTATCATCATGGGTTCACTGATGGTGCTTCTCGATGGTCGCAAAATTTCACTGAAGCAACCTTGGCCATATACTCTCCTAACCTGACACCCTTCCATCGTAATGGGCTTTACATCAAGTCAGCCACCAATAATCAACCCGAATAGGATGTAGTCATAGGCCTCTTGGCTGATGCCTCCCAACTAGGTCTCAGTCATCTGCATGTGTTCCTTCTCTCCCAATCTATTGTATCACAATTGAATAAAACCCTCGGCGTATGTGATCATGTATTTTTGGAAATACTTGCGTGCACAAAGGTTAGCTCATGGTTTTGATCATATCACATTTATGCATATACCAAGAAATCAAAATCATGCAGTTGACTACATATCTAATCAAATCCTAGGCTGGAATGCATCACATATATATCATCATCAAGGCACATAAAGCATAAAGAGCATACCCATCAATAAATTATAAAATTATATCATATGTATAAGAATCATATCACATAGACAGGTCATGAGAGTTGCCAAAAATAAACTCATATATCTAATCATTGTCAAAAAATATATGTACAAATATACATTCGTTGGCCAATTGCAGAAAAAATGAGACATCAAAAAGGGGGGCATCCTCATAATGAGTGTTGCACCTAGTACATGCAATAAATACATCTAGGGTTGGGGCCCAACACCCCCATCACCACATGCATCCCCTGCACGAGGCCCTCCTACCTCACCCAGTGCTGGAGCCAAAAGAGCTCATGTTTTTGATATAGCCATTGTAAGCCAATGAAGGATAGGGTACCTAGCTCTATCCCAGGCCATCATCTTCTCCATCGTGTCCTCATCCAACATCGCCCATCCATACTTAGCTATCCCATATAGTAGGGCTTGCACCCGATCACATGCATCCTTAGTAGCCCATGTGTGTGCCTCTACAACCTCAATCTACACCTCTTCTACCTCAACACAGATCCACAACACTCTTCCACCTTGTCACCTCTTTTCCATCGTGGCCCACCAGCTTCACCAACTCCACCTGGACAATGAGGATCTTTGTCTACCAATATAACCAACGGATGTCTGATAGGTCTTATATTTGCAATCAAACATACATGGTATCAATATGGACATATATAATATATCATAAATACATGTAAATCATCACAATGAAAAAGGAACAATCACATGCCTATCAGGCGCCAAGCATCGCCTGGGGGCAATCCCATCTCTGGATCTATCTCCATGGAAATCCACACTAGTAGCGGGAAACACAAGTATCACTTAAGGATTGGAAAACTACCAACCCTCAACTGTGGACATCCAATACCACCCTACCTCACCCCCACCTTCCTGGGGCATCATCAGTGCCCATCACTGTTGTTGGGAAAAGTATCTATTCAGAACGCCCCTATCCCACTCTAAGGTGTGACAGTGCCTTAGCAACAAACAAGGAAAACTACTTGTGTATTCTTCTTTATGAAATGTAAACGAAGAGGAAGGATAAACTAACCTGTGTCTTGCGCTAGTTTGTTGATCCAATCGCTCCTCTCTTCAATAGCTCCCAGCTCCCTGCTCTCTTACCGGCCCAGCTTCACCAAATTACTGCAAGATCACAGAAGAGAGAAACTACACGAAGATATAGATTTACATTCATAAAAAGCTTAGGATCAGATTAAGCTAAACATGCAAATATAACAAAACATCACTGATACACAAGCATGTAGAAGAAACTCAAATAGTTTTATTAATGCAATAAGAAGATCCAGGAGGAGATACAACCAAGTGAGTCCCGATCCAGCATCTACCTCCCAGCAAAGGAATCCCTTCCTCACCTCCAACAAAGCATAAATCACCCAATGTACTAATCTTAATCTCAAACCAACAACAATTCTATGCAAAGTACAAAATTCCAGCCTCTGGATCTCTGGGATGAGGGATCCATATATAGATGTAAGCAGAGAGGATGAGTCAGCTTATGTTTTGACTTGTGGCTTCTCTTTGTTAGTTCTTGCTTCCACTTGGAGGCTGAGAGCCTCTTACTCATCCTTGGTCGAACTCAGTGAGGCAAGTGTCATTGAGGAAGATTCTAGAAGCTTCCATTGTCTGTACACCTCGCGGAATGACACTGCCATTTGGCATTTCCCACTCAGCGCACCCTGGTAGTGCATTTAGGTGCGTTGCAACACACCTAGCTAGTGTACTGTGGTGCTTTGCAACGCAGGCAGCTAGTGGAGCACTTGAATTGATCTTGATTTGACTGATTCTGAGTGGGTTTTGGTGGAGAACTTCTAGGAGAAGCTGTTATTGGTTGACCTTGTTCCTTTAGGGGCAGGAACAACACTTTTAGGGACTTTGGATCCCTTGGATTATGGACATTTCATGCTCAAAGTTGTAAGGCACAAAAATGTCTATAACAGTTGCCCCCTAAAGTATGAGGCCGTTTATCGGGTGAAATGCTTTATTAGGAGGATCCGAAGTTCTCTCAATGCTGGGAGGAGACCTGTAATAAGATACAATACAATACATTATTTTTCATACTGTTTTCATGATCTAGCTGAGGCGGGCATTCCCATGATCAGCTTTATAAATTCATTCTTATGTGCATAGGACAGACAATCGTCTGATGGTAGACTGATGATTCTGATGAAATCATCATCCTTTTGGTAGGATGATTATCTGTTCTGTAATGCTGTACATGTCAATGTCTTTATTTTTCCTGAATATATATCGTAGCCCGGATGGATGAAACTAGATCCAGGGTCTTCAATCTCGTCCGATCTTCACTCTAATTACAAGTCGATCCATGTGAGAAATGTTTTGAAGTCGAACATGGAAAGACATCGCTTGATTACCAGTCAATGATGTAAACTGTTAACAAGCGCGAGAGGAATCACCGATAATGATAATGACCCTCAAGGTACTGCAGTACAATTCACGTGGTGTGAATAAAGGACTTGGCGTCGAACACCACGCAAAATCTTTCGGTCGAAGGTCATTGATGTATACCTATCGCCGGAAGTGAGAAACTTGCCATTGAGGCATGCAAGCTTCAAAGTACTGAAGGGGGTGTTCCTAGATCAACTTCTTGGATAATGAGCTGATGTCGACAAGAAGCGATCCGTCAAAGGAGGGCCTTAATGAATCCCACATCAATGACACGGAACGGAGCAAATGATTTTGATGGAGGTGAAAACGATCTTATGATATATGGTTCAGGGTGGCGGTCATGAAAGAATGAAGTATAATGTATGGTAGTGGATGGGACAAGGGTGACTTCTCTGGATGACTTCTCTTGAACATATCGGCGACACTTATATGATGGATTGGTAGCATTTACGCCAAAGGTGGATGGTATGGCGAGACCATGGTGATGTGACTAGTGAATGAAACAACCCAACCCGACTCAGGCACGAAGTGGAAGTGTCATGTTCAAGAGCGACTTGCTACCAATAAAGGTTCTTTGAGTTTCTTCCCAATTTTTCCCCAGTCATTGCTGACCAGTACCTCTTTATTTTTGTCAAGCTTGAGGAGGATAACATATGCTTGTTCTATAATTTTCCCTTTGGGCAAACCCATCGCTATGTTTTAACGAGCCTAGCGATAGTGAAACTCGTTCTCGTCTAAAGACAAGTTTGTCGCTATTAATGTTTTTAACGAGTTTAACGACAAAGATAACTCGGTCCTTTTCCTTTTTAGGGAGTCTGAAAAGGTACGTAAAGATAACTCCAGAAGTCCTTTTTCGTCATCTAATCCCTTAAGTCCGAAAAAGTATAAAACAATACAGAAGGGATGAATTTTCGATAGTTTTAACAAGCCGAACAAAACAAGCGCTCGATATTTTTGTGCAATAATCCCTCAGGTCCAAAAAGATTAAAATCTAGAGGAGGGATAGCACTTTCGGTCGCTTTTATGAGCTGGAAGGCCAAAACTCGGCAATCTTTTCATATTTTACGAGTCAGATGAAAAGAGCTTAAAGAAGACTCGCCTTTTGAGGAACGAGTGATAAAACGGGTAGCAGCTGATTCCAGGTAAGGGTTGGAATTTTCCAATCACGGCAGTGTCACAAGGATGGCTAGTGAAATCACTCTTCGCAGCTGTTCCTCAAAATGGGTAAACAATCAAATGGAGGTGAATGATCGGCCAATGGAAAAGTGGAGGTGACGGTGCAAACACGACCAAGGCTTTAATGGTTGATAATGTTACATTCACGGTGGTTATTTACCAGAGGATAGTTCATTTTTTAACGAGCTTAAACGCGGGTTGAAACACTTGCTCGATCTTATGTTTATTTTTTAACGAGCATGAACTATGTGCTAAAACTGCTCGATTAATCCAGTCATATGATAAGAATGTCTCATTGAAGATGCCATTTTTTATGGAGCTTGCACCTTACAAAGCTTTGCCCCGCATCCTTTCTTTATGCAAGTTCGGAAACGACTAATCCTACGAGTTTAAAGGGTTAGAGGTCCTAAAAATTTAAAAAATAAATAGCCGCCCCTTGCTTGCACTCCAAAAGGTTTGCATGCCCCCAGGTATAAAGTACGATTTCAAGGTTACCCCTCAATTTGCAGATAAAACATTTGTTCTACCAGGAAAGGCCTACCTCTTTCAGGTTATTCAAAGTCTGTTTTATTTGTGGTGCAAACAAAACACTTCTTCGACGATGTCTACCGAGATAAACAAAGGTAAGAGGCGCCGACCCAGCTTACATAACTTTGACAAGAGAATCTTATTCTAGAATAACCCTCTTCCAGCATGGGCGGGGTACAGACTAGTCATATTCTCCCGCGGAAACCTACCCTATACCCAAAGTTTTCCTGCCGAAGCAGACCAGGACGCATGCCCCATGGGTTCCAGTCATATCCTTCCGAATTACTCGCGCTCATCGGGAGGACGGACCGTGGGTTGAGACATTTCTTGCGTGAAGAGACCATTTAGGGATGGTATATGACTATTTACGATGCGTGATCCGGGAAATGAAAGCTGGTCTACGAGCTTGACCACTCTTCCTTCGTGTGGAAAACACATTACTCTAAAGAGTGAGGAGACGATGGCTCCCATGCAATATATATAGTCTCGTCCAAGGAGTAGGTTATAATCCAAGGGTCCTTGAACGACCATCACGTTCATTTGAACGGTCTTCCCTTTCAATGTTATGGGCACATTGGGGAGGATCCCTAAAGGTCGACTGGTTCCTTTATCGAAGCCTGTCAGATTTCTCATTTCAGGCAAAAGCGATGGCGAACCAAGCACTTTCCAAGCAATAGAGGAAAGGATACTCACAGATGCCCCCTCATCAATGATGGTGCCAGCCATGACCATTCTGTATATTTGAACTATAATTAGGAATGGTATGCTTGCTGGCAAACGGGGTTTGCCTAGTTGGTTCCAGTCGAAGGATACAACTAGGTTGCTTGGTGGTGGGACTGAGTAGATGGTCGGGTATGGCTCTGATGAACATCCTTCCTGCGATAAAGGAATGGGTGGATTGCCCCCGTGTTCATTGGAGTCTATGTTGATGAAGAGAATTTGGACGGTGTCATCCTTATCCTCTTCAGTGACTGTATCATTCGAAGATAAAACCTCTGAAGGCAAAACCGAGTCAACTGCCGCCTCGACCTTTTGACTTTCGTCTGGTATGGATTCAGTTGGTTTATCTTCAATGATAGACACTTCAGCTAACCACTTGAGCGGGCCAGCTGGATTCTCAACTAACGAAGGACTCGGCAAGAGTTTTTATATCCAGGAGGAAGTCGTAACAGTGAAACCAGACGATCATCCAAAACTCTTTTAGCTTCGTCTAAGAAGGGACAACGGTGGAGGGCATGGTTGCCTTCGCACAGTCTACAGGGAGGTCTAGCCCTCCCTTTTTGTCCTGGGACTTCACTTTCACTAGTTGACGGTGTGTTTTCAACATGGCTATCAGAGGTTGACGACACCGGATTGTGCAAACGAGGAGACCAGTCCCTTAGTATCCGAGGGATGCAAGGACAATCTCTGTGAAAGTGATCTCCTCTACAAATGACACATGGAGATTTAGGCCTAGTCAGTGCTGTGTGTGGATTTTCTTTAGACGACACTTGTTTTCTCTTATTTGCCTTTGGCTCCTTCTTCTTTTTCTCTTTCTTCTTCTTTTCCTTTTTCTCCTTAGGAACTTGGTTTTTAGCTTTACCAGTCCCATCACGCAAAGAGGAAGGAAGAGAGGAAGAATTAGAGGAAGTAGAAGGTTGGTGGGAAATTCTGGACTCGTCTAACTGCTGATTCGACTGTTCAGGAATAGTGGTGTCCTGAACGACATTGGTTGAGAAGAGCCAAGCCGGCAAGCCAATTGTCAGTCCTGGAAGCGACAATGTGGCCATATGGGGCGCACCAACATCTCCCCAAGAGGAGAAGGGACTAGGATTTCCACCAAGGGGAATTCCTTGGTTGGTAGGCTCCATTTTCTCAACCTAAAGATCAACGCAGGAAAAAGGGTATGAATATTCCGTTTAAAATAAATTTTAACGACGCTTGGACACAACTTGATTTTTCAATTTTAAAGAGTCGAGAAAAAGCAAAAGATGACTCTAGTCTCCTTCGATTTTTAATGAGCCTGAAGTGACAAGTGCTCAAATGGACCTTTTCCGTTAAGGAGTCTGAAAAGGAACGAAAGGGACTGTCTGGAGATCTAGGTAGAGGGTGTGCCAAACCAATCGCAAAACCGCAGAATACTTTTTAGGGTACGGGCGGTCAATCTTCCTTAATGTTGTGTTCAGTGCATTGCGATCAGTAGGGCGGCCGACACGACTTCCTATGGATAAAGTTTTTATGCCTATAGGGGTCTCCCAATATATACTCGACGGTACATGGGAGCACAATCCGTACTGGCACTTATCATCTCACAGTGGAGGAATCACCCAACCAATAGTGAGGACAACAGTTACCAGGCTTTACGACGCCGGAACACGTCTCTAGCCTAGACCTCTATGTTGTGCGTTAAGTTCCAATGCATTGTTAAGTTCATTCAATTTATTTTAGGTTGATCTTTCTTAGAAGTTTGCCTTTTTGGATCACCACGAGATGTAGATACCATTCCTAAATGCAGTCTAAAGATGGTAAGCAAGCTTTTATCTCTTTTCAACAATGAAAATCCTAGCTACAAGGGGAAAAGAAAGACACAATCTTTTCTCAAAGAGCATAGAGCACACTGTAAATGCACTTTTCCTAAATCAAACCATACAAACTGTCAAAATGCAAATGCACATATGCATGTATTTTTTTTCACTTTCTTAATATTGATGCCTAAAAAGAAAGTTGTTGTACAAACTTGAATTCGATTTCAAGTGAAAAACACAAACAAGCTTCTTTTCGAAATCAAAAAGACGATTACGACACTTTATGATTTTGAAGTAAACACTTGTTTCGACACTAGAAATTCACAAATTCAAACCAAAAGACAAAAGTAAAAGCGTAATCAACTGCCAACAACAAACAAACTTACTCCTAAGATCAAAACGACACTTACGACAGGTCTAGATCTAAGGGCGACAGTATGACTAGTTTACTTTTGCAATGGGAAACTGCAAATGATGTAACAAATACACAAAAACAAATACAGTTTCTTTTATACAACTGAGGTGGAATTAAGGCAGAGAAAAGGGGTTTTTAGATAGGTACACACACTGATAACAGGCTGCAAAAATCAGAGATAAAACTGAACAAAATGAAGCAAAGAACCACAACTGCACAGGGCAAAGGCTGATCAGCGCACCTGTTGCACAGAGAAACTGAATTGCAGCGCAGGTAGCCCTCTCGGGACCTGCGTTGAAATGCAGAACCTCTTCACAGAGCCTACGCTGAAGCAGAAACGAGAATTTTCTCTGGGTTCTGGGTCACGGTTTGCAGTTTAATCTATGGTTTTTGGCCAGATAAAAGCTATCAATAAGGTACAATTAGAGGGATGATTTAAAGGAGGACTAAGAGCTATCACAAAGGGCAGTTAGAGCATTTGTGGATCAGCTGTTCAGATCATAAACAGGCCCAGTGAATGGACTAGAGTAGCAGATCTCTACTTTGCATTTGTAAATGGCAAATGCAGTTCGATTCGCCACTCCTAAGTTTATGAGAATAACAACAATAGAAACACAAATAAACTAACTAGATACGATCCCCAACGGAGTCGCCATTCTGTTGTTGGGAAAAGTATCTATTCAGAACGCCCCTATCCCACTCTAAGGTGTGACAGTGCCTTAGCAACAAACAAGGAAAACTACTTGTGTATTCTTCTTTATGAAATGTAAACGAAGAGGAAGGATAAACTAACCTGTGTCTTGCGCTAGTTTGTTGATCCAATCGCTCCTCTCTTCAATAGCTCCCAGCTCCCTGCTCTCTTACCGGCCCAGCTTCACCAAATTACTGCAAGATCACAGAAGAGAGAAACTACACGAAGATATAGATTTACATTCATAAAAAGCTTAGGATCAGATTAAGCTAAACATGCAAATATAAAAAAACATCACTGATACACAAGCATGTAGAAGAAACTCAAATAGTTTTATTAATGCAATAAGAAGATCCAGGAGGAGATACAACCAAGTGAGTCTTGATCCAGCATCTACCTCCCAGCAAAGGAATCCCTTCCTCACCTCCAACAAAGCATAAATCACCCAATGTACTAATCTTAATCTCAAACCAACAGCGATTCTCTGCAAAGTACAAAATTCTAGCCTCTGGATCTCTGGGATGAGGGATCCATATATAGATGTAAGCAGAGAGGATGAGTCAACTTATGTTTTGACTTGTGGCTTCTCTCTGTCAGTTCTTGCTTCCACTTGGAGGCTGAGAGCCTCTTACTCATCCTTGGTCGAACTCAGTGAGGCAAGTGTCATTGAGGAAGATTCTGGAAGCTTCCATTGTCTGTACACCTTGCGGAATGACACTGCCATTTGGCATTTCCCGCTCAGCGCACCCTGGTAGTGCATTTAGGTGCGTTGCAACACACCTAGCTAGTGTACTGGGGTGCTTTTCAACGCAGGTAACTAGTGGAGCACTTGAATTGATCCTGATTTGACTGATTCTGAGTGGTTTTTGGTGGAGAACTTCTGGGAGAAGCTGTTATTGGTTGACCTTGTTCCTTTAGGGGCAGGAACAACACTTTTAGGGACTTTGGATCCCTTGGATTATGGACATTTCATGCTCAAAGCTGTAAGGCACAAAAATGTCTATAACAATCACTGGATTTATGGATCTCTCGGCGGCCCTATTGACACCGCCAACAATGAGTGCAACATCATGACCTTCTCATACAAAATGCTGCAAATCATGCTATCGTAGCAAAAACTCCACAACTCTCCCCTGTGAACATGTGTTAGCTGAGCCATCATTCTCCTTTGGAGGACGCCCTCCTAGTTTTTATACTAGAAAAAACCTCCTCATTAGCTCAGAGGATAAGGACAAACTTGGAATAAAAGAAACCCTAGATTACATGGCCATTTGACATGGTAACGCACCCAAAAAACTAATAGAAAGCATGCTAATGTGAGCTAGGATCCTACAAAATGCATTAACCTAGCCTCTAACACTCTTTTTTTTCCTATAAGGTCGTGTTACCTAACGTTCATTAGATCATGAAGGAAAACTCACATGTTAACTCACTGAGACTCTGAGATTTAGTCAAGCTTGTCTCCGAAAAACATGGAGAAGGTTGACTCTGTTCCATCTTTCTGAAATTCCTTATCCTAACTGAGGAAATCAAACAATGAAATAGCAGTGAAGTAGAGGAAATATCCTCTAGAATTTTAGCTTTTTCTCGAAGTGGAACTAGTGAAGAAATTCGTAAAATCTCAACCTCCCCTCTCCTATATATTGGAGGTTAGGCCTTGGTAATCAAGATCAAAATTTGTGCACTATTATGTTATTGACACGCTGTTGAGAGAGAGAGAGAGGATCTAGGAGCTAAGGGAAGAGTTGATAAAAAAAATCATGGTTGTAGTCATTCTTCTCACAACTGATAATATAGATTTTCTCATGTTCTTTCTATGTCCCAATATCGATACCTTCTTTCTATGTATGCTGATTCAATGGCGAGACTGATGTTTATCATTGACGCATGCTGACTTTATATGTTGTAATATGTTGATGTATTGGATTGATAAAGTTTTATATGTTGTGAAACTCACTTGGTGTCCTTCTTGTGTGCAGATTTAATCTGAGAGCGGGTTGAGGATCCTTTCTCCACCACATTGAAAACTCCAACAAGTTTTTGCTAAGGACAAGTAGGTTACCTTTCACAATTTCTTTGTCAATTCCTATGTTAACATAGCTATGCTTGCATTTGTCCAGTTTGAATGGTTGAAGGTCCTTTACTTATGTCTGACTTAGGTTCTGGGAAACCTGAGAGGGTTTTCTGACCACCACCTATGCATTAATCCCTATAGCATAATTGGTGACTCCACTGGGGATGTTCTTACTTCCCGACTTTGATCTCCTAGTCCCTGGATCTCTATCTCTCTCCACTTATTTTTTTGATTCCCAATCTAGGTTTTGGTCACCCTATGTGCCTTCAAATCATTGTTTTTGTTCATAGCCTCTGCTCAGACCTTGAAATGGCCTTTTTTTATAGTTAATCTTTTGTAACACACCCTCATAGTGTCTTTCATAGCATCATAACACTACCCTTCTTCATACATAGTGCATTAACCATGCTACTCATGCTCTGATTGCCTCAGAGAGCCATGTTGTCAGCTCAAACCCTGAGCATCCACCAAATTCTATAGATTATGGTGTTTGACAACCTTGGTTATGGTCTACTCTAATTCTAGGATCTACACTTGTGAACTTTTTCTAATTGGTTGTATGCATGTTCATTTTTATTTCTGAATAGTAGCTTAATTGCAATTGTTTTTGGAAAAAAGAAAAGTGATTTTTTAAATTTTTTTAGCTTTCTGTCATTTTTTTAGTTGGTTATGTTATGTTATATTTGGTTTTTTCTAAGAGCATTTCATGTTTGTATTGGTTTTCCTATGTTAGGACTACATTGATACTAGTGGTTTCTGAAATGACATATAGCTACTCACTCCTTGTAGGAACTCTTATTCATCGAATGCAAATAAAAATGAATTTATCTTGCATGGATTGAGTTAGAGTCTCACTAAACTATATATGTCAACACCCGCTCCAAATACATTAATCAAGTTCACATAAAATAAATCGTGTAATAAAATTAACCAACCACTCCTTTTCTACCATACACACATATTAGTTTAAGTTAGAGTCTTGGGATAGGCTATTGTGAGTAAACTACCCAGGACTTCAAAACTGAGAGTAAAATCCTGTTACACTCGCATCATTTGGGCTGGCTCCTCTTACAATGGAGTTAAGTGAAAGACAACATCAAAGTGTAAGAGTAGGTAGCCCACCTTTTATTTCATTTTTATGGTTATTCTATGTACTGGGGATCCCCTCGGAAATATCAGAGTTGGGTCAGGGACTCAGGTGTCCTTCCCACACAGTGTACTATCTATGACCATGACCCCCCGTTGGTGTTTGTGATTTGTAGGTAACTTTAGTGGCCATACTTTTTATGGATGAATAAAAGGTGACTGGGGTGGGATTTTCTGGTACCTAAACAAATGAACCTACTCGTCTCTGGATCATTGGGAGGGTTCTCGTCTTCACGAGAGTACTTGGCCCCTTCTTATTGATGTTCGAGCAAATCTCAAGAGTAAACATAACTTTACATTTTTTCGACTCTCTCTTATAGCCTTTCAATACTAGGTTTCATCTACAACTACTTGTGGCTATCAAACAGAGTTATGTTCCCTGACTACTTGCTGATTTCCTTTAGTCTTTTTTTTATTTTTAGGTGCATTTTCTTTGACATTGAGACTATAACATATATCACATTTTTTTTGATAAAATATATCTTTCACTGTGGCTACATTCATCCCTCATCATTTATCTAGATGACAATGAGGTATTCCTCCACTGACTCTAGAGGAACTATCGTGATTCAATGAATTCGATTCTCCTCCCTCACAAGGATATCAATCCCTAGTGTCAAACATTGAATCAAACAACACTTCGCAAGAGACTCTATTACCTAAGGAATTCTTTACCAAAGGTGTCATACCTCATTTAATCCTCCACTCACCAATCCTCTTGGACCTGTTTTTGTTCAGGTTTCACCTATGCCTATCATGTCTTCATTAGTCTCCAGATCCAATGTTTCAATGGTGACTAATGGTTCGTGGTATTTTGTGGTAAATCTTTCTCCATCACAACCTCCCATTCCTATTTTCAGTTCCACACCGTCGATTAGTCACCCTACTACTTAGACTATACCTAATCTAGGCAACCCAACTACACCTGTCATGAGTGGATTTTAGTACCTTCCTATCTCCACCCCTTTTTTCATCTCCTGGACCTTTGGCTATCATCCCTAGTGTTGTTGTTGGTATGACTACCTTCACAATCCATTTGGTTGGAATCCTTTGTTAAGTTCCAACCCCTAGGAATTAATGCCTGGGGGAAATATTTCCATCATGCACATACCTGTTGGGGGAATTCCCATCCCCATACCATTTATAGGGCAACTTGGTCCTTTGTTGATAGATTTTTTTCCTCCTGGTGGAAACCCTACTAGTGGTGGTCCTACACCTACTACAACTTATGTGGCCAACAATATCCCTCAACCCGGTCATTTTGTATTTATTTGGGTCCCTCCTCCTCAACTATAATTGAGTTACGGGGGAAATATCTATCATGGGAGAAATTAATCTTTTGCCACCCAACCTAATATTCCATATGTCTTTCAACTTTATATGACCCCACCCCCACCGCATGGAAACTATTATCCGCTACATCCTACATATTCTTCTAGAAACACATTGATGGGGGGGGCTCTTGGTCCTTCAAGTGATCATGTACCACATTGGCCTGATTTAGGGGCACCTACACCTTTTCCTTTCCTGGCAACTTTAGACATCCCAAATATACACAATATGACTAATGAACCCATCAATCATAACTTACTTTGGCCTCTGATCGCGCACAAGATTCCCGTAGACATCCCGAATTTTGAAGGAAAACAAGGAGATGATACAGCTACACACATCACCACTTACCACCTATGGTGTCTATCAAACTCCATGATTGACTATTTTATCCCACTGAGACTCTTGCCCCACACCCTTACTAGAAATTATGGCAAGTGTTTCATTGAGTTACCATGCGCTTTAGTCAATAATTTTGGTTCCCTTGCGTTGGAACTTCTAAAGCACTTCCAACTTCCTATCTGCTATGAAACCAAAACATTACTCCTTACTACCTTATGACAAGACACTTCCACCCACATCTCTAATCACATCCATGAATGGGTATAGAGACGAAGGCTTTTCAATGACCCCATTCTAGATTACCTCTTAGCAGACTGGTTTTGCAAGTCTCTTCTTCCCCCCATTGAAAAGAACGTTTCCATGGTTGGTGTGGTTATTGAAGACCAATCTATTTGTTATTCCCAACATTTAAATATGATCTATTCATAATATGGCATGCTTTATGATTTTCTCCCTAAAGCCCCATGAACTTCCAATGCTCTCGCTACTCAGCAACCCGTTGTGCGTGCTGACGGCATCATTGCCACTACCTCTATGTTTAATGTAAAACAATTGAGCAGGAAATATTCCTAGTTATCTATTTCTTCCAATGTTGCTCCTACTACCGAATTTTCTAATCCTCCCACTGTTGTGATCAACTCTACATAGTCTACACAAAAACCCATGATAATAACAAGAAGAAAAAGAAAAGGACCACTCCTTTTGAAGAGAAAGACACAACCTAGAAAAACCCTAATAAAAAATCCACTACTAAATCTAACAAAAGGAAAATAAAAAGTTGTCAAGTTCTCTTGAAATATATGGACCAAGGACCATTTAACCTATAAATTTCCTCATCTTCAAGGGTGCACATATTTCCTTGTGAAAAAGGACACTGGCCAGACCCACACGGTCCTCAACAACCCTTTTTCTACTCAACAATGACAACATATTATATCAAACGCACCACCACCCCCACAAGGGGGAATGGAAGTTCACATCCCCCTCCTCCTAGAGAAGGATCATCAACTTTTTACACCTTTGAAATGGTTGACTTATAGAGATGAGCCAAGAACTACGAAAATCCTATCCCTAATAG
The DNA here is from genome assembly GCA_031772625.1 of Pinus tabuliformis. Lineage (NCBI taxonomy): Eukaryota > Viridiplantae > Streptophyta > Pinopsida > Pinales > Pinaceae > Pinus > Pinus tabuliformis. The sequence continues at coordinate 322,307,744 of CM062816.1, read as the reverse complement.
TCCATACACTTCCTGGAGCTCTATTCTACAACCACCTAATGATCTTCATATCTAAAGTCCTATTGCTGACCTTGTGATTCATCCCCCTAAATGGACACTACGATAAATGACAAATAATACATCTGCGCATGCTGTCCAAAACTACAACAATGTAGAAGAACTGGTGCAAACATCATCTGCTATGTCCACCCTCAAAGTATTACAAACTTTCCTAGCACAATGGAAAACTTTTCTTTTGGCCATCGGTGGAATTGATCCTCAGAATTCCAATCTAGTGATTTTTGACATGGAGAAAAGTAAGCCTCTCCTCTCCCATCAGACTGCATTTCAAGTTCAGGTTATGGCGAAAGGAAAATCAATTCATAGCACTGTCATTGATGAAGATGTGTCAACCTATGTAATGTTTAATTCCTGTTGGCTCGCCTTGGGTTCACTCACTCTCTCACCACCGTCAAATTCTCTCAAATATTTTGATGGTCACACTTTCATCCCCAAGGGATACCTTGCTAACTACCCCATCATCCTGAGCAAGAAAACTGTATTGGTGGATATCAAAGTCATAGACCGCCATCTTGACTAAAATCTAATTTTAGGGTGCATATGGACTTATTCCATGACTTTCATTGTCTCATCAATCTTCTGAATCATCCTTTTTCCTTTGGATGGGAAAATTTTCACAATGGATCATCTATCATTCTGTACCCTGGATTATTCCCTGTTAACTAGTAGCAATTTCCCCTAGTGGGTTGCATACCTAATTCTTATGTTAGTATTGGTACCATTCTTCTAAAGGGTTCCTTTCTTTTAGTTTATTTTCCTCTCCCATCGCCCAAGGTTCCACAGATGGTCTCAATGGTCTCTACCATTTTTAATGTCCCAACTAATCCTTGGATCCTCCCATCCCCTTCTACCATTGATTCCTATAGAGATCAGATGTTGTTGTCACTAGTGGAATTTGCTTATCCGCCTATTTAGTTTGCATATGACCCTCTCATTGCTTTGGTTATGACTGATGGTATGCTCCCTCTCCCATCACCCCTCCCTTTATTGATTTCCTTTACGATGTCTTACCTTCAGATGAGCTATCTAGGAATTCATGCCTCTATACGAGCACCCTTGGGATGATTTTCAACATTGTGGTTTGCTATATTCCCCATCAAACTCAAACGCAACTCTCTGAAAATCCTTCCTTTTGACCAACCTAAGGTTGATCCTTCTACCTATACGACTATTCAAACCCTAGATGCAGAAAGTAACTTGGGTAATATTTCCAAAACTTTACTCATAGATATTTTGGTCAAAACAGGTATCATGGAAAATATTCAGATTGGAGTTGACTGCACCCCTGAGGAGATTGTGAACTTCACCTACCTCTTTAAGAATTCTATAATTTTTTTTCTTGGTATTATGATGAAATGACCGGTATATATCCATCTATTGTTGAGCATGAGATCAAGATTTATGAAAATTCTAGGCCTTTTTGGCAAAGACTTTAGCCTATCCACCCTCAGGAAACAACTTCCATCAAGGCAGAAGTCGAAAAATTGCTGAGTGCTAGTTTCATCTATCCCATTCCCTTAACATAATGGGTATCTAACCTGGTTCTTGTATATAAACAACAAGGTACCATCCATGTATGCGTCGACTACTACGATATGAATTCTTGATGTCCCAAAGACAACTATCCTGCCCTGTTCATTGACCAAATTATCGATGATTGCATTAATTTTGAATCGTTTTCCTTTATGGATGGCTTCTTAGGATATAACTAGACTTATATAAAACTCGTCCATCAACATAAAAATGCCTTCATTTGTCCTTAGGGAACTTTTTCTTATCACAATGTCATATTCGGTCTCAAGAATGTGGGAGAACCTTTAAAGAGGGAAGTGGAATATGCCTTTCATGATATCAAACATGTCATTCAGGTGTACTTGGATGACCTTCCAGCCCATTCAAGGAAACATTCCCAACACCTATCTCATCTCTTATCTATTTTTCTTAGCTATAGTTTCTAAAATATCCATTTGAATATGAATAAGTGTATATTTTTTTTTGAGTCTGCGAATTTTCTTGGATTTATTGTCTCAAATCACGGGATACAAGTTGATCTCAATAATATTAAGGTGATTACTCAATTTCCCTCACCACAATTCATACATCAACTCCAAAGTTTGCAAGGGAAGGTAAACTTCTTACATCATTTCATCGTAAACTACACCGAGTTAACAAAATATTTCATGCACCTACTAAAGAAAGGAGTGCCTTTCTTGTGGGACAATCAAGCACAACAATCATTTGATGCCTTGAAAGAGGCACTAATTTCGGCCCCACTTCAGAGCCCTCCTAATTATGTACGTGAATTTTTATTATACCTTGTAGCCTCACCATCCTATATAGGAATGCTCTTGGTCCAAACACATGATGATCACAGTGAGCATATAATCTATTACCTTTCCAAAGGTTTTGTTGGACCTTAATTACGACGCTCACATTTGGAGAATCTCTCATTGGTAGTAGTCCTTGATGTCAATCACTTTCAACACTACATTATTTTGCGCCAGACTACCGTCATTGCCCTAGAGAATCCCATGAGACACATTTTGTCACATCAAGTTATTGGAGGAATGTACTCTAAGTGGATCATGATCCTATATAAATTTGATTTGGTCTTTGCCACTGCCAAGGTGAAAGAATCCTTAGTCTTCACATAGTTATTTTCAGATCTTCCTAGAGTCAATCTGGATGAAGTAGTCCATGACCCTATGCTAGATGAATATGTTTATCTGGTCGACTCTACTGACTTGTGGTATGGATAAATTCTTATGTATCTCCAAACCCAACTTTTCCACCCAAATATATCACGATATGACCATCGTTTCATCCACCACCAAGCAAATCATTACCTAGTGCTTAATGATACCATGTAGCATCATGTCGTTGATTTAGTTCTTCAATGTTGTCATGCCTTGGATGAAGTAGAACAAGTCCTTAATGACTGTCATGCTGGAGTGTGTTGTAGTCACCTTTTTGGCATGGATACATCCCATAAAATCTTACGCATAGGATATTGTTGACCAAATTTATTTAAGGATTATTTTACTACAGTCCAACGGTGCTACCCCTGTCAAATATTTACAAAGAAAATAAGTGTGCCCCCTGCCCCACTTCACTAGATAGTTGTTGTCGACCATTTTTCTAAATGGGGAATCGTCTTCATCACCTGTAACCCCACTTCCATTCATGGTCAAGTTTATATTTTTGTTTTCGTTGGCTACTTTACAAAATGGGTTGAAACCATCCCTACTTTTAGGGATGATGGAGAAACTATCACATTATTCCTATTCAACCAAGTCATCTGTCATTTCGATGTACCCCACACAATAGTTACAAACCATGGATCACACTTCTAGAATCACACGATGTTTGACTTAACATCTATGCTAAGTTTTCTTCAATATCATTCTTCTCCCTACTACCCATAGGCTAATGGCTAGGTGAAATCCATCAAGGGTGTCCTCAATACCATGATCCACTAGTTAGTAGGAAATCACAAAATCCGTTGGCATAGAATGTTATATACTGCACTTTTGGCACACCAAATGTCAGTAAAAAAAAGCTATAGGCTTAACGCCATTTCAACTTTCTTATGGCCTGGAAGTAGTTTTCCCTATCGAGTGTCATATCCCATCAGTTAAACTCATTATTGAACTCTTTCTTGGTACCACTGTTGAAGAGGAGAACTTTATATCACTCAATAATTTGGATGAGACTCATTGAGATGTTGCACTAGCTCTCGAAGCGCATAAATGTCGTGTCAAATCTCAATAAAACAAATGTGTCAAACCTTGTTCCTACCAAGAAGGCAATCTCATCTTAGTCTACGATAAAAAACATGACCTCTTGGGGGTAGGAACACTTCAACCATTATGGATTGGTCCCTATGTTGTCACTAAGGTTCTTTCAAAAGGAGCCTATGAACTTTAGGACTGTGATGGAATCCCACTTGTAGAGCCCCACAATGGGCTTTATCTCAAAAATTATTTTTCCTAGTGTTGCACTAAGCATGTGCTTTGTAATTTTATGTATATAATTTTTGTTTCTTTTTGGTGTGTTTGGGTAATTTTTTCTTTCGATGGTTATTTGTTTCATGCATACGTCTTCTTTTGCATAGATTTCTACTTCACTCTTGCCATATGTCGGATATGCAGATGGTGTTAGTAGTCACACATGACACGTTGCATGAGTTTCTTTGGTTATTTATATAACTGAGTCAGAGCTACATAGTTCTGTTTGGGTCGTCCTTGGTTATGCTACCAACAATATTGCTGAGTATATGTGTGTCATCGAACTCCTTACAGAAGCTATATCTCTCAGCGTATCCAATTTAGTAGTCAGGTTGGACTCCTAGTTGGTTATTATGCATTTGAATAATCATTATCACATTCACAATCCGATCTTATTGGTGGGCTCCAGTATTGTAGCAATAATGCTACAACTCCTGGAGCTTCCTTCTCTAATTTTATCAACCCGGTAATTCGTAACAAACTTGGAAGTGACGGTGCTGTATGCACAAGTACTAGCTCTTGTCGCAGCTGTCACTTGGTCAGCTGGCACAAGTCCGCTAGGGCTCAAGCCAACTTCTATATGTTCTCAGAAGAAGCTTTTTAAGTGATGAACGAAAGCTATCTCAAAGGAAATTAACCTACTTTGCAAGAATGAACTGAAAGCCAACAAAACATGGAAACCCTAGTAAACCCTAATTCTACCAGCTTAATCCTTATGATGCAATGGTGGGAATGCAACTTCTAAAAGTGATGCCATTACTTCTATTGAGATGAGATGCATGTGTCTAAACTACTTTCATCTGAAGAGAACATGTTTTTGTATTTTTGCTCAAGTTGTTGGAGTTATTATGACTGTGCTTCTTACTGGGTCTTGACTGTGCAGGGGTAGATCAAGGGGAGGAAGGCTTGGAAAAGGTCAGGAGGACTCTGAGAGGGTCCAAGGGATCCCTAACATCATTCCACAGAAGTTCACAAAGTTCAGATCCCTAGCAACCGTGTTTGCAAGCTTCTACAGGATGTCTGCAGGGGGTTCTACAGGAAGTTCAGGATTTCTACAGGAAGTCCCGTAATTTCTACAGGATGTTCTGCAATCGGAGTTTTGGGTGATGGATGAGTGAATGAGCTGTATGGGTGGATAGGGAGGTAGGAGGGGAGCTTGTGATGGCTTATGGACAGAGAGATGAGATGGAGAGAGGGTGTGTAAAGCTGGTTGGTCTAGAGGAGGGTAGAGGCAATGGAAGGCCGAAAAGATAAAACAACGTGGATGATAGGAGAGTTGGGAGGCAAATGATCTAACTGGGAGATAAGTAGATGGCCTAGGCACAGCTTAGAAGGATAAGGAAACGATGGAGTGGTGTTGCGCAGTGTAAATGAAACAAATCACCCCTGTCTTGCGTATAATCGAAATGTCATCAACCTACTCTAACTGTTTTATTAGAAACCAAAGAACAGCAATGTCGTTTTTAAGGTAAAATCGTGCATGGTGCTGAAACAAAGAGTTATTGCTCAAGATCTAAATGCATGGACACTTCTACAAACGGAAATATTACGTTAAAGCTTGCATGAACATGTAAAACTGTGTTTTTGGTAGTTGGCACGGTCTGCACTCCCAGTCCCTAAACAGAGGTGAAAGTGAGTGTGCATTCAACCCTTTTTGGAACTCAGATTAACTTCAATCTCCCTACTCTAATCTAAACTACTGAAGCAACTTTGTTCATAACACTAACCTATGTAACCACACCAAGAAATTTGAATCAGCAAACTGTGTTTCCAAGTGCATGTAAAGGAAAAGAAATATAATGCTGAAAGAAAGAAAGGTAACAATACAAAGGAAGGAAGCCTTAGGCTCTCAGGTTGGGCCCAACCCTGAGAGCTTAAGCTCCTTTAAGAACTCAGAGCTGCCTCAAATCTGCCTGCTTATTCATTAAAAGATAATAGTCAAAAGTCTGATAACATGCCAAAAATGGCTTACAAAGAGCAAAACAGGGCTATAGCTCGTAATTCAGAATCTGCAACAAAGTTTCAAAAGTCTTTTTTCGAAGGCTACAGCCTCAACATTTATACATTATGAGGGCCAAGCTGGCCTCCTAAATTAGTGGGGCTTGGCTGACCAACTAAAAGTAAACTGTTGTTCCCTTAGAATCCGTTGGCTGCCTTCTAGCTCGGTGGTGATAACTGTTGGAGCTCGGAGTTGTGGGTGGAGATCACGAGGAAGGCCATTCAATGCCGTGGACAACCTTCCTACAAAACCTCAATGCCACCTTGGCTGTCTCCTAGCCTTCATCTGCGTGGTTTTGCTCCATTTAATGTCAAAAAAACCTGACATAAACATGTATTAGCCACCTAGGAATAGTGACTGCCCTTCATTCGTACAAATAACATAAATATACTAAAAAATGATGCATAAGTCATGAAAAATGAAGGGTTGAGCAAGGGTAGTGAGGCCAAATGAGCCCAAAATGTTACCAAATTTGGGGCTCATCATCACCCCCCAGCTAAAATATTTGCTCATCCTTGAGCAACTAATCCAGCTCCTCATCCTTCATTGCCTTTACTGCCACCCTCACATCCCAAGCCTCTGTAGTAGTGTCCTCCTTACTGATATGGAACCCAGCCTTTCTGTTCACCTCTTCCCACTGTTCATTATCATCTTTCTCTGTGCTGCCTTCCATCAATCCTAGCAGCAATGGTGGGCTTAGCTTGAGGCCAATCCAGCTGGCCTGGAGGTTTTGCATGGATTTCTTATAGAGGGCCACCCGTACTAGAGCTTCCCTCATCCGAGTTGGGGTATGATACTCTCTGATTTTCAGACTGTGGGCCAATGTATTCCATCGGCGGGTGCAAGCTTGGACATATTTGTCTCCTAACAGTCTCTCCATGTCCTCAAAATGCGCTATGGACTGGGCCTGCTAATCCATATATCTCAATGAAGCTTGAGGGTCGGTGGAAAAGTGTTGGTGTGCGGAGATTAGTGCAACTGGATCCCCTGGTTCTGCTCTAATTAGCAATGTCTCATTCAGCTCTCGATTCATGACCGCTTTGGCTTCTGCTGCTCTTTTGTCCTCATGGTTCAACCATGAGGCAAATGCCATTAATTGCATAACTCCTAAGGCCGTATTGGGATCCCATGAAATTACATTAGGCAGGGCCAAATTATGGAGGTAGAACTCCGCTAATTTGGCCTTATCCTTTGATGAGCTGGTACTGCATAATTCAGTGAATTGCTGCGGGTCTTGGAGCTGAGAGATACCCCTTTGCGCCAAGGTATTGATTTGAAATTGCATCCATTGGTCTTTCAGGTACAGGCCATAGGATTTGGCCGGCTGTCTGCATTGTATAGCATCCATGGCCCAACTGGCCATGCAGGCCAATTGTGCCTCTTTCTGCTGCAGCTGTTGTTTGAGAGCTTGCACCTATATTTGTGCTTGCTGTTCTGCTTCCTGTAGATGCAAGGTTGGCTCCCCAAGACCGGTTTGCAGTTCCTTTTTGCCTTGTTGTTCTGCTGTGCTGTCCCCTGAGGGTGTTCCTGTTCCTCTCCTCAGCTCTTGTAGCTCCAGTCTAAGTTTTTCGTTTTCTTCCTGTAGGAACACCCGCTGGCAATTTGCCACGTGTTTAGCCATAGCCAATTCCTTTCTAGCCTCCTTGAGTTGTTCCTCCAAGGGGCCTATGTCTGCCACACCTTTTGATTTGGCTATTTTCATCCACGTGTGGGTTCGTGCTCGCTCTTCCTCCAATGCAAAGAACAGTGGCACAGTGAATTTCTGAGGTATAATTTTGCTAGCCTCTAAGAAGTTGTAATATGAACTCAGACTTGGCTGAGGGCTAGGCTCTGGAATATGCTCTTTCTCTACTCCTTTTGGTGGCTCTACTTCGCCCTCCCTCGGTGGTGATGAGGGTGCTTCTCCTTCCATCCTCTCGGTCTCCTTAAGCCGAGCTAAGGTTTCCTGTAGAGCATCCTCAGCATCCTGTAGCCGGCTTTTGAGGCCAACTGGTCCAACCTATCCTTCCAAGTAGTTTTCTTCGGGCTCCCCCTCCCATAGGTGACTGATATCTTTGAGGGGGACCTCTCCTTGGGCGAAGTAGGGGCATCCTCTATAGTGATTGGGCTGCTGGATGGAGGCTGTGGCTTGCCCGTTTTTATTCTCACACTTCTCCTAGCTTTGAAATATAGAGGGGTCTCCCTCTTTCTCTTCTCCTTTGGCTTAGGAGGTGTACTGAGGGCGGCCAGCACGGCTGCTGCCTCCCTTGCAAGAATGTCAGCTTTCTTCTCCTTGGGTTTCGCTTTCTCAGGGCTTCCTGTAGAAGACCCTTTTTCAGTTGATTTCTGGCTTCCTGTAGAAGGCGGTTTTGGTGTTCCTGTAGAAACAGGTGGCACCGCTTTAGTTTGTTTTGCTAAATGTGTTTTACTTTTTGACTTGGTTGCAGCTGTTGTCGAGGTGCCTTTGCTGACGTGGACCTGCTCAGCCTTGTCCACTCTGCTTTGTAATCTTTTCTCTCTGGCCGTCAACATGGGTGTGTCATCCTTCTCTTTGGCACCCTTTTTCTCTTGTTTCTTCTTTTGCTCTTTCTTCTGCTCCGTGGTCGTGGTCTTCTGGCCTTTTTCTTTCTTCCCTGCGGGCACTGACTCCATCTCCTCACTGCTGGATGAACCGAGCTCTTCGGTCAACATATTTATATCACCATCCTTGGTCAAATTTCTAAAGGCTTCCCATGAGAGAGGAACCTTGTATGTGTGGAGCGCATCCTCCACGAAGAGTTTAATGAGTCCATGGTGGGCTACCTGGTCTGGTGTGCCTTCTTTCAACTTGGTGGCACATTCAATCATAGACTGTAGTAGAAAGTAGGGGATACTTAGTTTGTTTTCTACAAGTAGGTCCATCTGATGCCTTAATTCCGTGAGTAACCGAAAATGGTACCCATATACAATGCTAAACCGACCTTCGCAGGTGATGTACTTCATAATCTGGAGGCTAACTTCACTCCAAAGTGGCAGTAAGCTGGTTCTACGAACCCCGTTTTTATCTTCTGAGAATTCCTCCTCTGGGGGGAAGAATTCCTTCTTAGCCTTCTGGCCCAATTTCCTTTCTTCTTTATCCCATGGTAATCCCATTGGGAGCTCAGTAACTCGGCTGATGAATTGTGGGGTGAGTCTGAGACTCAAACCCCTGAAGTTGACGGTGGCCAATGTTTTGGATTTCGGCTTCAGAGCTTGCAAGAACTCCTCTGCCACCTCATCGTCATAGCCCTGCAATTTGTCGCAGAACGACATCCATTGCGCTTGCGTGAACAGCTCCACCACCTCAGGATTCTCTCTTAGCTTTGTTGAGTCGGTTGGTTCCCTTCTGATGAACCCACCCAGCATGGTGAAAAACTGCTGCGTTAGCTGGAGGTGGCGAGTGCGGAAGAAAATTGGCCTATTGGGACAGAGCGTAGAATTACGCCTCTGCCACGCATACAATTCACGAAAACTTATCTCCCGATGAGCCTTAACACGGCTTAATTATAACTCACATCCTGTAGGACGACAATTCATGCAAACGGCAAACAATACTTGCAATTTTTTTTACGACCAGACTGTAGAACGTCGACTCTGCCACCCTCGAAACCAATTGCATGGAAGGTTCAGGCTTACCTTTTTAATCCGCCACCTTTTGACGTGAGGAGCCCAATTTCCTGTAGAAGCAGCGCACGAATTCTGGAGGATACTACAGTGGGTCTGCGCCTTCTGTGCTGCTATCAGACGTTCGAACGGCCGACGGCTTGGAGTGTCGAGCTTCAGAGGAATGCGGATGCTCACTCGACTTCCAAACGGCTGATGATAAATGTGTGGGGTGGCGATCTAGCCGATAGATTTGAATCCGGCGGAATTCGTGGCGCGGGGCTGAGCTGTCCCTGCCGGACCATTGGATGATGTCGTCTACTCATTCCCCTGCAAATTCCCTGACTGCCGCATCATTCTCCACAGATCCGCCACCGCCATTTCTGTTAAAACGCGCTTCTCCCTGACTGGACGGTTCTCACGTGTCCACTACTCGTTCTTTTTCCACGGCCACCATTCTACACATCCGACTAGACCAGCTGATTGGTCGACGTGGCCAGTTGAATGACCATGCAACTGCTCAACCCGTTCATTTCATGCTTGCAAACATTTCAAAGTAATATTCATGTAATTCGACAAAAGAAAGGGCGAGGCACTTACCTGTGCGGCCGCGACATGCTTTTCTAGGCTTCAGGACGACGATGACTAGATTTGCTTGTTGCTGTTATTTGCATAGGTCCAGATTTGCTTGCTGCTGCTGCTATTTGCACAGGTCCGGATTTTCTTGCTGCTGCTGATGATGAAGCGTATGACTCCGCTGCATGCGCCCGCTTTGTTATTGCATGTTGCAGGCGATCGAATGGTGTACACTCTAGTTGGCTAAACTGCTACGGGATTCCTGTAGGATGTCCTGTAGCAGTTTGTCCTCCTTGGGTGCATGCTGAACGATGAAGACAGTGGCATCACGATCACGCTCGCAGGGCCCTTGGATAGCTAGGTTGAGTATTGCATGGCATCTCAGCGTCTTCTTTCATTTCAGAATTGCTTCCTCTTGATAATTCACTGATCTGCTTTGATTGTGCAGGTATCTTCATTGCATGTCGACAGGGGTGGTAGAAGGAGGTGACAGCAGTGTGTGAGGGAGAAAATAGTAGCTTGCATGCGTCCATACTGGACCTTGGTCGTTAGATCTCCTCATACAATTAGTTCTGGGCCGTCCAAAACTTCTACAGGAAGTTTCCTGTAGAAATACAGAACTTCCTGTAGAAAGTCTGTAACTTCCTGTAGAAAGTCTGTAACTTCCTGTAGAAGACTAAGCTGTGATGAAATTGTGCCCATACCTTGGAGAAGATGAGTGTTCTCGGAGGAGGTGCTGGTAGGGTCTCCTGGCAGCATGATATGGACCCTTGTCTTCAAGTTGAGGGACCTCTTCTTCCTTCATAAACCTGCAACCTGCATGCATTACCACATTGTGAACTTGCTGTCCCTGTTTTTTTCTTCTTTTTTTTCTCTTTTTTTTTTTTTTGAAAAACAGCAGGGGTGCCTCAATGAGGTTTTCACCCTTGCCATCTGCCTCAAGCGCCTCGGAAAGGTTTTCACTCAAGGGTCTTTTTCATACTTTTTTTCTCTTTTTTTTGAAAGACAGCAGGGGCGCCTCCATGAGGTTTTCACCCCTACCATCTACCTTGGGAGCCTCAGAGAGGTTTTCACCCAAGGATCTTTATTTTTTCTCTTCTTTTTTTTTTTTTTTTTTTTTTTTTTAAGATCTTCAGGGTATGCCCAAAACAGAGGCAGAACCCTTCTCTATGACCAGCACTGATTTCTCCACAGTTTTAATGAATTCTTGTATTGAGAGAGGTTTCCTGTAGATTTTCAGTCGATGCCCATTGACAAGCATGGGGATGGCCTCCTCGTCAATGGTCCGAATGAGGACAGATCCATTGTCATGACATTTCTCTACTGCATATGGTCCCAGCCATCTGGTTCTCATCTTCCCCTTGAAATCTTTATGCCTGGAATCATACAACAGTGCCCAATCTCCTGGCTAAAATTGCTTGTCATTGAGGTGTTGGTCATGCCACACCTTCCTCTGAAGTTGAACCACTTCTGTGTGAAGAAGGGCCTGCATTCGGTGCTCATCCAATCCATTCAGCTGCAATAACCTTTCTTGTTGGGCATGGCTGAGGTCTAGGTCCAGCTGAGCTGCCATCCTCAAAGTGTTGTATTCAAATTCGATAAATAGCAAGGCTCTCTTCCCATAGACTAGCTCATAAGGTGTGAAGCCGGTTGTGGTCTTCCAAGTGGTGTTGTAAGCCCATGTGGCCTCAACCAGGCGATCTGCCCAATTCTTCCTGCTGCTGCTCACCACCTTAGTCAAGATCCCTTCCAATGCTCTATTGGTGACTTCCACCTGCCCATTTGCTTGAGGGTGATAGGGGGTGGAAGTCCTATGCTTGATTTTGTGATGAGCTAGTAGGTCTTCAATTAAGTTGGATGTGAACTGGCTTCCTTGATCGGTGACTAGCTCTCTTGGGTAGCCAAACTTGTAGAAGATTTTTTCCCTTAAGAACTCAGCGACCTTTTCTTCTGTTGCTGCTTTGATTGCCTTAGTTTCTGCCCACTTTTTCAGGTAGTCAGTGCACACAATGATGTAAGACCTTTGCCTCGAAGGAGGGTTGATTGGACCCACAAAGTCCATACCCCACTTCTCAAATGGCTCAAGAGTCACTTGAGGTTGGAGAGGCATCTCATCCCTTTGAGTCGGTTTCCCCATTCTTTGGCATCGGTCACATTGGCTGATATATCTTCTGACATCTTGATGAAGTGTGGGCCAATAGTAGCCTGCCTGCAGGATTTTGAAGGTGGTCCTCTTTGCTGCAAAATGTCCTCCACAAGGTCCATCATGATAAGTGAGGAGGATATCAAAGACTTCCTCCTCCCTTACACAACGCCTTAAGATCTGATCAGGGCCAAGCTTGAACAGGTTGCCCGCGATCCAAGTGAACGAGGCACTTTTTCTGACGATTCTACTCTTCTCTCTTGAGGACAGGTGCGGAGGGAACTGTGCGGAAACAAGGTAGTTCGCTATATCAGCAAACCATGGAGAGAGTACTGAAATAGCAAACAGATTTTCATCGGGCATCTGGTCATCCACTGTTCCATCCTTATCTGCAGACAAGTCCAATCTAGATAAAAAGTCAGCAACAACGTTTTCTTTACCTGGTTTGTCAACAATGGTCAAATCAAACTGCTGCAACAAAAGTAACCATCTAATAATACGAGCATTCACATCTGGTTTATTCATTAAATATCTAATTGCAGCATGATCAGTATGTACAAATGCTTGATAGCCAGTGATATAATGTCGGAACTTGTTCAGTGCATGGACCACGGCCAAAAATTCTTTCTCGGTTACAGTGTAATTCAGTTCAGCTTTGGATAAGTTTTTGCTAACAAAGTAAATGGCATTTGGAAGCTTTTGTTCAACTTGTCCTAAGGCTGCCCCTATGGCTTTGTTCGAGGCATCAGAGTGGATGTGGAAAGGTAGGGCCCAGTTTGGACCTCTCAAGATTGGGGCAGACACCAACTTGTCCTTTAATTCATTCAGAGCCCTCTGACAATCGTCAGTCCATTTAAACTCCACATCCTTTGCCAAGAGGCCAAAAAATGGCGAGGCTAACTTGCTGAAGTCTTTAATGAATCTCCTGTAATACCCTGCTAATCCTAAGAAACTCCGAACATCCCTTACCTTTTGAGGAGGTGGAACCTTCTTGATGAGAGCAATTTTGTTAGGATCCACCTGTAACCCTTGGCAAGAAATGGTATGGCCTAGCACGGTCCCTTCAGTCATCAAGAATTCACATTTTTCAGGACTAAGGGACAGGTTCATCTCAATGCATTTGGTTAGGACTTTTCCCAGATTGGACAATGCTTCCTGGAAGTTGGACCCATAAGGAGTGAAGTCATCCATATAGATTTCCACTGCATCATGGACCAGCTCAGAAAAGATGCTCAGGACGGCTCTCTGGAAGGTAGCAGGAGCATTGCATAGCCCAAAGGGAAGAACTCGGTAGGCAAAGGTATCCCAAGGACAAGTGAAGGTGGTCTTATCTTGGTCTTCCGGGCTGATTTGGATTTGGTTGTACCCACTAAACCCATCTAGGAAAGAGAAGAACTTCTTTCCTGCCAGTCCATCCAACACTTGATCTATGAAAGGTAGAGGAAAATGGTCTTTCTTGGTAGCTTTGTTCAGTTCTCGGTAGTCCACACAGATTCTCCACTTCCCATTTTTCATGGGAACCAACACTAGAGGGGACACCCATTCGCTATCCGAGATGGGGTAGATGAATCTGGCATCCAACAGTTTTTGCAATTCTTCCTTGACAATGTCTTTAAGGGCTGGATTCATTCTCCTCTGAGGTTGCCTAACCAGTTTACAGTCCTCTTTGATGTATATGTGATGGGTACAGACCGAAGGATGGACTCCTTTCATCTCCTTATAGCTCCAAGCAAAAGCATCTAGATGACTGGCCAACAGGCTACACAACTCCTTTTCCTGGGAAGGAGATAGGGAGGAGCTGATCTTTAACGTTCTCTCAGGGCCAAACTCCACATTCTTGACTCTGGGAGTGACAGGGTTGGTCACACAAAGATCCACTAGGGCGCTGGCTTGGGCATCCTCCACCAATTTCTCTAAGGATAGTGAACTGGGAGGTGGATTCTGGATCAAGGTCTCAATCAAGTCATCCTCGGTTGGGGGGTCTCTTCTAGTGGTGTCTAGGGTGCACAAAGGTGCTGAGTACACCTCATCCTCTTATCCTTCCTCCAACCAAAGTGGTAAGTCATGCTCTAAGGAGGGTTGGGCAGGAGGGTATAGGACTAGCTGCTTGGACATAGGACCATTTTTGATGGTCATGTTTCCTGCACGATAGCTTATGTAAGCATCTGCAGTGGCTAACCAAGGCCTTCCCAAAATGAGAGGGTATCCAGTAAGCTTTGCCTTTGGTTGCAGAACCAAGAAATCTGCAGGGTATTCCCAAGAGTCAACAGAGACCAAGACATCCTCCACAATCCCTTCGAGAATCACGGTGGAGCGATCTGCTAGTTGCAGGACTGTCGAGGTTTTCCTCAAGGAACCCTGAAGGTTGAGTTTGAGCATGGTATCCCTGGTCATCACATTAATGGAAGCCCCCAGATCAATCAAGGTGTGAGGTATGATGGTGCCATTGATGTGGACATCTACTACAAGACTCCCAGGATCTAGATACTTTGGGCAGATGACTTGTCCCAACATGAGGTCAGACAGTTGTCCTAAGACATTGATGGTTGAAGCATCTCTCTTTCGCCTGCCTGGGTGTTTGAAACACTTTTCCTTAACCAGTTTGTTGTATATCGGTACATCTTTGATGGCTTGGAGAAGTGGAATTTTCACACACAACTGGTTGAGTTCTCCCAGAAGCTCATCCTCCTCTGGGTTGGGTTGTGTGGTGGCCGTTAGTCTCTCAGGAAAGGGTGGAATAGCCTTTGGTTCACTTTCCTGTTTATCTTCCTCATCCTCTGGGGGAGGAGGTTGGCGATCCGGAAGAGTCTTTCCAGATCGAAGATTGATCTCCTGGATCTCCACAGCATAGGTAGGGCATGATGTTTCCCCAGTATATACCTGCTGGTCCTGTCTGTTGTTGAGGTTCGGGTTCGGTTGAGCAGGCATTTGAGGTTGCCTTGGGGGAGCAGGAGGTAATGGTTGTGGTTGAGCTGGTGGTGGAGGAAAAATGGCGGGAGGAATATTGTATTGGGGCCTCCACCCCGATTGAGGTGCATTCCACTGAGGTTGTGGCTGGGCATGTGAGTGATACGAATGAGTAGTGGGTTGAGTATGATACTGAGGTGGGTAAGACCATGGAGGAGGCACAGACCAGGAAGGCATAGGAGTAGATTGGTTGGGGCTGTAATAAGCTTGGGGTGCCCCTTGCATCCCCTGCTGGTAAGGTCTAGGTCCTTGTGGCCTCCTTTGGTTGAGGAAATAGAGAGGTTCAGTGGGGGCTTCTGTCCCTTGATACATGGATTTAAGCCCAAGTAAGGTTGGACATTGATTTGTGGGATGGTCCTCCTCACAAACAAAACATACTTCAACCGAATGTAATGGGCATTCGTTCTTAGGGTGTTTCCTTGTGCACCTAGGGCAGAAGATAGCCAAGGCCCTCTCAGCTTCTTCTTTCTTCTGCTGGATCCTGAATGTGTCAAGTTGCATGGCAATGGTCTGTCTCACCTCACTCTTGAGATCTTCTAATTGATTTGCAAACTCATGTTTGGAGAAAGGAATACTAGCTGAGAGGAGGTTTCCTCTACCTCGTTTCCGGGCTGCCCTAGAGTGGTTTCTAAACACAGTCTTTATGTCCTCATAAGGCAGTTGGTAAATATCTCCTCCAGCTAACATGTGAAGGGTATCTAAAAGGTCTTCAGGGACTCCTCGGAGCAAGACCAACTTGAGGGATTCAGGGTCAAGTGTGCACCTGGCCCGTTTATAGCTAAGTTGGAACCTTTCCTCATAATCCTCTAAGGACTCATCATTTCCCATGGTCATCCGAAAGATTTCTCCCTTGGTTTCCTTGGACCTACAGTAGTCCCAGTATTTAGTGTTGAAAGCTTGCTGCATCTGAGCCCAAGTGGTGATATTGTTCCCAGGTAAGCCCATGAACCAGCATAATGCTGCATCCTTAAGGGTTGAGGGGAAGAGTTTCAGCTTCTGCTCATCTTCAGTATAGTCATAGGTTCGACAAAGGACAGCAAACTCAAACAGGAAGGTATCAGGATCTTCAGTAGTCAGTCCATGGAAGTGAGGTAAAGCGGAGGGGCTAATGTTCTTCATTTTCATGTCCCCATTGGTCTCTCGGATGGGGAAGGCACCTTCTATTCTCTCATCTTCTCCTCTATTGTCAGCCATAGCTTCAGGTGGAATGGTCTCTAATTCTTCTTCTGCTATAGGATCTTCGTATATCTTAGGAGGTTCACCTAAAGGTTCTTCTGGATCACTGTCACCGAAGAAGAGAGAAGGGTGACTCAGTGATGTCGTGGGGGTGTTGGGTAAGAATTTGCCTGTTTTATCTCGATTCCTACGAGGCATGAAATGGAAAGACTTTTGATTGCTTTTGTTTTTTTCTCTGGTACCTGCAAAAACTGAAACAGATTGATCTACAACTAACTATCTTGTTGAAATGAAAATGCAGAATTGAAATAAAAGCAGGAAAGAACTAATCTACTTTACTCAAATGAAATTGCAGGAATGGAAATGCTAGTCTACGCTTGCAGAATTGAAATGCTAATCTATGCTTGCAAAAATGAAATTGCGGAATTGAAATGTTAATCTATGAAAGCAGGAAATGTCTATGCTACTTTTGCAGAATGGAAATGAAATAAACTACTTGGCAGAAGGCGAGAGTAGGAAAATAGAAGAAAAGCAACCATTACTAATACTCTGATGCTTTCCCGGCAACGGCGCCAAAAAGATGGTGGGCTCCAGTATTGTAGCAATAATGCTACAACTCCTGGAGCTTCCTTCTCTAATTTTATCAACCCGGTAGTTCGTAACAAACTTGGAAGCGACGGTGCTGTATGCACAAGTACTAGCTCTTGTCGCAGCTGTCACTTGGTCAGCTGGCACAAGTCCGCTAGGGCTCAAGCCAACTTCTATATGTTCTCAGAAGAAGCTTTTTAAGTGATGAACGAAAGCTATCTCAAAGGAAATTAACCTACTTTGCAAGAATGAACTGAAAGCCAACAAAACATGGAAACCCTAGTAAACCCTAATTCTACCAGCTTAATCCTTATGATGCAATGGTGGGAATGCAACTTCTAAAAGTGATGCCATTACTTCTATTGAGATGAGATGCATGTGTCTAAACTACTTTCATCTGAAGAGAACATGTTTTTGTATTTTTGCTCAAGTTGTTGGAGTTATTATGACTGTGCTTCTTACTGGGTCTTGACTGTGCAGGGGTAGATCAAGGGGAGGAAGGCTTGGAAAAGGTCAGGAGGACTCTGAGAGGGTCCAAGGGATCCCTAACATCATTCCACAAAAGTTCACAAAGTTCAAATCCCTAGCAACCGTGTTTGCAAGCTTCTACAGGATGTCTGCAGGGGGTTCTACAGGAAGTTCAGGATTTCTACAGGAAGTCCCGTAATTTCTACAGGATGTTCTGCAATCGGAGTTTTGGGTGATGGATGAGTGAATGAGCTGTATGGGTGGATAGGGAGGTAGGAGGGGAGCTTGTGATGGCTTATGGACAGAGAGATGAGATGGAGAGAGGGTGTGTAAAGCTGGTTGGTCTAGAGGAGGGTAGAGGCAATGGAAGGCCGAAAAGATAAAACAACGTGGATGATAGGAGAGTTGGGAGGCAAATGATCTAACTAGGAGATAAGTAGATGGCCTAGGCACGGCTTAGAAGGATAAGGAAATGATGGAGTGGTGCTGCGCAGTGTAAATGAAACAAATCACCCCTGTCTTGCGTATAACCGAAATGTCATCAACCTACTCTAACTGTTTTATTAGAAACCAAAGAACAACAATGTCGTTTTTAAGGGAAAATCGTGCATGGTGCTGAAACAAAGAGTTATTGCTCAATATCTAAATGCATGGACACTTCTACAAATGGAAATATTACGTTAAAGCTTGCATAAACATGTAAAACTGTGTTTTTGGTAGTTGGCACGGTCTGCACTCCCAGTCCCCAAACAGAGGTGAAAGTGAGTGTGCATTCAACCCTTTTTGGAACTCAGATTAACTTCAATCTCCCTACTCTAATCTAAACTACTGAAGCAACTTTGTTCATAACACTAACTTATGTAACCACACCAAGAAACTCGAATCAGCAAACTGTGTTTCCAAGTGCATGTAAAGGAAAAGAAATATAATGCTGAAAGAAAGAAAGGTAACAATACAAAGGAAGAAAACCTTAGGCTCTTAGGTTGGGCCCAACCCTGAGAGCTTAAGCTCCTTTAAGAACTCAAAGCTGCCTCAAATCTGCCTGCTTATTCATTAAAAGATAATAGTCAAAAGTCTGATAACATGCCAAAAATGGCTTACAAAGAGCAAAACAGGGCTATAGCTCGTAATTCAGAATCTGCAACAAAGTTTCAAAAGTCTTTTTTCGAAGGCTACAGCCTCAACATTTATACATTATGAGGGCCAAGCTGGCCTCCTAAATTAGTGGGGCTTGGCTGACCAACTAAAAGTAAACTGTTGTTCCCTTAGAATCCGTTGGCTGCCTTCTAGCTCGGTGGTGATAGCTGTTGGAGCTCGGAGTTGTGGGTGGAGATCACGAGGAAGGCCATTCAATGCTGTGGACAACCTTCCTACAAAACCTCAATGCCACCTTGGCTGTCTCCTAGCCTTCATCTGCGTGGTTTTGCTCCATTTAATGTCAAAAAAACCTGAAATAAACATGTATTAGCCACCTAGGAATAGTGACTGCCCTTCATTCGTACAAATAACATAAATATACTAAAAAATGATGCATAAGTCATGAAAAATGAAGGGTTGAGAAAGGGTAGTGAGGCCAAATGAGCCCAAAATGTTACCAAATTTGGGGCTCATCACTTATTATGTCATTTCTTAAGAGTAAGGTTATTGCAACATAATTTCGAGTTTCTTACTTATGAACACATTCCAAGAGAATCTAATGCATTGGATGATTCGTTAGTTAACTATGTATTGGATTGGAATTTGTCACATTCTTTTTAGTTGTGTGCATGAATATATATTTTTAGAATAAAATTTACATCAAACATATCAAATACACAAAAAAACCACCAAACATATTTCTATCTATATATAGATGGTTTCCAATCTTTTACATCCAAAAAATTCACAAAACTTGGGTGTTTTATACAAAGTGGCTTCACTGAGCCTCACACTGACACCCTATGGTTATCCTCTATTCCTTCTAAGCCTATTTCTCATGGAAACAGGTTACTGTTCTAGCTAACCTCCTCAAAGGCACCAAAAATATCTTTGGTACACCCACTTTGTGTCGCTGCATATGGATAGGTATCTCTCTCATCAGAAGAGGTGGCACACCCATGCTCAAACCTTTGAGGTTCCTAGAAACCTTACACAAACTCTATGTGTCATCCCCCTCTTTGATGGCTATCGTGACCCCTACTTCTACTCTAATCCCAGGTAGATGATCATCATACATCACATGTTGAAGTTTACCTGTTGGATGAACAGGAGCCACATCTATGTCATACCAAGTCTCTTGTCAGATTTTTTTCACCCTTAACAAAAAAATTGTATAAATTTAATAAGACAAAAAAATACTTTTGTCACTAATTTGTCTTCTTCCCTAGTAGCCCCCACTATGTGTCAAGTGGCGAAACCATCTCTACATCCCCTGAATAGTTCATCCATCATACTGGAAGTCCTCAAATATGGGAATTTGGCCTTCAAGCTAGTTAAAGAAGTCATCATCAAAGTAGTTCCTAATCGGTCTGCCTCTAGTCTGAGGTACTAAGACTGCCCGTATGTCTTGACGGGGATCCCTTGGACCTGTTATGCCCAAAATCACCCGTGGACTCAAAATGGGCACTCTCTTTAGCATAAATTTGGAAATTAGTGTACCATACCCAATTTCTATTTGGGCTCAAGTCTTGCAAGTTGTCAATTTTGATTTCACCTAATGGAGGACACCCTCACACCAATTGAACACTTGTGGCTGCAATCAGTCCAATGCCAGTAACATCTTGGATTTAGTAGACACATGTTGGCTCTTAGCCCCTACTAGTCATACTAACATCCATAGTATACACCTCATCGGTCTTTTTGTGACTCGTTCTATTGGAGTTTTTTTGCTAATAGGCCAACTACCTGGTGTGCAATAGGTACGAATAAAATACAAAGTGGTTCAAGGATCTTCTCTCCCTCCCATCAAGTTTTCTCATGCACCTCTACATGACAAAACTATGAGGAAATATATGTCATATCACTCAATTGAGAGCTCATGATCCCCAATTTTGAACACCTTCTAAGGTTCATCCCACTGTTGGATTATCCAACTTAAGAGATCCTCCTGACCTTTCATCAGATCAATTCTAGCATATTTCAACAATCTGCATCACCTCAGAGCGGCTAAACATGCTGAATTATTTAACATTTGTAATTCCTCTCGGTCATAAGCTCTTTCTCTCCAAATGCTCATTTTGATCAGTTGATTCCTACATTACAAGAAACCATAGTTAGTCTTTTGCTTGTTACATAACCTTGGAAATTGAAGAAATCTATTTTTCTCCTCACCTGGCAGGTTAACATGACCCATCTTCATACCACAAGGCATGCTAACATGTCCCTCATGGGAAGGGCGTGCTAACATGCCCCATTTTCCTGGGCGACCGTATTACTCGAAAAAGCTATTTATGGAAAGACAAAATACTTAAAATTACCAGTGAAAGACACAAATTAAGGAATCAAATGCTAGCTCAAGATCTGTGTTCTTACCTGGAACTAATGAGAAGTCAAATAGTTTCCCGGTGTGCTCCCAATTGCTGTCAGATTTTTTTCTATCTTTTTCTCTCCAAATTTCTCTAACCAACTAAAATTGGTGCAAATGAGGGCCTAACTCCCTTTTTATAACACTTTGTAGTTGTGACCCAACTTAGCTTGTGTCTAGTATGAGCAGATCTTTCTTCCTTTTGTTTCTCATACACCAGGTAACTATTACTACACATATTTTTTTATGATTTGATGATATTTTAAGTGACCTTTGCAGACCTGACCATCATTGAATTAGAATGATCATATTCTTTTTATGGACTTTTTCTCAATATTTAAATTAAAAAACCCCAAGTTACCTTCTTTGGGCGCATAAAAATCGTGTAAAAATCCTACGAAGAAGATTTGAGCATTTATTTTCTCTCTTTTTCTCGCTCTTTAAAAATTAAAAAGATACTTCAATTTTTCTTCATCCGACTTGATTAAAAAAATTTATGAATATTATCGAGTTTACTCTGTCCCCTCGTACTCATAACAAAATGATGAATACATATATTGAGCATAGGTTTCTCACTTTATCTAGAATTAATTGACTAACTTACAGAAAAGGAACTATGCTAGGTATACTATTAACCCTTTGTCACACTCGGTTATCAACCATGACAAAGGAAAATTTTGGAGTCAAATTTATGATCTTTTCAAACTCTCTAAATATGAAAAGACCACCGATTTTACCCTCTCTGGACTGGTTAAACCTAAATAGAGTGGGAAAAAATTGGACATAACGGTAGCTACACTATCTCTATTTTGCAAGAATTTTTTGGAAGAAATATTTTGTCAATCCCGTGAACATGGCACCCCCTCAACATATTCTCTTGTTATATAAGCTTCTCAGAAGAACCCTACATTTACGAGTCTTGTTGTGATACCTAGTGTCACTACCTCCCTATGTCTAGCTATTCTTTGCGTTAGGATATTCCGACACATAGGAAATAGTTAAGTAGAACTTGGTCTAGTGTAGAGTTAGGTAAAGTGTGTTTCTTTACTATGTACTTTTGTAACTTACAATTCGACGGTCACGATATGTAGTGATCTAACGGTTCATTCTCTCCTTGGTATTACCGACACTTGATCCATGGCTTAACACTCAATTGTTCCATGATTTCTATTTAAAGAGCATGGAGGGTCACTTGTAGGGTAACCGTTCATGAGAGAAGATTATGTAAATTTTCATTCTTTTATTAATAAGTTACCTGAATTGGCTGTGTTGGCTCAGGCTGTGGATTTTTTCCTCTTTGATGGTTTTAACCACGTCAAGAATACTGGTGTATTGATCTGTGATCTGTTTGTGAGTGGTGTCATTTGGTGTTCTGTCTGAGGAACTTACCTTGTAAATTCCTACATGGTATCAGAGCTATTTGAGGGCTGCATCTGTTGGTGATCCAAATCTGAAGCCGGTAAAACTGCATCCGACTGTCATTTCCTAGATCTACTATTTCTGACTACTTTCAGGCCTAGAGGACTTCTCCATTGTGTTAGGAGCATCTGTTCCAATGAGGAACCCCTTTCGTTTGACACGAAAAGGTTTCCGGTAGCCCTAGCTATGTCATTTTTAAGATCTGGAGGTATACAATGTTTACTTGCAGTTTTTAGTTATTTTCTCTGTATTTACTTCGGTTTATTTAGCTCTTTGTTATTTTATTACCGTATCTATACCTTTGATTTCTGCATATGCTCTTTTCCCCGTGAATCTGTGCGATCTGGGCAAATCAGAAACAGAAAGGAATGTTGGGCCTCTATACTACTAGTGTAACCCCTTATTGTTGTTAGTACAACCCCTTTATTATATTGTTTTACCCATGTAGTCCCCATATTGTTATTATTGTCCATCATAGAAACCCACTATTGTTATTATTGTGCCCTTACATTATTATTGTTATGTCGGCCCTTATTATATTATGACCCCTTAGACTCCTATTTTCTATAAAGGAGGTCTTGTAATTTGTATCATCTAAGAATTGTTCATTTGTGTAATGTAAAGGAGGTTTCCCCTTGAAGGGGCTTATTTCTAAGGCATTGATCTATCTTTTCTATCTTTCTGTAAGCTGGTTTCATAATATTTGGTATCAGAGCTTTGGATTCTAGGGTTTCGCTACTCCAAATAGGTCATCATAGAATTTTCGCTATAACTTTCTTTCTGCGACATTTTAAAAGTGAAAAAAAAGACCCATTTGAGATGAAGTCACACTAAACCTTAGGTCCAAAGTTTAGAGCTTGTCTCAGTATAGTTTCGGAGATATGATCTGAGAAAGTGAGGGTTTTGCCAAGCTCCAGAATTTCAACTAAAATAGGTCATCGTGGGATTTTTTCTATAACTATTTCGCTATGAAGTTTCAAAAGCTAAAACAAAAACCCATTTGAGAAGAAATCGGTATGAACCTCGGCTGCGAATTTAAGATCCTGTCTCACTACAGTTTCAGAGATATAGTCTGAGGAAGTTAGGGTTTTTACAGACCCCCAAATTACATTCCAAATAGGTTACCTTGGGAAAATAATCATAACTGTCTCTCAGAGCATCAAATTGAAATTTCGTAAGAAGCTATAGGAAGAGGACGGACTGTATTTTCTTTTGTATATTTTTCAAATCTAAAGGTCAAAACAGTGACATGTGGCACTTCATACAAGTTCACTCTTCTGAAAATGTATATAATCAAGTCATCTTGGGATATTGTGGATAACTCTTTCTTGGAGAATCCAATTTTGATCAGACTAGTGGCATTGAAAGAAGACACAAAGGGCTACTTCAAGTTGCAATTTTAGAATCGAAAGAGCTGAAATTACAAATTTATAGTCTATTCAAGATCGAGCTCCTAAAATCAAGAAAAGGTGATATGAGGAAGTTTGATGGCAGGATCTGATAATTTGGATACGACAGATGGAGCAATATTTTGATCTACATGAGGTGCAACTGTTACAAAAGCTACATATTGCATCTTCATATTTAGAACCAGATCAATTTTTATGGTATAAAGGGCTTTTTTCTTATAAACCACTTGTTACGTGGTCAATTTTCATGGAGGAAATGATAACACATTATGAGGATACAAAGAGAAAAACATTCCTTAGCCAATTAATAAATCTCAAACACAAGTGTTCAATGGAAAAACACATTGAGGACTTTCAAAAATTGAACATAAGAGTAAATGATATTCTAGAGAGGCAAATAACTGATGTCTTCATAGGTACTTTAAAGGATAACATTCAACATGACGTTCGTCTTTGGGAACCTGATTCATTGGAAAAGGCATTCAGGTGGGCAAGAAAAATTGAAAGCAAAATTATGGAAACAAGGAATCCCACCACTCATGACTATAATTATGGAAGTGTTTCTTCTCCTAGCCTTCCACAAACTACAAGGTTTACACCACAACAATTGGAAGAAAAAAGAGAAAAAGGGCTTTGTTACAATTGTGATAGCAAATGCACTAAAGGTCATAAGTGTGCTGAGAAGGAATTATTTTACATAGAGTATGAAGAGGAGGAAGAAAAGGATCAAGAAACATCAAAAGAAGAGGATATATGTCAAGACCCAACCCTAGAGAAAGAAGAAATGAATCTAACTATATCTTGTAAAGCATTGGCAAGAATTACCACTCCTCAAACTCTCAAGATAGAAGGACATATTAAGAAGAAAAAGGTTCAAGAAGTGAAAGATCACATCGAGAAAGAAGAAATGAATCCAACCATATCTTGTAATGCATTGGCCAGAATTACCACTCCTCAAACTATCAAGATAGAAGGACATATCAAGAATAAAAATGTTTAAGAAGTGAAAGATCGCATTGAGCATCAAGAAATGAATCCGACCATATCTTGTAAAGCATTGGAAGAAATTACTACTCCCCAAACTCTCAAGATAGAAGGACATATCAAGAAGAAAAAGGTTCAAGAAGTGAAAGATCACATCGAGCATCAACAAAAAGTTCTCCAAATTTTAAAGGATAATGCCACTTTGGTGCATAATCGAATGAAACAACAGGTGGATCAACATCGTAGTAAATTTTTTTTTGATGTAGGTGATTAGGTATTTTTACAGCTACATCTCAAGCAAGTTATTTATGAGAAGAAAATATTGGCAATACTACATGCACTTAAGAAATAGCGACCTTATCCAATGGGGAGACACTTCAAGGTAAAAATGGATCATGATAATCTTAAATACTTTTTAGAACAAATATTATCTTTAGAAGAACAGAAAAATGGGTCACAAATATGTTGTTTTATGACTTTGACATCATCTACAGAAAAGGGAAGAAAATTTTTGTTGCAGATGCACTCTCAAGAAAGGATGAGGATATGGAAGCATTGTTTTGTGCTATTTCTATTATCCAACCAGCTTGGATAAAAGAAGAAAGGGATGAATGGAAGAAGGACAAAGAAGTGTGGCCACTCATTCAAAATTTGCAGAATATCCCAATTCAAACAATATTGCCAAAACTTGAAGAGGAAGGAAAAATCATATTGGAACCTGGAGCAATCACAAAAACAAGAACCCGACAGCTACGAAATCGATCAATTTCATAGTATCTCATCAAGTGGAAGAACTTACCTGTTGAAGATTCCACATGGGAGGACAAGAATCTTATACAAAAGCATCAAGAACTACTCAAGTGTTGAGGATAACACTTTTTTAAGGAGAGGGGCATGTTAGGCCCCTATACTACTAGTGTAATCCCTTATTGTTATTAGTACAACCCCCTTATTATATTGATGTACCCGTGTAGTCCCCATATTGTTATTATTGTGCCCCATAGAAGCCCACTATTGTTATTATTGTGTCCTTACATTATTATTGTTATGTCAGCTCTGATTATATTATGACCCCTTAGACTCCTATATATAGAAAGGAGGTCTTGTCATTTGTATCATCTACTAATTGTTAATTTGTGTAATGTAAAGGAGGTTAACCTCTCGAAGAGGCTTATTTCTAAGGCGTTGATCTATCTTTTCTATCTTTCTATGAGCTGGTTTCATAACAAGGAAGGATTTTTCTCATGTGTATGCTCTTTTCTACCGCACCTTAGTGTGATCTTGGAAAATCAGAAACATTGAGGAAAATATTTAGTTTCCGGCTAAAGCTAACTTCAAGCCGTAAGGCTTGTTTTTTTTGTATTTCCATGTTGGGTTTTGTGTTTTTTTTTTGTAGGACAAAAAATAGCTTTCTCAAGTAAACACTCACCCCAAAGCTTCAGTCACTTAAAAAAAAAACAACCCTACCTTCCTCTTTTCCAAAAATGACTAACCTTTTAAACTAGCTCACTTGGTCCAAAGTTACTTTATGAGAATAGAGGTCTTGAGTTCAAGTCTTTCTTTTTGTCAAGTTACTTTTTCAAAAAGCACATGTAACTTATGTTTTAAAGTTACTTTATGTAAAAGTGTTCTCACCCATTAGAAAAAGTGAGTCACTTATGATTCTAAATTCTTTTTATCTTTTATTTAAGTTACAATTTAATGGGTAGCTCATAAAGTACCATTGTAAAAGTGACTTTCACTTATTTATAAAAGTGTGTCACATAAAATCTTTTTTTTTTTTTTTTAAGTGAGCTAATTAGATTAAGTTTGAAAAAGAGGGGATTTTTTTTTAAAATATAACATTATCATTCATTTCCGCACATTCACGCACTTCATCGGCACCTTCACCAACTTTTATTCAAAAATTCATAACTTCTTCATCCAAAAATCGTTTTTAGAGCTGTTTTTTTTAATCAGCTTAATTTTTCGAGATCTTTCCATTAGAACACCTATTTTCAGCATCTACAGCTTTAGTTTCTATTAAAATGGAAAGTCCATGCCAAGTTATTCTTAACAACACCAACTACTTCCAATGGTGGTCCTACATTGTGGATTTACTTACAAGTAAAGGTCTTTACAGAATAGCCTCAGGCCAAGAAATCAAACCTAAATATGAAGATAAGGCAACCAAATGGGAAAATAGGAAAGACCAAGCACGTGGGTTGATAGGGATGTCTATTTCTCTAGACCTTAGATTCCATATCGTAGAACTTGATACCCCTAACGAAGCAATGAAACAACTCACTAAAGTTTTTGGAATTAAAAATGAAATTAGAGCCCGTCAACTTGAAAATGAGTTGCTTATGTTGGACCCCAATCATTTTTCTTCCATTGAAGATTTTTTGTCCAAGTTCAAGACCCTTACACTTCTCTTGGAAGGTGTTAAGGTTAAGAAAGAAGATGGTAGCCTTATCTATTCCATTCTTACTAAGTTGGGACTAGCCTACTCTTTGTTTGTTTCCACCTTCCATTCTACAAGAGAAGCCTTTGATTTCTCAAGGACAAGACTACAATTCCCCTTCCTTTGATGCCTTTTTTGATTCTTTAATAAGAGAACAAGAAAAAATCTTACATCTTGGTCTTCTTAATCTTGGAAACTCTTCTAAGAAAGCCTTAGCCGCCCAGAAGCAACCAAATTCAAATAATCCTAAGAATCTGTATCCTAAAAAGAATGGTCCTAAACCAAACAAAGGTCCTAAGCAATTTCAATCTCAAAATGAAAAATCATTTCAACAAAACGATAAAGCAAAATAAAAACAAAGGGAAGAAGACTGATAGGCATTGCCACTTTTGTAATCGATATGGCCACTTAGAATCCAAATGCTTTAAGAAGATGGAAGCCTTGGAAGCAGTAATGAAGAATCATAACATCCATTTGGAGCACTCTTCAACTTAAACTTCATCTTCAGGAATAACACTTTATACATGTGGTTTTCAAGCATCTCGGTCTAGATATGCACTAAATGTATCTTGTTCTTCTCATTCTCATGAGTGGTTCATTGATTCTGGAGCTTCTTATCACATGGCCAAAAACAAAGCCATGTTTTCTTCTTTAAATGATTGTAACACCAAAAATATATATGTTGGTGATGATAGATCTCTTAGTGTTGTAGGGATTGGAACTGTTCATATAGACAATGGTCAATTTAATGATGTATTATGTGTTCCAACCTTATCCTGCAACATTCTATCTGTATATCAGATAACTCATTTAGGTGAAGGTAAAATCGTTGAATTTTCACCTCACGATGTTGTAATTAAGGACCTAAGAGATCCTAGATAGATTTTAGCTACTGTCATTGTTGATGATTCTACAAGGTTGTATAATTTAACAACTTTGGGTCATCAAATATTCCCTCAGTATTTGTTGCTCATAATGATGAAGTGAGAAAACTTTGGCATGAGCGATTTGGTCACTTAAAATATCACTCCCTTAAGAATCTATGTAAAGAAAGTATGGCAACAGGTCTTCCAATGGTATCTTGCAGAGATGGTGTTTGTTTCGGATGTGTACTCAGAAAAAATCATCGGGATGGTTTTCAAAAATGTGCCTCTTGGCACACCTTAGCCCCTTTACAACTTGTGCATAGTGATTTACGTGGTCCACTTCCAGTTGTTTCATTCTTTGGCTACAAGTATTTCTTAACTTTCATTGATGATTTCTCCAGACGCACTTAGGTATACTTCTTAAAACTCAAGAATGAAGTATTTAACATGTTCTGGGCCTTTAAGGCCTCTTTTGAAAAACAATCTGGACATCAAATTCTTAAGCTAAGATCTGATAATGGCGGAGAATATGTTAACAACAAATTCATCAAATTTTGCACTGAGAATGGAATTCAAATGCAACATACTGTTCCATATGCTCCACAACAAAATGGTGTAGCTGAAAGGAATAATCGCACCTTAAAGGAAATGGCTAATTGTATGCTTCAATCTAAAGGAATTAGTCTTAATTTTTGGGCAGAAGAAACTAACTCTACAAATTACATAGTAAATCGCACTCCTACTAAGGTTTTAAAGAATATCACTCCAGAAGAAGCATGGAGCTCAATTAAACCAGATGTAAGTCACTTTCATGTTTTTGGAAGTGAATCATGGGCCCATATTCCAGATGAGAAACATAAAGCTTTAGAACCTAAGAGTGAAAAATGTATTTTTGTTGGATATTATGAAGATTTCAAAGGATATAGACTTATTCTACTTAAGTCCAAAAATGTTATCATTAGAAGAGATGTAAATTTTGCTAAAAATATATCATCCTACAAGCCTAGTTCAACAGATGTACCACCTCTCTCTATCCCTTCTACTTTTGAAAATATTTCTTCTTCAGATGATGACAGCAAGGATGACAATCCTCCCCCACCTTCTCAAGATCCTCCTTCAGCTCCTCAGCTTCCAAAATGGGTTCGTGCTACTCGGGATGTAGCAGGTGCTCTTGCCGATGATCCTATAGATTAGCGATGTACACATTCTCAGTTCGATAGAGGCTCTTATTTACTAGCTCAAGCTTCAACGAATTATGATCCTGACAGCTTTGCAGAAGCTTCAGGCCATCCAGATTGGGATGCAGCTATGAATGAAGAATATCGTTCATTATTGGCAAATTATACACGGGATCTTGTTCCTCTACCAAAGGGATGAAAACTTGTTAGATGCAAATGGGTTTACAGAACCAAGTATGGACTAGATGGAAAAGTTGATAAACATAAAGGTCATCTTGTTGCTAAGGGTTTTTCACAAGTAGCAGGCATTGAATATACTGAAACCTTCTCCCTTGTTTCTAAAATGAACTCTATCTACCTTGTTCTTTCCCTTGCTGCCTCTTTCAAATGGGAAGTCCACTAGATGGATGTTAAATTTTCCTTCTTGCATGGGGACTTGCATGAAGAAATCTATATGGAACAACCTACTGGCTTTATACAAATAGACTCCAGCCATGTATGTCGGCTTAAGGAATCCCTTTATGGTCTCAAACAAGCCCCTCGAGCTTGGTATGCCAAAATGGATAGCTTTCTTTTAGAAACTGGCTTTTCTAGGTGTCATTCTGATAATACTGTCTACATCAAGAAAGTGGGCAAGTCTCTTATCATTCTTGTTCTTTATGTTGATGATCTTATCCTTACTAGTAGTGATCCCAACCTTATAAACCATGTGAAGTCTAACCTTAAAAAGAAGTTTGAAATGACAGACTTAGGACACTTGCATTATTTTCTTGGTTTTCAAGTCTTGCAATCCAAGGAAGGTATTTCCCTTTCCCAGTCCAAGTATGCCTATGATCTTCTATGACATTTTCACATGGAAGACTGTAAGCCAGCCCCTTCTCCCTTTCAGTCTAGAGCCAAACTTTCAGTCACTTGTACTTCCCCTGAAGTTGATGCTACCTTATACCGTCAACTTGTAGGAAAACTTTTGTATCTGACCCATACTGATCCTGAAATTTCCTTTGTTGTTGGCCTTATTGCTCAGTTTATGCAAAACCCACATGAAAGTCATTGGAAAGCAGCTAAAAGAATACTTCATTATGTTCAAGGTACAACTTAGTTTTGGATTCATTATAGTGCAGAAGCATCTCCTCTATTGGTTGGTTTCACTGATTCCGATTGGGCTGGTGACCCTAATGATCAGAAGTCTACTGCAGGTTATGTGTTCACTCTTGGTTCAGGACCTATTACATGGACATGCAAGAAACAAGTGCCATTTCTCTTTCTTCAGCAGAAGCAGATTATCGTGGTGCCATAGAAGCTAGTAAGGAAGCCTTGTGGCTTCGTCAGATCCTGTCAGACTTTGTCTTTCAGTACCAGCATCCGACTACACTTTGGTGTGATAATAAAAGTGCCATTCAACTATGCAAAGATCCAGTCCAACATCAGCGTATCAAACGCATTAAACTGCACATGCACTTCATCAAAAAGCTCATTCATGACCATGTTCTTAAAGTGCAGTGTTATTCAATAGATGATCAAGTTATAGACATCTTTACAAAGGCTCTCACAGAGGCGAAGTTTACTAAACTTCGATTTATGGTTGGAGTTCAGGAAGTTGTCACTAAGGGGGGATAGGCTCTAATGCCTCCTTCCTTCTCCTATTGTGTCATATTTGTACATCCTTCAATCCTATCCCAAGTTTTTCTTAAGGGGGGATGTTAGGATATTCTGACACATAGGAAATGGTTAAGTATAACTTGGTCTAGTGTAGAGTTAGGTAAAGTGTGTTTCTTTACTATGTACTTTTGTAACTTACAATGTGATGGTCACGATATGTAGTGATCTGACAGTTCATTCTCTCCTCGGTATTACCGACACTTGATCTGTGGCTTAACACCCGATTGTTCCATGATCTCTATTTAAAGAGCATGGGGGGTCATTTGTAGGGTAACCGTTCATGAGAGAAGCTTATGTAATTTCATTCTTTTATTAATAAATTGCCTGAAGTGGCCACATTGGCTCAGGCCGTGGATTGTTTCCCTCTTTGAGGGTTTTAACCACGTCAAGAATATTGGTGTATTGATCTGTGATCTGTTTGTGAGCGGTGTCCTTTGGTGTTCTGTCTGAGGAACTTACCCTGTAAATTCCTATAGAATTAATTGACTAACTTACGGAAAAGGAACTGTGATAGGTATACTATTAACCCTTTGTCATACTCAGTTATCAACCATGACAAAGGAACATTTTGGAGTCAAATTTATGATCTTTTCAAACTCTCTAAATATGAAAAGACCACTGAGTTTACCCTCTCTGGACTGGTTAAACATAAATAGAGTGGGAGAAAAATGGACATAACGGTAGCTACACTATCTATATTTTGCAAGAATTTTTCGGAAGAAATATTTTGTCAATCTTGTGAACATGGCACCCCCTTAACATATTCTCTTGTTATATAAGCTTCTCAAACGAACCCTACATTTTATGAGTCTTGTTCTGATACCTAGATGTCACTACCTCCCTATGTCTATCTATTCTTTGTGTTCTTGAGACTAAGCTGACTACTCTTCTTGATGGTCATGCCTTCCATTATTCAAGGGATTAGCCTACTCTCTGCTTCTTGT
The DNA here is from genome assembly GCA_031772625.1 of Pinus tabuliformis. Classification (NCBI taxonomy): domain Eukaryota; kingdom Viridiplantae; phylum Streptophyta; class Pinopsida; order Pinales; family Pinaceae; genus Pinus; species Pinus tabuliformis. The sequence goes on along the minus strand of CM062816.1, from coordinate 322,275,756 downwards.
GTCAAGCATTCACTCATATGTCATCTTTTCCCTGAGTCAATTCTCCCCATTATTCTAAAATGTCTCCAAAGTAATCATTCTTGTCCTGCTTCACATCAATTGATGTAGGACACCATAGGCATACCGATTAGGAACTAATTTGATGACGAATTCTTTAACTGGCCTAGAAATTACAGTTTTCAGTGGCAGGTTTCCCCGCGTTTGATTGGGGATTTTCATCACTGACTCCCTTTTGAATGATACTACGAGTGTTTCACACCAAGATATTTTATTCACACTCTCTAGATAGTATTATTCATCTTGGAGACCATCATCCTTATCAGTGGCCATCCTTGTGTCTGTTAACAGTTCCCATTATTTACTTGTAATCAAAAGATTTCTCACATTTTCGACTTCAACTCCTATATTCACATGTGTAGAAAAAATCTATTTTTGAAAGCAGCAACCAAGACCTTGGGTAGAGGCTTACATCACTCAACAAGACATCACTCAACCTTGTTTCCTCTCACAAGTTGTGACTATTTTTTCCAGAGACATCTCATTAGATTGATCCCTCCACATTATGCCTATCGGTGGACATGACAATCATACCTTCTCTAGAAATCACTCTGATTTTTCTACTGAGCATGGGAATTCCCACCTCATGAGATGTTTATATATTCTGACATATGTTTTTGTTTTCAAGTCTCCTTCAGTCCAAAGCTCCAATCCTCTTTCTCTTCAACTATAGTTTGTAAAGTATTTCACCCATCATCTTTTTCTTTGAACTCACACTTTAGGGGGCATTTGTTATACAATAAAAAAGCTCATCATCATCTTATAGGATAAGGAAAAACTTGGATTGAAAGAAACTCTAACTTACAGCCCCATTTTCCATGGTAATACACCCCAAAAACTGAAACAAAGGGTGTTAACGAAAGCTAAGAACCTACAAAATGTGTTAACTTAGGCTCTAACACTTTGTTTTTACTATAAGATCATGTTATCTAACTTTCATCAGATCAAGAAGGAAAATGCACATGTTAACTCATTAACACTTTGAGATTCACTCAAGCTTGTCTCAGAAACAGCTGGAGAAGCTTGACTCTATCCCATATTTCAAAAATTTCTTATCCTAAATGAGGAAATCAAAAAAGGAAAGAGCAGTAAAGTAGAGAAAACATCCTCCAGCCTTTTGGCTTTTTACCAAAGTAGTACTAGTGAAGAAATTGGTACATGATCGGCCTCCCCTCACCTATATATTATAGGCTAGGCCTTGGTAATTAGGATTAGAATTCGTTCATTGTTATGCCATCGAGATGTTGTTGAGAGAGAGAGAGGAGCTAGGAGCTAAGGGAAGACCTAATATAGAAATCATGGTTGTAATCATTCCTCTCACAATTGATAATATAGATATGTTTTTGTTCTGTCTATGTCATGATATCAATACCTTCTTTCTGTATATGTTGATTCAATGGCAAGACTGATGTTTATCATTTATGGATAATGACTTTATATGTTTTTATATGTTGATGTATTGGATTGCTAAAGTTTTATATGTTGTAAAATTCACTTGGTGTCCTTCTTATGTGCAAGCTTGATTTGAGAGCTGGTTGAGGATCCTTTCTCCACCACATTGAAAACTCTAGCAAGTTTTCGCTAAGGACAAGCAAGTAACCTTTCACCATCTCTTTGTTGATTCCTAGGTTAACATAGCTATGTTTGCATGTATCTATTTTGAATGGTTGCAAGTCCCTTTTCTCTCTTCCTCATGTTTAGGGAAGCCTGAGACGTTTTTCTGACCACCACCTGTGCATTAATCCCTATAGAACTAGTCATAGAAGGCACCTCCCTAAAGTCTCTATAGGACTGTGAGTTGTGGCCTTGAAATGTGATTTAGTGCCATTTTCCCTAGAATTTATACAATCATAACTGATGTCACTCTCTCAACTACATCCGTGATCTCATCAATGTAGATACACCCATTTTGTAAAGGATCGAATTTGCAGTGCACCTCAGCCCATGACATCAGGTCCACTCGACCAAGCGAGAGTGGTGTTGGTAGTACCTCATCTCAAGGCACAAGTCCTGTCACAAATTAAACATCCACCTTAGTGATGAATGTCATAGCACAACCACAAACACAAAGTGCTATCATTATTGCTTCCATCTTTGTGTCACAAAATGCAGGAAGTCCTCCTGCGATATAAGCAGCAGGTTCCGAACGAACTTCAACAACCCCCATCTAGTCAGTAATTCTTGAGCCGGAGAATCACCACCCACTGCTAAATGAATGTGGTCCCAATCCCGCTCATGCCATGTCATATCTATCTTGCCCAAAGCATGAAAAAATAAAAAAAGTTAGCCTTAATGCTGAAAAAAAAAACCTTAGCATTGCCTGCCTATTTTTAGAACAAACATGCGATTGTGCATCTGTTCCCAAAACATATTCACGATACCGAGCTAAATTTTCCTATACATTTGCACATATAGAATAAAATAACTCGTGGACCTTTCTCTGGAGTCCATGGAAGAAAGTACAAATGAGGTGGCATATGCCCCATTTACCCCTATATATTTCCCTCTTTTTCATTTTTAAGAAGCTTGTTCAGGAGCTCAGAAGCTCCTTTCGCAAAACCATTATCAGCATTGGGATCAGGATGTCATTATATACATCATCGTACCCTCCATTCTTTTTCATTATCATACTCATTTTTGGGCCCGTTTCACTTTCCAGAGTACTCATCAGGTGCGGATTTCCATTCTTTGTTTCATCTTTATTAGCACATTTCAATGTATACATGTTTTCATCAAGAAATTTTCACTTGGAGTATTGGTTGTCGAAGTTGTAGGTCTTTTGTTGTTTCTCAACAAAACTAATCCCTCGGTGACAATATACAGTTAAGGTATCATTGTCCACTTAGCATGATAGGCTTGAAATATTTGGATATCCTGACATCATTTCTCTAAAATAAGCCATAGGTTCCATCATCTTGACCACATTTTCCACCACCTTCCACTTGCACATGGTAAACATCCATGTCATTTGATAGTACCTCACATACATGGATCAACTTATTTAATAGTTGACCATACACTATTTGGATCCATGACCATTCCCCCGGGCCTAGAAGCCATCTCATACACATGTCTTGAAGATCAGCCTCATTCTCCTCTTCTTTACTCATTTCTTGCCAACCCCACTCTTGGGCCACCACTTTTATTCTTTATTGAATTTAATGGAATGTGCACCCACATTCTACATTTGGACTATCACCACTCCATATGGCATAACCCATCCATGTCACTTCATCTCCCTCATCAACCTCACACTGAGACCAACCAATGCAGCCCCCACCCTTAGCAAAAATCCATCTGCATCATCACGCAGGCCACCATTTTCTTGGGGAACCCATTTCTATGTTTGTACATCCAAAAAAACTTTTAACATTCTTTTGGAAATTGTAACAAATGTTTTTTTAGGAAAATGATTCCCACCCATATTTTTGTTTTAGCTACCCAACGATAGTCCCTAGTTTCCCTTGGTTGGATCTTGATTTTGTCACCAAACCATGACCCATATTCATTCGTTATCACCATGATAGTTTGAACATACTTATACCCACCCTGGATATCCTATCAACTCCAGGGGAATTCCCCCTAGAAAATTATTTTAATTGCTACCGCTATCATTATAGCTCCAACCTTGGGAAGTTTTTGGTATCCACCCATGTTGTTAGATCTTGTTATCATGCCGCTATGACCCACAATATTACAACCATCTATATTCCTTCATAATGGTTCCCTGGATCAAAATTTTGGGCAGTTAGTTCTTCTTTCATGTCGACCTCGACACCCATCTTCTAGGATTGAAGAAATACCTTGATTATTCCCCCCTTTAAGCGAAAAACTTGGGTGGCATAGTGGGAATCAATATTTCCTATTAATTTCATTGGTATCTCTAACATTCAACACTAGCATATCCTTTCATGTCAATGTAGTATCATACTTTGTGATCATTGTAGTTATTTCATTTAGTCAAAAACCCATGCATCACTTAGCACCTCATTCAACAGTGCTTAGTTTTTGATCTATGGTAGGTACTGTTAATGTCGGTATCTTCATCCCTTCGTTAGGGATCAAATACTCTTGTTGCATTGCATATTAGGTGTCCCACCCAGTTAGCTACATTCCATTAGGCGCATGGATCATCTGACGGTAGTGGCTTCTCCTATAGTTTCCCTCATTTCATTTACCTGCTAGCTCATGTTTACTCATCAATATCATGTACTGTCACTTTTTGTCTTTAAAGTTTGCAAAAGTCTTTTCTAGGGTTTCATTGTCATTAGGTCTAGGGTTTCATTAGGGTTTCTTCAAAAAGGGTTTCAAAATGTCCAATAACAGCCAACAGGCACATGAGGAGGTTCCAGTACCAATAAAATTCATAATCAAGTGCTCAGAGATGTATTTTTCCTCAAAACTCTATTTTGAGGAAAAACAGAGTATTTTAGCTTTTATTGTAAAAATTCATGTAATTTAATTTCATTCATATGTAAAATAGTTTAATGGCAACCTTGGTCACTTTCCCTAGCCTCAATAGCTCCAATCCCCTGCAAAGCAAACCAAAAGCAGGTCATTCAGTTCATCAAAAAGCTTAAATAATGACAAAAGCTCAAAAACAAAGTCTAAAAGTCAAGTCATGTTCCAAACATTGTAAAAGTGGGTTTTATGCATCAAAATATTAAAAGCTCCTTGTATATAATTGTTCTCCTCAAATCAAAGGCCCATTTGCATTCAAACAACCAAGTGTGAGCAAAGCAAAGCTATGTGTTACACAAAATATTGTCACCATGGCATTCTGTAGTCAGTGTGAGTCTATCACCACTCATACTTTCCTCCTATGCAAGTCTTAAACCTCAGCTCTTCATGTCAAGCCTTGAAAAATGAGAGAAATTCCTTGAAAATCTCTAAAACTCTAGTTCTGCACTTTCTCTTAGCATTACCTACGGTCCCGCACCCCCTGGTCATGTCCCCTGCGGACCTGCCTGCTTTGTTTCTGTGTAAAGGGTGCGGACCCCTGTAAAAGTCAAAAAGGCACAAGTACATTCTTAAAAACTCACTTTGGGTTATTTCTAGAAGCTTCTAGAGGGAATCTTGAGGTGGCAAGTTCGCTCCTTGGTGGTTCATGCATCTCATAACTAAAGGAGCTAACCCCTTGATGTGAGGATCTTATCCCTTTGAAGGAGGACTCTATCCCTTCATAGGTGGACCTGTAACTTCCACCCTCTGCACTATAAAATGAGGCATTAGGCTGGTTACTGAGGAGGTTGAAAGCTAAATATTTTTGAGGGTAAATGCTGTTGGAATTTAGACTTCCTAATTGAGCTTGAGAGGAGATATTACATACCTTTTGGTCTCATTGGGAAGAGTGTGAAGCTTGTCAAAGTAGAGGAGATTCTTGCTTGGACCCTGGGAGGAGCTTGTACAACATCAAGGCACCAAGTTTGTAAGGTTCGTCTTTGTTTAAAGTTAATACAATCAAGTTTATTTTTCTCAATAAGCTGTCTTCTATGGTTTATTTCATGGATTCCTTGATCACCATGATGAATATGATTTATTATATTGGCTTTGCAGTTGTTATTTGATGTGTGCTTGTTTGTGTTTGCAGGTTCTTAAAAGGAAACTCATTCGGACAGTCGAAGCGTGGCTGCCACAAACTAGCGTTGGACTTAAGGTAGGGTCTAAAACACCTCTTGGTTTTTATTTATAAATCACAATATTTAGAGAAAAGTAGATTTTCTTGTTCTACTTGTCGCTAGATATCAGTTGATACTAGGGAGATTGGTCTTGTCCTCAAGAACGATTTATCCAGCCGACACCATGTTTGAGAGCAAGCAAGAGAAATTTGGAGAAATTTTCCCGAATTCATAGGCATGGCACACATAGCAGGCGCGGCGCATAGGGTTGCGATTTCCAGTACAAAATTGCACGGGCGTGATGCACATACAGGGCACGACGCATTGGGTTTTAGGTGCGACGCATAGAGCTGCCAAGCCCATTTCACTCTAAAACTTCATCAAATTGCCCAAAATGCTCAACACTTTCATTGTGCAAGTAAGTTAAGCTCTCATCACTACTAGTAAAGGAGTTTTCCATACAATTTATGGTGGATTGTGTAAAGAAAATCAAACCCTACCTTCTTGCCATTTCCCAAGAAACTGTTGTCTAGGGTTTGCATTAATGTTTTGCTGCCAAGTTCATTCTGTCATTTCCTCATCTTTTCACTCCCTCAATCATTTTCCTAGTTTATTTCCCTATTCCCTAAACTCCCATATTCCTAAAAATCATCTATCCCTATCTCAATTCCCATTTCCCAACTCCTGAAATACAAATTCCCAAACCCTAGATGTTATCCCTAAAACTCCTATATCACTCCCTAATCCCCTGTTTCCCTAAATAAACCCTATCCTAACAGTCCTAAAATCCCTCATTTTTCCTTCCCTCTACAGTCCCTCATATCACTTTTCCTTGGTGGTAGAAAATCAAGAAACACCATAATTTTCCTATTTTTCATCAAGAAAACTCACTTGCTAGCAGAGATGGAATCTGATCCGTCATATGATCATGAAGAAGAGACACACAGTGACTCTCCCACAGAGGTACATGCACCCAGGAGGCCTCATAGAGGTGGCAAACATATTCGAGAAGAACCTACCACTCTTGCTGAGTTACAGGCCTGCCCTCTCGCCATCACTTGTTTCCAACACCAGTCCTGCTATGAATTTTGTGAGATGGTTGCTAGAATCCAGTTTCATCATGAGTTGGCTCGTTTGTTTGTGCTTCATTTACATGATGATCAAGACACTCTAGCTGGTGTCACATTCACTTTAACACCAGAATCTATTTCACTAGCAACCGGTATTCCTAACATTGGAGAACAATGGAAAAAGAGGCAGCAAATTGACAGGAAGCATTATGAACCATACATCAAGCCTGGTTATTTGAGACAACTCAGTAGAGTGTTTCCTTTTCAGTACCTCAAAGATTCATATGCTCCTTTAATGAAACTGATAATGAAGTATTTCAGCTGTGAGGGCTGGTTTTCCTCTTTATATGCCTATCATATAAGGTTGTTGATGCATTTTACCAGGGTGAGGATGATGAACCTCCCTTACTTCATGTGTTGAAATATTGAGAAAATGACCACCCTAGTGCAACACAAGACTCCTCAGTAGCAGTTCAACAGTATTTACCATTTTTCTCTCATTAAGATTGTGGTCATCCATCAGCTTGGCTTGCAGGGCATCACTTGGGAGGACTTCATTTCTCGTGAGTTTTTCACAGCTCCTCAGGGACCTCCCGAGGTTTTGCATGAGATAGGTGAACCTTCATATCAGCATGAGGGTCATGAGACACAGACCGCTAGTATGCCGGTGTTTATCACTTATCAGAAGGGCACTAGATGGTTGTTCGCAACAGCTAAGCGAGTATTATCTCCACCTGGGGTGGAAGGGGTATCGCTTTTGTCATCAGTACAACAGGTTCAGGACAAAGGCAAGAGGCCACTACAGGATGAAGGACCATCAAGTGAGCGGGAGATTGATTTCATTCTCATTGAGGGTGATGATACTGATATGGGCCCGCAAAGTACAAATCTCAAGGAAATCATCCAAGAGCACCAGGCGGACATTAATGCCTTGTCCCTCAACTTAGAGAGGGATAAATGGACAATAAAGCACCTGGAGCAAAGAAATAAGCAGCATGAAGATCAACAAACGATTATGAAGTTGCAAAACATTCGGGAGAATCGCTAAGTTGCCCAAAGGAGGAGGGTGGAGCTCACGTCACTTGAGCAAGAGATCAATGTCGATCGAGAGTCATGGCTTGAAAGAGCAATATCCACTTAGAGAGGTTGTTGGAGAATGCCAACAAGGAGAAGACATTGTTGAGACATATGGCATATCATTACATGGCAAGAAACAAAGTCTGCAAGGCGAGAATCAGGAGCCTAAAGGCAAAATTGAAAAGGGTACCAAAGAGGCGAAAGGAGCATGATAGACTTCAGATATTGGCTGAGGCTTCCTTGGCCCAACACAATGCTTGATGGAGAAGACTCAGCCCAAAATTTCAAAAAAATTGGGGCACTTTTTGCATTTTTGGAATTTTTGGCACAAAAACAGGATTTTTGCTCTATGCGCCGCACCACCTGGCGCTCGCTTTTGATAGGGGCCTCCAAATGACAAAAACTCAGCATTTTTGGATTTGGCATGGAAAAATATGCTTGTCTAACAATGGCCAAGAAATTTGGACAGGTTTTGAGCCCTCAAAAAGGTCAAAAACACTCAAAAAATGACCTTACTGCCCCTATTTTGAGACACAGGAAGCAGTGTTGGGAGAACTGACTTTTGGAGGGGCAAATGGAGGCCAAATTAGAAAATTCCACTTGGGTTGAAAAGTAGACAGGAAGGCCTTTCCAAAAAGCACACTTGGAACGCATTTGGACACTAGAAAGGCCTTCAAAAGTGGCTCCAAACAGGTGCTATGCATAGAGAATTAGGTGCGACGCATAGATGAAATTTTGCTCAGTTTGACCAAGTATACTCTGTTTTTTGCCTAGCTTTTGCCAGTTTGACTTTTTCACCTTCTTAGTGTCAAATTTGTGATGTAATTAATTGTACATTGATGGATAATGATATAAATATGTCAAATTTTCACTTATGGAGGTAGATTCATCTGTTAATTAGTTGTTTGAAACTGAATGAATCAGTTCCCTTGTTTCTAGAGGCATGTTGTTCCACTACCTAATTTCTAGTTCTCAGTTTAGAATTAGTTGGAACAACTCATAAATATGTGAGATCGACCCCTAGAGGCTAGGATGAGCTATGTTTTTTCTATATTATGTGGTTTTTTAGTCATTAGCATGGTTGGACTCTTGAGAAAGCAAGGAGCTTCATTGTACACCCATATCAGCATTTTTAAGGAATTGAGACCAGGGTTTGCAGCACTCTTTGGGATCCCTGTGGCATTTTGTTTTGGTACAGTGGTTTTCTTTTTAATTTTGAATTTACTTATGTGTTATGTATGTCATATGACATTATCTATCTTGTTTCTTCCTAACTAAATCAAACAAGAGTGAAAGTAGAATCCATTGAAATTGCAGTGCTCTACTTGAGGTTTGCTTTAGTTTCTTGATGTTTTCAGTTGTTTGGAGAGGATCCATGACTTCTATTTCCCTCTTCAACTCCTCACCTGTCTAATCCCTCCACCTCATTCGATTTTAAGTGCCAAAATCAGTTTCCTACCTTGCCCCATTGAGATCTCTGCAAGACTGAGCCTCATTCCCTGCACCCAAAATCTACCTTTCCATTAGAACCAACAAACACATCATTTTATTCAATCAAACCCTTTGCACATATACCTACCCTAAAATTAGTAGCTATATCAGTCATCTCAAGCCTTTAGTGATCATATTTTGCTGAGATTGACCCGAAGAGAGCCCTCTCCCGACCTGGTAGGGCTAGCTACCAGGTTAAGCGTGGTTTGATGTTGGTCCCAGATCCTACCTTTCTCAGCCTGAGGTAGATTTAGGCTCTAACAGGTACCCAGAGACAAAGAAACATGAAACACATAACACGTCATTCAACAATGCTTCACTTTGGTGCATGAGGGCACCAAGTTATGCCATCTTTCATAGGTGCCCTTACGGGCATAAGCAGTTATTGTCATCATCGATTAGTATGTCAACCACATCAATACTGACTTTGACATGATAATTTCTTGTGTGATTGTAATACTTAGTCATAACCATCATAATGAGCATGGGATATGCCTGCGTCCTAGATACACTTTTTATATCAGTATTTCTTCAAATCATGGTTCTCTTTAGTTCTTAGTCAAGGATTTTCCCTAATCATCTCCACATTAATTTGCTCTATCTCTCAAGAAGTTGGTAAGACACTTAGTCATATTAGCAAAACATGATGTATTTCAGCTATACACTTTCTCCTAACCTTATACTTCAGGGGGAAACTATTATCATGTGAAAATTGTACACTCATTTGTATGCATTAGAAGACACTCAAAGTCAATGATCAAGACATACAAAGGTGAAATTTTTAGCTGGAAGCACCATTATAAAGACCAAAAATCAAAATATTTGGTAAGGTTCAAGTTAAAAAATTGAACCACGGAGGTGCACCATTACTAGAAATTAATGGTTGTGTAGCTATTTCGTCAATAGTCATGCGGTCATGAAAAATCTAGTCAGTACCTCAGGCCATGAACTTGCTTAAGAAACACTATAAATCTTGACATGATGGGGTAAAAAATTTAAGCGTTAAGCCCTAAGAAGCCTTAAAGGCAAGGAAATGGTATCTCTCATATCATTTATGAGGTGAATCATCACATTGATGAGCCATGTGTCCAAGAAAATTTATAAATACAAGTTTAAGGAGAACTAAAAAACAACAAGAAGAAAAGCATTGTTATGTTGTAAAAATTTCTCCCCAGAAATCAAGAATTTCATTGAGAAGAGCATTTCATCATTGAGAGAATCTTCATACTTCTTTGAGAGAGAGAGAGAGAGAGGAATATTACAAGGAGATTGAGAAATAAAATTCCTTGTTGACGATTTTTTAGCACCATTGGTCAAATAATTATCTCCAAGTGTCTTTTATTCATATATTGTATCTTTTCTACGTTCAACAGTCAATAAAGGGAATCCTTTTCCATTAATTTTTTGATGTGTTTTCTTCATTAAGCTTGCTTATTAAATATTTAGCATAGTTGTAGTTTATGTCTATGAATGCATTGTTTCCACTATTTCCAATGCTTTGTTTACCCATGTTTTCCCACTAGCAAAAACCAATTGGTTGTATTTTCCTTGTAGGTAACAACCAATTCCAAGGAAGGTGTCTTTGGTACTCCATAGTAACAAAAACACCATTATAGTCACATCCAACAATTTATGGGGCTATCTGTTCTAGGAGCCATAATTTCCTCTATGTTCTAGACCATCTCTAAGTGAGAGAAGAAAACATGTGACAACAACTACTTACTAAGTATGCTACTCAGCGTAGTGGAAAAGGAGCCTCCATTAACATGATTAACCTTCCCTCAATCAAGTTTTCCTGTCACATAATTTTCGGGAAAATCATGCGCCATTACACAAAGGGCGAATGCACTATGGATAGCATCTTGGTGGAGGAAGCCTGTGAAAAAGGGGAACAATTGAACTGGTGTAACTATTTGTTGAATGAATTATTTTAAGCCTGTGAGGATCTGTATAAGTGGGTGACATACTTCATCTATGGATATTTAGTCATCTCTATGGAAATGATGAAGTGATGTCATCCCGAAGGTAGATATTTAGCCCTAGTCATTGAATATTAGCCCCTGCCACTCAAGTACTTCCCATGGAAGACATCAGAGGACACAAACAAGAGAGAAATCAATGAGACCTCCTTCGTTGGTTGGTATGAAAATATGCTCACTTTCACAAATCCCATCCCTAGAATCCCAAAATTTTGTTTATATGACTATTCACATGCCATATGGTTTGGTGTTCACCATGGAACCACCTAGATTCACCCCAAGGTTGTAAACCCAGACACATTTCATATGCGGACTATGCCTTTCATTCTCTCGAAAGGGGCATTCCACACTGAATTCTTGTCCTAGCCAGGCATCGTTGGTGAGGTTTGGGACAACAAGAAGATATATTCTCTTGAAGGGATGCTTCCATGACCACTACTTGGCGAGATCCCATCTACCTCTCATAATCAAGTAGCAGAAGAGATGCTCAATCATGTCTTGAAGATATTCGAGACAATTGTGATATCATTCTAAAACACTTTGGAAGCTCTTAGGTCATTATTAAGTTCCCTACCCATGTTTTCTAAATTTCATAATGTTAGTCCGATCAGTACTCTGTCATTCATACTAGTGATTTCCTCCCTTCCCCAATGGGCCTTCATTCTAGTATTGAACCCGCAGTCTAGGACACTTGTCTAATTGCTACTTGAAATCACTCAATTTCTTGAAAAACTGTTCCAATTACTTATGCCAAGGTTGTTAATATCACCAACAAAGAACCACACTCTCTCGCGAGCGCACAAATCATTAAAGAAGTCCCGTAATCCATCTCCACTCCATCACCAATGTCTCACAACCGGTAACCCCACATGACCTCACCGTCCACAACTATTTTGGACCTTCCTCTGACTCAGAACCTCCTCAGTGTTGAGACCGATATGGAGGTTGATTTCGTAATTCAATCCATCATTGAAATTGATCAAGGTTCCCTTGTTGTTCACCCTGTTACCGTGGATTCAGTTACCATACCTCTACTATTCTTTTTACTACCATAAATCTCTCAACCGGAAAATGGCCAGCATGTTCACTCAAGTCCAAAGGACCAAGAAGTTATAAGTGTATTACCTCCGACCTCCAGCCCCATTCCCATTTCGCCATGACATTTTGTCCCAGAGCACACCAACGACCAAACTGCAAAGACCCTAAAGCCGAAAACTTCACCCCAAGGGAAATCCAATAAATTAGATGTCAGTGGAAAACCATTGCAAGCCCGATACCCTCCACCTACTACTATGGTAGTTGATGACCTTCAAAACGGGTCATCTTCTTAGTTATTTACTTTCATTCAACTATATGCTCGCAAAGTAGAGGCACTACAAAATACCTTGACAGTTGAACATGAATAAAAACAACAACAACTTCTCTCCATTGTGACCGAGAGTGATCAACTTCTCCAAGAAAATCAAGCACTACAACAATAGGTTGATGATATCAATGTTGAATTTTAGGCTCTTTGGCATACCATTGTTGAGGCAGTACCAAATGCACCAGAGGAATTCTTAGCCTAAACCCTCTCATATTGTTGTGACGACATTAGAACTCCATGTGCTGACCTTGTTTCTGTGAATAGGGAGCTCCTGAAGACTATTGCAGTTGGGCAAAGAGAACTCCTTGAGATAGCCACCCAGTATTCCAATGATATTGAGAATAATATCACTGATGTGGCATCTCTAGAGGAAACCCTTCATCAAGCTATTAGAGAGGTGAAATAAATTTTCACTCAGGTTCATGACTGTTTGGGGTTCCTCACCAAGAAAATCTAACTCATTAATGCTCTACAACAACATGTTTATCAATTATTCGACCAAGCCTTGACCACACCTGACCTCTACTAGAGAAAGGATATTTTTACATAGACTAATATGATTAAAAGACATAGCCAACATATTTAGGATGACTCACACACCACCAAGACTTTGCTCCGCGACCTCAAACCACCAACATAGGTACATTTCAAAAAACTACAGAAGCTCAGCACAAAAGAAAATACTCAGTGGAATACTCTCCTAAATGTAAGACTTGACCAACCAACAATTGAATTTACCACACAATTTATTAACAAAGTTGTCACTATGACAAATCCCTAGTGGCCAACCTTGCTGGCTATACCTAATTCAAGACCCTAGCCATCCAATTTGTCCTGAAGTTGGGTCCTTCACTTGAAGGAGAACTTGAAGCACATGAAGGAACAATTCAAGAAGAAGAAGAACATGCAGGAGCCCTACAGTAGCAAGAATAAATAACAACATCATCCAAGGATTGACTCAGGGATGATTCAATCAATTGTGGTCAGGAATAGTTGGGTCCTTTATTTCAATGAAACTTTTTTTGACACATTTTGACCAAGTATGACCAAAGGGCAGTTGCGAAGGAAGCAACTGAGGAAAAGCGAGAAAATTTGTCAATATTTGTTAGACACTAAATTTGAAAAGTGGAAAATATGGGGACATGCAAGTGCAGCAAGCACAGCCAAGCCACAAGGTCATCAATGAGAGATGGAGCAGTGATAGCTAAGCGAAAAAATTAGCCAAGGAGGAAAGTGCATCACATTTGAGGAAGAGAATGGAAGTTTAGTAAAACGAATTTTATAAAAGCTTAAGAAAAAGGCAACAAAGTTGTCGCTAAGTTTAGTAAATCAAATTATATGTCGATATGTTGTCACTAAGTTTATTGTACTTGGCCTTGTTCTGTGTTTATTGAGTTATGAGATATTTTGTATGCTTATTATTATGTTCCTATATGATGAGTAATAGCGCAAGAATGTAATGATGTTTAAGTTTAATGGAAAAAGTTGCGAAATTTCTTTATGGTTCTGAATGTGTTACTTTGCATGGGCCTCTTTCAAAAAATTTCTTATGAATTAATGTGGATGTCCTATTTCTTTTGGATGCTTTGTAGGTTATACTTTGTGATGGTTACATGTTAGATGCTATGATTTCAAGAGTAGTTGTGAGTGATAATATTTGTGCAACTCTCCTTGATGCTTGATCCTAATCCTTATCCTAGTAAGGTTGCGGCACACCTCAGGTGAGACACCTTACTTCTCTTGAGTAAGGTGAAAATGTTGGCATTACACTAGACTACACCGAATCCTTTGCTAGCCTTGAGTTTGAACCCAAGGTCTCTATCCTTTATAATTTTTCTACCAACATAACTACAGGGTTTAGCAGGTGGAAATATTATGTTATCTAGATAACTAAGTAGACACTATAGGCTATGATTTCATGTAGTATTGAGCAGATGGACACACTATGTGCTTTATATTCCTATAAGCAGGTGGATACCCCATGAGCTCTGGATCCCTGTGTGATCTGGTTGATTAATATTGGAGTGAATTTCCTTGATCACTTAGCTCCTCAAACTTTGAATCCATCTCTGGGGTGGTCATCTATAGGAAATATTTCAGTATATTTGACCTATGCTTGGTTGGAGAGTTTAAGTCCCTCCCTTAGTTTCAAGTCACATAAGTTAATCAGATAACTATACTTACTTCTACATATGTTGCACTATGAATGATGAACAATATTGTTATGTTTTATAAAAATGTGTGTCAACACTAATTGTAAAGGAATGTGTTATCCCTGATTTTCTATAATGAGATGGTTATGTGAATGATTCTGATAGTTGTGAGGGACTTGCAAATCCATATGGTTGTTGGTATATTCCTAACTTACAGACTTATTTCATCTTGTATGAATGCTTGATGTGCTTAGATAAGTTATTATTATGTGTGATTCCATTTTTTGGCATGTGATGGATCTCATGGATCTTTTACTATTTAAAAATGTTCGATATCTTCCAGGTAAAGGAATCATGATGTAGAAATGTATTATTTATATAGTGGATTTTTTAGCATCATTTGGGACCCAATCTGTGGCAAGATATGTTGTTGTTATGTCCAATTTACAAAGTGGTAGTATCCATGGTTTTTTCTTGTCTTTATACCTATTAGTAGACATTTTGATAGATTTTCTTATTGTATTATGGTTATGAGAAGATATTTAGATTGTTAGTGGATGAATGAGGGTTTCATTCTTGTAAAAGTTAGCATTCTATGTAACATTGGGCTTCAAGGAAAGAATGGTCTAAGTCCCTGAAATTATTAGAGTTTCTAAGTCTAATTATTGCATAAAATTAGACTTTTATTCGAGGTCAAATAAGTTAGCGACAAGAACTGTATCCTAGACATATTCTTTTTAGGATTAGTATATGTATTTGGGTGTCCGAACATTTGGCTAATTCACAATTGGGTGTTTTTGTAGAAGCACTATATCTAAAATACTTCGGATATGTCATTGTAGAGAATAAGAAAAGGGCAGTGTCTCAGGTGGGGCTCATTTGGGTTCCTGGAGGCTTAGAGTCAGATTTACTAGCAAGTCGGGCTTCATATGAAATCCAAATTGGGGCCCATTAAGTGAATAATTGGCATGAGTTTGGATCACTTTGCAAGTGGTGGATGTATCCTGGAATTTGAGACATCTAGGGGTGTAGTCATAGTATAAAATTATGGAGAACTGAATTTGGTCCAAGGCTAGACACATTTAGAGTCGGATGTAGGACAAGTCTAGATTCATTTGTGGAGATGCAGAAATACGAGGGTTCAGGGTTTAATAATTTTTCTATGGTGAAAAATTTATGTATGCCTAGATGATCATTAGAACCAGATAAAAAAGGAAATTTATGAATTACACTAAGGGGGTCAGGCCTAGTGGGACCCATTTACTTAGGTTGAGGTGAAAGATGCTACGATGTGGCCCAAAGGTGATGTGTGGTTCCATCATGGAGTCTACATGGCCAAGAGCCATGTCACCATGGAACTGGACTCCCCAAAGATGTTTTGTAGTGCTGCATTATAAGAGTGGTGTGGATTTAAAAAAATCCATGATAGATGGAATCCACAAGACGGAAGCATCCCCATTAATTGACATGAATATTCAAGTCACATTGTGGATTATTGGAGAAAAATGTTCCTAGAAGTGTGTCATGATATCACAATGACAACGTGATGTGACTGCAAGTGAGGTAGCAACAAAACATGTGTACCACATGGAAGTGTCATGTTGATATGCCATGAGTTAATTGACTATCTTTTAAAGGGAATAAATTTTTATCCAGGAATATGATTGAGACAAAATTTATATCACCAAAATGATCTTGAAGAGCCATATGCAATGGCGTTAACCAAAATGAATTCCACACACTTTGGGAAAGAAGGAATATTGTAACCCCATATTCATAATGAGACCATGGAGGTTGGGTTAATTAAACGTAACACCTGCTATTCATCCTAGACTAATACAAGGGTTGGGAGGGAGAGTTACAACACATGGACTTCTCTCAATTAACCTCTAACGTAGTGTGTTGTTATGTGGATTTTTGCATCTGCAGATAAATACAAGTTCCCTAGGTGGGTAGCTACACCTAGAACAACAGATTTAAAGTGCTTAACCTTTTTCTATAGAAGATAAATAAGACAAGGGACCTACTTTTTATCTTTCACTTTCCCTTTGTCTCCTTTGGATGGTTCCCATCGCTCCTTCTCATACCTGGAATCATAAATAGAGGACAAAAACTAATCAAAGAAAGAGATCTATCTACTATAAGCAAATGGAATCAAAAGAATTTACACATATAATCATCATACATAAAGACAAGAATATGGGAAAAGGTGTAAACAACTTTATTAAGTAGAAGGAAGAATTACAACTACGAAGTCTAATCCATTGTCACTCTTCCAGCTTAGGTTCCAACCAACATCACATCAAAATCACAACACTCTGACAGCATAACAATATTTTCTTACAATCTCAAACCTCACATCAACAGTATCTCCTTACAAATTCTCAAAGTCCGACCCCTGATCACTTAGATGAGTGCTCAATTTATAGGAAAATGGAGGAGGTTTGGTCATAAATGAGGGTATAGAATGGCCTTCCAAAATTAGAGTTAGTTTCCATGGAGGAAGGGATGAGAGGATAGGAGATTACTTAACCCATTCCTTATCCAATTTCGATCTCATAGGAGATGATAAGTGTGGGAATCTTCTAGAATGCTCCAGAAGATAAGAATATTCCCAGAACCCTATGAAGATTTCAATCAATCTCGCCCAGTGCAAGTCAAAGTGGGCTTAGGTTCTCTGAAATGCATCCTAACATGGGCCTACCTTAACTGAAGCGCACTTACCCCTGACCAAGGTTGCACTGGTCCCTCAAGGATGCATTTATGGAGGAATTCAGGCCAAGAAACTCTCAGGGAAGGAGGCATTCAAAGTGATGGCTTGTCTAGTGTAGGATTTAACCTCGTACAGAAATTACCTACATATGAATTCTGAAACACAGAAAATAAACAATGCGAGAGCATAACACATATACATAGATATTTTCCCCTGTATCCCAAAACTGGGACTACCATCTTCATTTTTCATTGTATTCCTTTCAATGTTACAATACATATTTATACATGCCGAAGCATCCAATACCATGGATCGAAAGCCATTGCGTCCAAAGCCATGGACCAAAAACCATCGCGTCCAAAACCATGGACCAAAAACCATAGGTAGGTCCACCCAACCTAATATAGGGTCCAAAAAAAATTTTCCCGAGACACTGCCCTAGATCCCTTAGAGGGGGGCTACTCGCCCCCCTCAAACCCCCTGTGACCCCCCCCCACTGTGCAATCAACGCAACGAAGGGTGGGCTCTCCCCCCCCCCCCCCCTCTAACACCCTAGTTAACTACATCGGTTAGTCGTGGAAAAAATATAACACAACCCAACATTCTCCCACTTGTTGTTTTCTTTCCACAGGGGGCCACAGGAGAGCTTAGTCATTTTTCGAGCCCTAAAATGCCCTTGTTTCTCTACACCAGGAGAACTTATCAGAGCTCATAGATTTTTTCAATGCATCTGAAGTATTCTTCAAAGTGTCCACCTTTACCATCAGCATGCTTTTGCCTTCTATCATATCCCTCACAAAGTGATACTTAACATTAATGTGCTTTGTCTTTAAATGATAAGCAGGGTTCTTTGCCAAGAAAATTGCACTTTGGTTGTCACAGTCTATCCTTATAGCTCCCTGTACTAACCCCATACTTGAACATAATCTCTGCAACCAAACTGCTTCCTTGCTTGCATGAGTGGCTGCCATGTATTTTTACTCTGTAGTTGATAGTGCCACTATAGATTGTTTCTTACTCATCCAACTGACTACACCTCCAAATAGGTTAAACACATACCCACTTGAAGATCTTCTCTGATCCAAATCTCTAGCCCAGTTTGCATCAACAATGCCACGGATATCCAAAACTCTATCTAATCCTTGTCTTCCTTGGTAGCACAAACCATAATCACTAGTGCCATGCAAGTACCTGAAAACTCGCTTCACTGCTGTCCAATGCTCCTTCCCTGGTTTTGACATATACCTGCTCAATACTCCCACTACATGTGCAATATCTGGTCTAATATAGACCATCACATACATCAGGCTACCAACTGCACTTGCATATGGAACATGGGACATATCCTCTTCCTCTTCTTGTGTCTTGGGACACTGTTCAACAGATAACTTTACACCTACAGGAATAGGAACCTTCACCGGTTTACTATCCTGCATATTAAACCTCTGCAATATTGTCTCGAAATACTTCCTCTTGTTTAACCATAGCTTCCTCTTTGCCCAATCTCTTTTAATTTCCATGCCCAAAATATAGTTTGCAACACCAAGATCTTTCATGTCGAATTTGGAGGAAAATTGGGTCTTCAAATCTTGGATAATCTCTTTGTCATTTCCAACCAGCAACATATCATCTACATACAAGACCAGATAAATAACACGGTCACCAATTAATTTAAAATACACACAGTGATCTACTTTGCTTTTGGTGAAGCCATGTCCCCGTATAAATGTATCAAATTTTTGATACCACATCCTTAGTGACTGTTTTAACCCATACAGAGACTTCTTTAACTTGCATACCAGTTCTTTCTTACCCTTCACCGCAAAGCCTTCAGGTTTCTTCATGTAGATCTCCTCTTCCAGATCCCCGTGAAGAAATGCTATCTTCATATCCATTTGTTCTACCTCAAAATCAAAAGCAGCAACAATAGATAAAAGTAATCTAATAGAAGCTACCTTGGCAACATGAGAAAAAATATCACCAAAATCAATTCCTGGCGCCTAGGAATAACCTTTTTTCTACTAATCGAGCTTTGTATTTCTCCACCTTTCCTTTTGCATTTGTCTTCTTCTTGAACACCCATTTGCTGCCAATGGGTTTCCTTCTAGCTGGCAACTCCACCAGATCCCAAGCCTCATTTTGTGTAGAGATGCCATTTCATCAACCATTGCCTCTTTCTAGAGTTTTCCATCCTCTGAATCTATTTCTTCCTTCACAGTTCAGGGATCATCATCAGTAACAGATAAAGCAAAATTTGAACAGAAAGGAGATGGACTGTACCTTTTTGGCTATCTTATTTCTCGAACTGATCTTCTCACACTCGGAGTTTGTGGCCCTTCATCTTCTGATAACTCCTTTGTTGTAGATTCTGATTCTTCCTCCTTTAGGTCAAACTCTATCTTCTCAGGTTCCTTTGGTTGGACTTCATGTTTAATAACATCTTTCACCTCTATGAACACCACATCTTAGCTATACACAACCTTCCTTGTTACTGGGTTCTAAAGCTTATAACCCTTTAAACCATCCTTATACCCAATAAAGATGCACTTTTCAGATTTACTATCCAACTTGGTTCTTTTCTCCTTTGGAACATGTACATATGCATCACATCAAAATACCCTTAGATGTGAAAGAGAAGGTTTCTTACTAGTCCATACCTCTTGTGGAGTCTTATATTCCAATGCTTATGAAGGTGATCTGTTGACCAGGTAACATGTAGTCTCCACCGCCTCTGCCCAGAATTCTTGTCATAACCCGACACCACTGAGCATGGTTCTTGCCCTTTCCATCAACATCTTGTTCATTCTTTCTGCAACTCCATTTTGCTGAGGTGTATATGGAGTAGTCTCTGACATTCTATACCACACTTCTTACATAATTCTTCAAATTCCTTACTGCAAAACTCTCCATCGTTATCTGTCCTCAGCACCTTTATTTTCTTATCTATCTGGTTTTCCACTAGATTCTTAAATTCTTTAAACCTATCAAAGACTTCAGATTTCTTCTTAAGGAAATATATCCATGTATTCCTTGAGAAGTCATCTATAAATGATACATACTACACAAACTTACCCAGTGATGGAACCTTCACAGGTCCAAACACATCACTGTGCACAAGCTCTAATATCTGTTTCGCCCTCTTACCACCAGAGGGGAAACTCACCCGATTCTACTTCCCATACACAATTTTCATAGAAATCAAAATCCAGAGAGCTATTACTCATACCTTCTACCATATCTTTACCATGAAGTATTCGAAGGCCCTTCTCTCCAATATTTCCAAGCCTTTGATGCCATTGCATGGTCTTCTCTCCAAAGACCACTAGATTTTCTACTCCACTTTCAAGAACCACAGAATTGTTGCACCCATCAACAACAGTGCTGCCTTGCAACTTGTATAGAGTTCCAGTCCGAACTCCCTGCATCAATACTAGTTCTCCCAGAACCATCTTGCAGGTATCCTTCTCAAACATTGTTTTTACAGTGGCATCATCCATCTTGCTTACAAAAATCAAATTTCTGGCTAATGCGGGAATATGCAGAACACCCGGAAGTGTTCTAACCCTTCCACCTTGCAACTTCAACTTTACTTTTCCATGACCAATGATTCTAGCCTTCCTATCATCCCCTATGAAAACATCACCACCATCATATTTATCATAATCGCAGAACCGCTCTCTATGGGGAGTGAAGTGAAAGGATGCACCTGAGTCAATCAACCATGCCTCATGATCTACATGTGTACTTGAAGCCAAGTACACATCCCCACCTTCATCTGAGGTGGTTTTTGCCTCTGCAAAAGAAGCATCATCAGATCCCTTTCCTTTGTTAGGAGTTTTATATTTACAGTCCCTTTTGTAGTGCCCTTCCTTTCCGCATTTCCAGCACACCACCTTTACAGGTTTTCCTAGAGATTTAGATCTCCCTCTATATTTAGATCTCCCACTCGATGACTTATTTTTGTTTTTGTTCTGGGACCGTCCTCATACAGACAAGGCATCACCATTCTGGCTCTACATATTTTTTTGTCTCATCTCCTCTGTCAGCAAGGATGAGACTATTTCATCAAACTGCAAGGAAGTTGCATTGCTACCTATTGCAATAACCAGACTATCCCACGAATCTGGTAGAGAACACAATAAACTGATGCACTTATCTTCATCTGAAATTTTAATATCAACAAATAATAACTGACTTACCACAGTATTAAATGCACTTAGATGCTTTGTGATTGAGTCTCCATCTTTCATCCTCAGGTTGTACAACCTTTTCCGTAGGAACAATTTATTCACCAAAGACTTAGATTGGTACAAAGTCCCTAACTTGTCCCACAAAGCCTTAGTCGCAGCTTCCCCTGATACATTCAACAATATTGAATCTGAGACACACAATCATATTGTGCTCTTTGCCTTCCAATCCAACTTCTTCCATTCTTCATCGGACACTCCCGTTAGTTTAGTACCCAGATCTACCACAATCCACTGATCTTTATCCACCAACAGATCCTCCATCTTGAGTTTCCACAACTCAAAACTCTGACCATTAAATTTCTCGATCTCTATCTTTCCACTACTCATCATCTTCTTTCACCACCAGAATCGATCCTGCAGATCTCCCACTGAATAAGGTCTACCACAGGTCCAAGAAAAACCCCTCAGCAACAAAGGCATCCCCTTGAAGCCAAAACAACGTTGATACCAAGTTTAGGTTTTAACGCCGTACAAAAATTACCTACATACGAATTCTAAAACACAGAAAATAAACAATGCGAGAGCATAACACATAAAACACATATACAAAGAGATTTGACATGTAGCAACTGAATTAGGGTTTGATGAGCCCTAAAAGTACTAATCTGAATGATGGGAGTGATGTGCCGAAATAGACCTGTAACAGTTTCCCCCTAAAGCATGAAGTCGAAAATGTTAATGTCGAGTGATATGCTTTACGATGTGATGAGGAGGTTCTGAAGTGGATGTTGACCTGCATTAATGACAATACATAATATCATGATATTTTGATTTTTTCATGAATCGCTGAGGGAAGGCATATCCATGCTTAGCTTATAAACTTTCATTACATGTACATAGATAGTCGTCTACAGATATAGACCCATCATAGGATGACCATTAGTTTAAATCCATTGTATAGATGATTTGGTACTTTCCTGAAATCGCAGCCCGGATGGATGAAACTAGATCCGGGGTCTTCTATCTTGTTCAATCATTCACTCAAGTATGAGTCTAACCATGTGAATATGTGATCTGAAGTCAAACATGGGAAGACACCGTCTAATTACTAGCCAATGATGTAGGCCGTTAACGAACGCGAGAGAAATCACTGATGATGATAATGATCCTCAAGGTATTATAGTACATTCTATATAGTGTGAATGGATGTTTTGATGTTGAACACCATGCAAAGTCTTTCGGTCGAAGGCTAGTGATGTCAACCTATCACCGAAAGTGAGAAATCTTCCATTGATGTATGCAAGCCTCAAGGTACTGAAAGGGTGTTTCTAAGTCAACTTCTTGGATAATGTGCTGATGTTGACAAGAAGAAACTCAACATAGGAGGGCCTTGATGTATCCCACATCAACGACATGAAATGAGTGTAATGATTTTTGAAGATGGAATTTGACTGACGACACAAAGTTCAAGAATGGTGGTCATGAAAATGAAATTTTATGAGTATTGCAAAGGATGAATTTTGACTGAGTGACTTATCTTGAACATGTCAATGACACTGAATGAATTGGCAGCATTGACCCAAAACCAAAGTAATGGATGGTATGATAGACCAAGGTATGATGACCATCAAGCAGATAACCCAATCCATGTAGTCACAGTGATGAAGTGAAAGTGTCATGTTCAAGAGTGACTTGCTACCATAAAGTGGTTTACCCCTTTTCCAATTTTACCCTATCATTGCTGACTAGTATCGCTTTTTTTTTATCAAGCTTGAGGAGGATAACATATGCTTGTTGTATAATTCCACCCTTGGGTGAATCCATCGCTATGTGATATTTTAACGAGTCTAGCGAAGGTGAAAATCAGTCTTGTCATGATGGACAAGTTTGTCACTATTTGATGTTTTAACGAGTTTAACGACAATGATAACTTGGTCCTTTTCATGTTTAAAGAGTTTGAAAAGGGACAAAAAGAAAACTCCACAAGTTATTTTTTGTAAATTTGTCTCTCAAGTCCGAAAAAGTGTAAAATAATATGAGAGAGAACCTATTGACCATGTTCGATCAACATATTCCTTTTTTGTAAATAATCTATCCAAGTCCGGAAAAGGGTTAAATCTATACAAAGTAAATGTCATTTCCAGTCCGTTAACGAGCTGAAAAGGACAAGCGCTTGACAATATTTTCATATTTCGAGAGTCCGAAAAGAGCTTAAAGAGGACTCCATTTTGAGGAACGAGTGGTGTCTAGGATAGAAACTGGTTCCGGTGATGTTGGAACTTCTCAAAACATGTTGATTTATATGAAGAGGTTAGCTAATAAGACCACTCATTGCAACTGTTTCTCAAAAAGGGTAAAACAACCAAGTGAAAGCGTATGATCAGCCAAGCAAATAGTGACGATGGAAGGAGAAAAACCAAGGCTCATATGAAGAAGAGGCTGATAGAATGGAAATCACAAGGTTTAAAATGGAAATGGGTTCATTTTTACACAAGCTTTGACCATAGGTAACTATGCTTGGATTCAGTTTCATGTTTACACAAGCTTGAAATGAAAAACTATTCTTGGATTCAGTTTCATGTTTACACAAGCTTGAAATGAAAAACTATGCTTGGATTCAGTTTCATGTTTACACAAGTTTGAAATGAAAAACTATGCTTGAGATTGGTTTACGTGCCCCCAACATGATGACTCGAGTCTAGGTGCATGCCCCCCAAGCTTAATTACATTCACCTAAGTAGATTAATCGTGGCTATCAGGTGGATGAAATGGAGGTTTATTTTTGAGATCAAATGAAAGTCTCAATTGGGATTTTATGAGATCTACTCAAAGACTTGAATTGGAACTGTTCTCCAGGGGACCTTGTTTCATTTTTTAATGAGCTTGACACAAGACAAGTAACTCTGCTCAAATTCCTTGTTTCATTTTTTAACGAGCTTGACACAAGACAATGAAATATGCTCGCACCCTTTGTTTCATTTTTTAACGAGGTTGACACAAGACCAGGAACTATCCTCATATGCCTGTTTCATTTTTTAATGAGTTTGACACAATAAAAGAACTATCCTCATATTCCTTGTTTCATTTTTTAACAAGCATGACACAAGACAAGGAACTATGCTCAGAGACCTTTTTTCATTTTTTAATAAGCTTGACACAAGACAAGGAACTATGCTCTAATTCCTTTGTTTCATTTTTAACGAGCTTGACACAAGACAAGGAGCTATGGTCTGGGACCTGTTTCATTTTTTAATGAGGTTGACATAGTAAAAGAACTATCCTCATATTCCTTGTTTCATTTTTTAACGAGCTTGACACAAGACAAGGAACTATGCTCATGTTCCTTGTTTCATTTTTTAACGAGCTTGACACAAGACAAGGATCTATGCTCATGGACCTTGTTTCATTTTTTAATGAGCTTGACACAAGACAAGGAACCATGCTCTAATTCCTTTGTTTCATTTTTAACAAGCTTGACACAAGATAAGGAACTATGCTCTAGGACCTATTTCATTTTTTAATGAGGTTGACACAGTAAAAGAACTATCCTCATATTCCTTGTTTCATTTTTTAACAAGCTTGACACAAGACAAGGAAATATTCTTATCACATTCCTTGTTTACGACCCATAAGAGGTCATGGCTTCCAAGAGGTTCTCATCAGATGGGAAAAGGGGTAAACCACTTTATGGCAACAGGTCGCTCTTGAACATGACACTTTCACTTCATCACTGTGTCTACATGGGTTGGGTTATCTGTTTGATGGTCATCATACCTTGGTCTATCATACCATCCATTACTTTGGTTTTGGATCAATGCTGCCAATTCATTAAGTGTCACCGACATGTTCAAGAGATGTCACTCAGTCAAAATTCATCCTTTGCAATGTTTGAGCATAGTCAAAATTCATCACTGTGACTACATGGGTTGGGTTATTTGTTTGATGGTCATCATACCTTGGTCTATCATACCATCCATTTCTTTGGTTTTGTCTCAACACTTCCAATTCATTCAGTGTTGCCGACATGTTCAAGAGAAGTCACTCAGTCAAAATTCATCCTTCGAAATGTTTGAAAATTCTGGAAGGGATTTGTAATAAGGAATCCGAGATCTGGTTCCAATGCCCCCAATACATAATGTACAACATCATAGAATTGATCGTTGGTTGATGTAGTCATGGAACAGGTTGCCACATAATTGACCCGTGGCGAGGAAGATACCATTGGTATAAAAGGACCATTTAGGGAAGATGGTTTACTGGAAGACATATTTAGACTGGGAAATGAAAGCTGGTCAATGGTGAAAATCCTGCCTTCATGCAGGAAACACATCACTCGAAAGAGTGTTGAAACAATAGCTCCCATGTCATAAACATAGCCATGCCCAAGAAGTAAATTATAATCTAAAGGGCTTGGGACTACCATCACATTGAGATAAACAATTTTTCCTTCCAAAGTAATAGGCAACTGAGGAAGGATCCATAATGGTTGATTGGTTCCTCTGTTAAAAGCTAATAGATTATGGGTAACTGGCACAAGTGGCAGTGAACTGAGCGCTTGCCAAGCAATGGAGGAAAGTATACTCATAGATGCACCTTCATCTATAATAGCACTAGGTTCAATCATATTACAAACCTGTACTATGATCTAGAAGGACACATAAGAAAGAAGACAACATCATGTTAGTCAATTCCAATCGAAGGAACCTCGAGTGGTATCATATTCACTCTCTTCGAGAAAGGTACGATTAACTTAAGGTGAAATCAGGTCAATTGTTTACTCGACCTATGATTGGTTAGGTATAGACTCATGGGATTCACATTCAGAGAGAGGGGGTTTGACCGACGGTTGATTTGGGTCAGTCACTTTATCAACTAGTGAAGGATTAAGGGAGAGTATCCTGTAACCAGATGGAAGTCATTGCGATGAAGTAGGACGGTTATCCAACACTTTTTTGGCTTCATCCAGATAGGGACAAAGGTGAATGGGATGATTCCCTTCACATAACCTATAGGGAAACTTAACTTTACCCTTCTTTCCATGAACTTTACTACCACTAGTTGTTGGTGTGTCACCAACATGATCTCCAAAAGTTGATGACACAGGATGGTGTGAACGAGAAGACCATTCTTCTAAGACCTAACGAATATTAGGAAAATTTCGAAGAATATGGTCTCCCATAAAAAAATTTCATGGATATCGAACTTTGAGAGGCTTATCAGATAATTTCTCATCAGAAGTTGCATTCAAAGCAATGGTTGCTTGTTTTCCCCTCGCTGAATTTTCTTCTTCTTATTCTTCCCTTTCTTCTTCTTCTTAGCCACCTGGTTACTAGTGTCAACACTTTCACCAGGCGAAGAGGAAGAAGGGGAGGAAGAAAAAACCAAGGAGGAAGGTATAGGGTCAACTTTAAGATCAAATGGGAGTTGATTTTGTCCAGTTGGAGGAGTACTCGATTGCGGAGAAATCACGACATTTTGAACCAAGGAGGTTGAAAACAGCCATACTAGAAAGCCAATGGTAAATCCTGGAAGGGACAATGTAGCCATATAAGGAGCACCAACATTTCTGAAAGGAGGAAAAGGACTAGGATTCCCATCAAAAGGAATTCCTTGATCAGTGGACTCCGAAGTCGTTGCCATATGTCTCAACCTAAGATCAACTAAGGAGTGAGCATGGAGGATGTTATCCATGGTCAATTAATTTTATTTTAATCAAAATAACATAACAAAACAAAAGAGGGATAATCTAGGCAAAAGGATTACCAAGCAACTATGAACTGTAGAATACCTCCCGGTGAACCAAGAAGTATGGGCAGGAAATATCCCCGAATGTTGTGTTCGGTGTATCACAGTGTACAAGGCGGTCGACTCAGTTACCTATGGATGGATAGAAACCTAATGTAGTCCTCCTATATATACCCAAAAGTACATGGAGGTCCAATCCGTGTTAGCACTATCTAATGTGAAACCGCGCAGTGAGAGCATTCCTTTATACTTTACATACTGTAACACTGCCCTATATACTCGAAGGTACGTGGATGAGCTATGATATACTTATGTACATGGAATGAGGTATCACACTCGGAATGTATCACAAACAATTAACGACAACTGCTATGTTTTACAACACCAGAACACATCTCTAACCTAGACCTCTAAATGTTATGCGTTAAGTTACAATGCTCCATTAGGTTAATTGAGATAACTTTAAGTTGATCTTCTTAAGAATTTGCCTTTCAGGTTCACCACGTGATGTCTTTGAAATTCCTAGAAGACAACTATGATGAGAAACATTATTTTCATTTGATTTGAACAATGAAAAACTTAACTACAAGGGATATAGCAATCAATATCTTTAATCAAAGAGCACATATAATGCAATTTCCCTAAACTATTCCTATAAGCACACACAAAACCTCTAATTGCATAATGCAAATTTTTCTTTTCAATTCCCTTAATGTTGAGATGAACAAAAGGCTACTAATGCACATACAATAAATCAATCTTTTGCAAGAATGAATACTTTACGAAAGTTCCTTTTCGAAAGAAATGAATACTTTTATGACACTTCCCTTTCAGAAAATATTAATCGACTATAAGCTAACTTTGACAATGAATTGATAATGATAAAGAAATCATTTAAGAAACACTAAACAATCAAGCCAAAGTAGGGCTAGGAAGAGAAATACAAGTTTATTTCAGAACCACAAGCATCATTGATCTTTCAGCAAACAACAAGAGAAGCAACTTTGGAAAAATCAAACCAAAGGTGGGTTTTTTAGCCTAAGAGGAATCAGCACAGGCTAGAGAGGGACACAGCACATTGCAATTCACTGTCTCTAAGGCAAGGGCTACTCTTCAACACACTGTGTTGGAACAAACACTCTGCTAGTGCCGGAGAGTCAATTCAAGGGACATTCAAACACAATTTTTGACTAAAAACAATTCAAGAAGACTGAAACAGGATCAATGGAAGCAAGTAAAGTCTACTAGGGCATACTAGGATGAAGTTAAACTACCCGGAAGGATGATCGTTCCCCAACGGAGTTGCTAATTTTTTATGTGGAATTTTGCATCTGGATAAATACAAGTTCCCTATGTGGGTAGCTACACCTAGAACAACAGATTTAAAGCACTTAACCTTTTTCTATAGAATATACATAAGACAAGGGACCTACTTGTTATCTTTCTCTTTCCCTTTCTCTCCTTTGGATGGTTCCCGTCGCTCCTTCTCGAACTTAATCCACTCGACAAGTACCTACAATCATAAACAGAGGACAAAAATCAATCAAAGAAAGAGATCTATCTATTATAAGCAAATAGAATCGAAATAATTTACACATATAATCATCATACATAAACACAAGAATATGGGAAAAGGTGTAAACAGTTTTATTAAGTAGAAGGAAGAACTACAACCATGAAGTCCGATCCATTGTAACTATTCTAGCTTGGGTTCCAACCAACATCACATCAAAAGCACAACACTCTGGCAGCATAAAAAGACTTGCTTACAATCTCAAACCTCACACCAATAGTATCTCCTTACAAATTCTCAAAGTCCAGCACTTGATAACTTAGATGAGTGCTCAATTTATAGGAAAATGGAGGAGGTTTGGTCATAAATGAGGGTATTTAATGGCCTTCCAAACTTAGATTTAGTTTCCATGGAGGAAGGGATGAGAGGATAGGAGGTTACTTAACTCATTCCCTATCCAATTTCGATCTCATAGGAGATGATAAGTGTGGGAATATTCTAGAATGCTCTAGAAGATAAGAATATTCCTAGAACCCTATGAATATTTCGCTCAATCTCTCCCACCGCAGGTCAAAGTGGGCCTAGGTTCTCTGAATTGCACCCTGAAATGGGCCTACCTGCACTGAAGTGAAATTACCCTTGACCAGGGTTGCACTGGTCCCTTAAGGAGGCAATTCTAGAGGGATTCTGGCCAAGAAACGCTTAGGGAAGGAGGCATTCAAAGTGATGACTTATCTAAGGCATGTAGCAACTGAATTAGGGTTTGATGAGCCTAAAAGTATTGATATGAATGATGGGATTGATGTGCCAAAATAGACCTGTAACACGCATGCATTCATGGCATACTAAATAATACCCTTTGTTAGAAACTAGATTTGCCGCAGGCTGGAAAGGCAAGGGTCTAGGTCCACATCAAACCACGCTCAGCCTCGTAGCTAGCCCTACGAGGACAGGAGAGGGCTCTCTCCGGGTCAATCTCGGCAAAAGACAAGCGATGGGGCTCGAGATGACTGAAATAAAAGCTAATTTTAGGCTAGGTATGAAGTACAAGGGTTTGATTTGAGTTTTTGGGGGTTTTGTGCTGGAAACAGGGAAAGGCAAATTGGGCTCAGGGATGAGGCACAGTTTCTGCAGAGTTCTGATTGGGGCAAGGAAGGCAATCGTTTTGATGCTTTAAAGTGAGTGAATGGATAGATCAGACTGGTGAGGAGCTAAGGAGAGCAAGAGAGTCTCAAGAATTCTCCTTAAACAGATGAAAACATGGAAATTTAAACAAATTCAAAGGTAGAGCATAGCAGTTAATGGATTCTACCTTAATCACTCATTTGTTCAAATTCAAAAGAAGAGATAGAAAAATGATACACATAACACTAATGAACTCACAATTACTTAGAGAAGAACACCATCAAAACATAAAGCCACATGGATCCCAAACAGTGCTGCAAAACCCTGGTCTTTCCTTAGCCAAAAATGCAGAGATAGAATGTACAATGATATGCCAAAGCAATCCCTAGTGTCCAACCCTGAAAATGACTTAGGAATTACATGATATAGACTAGCACAACCCATTCCCTTGCCTCTAGGGGTCGAGCTCATCATTCTAGGAGCTGTTTCAACCAATTCTAAACAAAGCACTAAAATCTAGGCAATCAAAACAACTTGCCTCTATAAGGTAGGAAACTGATTCATTCATTAAATTTTCACTTTTTAGTGAATGAATCCTCTAGAACAAGTAAATAAGTGCCAAAATTACATCATTTTTATCCAATTACATCAAGATAGATCAAAAATTACATCAAAAAGCAAAACTAGTCAAACTGGCCGAATTTCTGATCTAGAAGGTGAAAAATTGAGCAAAAATCCTCTATGCGCCGCGCCAAATCCTTTATGCGTCACGCCACTTTGAGGCTGAGTTTGAGGTAGTTCCTGAAGTCCAAATTGAACCCACGATAGCTCTTTGGAAAGCCCTGCCTATCTACTTTCTAACCCAAGTGGAATTGTTCAATTTGGATGTCATTTTTGCCTCCAAAATTGCAATCTCCCAGGACTGCTTCCTGTGTGTCAAAATAGGGGCAGAGAGGTCATTTTGTGAGTGTTTTTGGCCTCTTGAGGACTCAAAACCTGCCCAAACTTCTTGGCCATGCACCAGCAGTCATGATTTTTCATGCCAAATCTAATGATGTAAACTTTTTTCAATTTGGAGCTCCCTAGCAAAAGCGCGCGCCACGTGGCGCGGCGCATAGGGAGAAAAACCCTGTTTTTTGTGCCAAAATTTATCAAAATGCCAAAAAATGCCCAAAATTTCTTGAAATTTGGGTTGGAGCTTCTTCATTAAGTGTCATGCTAGGATAAAGAGGCTTTGGCCAATATATAAAGACGATCAAGCTCCCTTTGCCTCTTTTGCTTCCTTACTGCCTTCTTTAATTTTGCCTTTAGATTCCTGATTCATGCCTTGCAGACCTTGTTCCGTGCCATGTAGTGGAAAGCCATGTGTCTTAGGAATGCATGGTCCTTATCGGCCTTGTCCAGCAGTCTCCCCAAGTGGATGTTGATTCTCTCAAGATTAGATTCCCTATCCTCATTAATCTCTTGCTCAAGTGAAGTAAACTCCACCCTCCTCCTTTGGGCAGCTTGGCGATTCTCGAATATGTTTGCCACCTCTATGAGGCCTCCTGGGTGCATGTACCTCTGTGGGAGAGTCACTTTGGGTCTCCAATTCATAATCAGATGAATGATTGGATGCCATAACTACTAATAGACAAATTGGCTTGAAGAAACAGGTGTTGATGTGTCAAATTGTGGTATACTATTTTTATGATGTGCTTGATCTCTGTCACCAAGGGGAAAACAGTGAAACAAGGGGCTGTTAGGAGAGGGAAAGTTGTAAGGGATTAGGTACTATTGGGACTATAGGTATTAGGGAAATGTAGGAGGGTTTTGAGGGATTTGATGTATAGGGTTAGGAATTGTTGTGTAGGGTTTGAGGCGTGAGATTGGAGAATTTGGGATAGAGCATTTAGGAGAAGGAATTAATGAGCTTAGGGGGGTAGAAAATTAGGGAATGATAAAAATAAGGGAGGAATGGGAAGGAGGAGTGACTTTGGTAGAAAAATAGTGAATTGTGGAAACCACAACATTTTCTTTTGAGGCACGTTGAAGTAGGGTTTGGATTTTTGTTTCAATCATTAGCATCCATAAACCACCATCACTCAGCACAAAAATGGATGAAACATCAAGATGTCAACCCTATCTGGAAAATCCATGCAAATAAATGACAATTTGGAGAAATTTCAAACATTTTCGGGCTTTGGACTGTATGCACCGCGCCACATACCCAATGCGCCACGCCGTCCCAGTGCGCCGCGCCTGAGGAAATTTACACTGGGTTTCTCCTCCCAGTGCACCGTGCCTCTCCAGTGCGCCGCGCCACCTGCTCTATGCGCCGCGCCGACCCGGCTTCACCCAATTTCACTCTTACGCACCAAACTTGCTTTGAATAGTTTACTCTTTGCTTCTTGGCATGCAAATGAATTTCTCAAAATGGAAAATCTCTCATATAGCCATGGATTTTGATTTTTCTTTTCTCAAACCCATTTTTGTAATGTTTACACTTTGGCACTTTTTCACAAGTAATACAAACTCTATCTTTTTGTTTCCTCTTTAATTTTAGCTTGAATGATGAATCTTTCGATTATTTTTTGCAGGGATAGCTGACATAGAATTTGGCAAAGGCGACCAAGGCTGCGTCTGAAGATTTCAACAACTGAAAAAACCTTAAAAAATTTACAAAAGCGAAATGTCGAATTTTCTTCAAAATAGAGTTTTGAAGAAGAGTCATAATCCATCCATATGATGATGAAAATCTTTGAATGACAACTTTTTAAGAACCTCCCTCTGGCCTGTGGACATTATTAGACCTTTTGAAGACAAAACCCTAGACCTAATGACTAAAATGACCCTTTTGCCGACCAAGAGACCAAATAGGACTGTGAATGACTTTAAAATTGATTTTGATGTATAGACACAGAGCAATAGATACATGACATGAGGGAGATGAGTGACAAGACCATTCCGTCAGAAAATCTATGCTCCTAATGGAATGCAAATGACTGGACTGAATGAGACACCTAAAAATGAAATGCAACAAAAGAGATTTTGATCGCTGACGGAGGGCTGAACAGACCGACTCTAACACCCTTAATTTGACTACATATTGGAAAATACCTCTAAAAATCACTTTATTCAACCCACTACCAATACAAACCCAATACACCTTCCCAATTTAAAAATCCCCTACTTTCACTATATATCGTAGTTATCCATTTTTTCATTAACAATTTTTATACCCCTTTATATTTTTTCATTAAATTTGAGCTCCATTTTTTATACACAACATATAAAAACCATTTACCCCCTATTATATGCTCAATATATTATGTCATCTTTTCCTCAGTACATGTTTCCCAATATGAATGCATGTGGTATGGTATTGTTCCCCCAATGAATCCCTTCTATGTAACAACAATACGAGCCATATTTACCCTTTTGCATTCCATATTCCACTCTAGTAGCTTTTGCATAAGATCTACCGCCAATAATAAGGTTGAATATGATGTTGTGATAAGTTTGTTAGTCGATGCCCTTGATTATTGCATCATTCACCTTCATGTTTGTCTTGATTCACAACTTCTCGTCATGTAATTGAACAACATTTATAATGTGGGTAACCCTATCCTTTTTATAAATATTTATGAGCTAATATTTTGGCATGATCATTTGAATCCATTTCATCCAATCATGTTCCTAGAGCACAAAAAAATAAGTAGATATCATTGTTGATAGAATTATAGACTCACATTTATCACATGCATCCATAAGAAGATAACTAATCCACAATAAAAATTGAAGAAAAAACATGCATAGTCACATTATGTATCATAATCATCCATAAAATTGTTTGGAGTCCACTACTCTCAATACATCCGTCATGTCCATAACATGCTACAATCATAAGTACAAAAATTGGGGGCACCCCTGTCCCCTATCCCTAATCATCCTCCAATGGAGGGTCTCATTCCAATTAACGCACCACATCGCCAGCACATAGGTCCCTGATAGCTTGATTGTTCATCACTACTCACCACTTAGATGGTAGATTTACACACACATCTGTGTATTGGTCCTCCAACTCATTCAACCCATGCTTTGTGGCATTGGTCAGTACTATATAAAACCTCCTCCAAAGATCCTCCAAAAACTCATTTGTCTCTCATCTCACTTGAGATGATTATGCTTCGTGGTCCTTGACCCTTCCTTTTCTGTATGTTCCACCAGCCTCCCTGGTGCAATATTTACATTAATACCACATAAAATACCATTCTAACTTACGATAAACTCAAACATAACCATCCCATCACTCACCATAGGGGCCCCATGATCGTTAGAGCACTCTCTCAACCCCTCCTCCTCCTCCTTCTCCTTGTCATAAAATCTACCCCTATTGTTGCATCATGGGTTCTTGTGGGCCCCCATCTTAGATACATATATTTTTATGGAGTGTAGGAGTATTATAAAAGAAGAATGAACAAGGAATTGTACCATAGACACAATTCCCTATTATCACCCTTCGAAAGGAAGTTAGTTGGTGCTTGAGCATTGTCATCAACATCTAGGCCCACCCATTGTAGGTTCCAATGAGAAAACTCTCCACTAGCATCATCTTCCCTCAAGATACTTTGTGAAGAGAATGGTTACCCAAAAATGCAGATCATTTTCGTTGTTGTAGCTTGTATCTCAAGTCTCTCTATGTCAATCAGCTAGATGATTGAGTCCCTTAATTTGGCATGAGGTACATTGTGTCTATCAATGAACTCATACACTCACCTCCCACCAGGTAATACTAACTATACATCTCCCATCACCCCCAAGGGCAATAAAACTATCAAAAAGTATATATCTAGGATGGTAACCAAAATCTAATAGTCCTTAACCACAAATGCCTCATTGTTTCAATCCCAGTAGCTTACTATCCCAGTCAGGAGTTTCTCCCCAACACTCACCAATGGGTTCTCAAAGAACTTGAGAAACCAATATTAGACAAGATCCCTTCTTATTGTTGGGTTCCCCTAAACCTGAGTCTCACCACAACACTTTGAAATATTCCATACCTGCACAAAATAATTAATTTGACAACATCAAATACTTATCTAACCACCTTAAAATCATCTAGTGTTACGAATTTGTTTTGCATTCATGGAAATTATTGTTGTACACCTATCCTTTGTCATCTAAAGCATATTTCCATTAATCCATAAAGAAGATGGACAAAAATCCTTTTCTTGAAACATGAAAATATTGTTCAAATACCTTTAAACACCCTATTTCAAGATAATGTTGCAGGTTTCACATTGAAAACATGCGACATGGTTGATTTTCACATGCTAACTATCAGGTGTGACATAGTCATAGGTTGCTCATTTATAAGGTGACACTATTTTTACAGAGGAAAAAATAAAAATATTGAGAATCTTCTAGAGTATAAGCCTCATGGACGGCATATATCCCGATTAGTTTATATTTGATTCGCATCCCTAATTTGGCTAGATATTAATCTCCTCTTATTATCCTCCTCTAAGCTTATAAATACAACCATCATTCATTGAAAAAGGGCTCTTGGTTGATTTCAAAAAGGAGTTGGCTCTAAGATTCTCATTGAAACTTTGATAAAGTATCCAACTTATGATCCTAAAGCTTTTCAAAGCAATTTATTGAGACGACAAATAGCTGGAAGGGGACTCTACGACATCAGGGCATCAGGTTGTAACCACTTCCTTATGATAATACTATTATATATTGTTTTCCCACAATCATTGTCTATGTTTGATTATATTCGGTATATATACCCTTGATCACATATATAAGTCTTTCCATATTGTATTTGGATTAGATGCGCTTTTATTCTTGTTTGTTTTTTTTTTTTCTATAGATTTTTTCTTTGTGAGAATTGGAGACAACATTGGAAGCTACGACATTCCGAAACTAGCAAGGACAAACTTCAATAAACAAGTATGAATCACTCATCTTTCTCCTTTCATTGGTGTTTTCATCGATGATTTGATTGCAATAGATCTAGGGAAATTCACATATTTCTATTTTGTTTTTTTCTAGATCTGGGTACCAAATCTAGGGATATCGATCTTTTCTACCAGAATAATTTATTTGATAACATCTAGACATAACAATTTCCTAAGGAAACGACCCCACTCAAGTTCTGTACCCCTTGTCCTAGGTCAACAATTTAGTATTCCCCTTAAAGAATGTGTTGACAAAGGCACTATTGTCTTCATTTAATGTGATCACATTGCAAGTATAGCCCCAAAAGGTGTGTTGTCCCTAAAAATTTGAGTAGGGGTCCCTTGAAGGACAAAAAAGCCTTAATATAGAAACCTAATCTACATAAAATGACAAGCAGGGATAGGAAAACTACCTGAAATTCATACATCCAAATTCCACTAGTTGGTTTTTCCATAACAAGCTCACCAAGATTTAGGACCTTCTCCTCTTCTCCAAGCTCTCCATAAGCCAATCTACAAATGACTTGGAATTGGATGGAAAAATCCTTATGTAGAAAAAGACATCGTTTTTCACTTAGCCATTATGAGCTCATCCAAGATTTGTTTTATGAACTGTTAACACCATTGTAAAGCTCTTTCAAAGCTCTCAAATGGGCCTCTCTCTCTCTTTTTGAATTGATACTTCATCGAGGAGCCATTTTTTCCATGAGGTGTCAAGTCCCTTTTTGTTTAAATTGAATTTCTTCATATCTGTCACTCATACTATGACACCACCTTTTATTTGCACTTGTTGAATCATTTTTGGAATTTTTTTGAGAGTAACAACTTTTTAATCACGTTTATAGGGTCTCCTTTGGACC
Source organism: Pinus tabuliformis (assembly GCA_031772625.1). NCBI lineage: Eukaryota > Viridiplantae > Streptophyta > Pinopsida > Pinales > Pinaceae > Pinus > Pinus tabuliformis. Next base: position 322,238,851 of record CM062816.1, on the reverse strand, counting down.
CATTCCCTATGGAATTTTGCATATAAGTAACATCACTTTGCTCATTTCATTTTCCTATCATTTAGTAAATATCACCTTAGGGCCCCCCACACTTCAATACATGGATCATCTTATCCATCTTTTGCATTTTACATCAATAAAGTGTTAGATATTCGTCACATGACCACTCCATCACCATCACCCCTTTGTATTTCAATGTCCATGTTGTTCAATCTCCTCTGGATTGGGAGTCCAGTTTGTCTTCACACCAAAGACAAAAAAATCTAGATTTCTCATTTTCATGATGACAACCCATGTCCCCCTGAACTCCCCCCTCTTATAACCTCTTGGTTCACCTTGAGAGGGGATCATACCATTTGTACTCGATTCGGTCAGTGGAAGCATCATTGACTCACCCTTATTCAAACATCAAAGATGAGTCACGATTATGTCCCATGGAATTTTCTCTAAACAACAATGTGTCCTGTTACATTATTTCAACCTCTCCATGTGTTGTACCCATCCTATATTGCTGAAATTTGACCTGTAGTTTTCCTATTTCTAATCATTTCCCTTTTTCCTTCCATTCTAGCTTCCTTTACCTTTTGAACCACATTTCTTAACTCAGCTTGGTTTGTTGGAATGAGATCTTCACATATAAATATGCTTATCCCTTTTAAGCTTGGATATTTACTAGTGTATACCACGTTTATGGTCAATACACTTACTTTGACATGGTTCAATCTATATTTATTCTTGATTACCTTTCTCAACATTTTTTCTTCTATGACATGAGTTGTTTCAATTAGTGACTTATTTTTTAGTTATTGTTTTACTATTAATAGCATATCCTCGTTTTTTTTTCTCTTTTTTACTAGTAGTTATAAGATTTAAGAATATTTTATTACATTCATGATAAAGCTCAATTAGCTTATTTATCTCCTCTTTGATTGGTATGACATATAATTTATTTTCAATACTACTTAAGGCCAAATTGTTATTTACTTTTCTTTTAACTCTTTAATCTTATCTCTCAAGGTCAGATGGCCCTCAATATTACAACAAGAATGCTAAAACTCCTTGGGGTTTCAAATTTAGTTATCAACATGGGGTTCATACAAACTTAAGAGGTGTCATCACTATGTGTGAAGCATGCAATGAATTCTTATTTGGTTGATCTAATGAAACTAAAGAGAAATTAGGTTGTGCAGAGGCCACTTATGCTATCTAGGCTATGAGAAATGCTAATAAATTGTAGGAAATCAAAGAAAAATAAGTAAACTTACTCTAGCTTTGCAGAAAAGTTAAGGAAAGAAAGTGACCTACTATACATGCAGAAAAGTAAAGGATGGAATTTAAACCTACTTTACTTGCATAAAAGGAAAGTAAAACAAACAACCTTAGTCAAATTTCAAGAAAGGAAAGGAAAAAAATAAACCTAGTCTAATTGTAGGAAACGAAAGCAAATAGTTTCAATAAAGCATGCATGGTAAACCAACTTGCAACTAAAAGAGAATGTTCAAACAACAAACTATAATTTGCAGAAAATAGAGTAGCTTTGCTACAACTACTAGGTTAAGGATTCTAAGAGGTCTTTGATCTTCTAAATTCCTTCTTCAAGGTCTAATGGTTGTTGTATTGTGCTAAGGAATGATAAACAAGATTTGATTGCAAATATGGAGGTGTTCTAATGCAATCAGTGGATTGTTGTAGGGTGCTTCTATTTTTCTATAAGAAACAAGCCCGAGAGTAGTTTTAGGTATCTTACATGAAATTTGAGGGGTGAAGAAGGTGAAGGGAGATTATATAATTGTGGATTTAAATTTTGAATAGCTTGAGTAATAAGATTTTTTTAAATAGTCAATTTTTGGGTTGGGTGATGGTAAGATGAGGCTTAAAGGTATTCGTCAATATTTTTTTTATTTTGATAAACTTGATGGGTGAGGGGGTCAATTTTATATAAAAAAGGATCCTTCATTTGCATGTACAAGACATTTTGGTCAATTTTGATGTCACGTCTTTATTTACCAACATTCCATTCCTTGAATTTATTAACTTGATCACTACATTAATGGACCAAAAACCCTAAACCTTTTTCAAAGATGTCTTACCACCACCTTATTCACCATTCAAGGGACCTATTATGAATTAAAAAATGCACAACCATGGGTCTTCCTTATCCCCTGTGGTCATCAATACTTTCATGGAACATTTTGAGACTCTAGACTTAAACTCATGTCATCTCAATCCAAAATTTTGGTGTTGATTTGTTGGTTATACATTTGTTTTCTGGTTTCATAAACACCTCTCCATCATCTCATTTCTCAACCATATTAATAGTATTGCCTACCATATTTAATTTACCATGGAAACATAAAATGATAATTCCTTTCCCTTCCTAGATGTTATCATCTCTTATTTTAATGGTTCCATCACCTAACAAGTTTATAGAAATAAGACCCATATTGACCAATACCTTCATGTTTAGTCCCATCATTTCCCATTTCAAAAATATGACAGTTTAAAATATTTTACTACTTGATCAATTTGAGTCTTAGCTTGATAGCTTTTAAATAAAGAGCATACCCACTTGAAAAGGACCCTAATTTCAAGTGGTTAACATTTCTTGCAAATTAACAAATATTTTTGCATGCATATTGACCTATCATTCTAAGTCAAGAACTCTCCCTAATATTTTCCTTGGGCTCTCATTTATCGATTTGATATCTGTAACAGCCCTTAGTTAAAAGTTAATAAAGGTAAAATAAGACTACGGGATAGGGACACTTATTCCAAGTTGAATGTTGGGAAAATTATCCTAGTGGGCATCACTTGTTGTGCTTTATGGCTAAGGGAAAATTGGCAAAAGCAATGGCTAAGGATTTGGAAAATAAAAAAGGTATTTTTGGCACATTATGCATGCCTTCTCATGGGAGTGACTAGGGGTTTAATTCATTGAAATGCTAGGTTAACTCAGGGGTTGGGCACCTGGAGTGGTGATTAGCTCCTAGGGGTCCTGAAGAACCTGAGGGAGATTTGTAAGGTCTTGTTTTGTCAAATCCATCTCCTTAAGGTTACCTAGGAGGCTGAGTCTTATCATAGTAGCCCCTCATCTCATGTTTACCCTGGCTAAGCCAGTGAAAGTGGGTAGATGTGAGAGGAGGCGACATTACAGGGTGGTATCAGAGCCAGGTTGCTCTCTCTTTGGCTCATATCTAATACCACAAGGTGGTATTATAGAATGGTTTTGCTCTTTTTAGGTGAGTATGATTTTTTCAAGGTTATGGTTTTCATGCATGGGATCATGGTATACAGTTGGTATGATCATGCATGATGTTGTTGTTTTGTTATATTATTAAATGAAATACATGTACATGCTAATGTGGACTAATCTTGTAGCTAAGATAAGCCTTCCCTAAACATCACTAAGGTAGGGATTTGGTTTTGGTATCTATTTGGTTTATTTAACGTGGTATACTTGCAGGAAGAAGAGAAATCAAAGATGACGAGAAAAATGGTAGATTACAGTTCCCGTGAATCTCTCTACATATCAGTTGGGCAGAAAGGAGAAGAGTATTCTCTTGATATTGCAGATACATTGAGGAGCTTCAGGGAAGAGATCAAAAGTTGCAAATAAGATAATGACAGGTTGGTTGAGGCTCAAGGCAAACTTGCAATGTCTTATGAGAAGAAGGTAGAGGTTAATGCATCAATCCTTTAGAGTTTTTCAGAGTTACAAACAAAGGGAAAAATGAGGATCAGTCAAGAGAAGGAAGAGAAAACTAAAGGAGATTATGGTAGCAAATCTCAGTCTAGATACAGGTTTGATAGAGGGGACACAGTTAGAGGTGGAATCTCACTGGATACACTTTACAGGAGGATTGGTATGTATGGGCATTATTCTAGTACCTCATCCAGGAGACATCATCACAGTTGTTGAGTCTCATAATTGTTTCTATTTGACACCCTTTTTCCATCTATTTTACTCCTTTTTTATCATCATAATTAGTCAATGGGAAAAAAAATCACAGAATCAATGGTATGGAATGTATATAAAAGTCTTGTATTTCATAAGTTAATAATGTTCTTTATTATTAGTATAATATTTCTTTTAGCTACTGGATTTGGATGATTCTGCATCTAATGTTTGATTTTGTAGCTAAGTCCATTGTTTCATAGGTTCTAAGGTGCCATCTAGAGTGAGAACTATATGGGAAGATAGCAATCATTTTACTCCACGAATCCTTCCTACCTTCATGAACCAGATCGGCAAAGGAAGTTTCCAGTTACATGGTCAAAGGCAAAAGTAAACTCTGTTAGCTACATAGATGAGCGAGGAACGATATATACACCTAATGATTTGCTTTGTTCATAGAAAATCATTAGCGAATTTCATTATGATATATTTCATAGTTAATTTTAGTATTTTGTTTGGCAAATATTTGCATGAATATATGAACATTTAATGATATGGAAGGCTTTGTAAGAAAACATAAACACGGTGATTTTATGATGTGACAATGAGAAATAAAACTCTGTTTTCAATTCAATTATAGATACTCCTTCTTATTTCGATGTGTGGTTGATTGTTCAAATGGATCTCATGACCATCTGCTTGTGGAGGTCCCCCTCAAGTAGTAAGGTTCTTTTATGTTTTTAAGTAGATTTTCCTTATTTCATTTCTTAAGCTTATTTTCTGGATGCATCCTGTAGAATGTTTTCTTTTGTTGATTTTTGAGTTAAATAATAGCAGTGTGATTGTCTTGTTAACTAATTTTCTTTATTGATTCAGTAGCACATGAATTGAGTTTAATGAGTAACGATAACAACAATGAGAGTTTGGATTTAGATTAAAATTGTAATTCTTAAAAATAGAGGATTTGATTACATGATTTATTTCAAGCAAGAGTGATTTATGACTTTTAGCAATTGATAATATATTTTCAGTTCATTTTGGATTTTCATGTAAGAGTGTGTTATTATGATAGATGATTTGATTCCTTTAGATAATGGAGTTTATTTCAAAGCATAGTTTAGACATATAGCAAAGAGAGAGAGAGTGTGTTTTTGTGAGTTAAATTTCATTTTACAAGTGTGAGATTGATTTATAAGTTTGAGATTTTCATAAGTTGTGTGGATTTCATAATTAGATATAATTTTTATAAGAGTGCAATTAATTTTCATAGGTGTGGATTTATTTACTTTTATGCAGAGATGTGAATTAGTTTCTTTTGAAGCAGAGTGTGAGATTTTCCACAAGTAGTCTTTGATAAAAGAGTGTGATCATTTTATTTTCTAGGAATAGTTTCTCTACTCATGTGAATTTCAATAAATTAATTTAGAATCTATATTTCAATAACTATGTTTAATTTAGAGGTGTGAATAACCAAGGACTTCTAGCACAAACAATGCACTTACACTTCATCAGTTTACTAGCCATGGTCGATAAATTATGCAAGTAAATTAAAGTTAATTAAATTACCAAACATTTTGGCATTGTTGGCGGGGAAGTGTAAATAGGAGTCTTTTATTTTTATTTAAAAAAACAAAAAAGCAAAAATGATATGCATGGGGAAAGAGATTCTAGAGGTAGATTTTTAGGTAGAGGTAAAATTTTAATTCCAACAACATCTCTCACACCACCACGACATCGTAGTGCCACACCACCCACTCGAACTCATATTCCATCATTTGAAGGAAAACATAAACTTCCCGAGGTACTTAGATCCAAAATCCAACCTAGATATTCACCAACCTCATCAACTGAAACAGTAATAGAAGAAGATGACCCTACATCCCCAACACAAGGAGTAGTTTTCCTATCTTCAACTAGAGAAAGACTTATAGGATAAAAGCTAGATATCCATAGTGAAGAAGAATAGGAAGAAAATTATTTTAAGTTACCATTGATAGAAGAACCAGAACTAGAAGAGCTAGAAGAGAACTAGAAAATCCAATTTTGGAAACCTATATTAGTTATGAAGAATCTACAATGGTTGGAGAAGGGGAAGGGGAAGTACATAATGTTAATGGTGAACAACCTAGGATTGGAGGAGGAAATAGAGGTGGAGGAAGAGGTAAATGTGGAGGAAGAGGGAGAGGTGGAGGTAGGGGAGATCCGGAACCCTTTGGATTTCTTATCCTCGATGAAGATACAATGGCTACAATTAAAAACATCTCACCTTCCATCCTTCCAAAATTTCATGGATTAGGAAGTGAGGATCCTGAAACATTTTTCTTTGAGTTTGAAGTCTTGTGTAGATCTTATGACTATTTGCTTGACCCTCAAAAGTTGAAATTGTTTCCAACAACTCTTAAGTATGCAACATTAAAATGGTACATGGGCTTAGGACCACACTCTATAAGGGCATGGGAAGAAATGAAAAATACTTTCTTAATAAATATAAGGATTATTGTATGCACCATAATATTAATGATGAAGTCTATAAAATGATGTAGAAAGAAGATGAAAATATTGAAGATTTCATTAAAATATTTTCTTATAATGTTAAAAGGGCTAAAATGCATGAACTAGATGAAGAAACTTTGAAATCTCTCTTATTAAAATCCATCAGAGATGAGTGGATTGATCTCCTATATTTGATGGTTAAGGGAGATATTTCTCAATTATCATTTGGAGACATTTGTGAGTTGTGCATACACATTTCAAGAGGTAAGGCAAGGACTGGAAAAATCCAAGAGATCCTCTCATGTCTAGAATTAATAAATATACAGTTGGGACTGTAAGTAGGGCTGAATTAGGAAATTTACTTGACAACTTTAAAACATACATTTTGGGAAGTCTTAATGAACAAATAGATACCCTTAAAGTGAAAAACAAGAAAAATGTTTAAAATGTTGCACAGTCAATCTTTTGTCCCAAATGTAGAAAGAAACATACTCTGATAGAATTCCCTCTTGATTTAAAAATTGTAGAAACCCATGTTATATGTGTATAAAATCATGATACAAAAGAATGTCCTTCAATACCAGGTCTTAAAGTAGTTTATCAAGAGGAAATAATACCAAATCAAATAGATCCCCTTTGTTTTATTACTAAGAGACCATGGAAAAATTCACAACCAAATAAGGCTCAAGGATTTATGATCCAGGTGGATGTTGGTAGCCACCCACCTATCCCATTTGGACCCCCACCATTGTTTCTCTTAGCATTTTCAATTTCCTTAATTGTAGCACAACTTACTATTTTTAGCAGTTTCTCGGGTCCTGAACTTCCGAAGCCGTTTTGAGGCCCTAAATGACATTTTACATGGGTCCATGGACCAATGTTGCCTCCTGTTAGCCTCCTGCTGCAGCAGGTTAATCATCTTTCATGATCGACATTTTTACATGCCAAATATGTCATACTTTGCTTGCTGCAATGCTCCATATTTGCTACAGATGGCCAGAGAAGTATCCATGAGAGTGTGCTAGTCTAAATGCCACTGTTGTGTTCCATTTTTGATGAGTTTTCAGCTAAAGGAGGTCAAAACAGCTTAATCTTGGCCTCCCTAGGTTTCAATTTCCTGTTGTAGAATATAGAGAATGAACATCTGTCCAAACAGCTTAATCTTGGCAGATCTGTAAATAGGTAGAGAAACAAGGGTGCTCAACAGCCTAATCTGAGCCCCTGGATGTAATAAGTGTAGTTGTATATAGGAGGACAGCAAGAAGAAAAGAATGAAAAGCTGGGTATGCTAGTTCAAGTGCACCCAAACCAAAAGAAGAGAAAATGCTAGGTGAGTAGGTCGGGTAGGTAGCTTTGTGGTTGCAGAATCATGGCTTGTGATCCATTTCATATTGTCAAGTGTTATATCTATCATATCACATATTGAAGGTAGTTGTTCAGTTGAAGGACTTCAAGAAATGCATGTCTAACTTCCCCTTCTTCCTCTTTCCCCCAAATCACTCACTAACTTCCCTAAAAGAGGTCAAGATCTGCTTGGTACCTCTTAGTTTCATCATTCTCCATATCATTTACCTTGGTGAAGATCTGCTTCACTCAAGTAATGTCCATACTGCTTCTATGAATCATTTTCCCCCTTAATAACCTAAGATCTGCATACTTAGCGCTCTCTGATCATTTTTCATGTTAACTATTAACTCTACTATGTAGCTCCCTATCTATTTTCCCTTCCCCTACTAAAACTATGTTAATAACTCCCCTATATACTTATCCCCTCCCCCTGGTTGAAAAATAACCATAAGTACATTTGGGAATTGCTAAGTTTACCTGAAACTGAGCAAGAGCCCTCACTTCCCCCCTCAAACCATCTTCCAAATGCATTAGGACCCCTTCCTATGCATAAAATCCCTCCTTTCACCCATAAAAAACCCTTCATTACCCATGTTTTAACCTTTTTTTCAAGGCTCAAAACCCTCTCGCCATGCTTCGGAGCCCTTCTGATGCATTAACAACCTTCCTCTGATTTCATTTTACCTTTCTTCAAAGGCAAAAAACCCTTCTGATGCTTTATAGCCCCCTTCTATACATATAAACCCTCCTCCGATGGATTCCCCCCCCCCCCGATGTGATATCGCTATCGGAGGCTTCCTCCATTATATTTTCCCATATATCCCGCATATATTCTTTTTTATCGCAACTCCCTTTTTTTGTTTTATCGTTTAAACTCAAGTTTTTTATAAAACTTAAGTTATAACGTAAAAACCCGCATTTTTCAACAATATCGCATCGCAGCCGTCCATCGCCCCCGCTCAGATCAACGGCCCAGATCTTGTCGGCGATCTCCCATTTCGGCGATCGCAATAATATAAAATCCTACCCCATGTCCCCGCCGATAGCGAAATGCCGATTTAATCGCGGCCGCCCATTCGGGCCCTCAGATCAACGGTCTCTATTAAGTCGCGGCCCCATATATAGCATTGCTTATTCCGGAGCCGAAGTATTAATAAAATGCAGCATATAAAATTATCGGGTCCGAAAGGAGGCCTTTGTACAGCGAAATGGGAAAGCTCCGATATTCCGGAGCCAAAAAGTTATAAAGGGCAGTTTTAAGGGATTTCGGGTCCGCATATTGATTTTGTTAAAATCCGCCAATATGAAATCGCCGACGGACCGGACCCGATCTCCATAAAGAAAGGGCATATAAGCATTTCGGGTCCGCGGCATTTCGAAGGTTTTATGTATTGGGACCAATGGTCCGCCCCGATGCGATTTAGCGCCAGCCGTCAGATCGGGTCCCCAGATCAATGGCCCTGATTTAATCGCAGCACTCCCCATGTATCGCTTCGACTGGCGGAGCCGAAATAACAATAAAGCATGGTATATTATCATTTCGGGTCCGCAAACCAAATTCTTGTAAGTCCGCCGATATGACATCGCCGATGGGCCGGACGCGATTCCAAATAAAAGGAAGGGCCTATAGCATATCGGGTCCGCGCATTTCGGCGATGGTTTATGTGCCACCCCCTGGTCCACCCCGATGCAATATAACGATATGATCTGGGCCGTTGGATCGGCCCGCGCCGGATCCAACGGCCACGATTTAAAGAAATGAATAGTGTTGCGGCAGAGCCAAAAATTCATCAATTTTGCAGTTTTAAAGGCTTTTCCGCCTGTTTAATGAAATAGACCTTTTCAAAGATTTAATCATGCGGTGCCCGCGCCCGCCCAATTACAAAGGAACGATGCTTTCCTCAGCCATTTTCAAATCGCTCCAGGCCCAAAATACTTCTAAATGCAGGGTTTTCACATCGGCAGTCCTCCAATGATCCTCTAGTCATCTAGATTGCAATTTTTTACCATTTTTTGAGGCATTCGTTGATCGGCAAGGGCCGATAACGACTCCAAAGGTAGCAGAAGGCTGAGCAGTGGCCATAAATGGGTGATTAGACAGTTCAAAGGCATTCGGAGGTCAAGAAGGGACCATGTGCGTGTCAAAGAGTATCAGGGAAGCGGCGGAGTGTGTCAGTGAAGATCTTCCAAGGCAGATGAAGCAAAAGGGACCCCAGCAGATTCAGCAAAGCATCATTGAGCTGTAATGGCTCACCAACTCACAGGTTTTTTCCATTTAAGGCAGCAAGACCACTTGAAGACACAGATAAAGGTTTTCAAAGCAGATATTGGCAAACACATGAACCCAGTTATGTTTTTGGAGCAGCGCTGCTTCCTTAAAAGCACAATTATCACACAGAGGACAGCGCGTTGCTCAAGGCACTCTTTCAGTCCATTTTTTGAAGCTGCAGGACCATGCGCAGCCCTAAAGAGCCATTTTGATGAGGCTGCTCCCTCATGAACACCTGTTTTAGATATTTTTATTGCATTTATTTCCAGCACAACTTGGCATTAGAAGTAGTTATTGCACAGATCTCTTTTGAATATGTTTTGATAGATATTTTCAGATATTTTCTCCCTTGACACCTGTTCAAGGGATGTGTGTAAATATTTTCTATTTAAATAACCCTCTGTATTTATGTAAAGGGTTGGTTGGTCGATAACTTCCTCCTCTAGACTTGCATTGTATTTTTTGAGAGTCTCTATAATCAAAGATCGCTGGAATGTTTGGGAGATGAACTGACTGTTGTGTTTTAATGTCTGAAGAGTGACTATGGAATCCTAACACTTCTACATAGCCCAGTAAGTGTTTCTTATCTCTGTTTACAGTTTATATGTGTTTATGCCATCATTGTTTCACTATCTAAATAGCAGAAAGAAAGAATAGTTCAGAGCTCACTTAGTTGTATTATGTTCTCAATTTCTATGATTTATCTATGTTTTCCTCTGTATTAGTCCTAAATATGAATACTGATTTGCTCATATTTACACTAGTTCCTTCATATATGAATGTTGTTTAGGAATCCTTGATTTCTCCTATATAATGTTCATTCACCTTCCCTCTGTTAGCATAATGAGAGCTACTTAGTTGCCTTTCATTCACTGACCTTCATTCCATCCTTATTCCAGCTTTATATTGTTCTATGTGTAGCTATCCTGCTCTGTATTCCTCTTGTGACCAAGAAAACGCAACAACAAGCCTAATCCACGACTCCATGCCCAATGGTTTGAACTTCTCACACTATGCATCCCAACTCTGTTTGAAAGAATCCTCCATCCCACCAAAATCAAAACAAAACCCAAGAAAATCATAACTAGCCTAAAATCAACCCAAAACAAAGCTAAATCCTAAAGAGAGAGCCCTCTCTAATTGCAGGTAGGCTAGGACCTGCAGTCCAAAGACTGGTTTGTGGTTACCTCGGCCGTATCCTTTAAGGAGCTTTAAGGACAACCTAAGTGATAACACCTCCAAAAGTGGTAGTACTCTGATAGATATTTCTAACGAGCTATTGTACGCATCAAACGGAGATCGTATGCCAAAGTTATGACCCCGGGAAGTTGATGTACCAATTTACCCAAACGGGGCCCACAGTTTGGCGTTTCATCTTCTAGGGTTAGGTTTTGGAATGTTAAGGGTTTTCCATTGTTTCTCAACAATAAATAGGCCTTCGAGCCTCATTGTAAGATAGTTCAGAGGCATGTAGCCACCACATCTCTTCTAGAGATAAGCTACCATCGCCCTAGCTGGTTTATTTCCATTTCTGTTTGTAAGGATATTTTAGTATTTTACAGTAATGAAATGAAGTATTATTTCCACTACATATCTGTCTTTATGGTTATCTCTGTGTTTTATTGCGTTCCTATTTAAATCCGAATCAGTGGTATCAGAGCGGTCTGCTTTTTCTCTGTTTTTCTTTGCATGTCCCCAACGAGGTCGGGATATAAGGAGTTAGGGCTTGAACTGGTCGAACCTTTGCAAGACCAGCCTCACAAATCCCGACGGCCTTCCATGGCAGATGAGAAGAAAGACGAGGGGGCAGGAGATCCTATCAAAATCTTGCTCGAAGAAGCGCTCAAGCGGCAAAGGAACGCGATGATGGATTACTTTACGCAAATCCTTCAGCGACTATCCAGAGGCGACGCATCAGCTTCCAACAGCTGCTCTCGAAATGCCACGCCCTTTAAGGTACAAGTTAATTTTGAAATCCCCATATTCGAGGGTCAGATAAACACAGATGCTGTAGATAAATGGTTAAATCTACTAGAGGGTTATTTTTCTGTTCATGAATTTTCGAGTCGGGAAAAGATTGTTTTCGCTCTTCTCAAAGCAGCCCCCCACGTCAAGGACTAGTGGGAAACCTACTGCGAGCAGAAGGATGAAAGTACAGGCTCACTATTTTCAACCGCACCCACTTGGAATGACTTCCGGGATGTCATCAAGGAGCCGTACTACCATGTCAAAAGCTATGAGGACAAATACATCAAATGGACCACACTGCGGCAGGGACGAGACCAAGATGTGCCAGAGTTCACAAACATTTTTCATGCCCTTCGCACACAGTTGGGTATCAAATATTCTGAGCTACATCTGGTACTCAAATACCGTGGCTGCCTACACAGATACATCCAGGAAGAGATGGAGTTCTTGAACATCTCCTCACTCGGTACAGCATACTGATATGCTGTCAAAATCGAGCAAAAGTTCAAACAGAAGAAGCGAGACTTTGGATCTGCAAATCCGAAGCCAAAGGACAAAGCTAAGGCGGGGTGACCCAAGACAACCCGTCGAAGCTGCAAGAAAAGAACAACACCACGAAGTTGAAGAAGGACATAGGAAAGTGTTGTGAGTTCCACAAGAGTCCCACTCATAACACAAGTGAGTGTCGGACCAAGAAGTCATCGGTGGCCGAGTTGAAGGCTTCAAAATCAGATGCATGTTCCGACCCTGAGCCAGAACCCGACAAGGGGAATGGCAAAGGGAAGCAGATTATTGATGCGGATCCCAGCGCCAGTGTTGCCACTGCTAAGATCCAGAAAAATGAGCCCGAAAATCCAGAGGAAGGGGAGCGTCTTTTCCACTCACAAATGTGGGTGAAGGGTTCACCGCTGCAACTCATTGTCGACAGTGGCAGCCAAAAGAACCTTATTTCAGCAGAGGTCATGAAGCGGTTGGGCCTACTGACTACACCACACCCCCAGCCATACAGTATCGGATGGCTTCATGAGGGACGAGATCTTAAATTTTTCCAACAGTGCCACCTTCCCTACAGCATCAAGCCCTTCACAGACGAGGTATTGTGTGATGTTACGCCTCTGGATGTTTGTGATGTATTACTAGGCCAACCATACTTGTGGAGGCGACGTGCTGTGTATGAGTCAAGGCCTCGTGCTATCATTATTTCTTTGAATAATTCATTATACAGGATACCGGAGGTAGCCCCACCTACCGCCACATCTTTGATCACCACTACGAAAGGCAGCAAGCTCATCTCCCAGACCAGGAAATTCATCTGTCTAGTTCACTCCCAAAGTAAGGGGAAGATTGTCATCACATTCATGACCCCCGCGAAGGGTTCCTCCATGCAGCAGCAGCAGCAAAGGGATACAGTCATGACAAGACACAGGAACTACTTCTCCTCACCCACAGGGGTACCACACAAGTTTCAGGTGGGCGACAAAGTTTGGTTACATCTGCAGAGGGAACGCCTTACCAGAACCCATCAGAAACTCAGGGAACTCCGACATGGTCCTTACACCAATACCAAGGCTACGGGAAACAAAGCTTGTAAGCACAACATTCCTCCATTCCTTCGCTTGCACTGAGTGTTCAATGTGGACCGTTGTCAACCATGCTTCCCACCATTTCTGGACACATCAGAGATTGCAGAACAGCTCACCAGAGACCCAGCTCAGCAGAAGCTTCCTCATCTCAGGGAGGAACTCAATGCAATGGGGACCATTGCTTCCTAAGGGGGGAGAAATGATCCAGGTGGATGTTGGTAGCCACCCACCTATCCCATTTGGACCCCCACCATTGTTTCTCTGAGCATTTTCAGTTTCCTTAACTGTAGCACAACTTACTATTTTTAGCAGTTTTTCGGGTCCTGAACTTCCAGAGCCGTTTTGAGGCCCTAAACGACTTTTTACATGGGTCCATGGACCAATGTTGCCTCCCAAAGTGGTAGTACTCAGATAGATCTTTCTAACGAGCTATTGTAAGCGTCAAACGGAGATCGTATGCCAAAGTTACGACCCCGGGAAGTTGATGTACCAATTTACCCAAACGGGGCCCACAGTTTGGCGTTTCATCTTCTAGGGTTAGGTTTTGGAATGTTAAGGGTTTTCCATTGTTTCTCAACAATAAATAGGCCTTCGAGCCTCATTGTAAGACAGTTCAGAGGCATGTAGCCGCCACATCTCTTCTTAGAGATAAGCTACCATCGCCCTAGCTGGTTTATTTCCATTTTTGTTTGTAAGCATATTTTAGTATTTTACAGTAATGAAATGAAGTATTATTTCCACTGCATATTTGTCTTTATGGTTATCTCTGTGTTTTATTACGTTCCTGTTTAAATCCGAATCAATTTAACACTCAAGCATTTGCACAACCATCACAAAAAAATTGGACTGCACCCATGCCTTGGAAATATTGGCCTCAACCTTGGGCACAAGGATGGAAAAATCATTATGGAAAATATCCTCAATATCAACAACCCTATCATGTTTTTCCACCACAATATTTTCCTCAACATGTTCAACCAGCTCAACCTCGGAATCCAAATCCACAACTTTCATTACCATTTTCACAAAGACCAAATCAATTGCCTGCTCAACCACTTCCAAATCCAAATAATACTAAAAATTCACAACTTGTTTACAATATGGAAGGACATAATTTCCAAAATTACATGATAACTACTCTAGATCTAAACAATGTCCAACTTAGAATTGGTAGAGTATTGGAAAAGAAATCCCGAACAGTTTTTATTCAGGAATCTGAAAAAGATATTTCCTCTAAAAAAGAGGAGCCTTTCAATGAAAAAGAAAAATTTCAAAAACAAGTCACCCCTACACATTCTGATGACATTCAAACTCCTATTATGGAACAACCTTCAATATCTATTTCAAAACCACCTTTCCTAAAAGATTAAAAATTGATGAAGGGTTAGAAAAACAGATTTTATTGCATGATTATGATATGTTGGATGAGCTGAAGAATGTTTTTATAAAAATTCCTTTTGCTACAAGCCATTAAGGAAATACCAATTTTTGCAAAGACAATTAGGGAGTTGAGTATTAAAAGACCCAAAAGAAAGAGAAAAAAAATCAAAAGAATTCAGTTAGTTGGAAAAATTACAAATATCATGATGGGAAAAACAACAATTCAAAAATAACTTGATCCAGGAAGTCCCATTGTGAAAACATGTATCAATGGTATTGAAATTCCAAATACATTGATTGATTTAGGAGTAGCTATAAACATCATGAGTAAACAAACTACGAATCAATTGAAACTTCCTAATATTCAATATACACCTACGTTGTTGCAATTAGCAGATAGATCTCTGATTAAACCTAATGGTATATTAGAAGACACACTTGTATCCTTAGATTCTTGGGAGTATCCTATTGATTTTATGATTCTAACACCCAAAAGTAACTTAGGAGGACATCCATTGATTCTAGGAAGACTAATGTTAGCTACAACCGATGCTTTTATGAGTTATAGATATGGTGATATGTTTATTTCTGATGGAAGTTCAACAATATAATTCATAGTATATCCTCTTATAAAAACAACAATATAAGTAGAAAGTGAAGAATGGATAGATGATGATATTGATATACAACCAATCTTTGTTACTTCACAAAGAGATGAAGAAGATCATATTTTGAATTTAATGGAAAATAATGAGTCTTCCTCATATTGTGAATCTTATCAAAGTTTTCAAGAACAATGCAATATTGAATATTTATCATCTCATCAATTATCTTTACATTCTATGGAAAAATTTGGCAATTCTCTAATAGAAATATTTCCAAGAAAAACTTTGAATATCAATAATAATCTGGAAGAATTTAAAAGAAAGATTTAATAAATATGTTACAAGAATATTCCTCTGCTTATGCATGGGAATATACTGACATGAAAGGAATTGATCCTAATACTTGTGTACATGATACTTACATTGAAGAAAATGATAAACCAATCTAACAACCTCAAAGACAAGTGAATCAATTTGAGAGAAATTGTTAAAGAGGAACTATAAAAAAATTTAAATTTGAATTTCAATTATCCAATATCAGAAACCCAGTGGGTTTCACCACTGGTAATTGTTCCTAAAAAGAATGGAAAATGGAGAGTATGAATTGACTATAGGAAATCGAATAAAGCCACCTTAAAAGATCATTTTCCACTTCCTTTCATAGGTCAAGTTTTAGACACATTGGCAAGAAATAAATATTTCTCATTTTTATATGGTTTTAGTGGATATAACTAGATCTAGGTAGCTCCAGAAGATAAAGATAAAACCACATTTACCTGTCCACGGGGAACCTATGCCTACCGAGTACTTCCTTTTGGGTTGTGTAATGCACCTGCAACATTCCAAAGGGCAATTTTAGGAATTTTTTTGATCTAATTCATGATTGTCTGGAAGATTACATGGATGATTTTACAGTTTATGGAAATTCTTTTGAAGAAGCTCTTAAAATTTTGGAAAAAGTTCTCATTAGATGTACGGACACAAATCTCTCATTAATCCATGAAATTTTTTTTATGATGTTTACTAAGGGGTGTTGAGGCAAATTAATTACCTATCGTTTAATTGTCAACCCGGGGGTTTTGTAAAACTTGCGAAGTGTGTGTGCACTATATATGCTAGAAATTAACTTCCAATTTAGATCAATATAACTACGAAATAAAATAATGACAAACCAAATTCACCTATTCTAATTCAGCAATCAACTCAAAAGAAATTATAGTACAATTATAGTACAACAGATGGAATTGAAATTACATGAAATGAAATCTACTCTAAGGGATCATGTGTGCATTATTAAATCAGGATCCTATGAAATGAATAATCAAAACCACATGACATGGAATGAAAGAAAAAAATCATTCTTAACCTCTAGATAGGAAAGAAAATAAAAAAAAAATCAATCTTAACCTCTCACACAGGAAAAGATGTGAAAGAAACAAAAATAATCACACATAACCTCTCACACAGGAAAAGATATTAAAGCAATAAATCTTAATATATGAAAAACAATAAATCTCACACACAGTAGGTGGCCAATCCAAAAGCATGAGAGATTCCAAGTTGAGAGGGTCCCAGTGCAAGCATTACCAATCAAGGTGAACATCACTCATGAGCATGGTGCTAAATCTAAATTCCATTCAAAACATAAGTAATCTTAACTTTCCACCTGATTATCTTCAACTTTACACATGCCTTTGAAAGGAGAAGGCTCTCCTATTTATACAAGAACATAAAAAGCTACCTCATTAATGGAGGTCCATTATTCTCTCTCTAGATCCCTAGAAAATGTCATAGAGTTACAAATCAAATAGGTAATGATGAGACACATATCCTCTTTGACCTTTATCCAAATCTTCTTCCATATCTTGAAGGGAATTCGAAATTGAGCATTGGAGGCCACATAAGGGTGCCTTGGAAGCTTCCAAATGACCTACACATGTGATGAAACTGAAGCCACTTTTAACTATTAGCAAGTATATGTCATTTTTCTAATTTTTAACCATAAATTCACTTAAAATACTAGAAATCATTAGCTTTTGGAAAACACAAAGGTAACCCCATGTAATCATGAAAATGGAGGCTAATGAAAGATTATATGGCTATGGAGTTGCGGAATGTGAGTGAAATGGTAGCGATAAAGGTGAAAGTGGATGATATTTTGAATACATCTTGGAGGCTCTACATACCCCACAACTGACATTATTTCATGTCCTCATGCAATCTACTGCATTGTTTAATGATGATTTTCTTTTGAATGAGCTTGGCTTATATCATATGTCCTTAAACTTTGCATTTGATAGTATTTGACAATTTTATTTCGTTTTGCAAAGTATTCCTTGTCATACATTCAATTGAAACGTGTTTGGTTGATTCTTGTGTGATAACCAAATCTTAGTTCGTATTGGTTTTTGTGTTTCAATACCTTGTTTCTTTTTGTTGCAGCAAGATTCATTGGAAAGAATGCATCTTTAAATCAGCCATATAATATCCTCATCATTTAGTATTTATTTGGAAATCACATAACTTTTGAACCATAATGCAATCATAATGATTAGGACAAGTATGTTAGGATGAAATGAAGTGAAATGGAATGAAGTGATATGAATGTGATAATAAATGGATGTTCCTCTCCCCTCCAACTAAAGGTGTTTACAATTTTTTTTTTTCAAATGAGATATGAAATATGGTGAAGTATTTTCCAAAAATTATAATTTCAGTATCAAGGAATTCTATGATTAAAAGAGAGAAAAAAACATGCCTTTACTTACCTAGGAAGTGGACAAACTGTGCATATGTAGAGAGGTTGTAACTGTTGCTCAATCATGGAATAGAATATAGAATTTCATCTGCTTCTTGGTTGCATAAATGGTGGATGAGGTGGTGAAAGTGGATTCTTTATTTCTGCTGCTAAATCTATTGTATCTACTGCAAAATGCTAAAATGGTATAGTCTTCACCTGCTACAAAACCCGATGGTACAATTCTAGTCATGCGAATGAATGTGTTGCTATCAAGCATGAAGAGAAGTCATTGGATTACCGGCAATTAATGAATGTCGTTAACCAATGTGAGGCAAACTTGCCATTAATGTCAACGAATGCCAAGGTACCTAAGTACATCTTACAAAGTGCGAATAGATGCGATGATGTCGAGCCACTTGTAAGATGTAATGATCAAGGGACATTGATGTATTCCCATGATTTTTAGCGAGAGAACTTGTCATTGATGCATACAAGCCTCAAGGTACTAATAAGGACTCTAGCTCTGAACTTAGATAATGTGCTCATGTCGATAGGTCAAGACTTGTTAGAAGGGAGGCCTTAATGGATCCCCCATCATCTAACGCTAGTATGAAGTGATTTTGGAAGGACTATAGATGGAAAATTGCATTAAGCAGGATTTATTTAATGGAAAAGGAAAATGACAAGAGGGTAAACAAGTGAACAGAAAGCAAAAGGATAAATCAACATGTAAGTAAGCTTAATGATTCCCACAAAACAATACTTAATAAAAAATTCATCAATGGATCATGTAGAGAAAGCGCCCTTATAGTTCTTCTTCTTTCCTGCATCATACTTGAAAACATAATCATTAGACAAATACAATAAGTTTTGATCATGGTTTTCTTATTAGAATGCATTGTTGACAAATAGATCATTGAGTTAAATACAGAGCTACAGAATTTTTTTTCAGCTGCAGAATTGTTGTTCAGCTGCAAAATTGCACAGTTTCTGTAGCTAAAATCCTGAACAGATAGTTAAGTACACACAACTATGCATTTTTGTTATGAAAAAATAACTAGTCCAATCTTCAAATTGATCAATACCTCTTCCAGAAAAATTAGCAAATAGAACAATTTTTTATTTTTTTTTGTTGCTTCAACAGGTGTGTAAGTGAATCATCTCAAAATTTCGCCTTTTTTTTTTTTACTTTACTCCAATCAAGAATTGAAATTCACATCAATTTTTTTTGACAATTTTTCTCATGGCAATTTAATAAACCATACAATCTAAAAGTTAATGAAATATTTACAAAACTAAAAAGTAAAATAGATGTACATAAAAGAAAAACATAACAAGAAAAATATATATACAAACTAAAATATATATACAAACAAAATTATAAAAAAAATCCTATAACATAAATGTAAAAACTAAAACATAAACATAACATTAAAATATATACTAAAAAAGCATAACATTAAAACACATAAAAAAAATGTAACAATAACATAAATATTAAAAACAAAACAAAACATATAAGAAAAAAAAAACACAATGTAACAAAAAAAAAATTATAACAAAAAACAACGTAATAAAAGAAAATGAAATTGCCATGTATAAAATGTTTTCATGTATGAAATCTTGAAGTGAAAATGGTTTCATAATCTGCCATGAGTGTGAAGTTTTGGTGAAAATAGTCGCAAAGCATTTTCAATTTCCACAGACCTCGATGGAAATATGACAATGTTATTAGAAGTTAAACACCCTGTAAATCTGTCAGCGAGAACGATCTTGGAGATGTAAAGCTTCTCTGCCATTTACCTTGAGGCAGCAGTGGAGGTAGGTGTGCATAATTTTCATCATTCTCTGAAGGCTTGCTCATGGAAATAACAAGGGCCAATGTGCTTTTACTAGTATGCATTGCTTTCTTAAATATCCTAGCACTGTTATTTCTCGGGGGATAAAAATGATTCCTTTCCTAACTATTGCCATATGCCAGCAAGTTCCTTCACCTCTTGTTATAAGATTTCGCTGGTTTTGCAAGCTCTTTTACAGAAACAACATCATCATCAGAACTCTAAACTAATTGCTGAAATTCTTGGGGTGGATTTAACTCAAAAATGTTGGGTGTAAATGCGTGAGGATTTGTAGGAGTTGAAACTGCCATAAATCACAACAACCAGATTTTTTTTAGCTGAGATTTTTTTCCATCATTGTCGGGATTCGACTTTGTGGCCAAAACAAATTTCACGTTCAAAGTGTTATCTTAGTGGATCCACCTCCTGTAGTTAAAATAAATTGGATCTTATCCTTTCAGTATGGCTGCAACTGAAGCAGTTATCTATCTGTGCTTTAAATTGAAAATTGTTTTTCTCACACAATCTGGCAAATAAGGATCCAGAGAACCATGAAAACCTCTCAAATGGTTACGAATTTGAGAATATCATTCATGGGTAATATAACTAACCTAGTTCTGAGAAAAAAACCCACATTTTATTTTTTTGAAATTCGTTTTCATTTAGCCAGAAAACTTATTTTAAAAATGAAATTTTAAAGCGCTTACGCATTCTGGCAAATGCTTAGGTATTTCTTCCAGAACGGCTACTAGATCTAGAGGTTTGGCATGAAATGAATACTCCTCAGTAGCTGACAAAGGTCCCCCCACCCCGCTAATCTTTTCCTCCCTGACTGTTCTATTAGTAGGATTTGGCATGAAATGAATACTCCTCAGCAGCTGACAAAGGTGCCCCCCCCCACCCCCCAATCTTTTCTTTCTTGACCGATCTATTAGTAGGATGCTAGCAATTGTGCCTAATGCATTCACACTAGAAACAACTAATGACATAAATAAATTTATCCTATGAGAGGTAAATCCTACCAGCTCCATGATAGATGGACTCGATAAGATGACAAAAATGTTCAATAACCAAGGGCTTCCTTTTAGGCTAAGGTTCATGTTGAAGGCTCTGATTGATTCGAGAAATAATGGATGGTGACAAAGGAGGAAAGTTGAGGGCTCCAAAAAAATAGAGTAAGTGCATTAGAATGTTGTGCAAGAATTACATGGACAGGGAGCCCACTCTTGAGGGACCAATATGGATCATTTGGGTTAGAGACTTATGATACCTGGATTGTGGATAGGGCTTAATTTAAAAGTCTGTCTATGCCCAGCCCCTCAACACAAGGTTTTTGATGATGGATGCAAAATAAAATCAGGCTCACCTACAGAAACGAGTCGTTTCTGCAGCTCCTCAAAAAAGGGAATGGATATGTAGCAATTTGAAGCAAGATCTATTTTTTTTTTTTAATGATGAATTTCGGATTTTGATTTTTAAGCTAAAGCAATTTTTTTTTTTTTTTTTACAGGTCGCATGAGAGCCTAAATTGTCAATTTCTCAATTCTCTTTAAAAAAAAATGATAATTTTTATTTAAAAATTTACATTTTCCTTGTTCAAAAACATGAATTTTTTTTATTGAAAAAAAATGATTTTTTATTTTATTTTTTATTTTTAATGAAAATCTAACATGATCTTTTTATTATTTAAAATCAAAACATGATTTTTTTTTTACTGAAAAATATTTTCATGAGGTTAGTGAAAAAAAAAATGCAAGACAATAAATAAAAATCTAAATATTTTAAAGTCTAAAAACTTAAAGAAAAAATGTAATCAAGAACTTAAAAAAAAAATCTAATCAAGAACTTAAAAAAAAATGTAATCAATCTTGATTTTATTTTTCTTAATTTATCTACTTGAAAGAAATTAATTTTTTTTATTATTTTTAAGTATATGAATGTTTCCAATGGAGCCATTTACCGATTAGACTTTCTAGAACGTTCATATCCAAATTTGCAAAATGTACATGATTGTGCATGAGGACATGAAAAATCATTTTAACCTTTAGATTTGCCACAAAGATCTCTTGAAGAACGGATGAATGTCGTGGCACAATCACATTTCGATACCATTCCTCCATATAGTCTTTGTGCTCCAAAGAATGTTTGATTTGCATTCTAGACCTTTCATCTATAGATGGTTAATATCGAAATTTTTTATATTTTTTAATAAAATTGATATGCAGCTAAATGATTCATGCATATACATGCTTTAATCATGCAACTAGGAAAAACTGAAAAATGAACTCTAGACTGAAAGCTAGTTCCTATGCACACTTCCCCAACAACGATGCCAAAATGTTGAGGCAAATTAATTACCCATCATTTAATTGTCAACCCAGGGGTTTCGTAAAACTTGCAAAGCGTGCGTGCATTGTATATGTTAGAAATTAACTTCCAATTTCGATCAATGTAACTACGAATTCAAATAATGACAAACCAAATTCACCTATTCTAATTCAACAATCAACTCAAAAGAAATTATAGCACAACATGTAGAATTAAAATTACATGAAATGAAATCTACTCTAAGGGATCATGTGTGCATTATCAAATCAGGCATGAAATGAAAGAAAAAACAATCATTCTTAACCTCTCACACAGGAAAAGATATGAAAGCAAATAAAAACAATCGCTCTTAACCTCTAGATAGGAAAGCAAATAAAAACAATCGCTCTTAACATCGAGATAGGAAAGAAAATAAAAACAATCACTTTTAACCTCTCACACTGGAAAGGATATGAAAGAAACAAAAATAATCACTCTTAACCTCTCACACAGGAAAATATATGAAAGAAATAAATCTTAATCTATGAAAGCAATAAATATTAATCTATGAAAAACAATAAATCTCACACATTGTAGGTGGCCAATCCAAAAGCATGAGAGATGGCAAGTTGAGAGGCTCCCAGTGCAAGCATTACCAATCAAGGTGAACATCACTCATGAGCATGGTGCTAAATCTAAATTCCATTCAAAACATAAGTAATCTTAACTTTCCACCTGAGTATCTCCAACTTTACACATGCCTTTGAAAGGAGAAGGCTCTCCTATTTATACAAGAACATAAGAAGCTACCTCATTAATGGAGGTCCATTATTCTCTCCCTAGATCCATAGAAAATCTCATAGAGTTACAACTCAAATAGGTAATGATGAAACACATATCCTCTTTGACTTTTATCCAAATCTTCTTCCATATCATGAAGGGAATTCGAAATTGAGCATTGGAGGCCACATAAGGGTGCTTTGGAAGCTCCCAAATGACCTACACATGTCATGAAACTCAAGCCATTTTTAAGTATTAGCAAATATATGTCATTTTTCTAAGTTTTAACCATAAATTCACTTAAAATACTAGAAATCATTAGCTTTTGGAAAACACAAAGATAACCCCATGTAATCATGAAAATGGAGGTTAATGAAAGATTATATGGCTATGGAGTTATGACGTGAGAAAAAATGGTGGAAATAAAGGTGAAAGTGGATGATATTTTGAATACATTTTGGAGGCTCTATAAGGGGATTGTTTTAGGACACCATATTTCAGGAAATGGAATTAGAGTGGACACATATAAAGTAGAAGTTATTTTTAAATTGTCAATTCCAACTTTTCAACGCGATGTTAGACTTTTTTTTGGTTTTACTGGTTACTATGTAAGATTCATAGAAAACTTTACAAAAATTCAATCTCCACTTTTCAAATTTCTCACAAAAGATTGTGAATTCAATTGGAGTTCTAATTGCCAAAAAGATTTTGAAACATTGAAAGAAAATATTTCTAAAGCACCCATTCCAAGAGTGCCAAACTGGAAATTACCTTTTCACATTTCAACCAATGCTTCAGATATAGAATTAGGAGCTGTACTAGGACAAAAATATTTAACTTCTTATGCCATTTACTATACTAGTAAAAAATTGACTCTTGTGGAGTTAAACTATACTGTAACAAAAAAGGAGTTTTTAGTTGTTGTCCATGCCATCAATAAATTTAGATATTAAATCACTAGCTATGAAACCTTTGTACATGCAGATCATTCTGCAATTAGGTACTTAATGAATAAACCAATTACTAATTGAAGAATTATAAGATGGTTATTGTTGTTCCAAGAATTCAATATTACTATTTTGGATCAACCTAGGAAACATAATACAGTTGTTGACTTTCTATCTAGGATTCAAAATGATAATAATGATATACTTGTAGAAAATAATTTTCCTGATGAATATATTTTTGCAATATCTATTAAATATCCTTGGTTTTCAAATATTGCTAACTATTTGGCTACAGGGAATTTACCATTATATTTGTCTCCTCGAGAGAAAAGAAAGGTAATTCAAATTAGTGCATCTTACTCATGGATAAATGGAAAATTGTACAAAGCAGGGCTAGATCTGATTATTAGAAGACGTGTCATAAAATATGAAGTACCATAAATACTAAAAGCTTATCATGATGAGACATGTGGAGGACACTTCGCTGACAAAAGAATTGCTTACAAATCCCTTCTCTTAGGACATTATTGGCCTTCCCTTTTCAATGATTCCAAAGAATATGTAAAGAGATGTGATATTTGTTAGAGAATGGGGAAACATGTTCCTTCAATGAAATTCCTCTGTAACCTTTGGTACTCATTGAAACTTTTGAGAAATGGGCTCAAGATTTTGTTGGTCCAATTAATCCGCCATCCAGACAAAAAAAGTACATTCGTGTTTGCACTGATTATGTTACAAAATGGGTAGAAGCTAAAACACTTTCTTTTGCTACTAAAAATGTTGTAGTTTCATTTATTTTTTAGGATATTTTTACTCATTTTTGGTGTCCCAAGGGAGATTGTGACAGATCAAGGAACTCAATTTACATCTAACTTGGTACAAAAGATAATGGAGGAGTTTAAAATCAAAAATCAAAAATCAAAATTCCACTCCATATCATCCAAAGGAAAATGGGTAGGTGGAACCCACCAATAAAGTAATTGAAGCAATTCTTACCAAGACTATGCATCTGCATAGAAGAGATTGTGTAGAAAAGATTCTAGAAGATTTATGGGCATACATACCACATGGAGAAACACTACAGGACATATTACCTATGAACTTTTTTATGGGACACAATTCTTATTTCCTATTGAGTTCCAGATGAAGACCTTCAAGGCAACAATTAAATTAGGTCTTGATCTATATGAAACACAAAAACAAAGAAATAAGCAGTTGAATGAACTAGATGAGATAAGAAAGGATTATATTCAGAGAACCAAGATATTTCAACAACAAAGATCCAGGTGGCATGACAAGTACATAAAGTAAATAAAATTTCAGCCAGGAGATTGGGCATTACTTTTTGACTCAAAGTTTAAATATTTTCAAGGAAAATTTCAAACTCATTGGCTTGGGCCTTATGATATTGAAATTGTCTTTGATAATGGTGCAGTCAGGATCAGAACCATTGATGAAGAAATAGTGACCTTCCTTGTACATTGTCATCGATTGAGAATTTACCACAAGCCATTGACAAAGGAAGAATTTGTTAAAAACCTACAAGACAATATTGATTTCAATATGATTAGGAAGGAGTTTCCTTCATCTCCAACTTGATTTGTAAAAGCTTTTTGTTTTATTTAAAATAATAATAATAGTAATAGTAATAATAAAATAAAAAAATATATAAAAAAATTATATAAACATGAAAACCAACTCTATTGGCATGTTTATACATAAAATCTAGGGTGAAAACAAAGTAATTTTGGCACCCTAAATTTTCTTTTACAATCCTATTCTAATTGTCATTTTCTTTATGTCCCTCTTTTTCTTTCCAGAATAAGTAGCTACAAAATTGTTGAGAATATGCAGCTTTGATGAAATTTTACAGCTAATATTGACAAGAATCACCGACTGGAATGATTGAAGAATTTTGTAGAAGGAAATGATCAAGTCCATAGTGGAAGCACCAGAGGACAACTTCACAAAAACAATCAAGTATTAGAATCACTAGTTTGAAGGTATGCAAATATTGGATTTAATAATAAAGGTAAAAACATTACTGATCTAGGTGGATGTTGGTGGCCACCCACCTATCCCACTTGGACCCCGATAACTATCTCTTTTAGTTTTTCAGTTTCCTTATTTGTAGCACAATTTACTATTTTTAGTTGTTTTTAGGGTCCTGAACTTTCGGAGCCATTTTGAGGCCCTAAACAATGTTTTTTGGGAAAATTGGGAGCAACATAGGTCCATCAATTGATGTTTCTCTTCCCAAAGTTATATTCCTCATATATATCTTTCTAACAAGCTAGTGTGTGCGTAAAACAGAGATCGTATGCCAAAGTTACAACCCTGGGAAGTTGATGTACCAATTTACCCAAAACGAAGCCCACGATTTGGTGTTTCATCTTCTAGGGTTAGGTTTTTGGATGTTTAGGGATTTCCATTGTTTCTCAACAATAAATAGGCATTCAAGCCTCATTGGAACACAGTTCAGAGGCACGTAGCCGCCACATCTATTCTCAGAGATAAGCTACCATCACCCTAGCTAGTTTATATCCATTTATGTTTGTAAGCATATTTCAGTATTTTACAATAATGAAATGAAGTATTATTTTTGCTGCATCTCTGTATGTATGGTTATATCTGTAATTTGTTGTGTTCCTATTTAAATCCAGATCAATTACATTATGAAATAATATAGACATTGTACCGCCATTCAAAATAATGATTATTATTCTAACTTCGGACTGATTTATAAATATCATGTAATATCAATAAAGTTAGCCCAAAAAGCCCATTTTCCATTCATCATCACGCAAACACTTCATTTTTGAAACCTTGCTTCATTGATAATTCCACTCACTTGTATCCATTATACTATGTTTCTCAAGATCTATTTCACTCATTTCCCTAAGCTATTTCACTCATCTACATTTTCCATTTCACTCTCCTATCCATACTCATTTTTTTGAACATAGCATCATTCCAAAACCCTGTCAAATAAGAAATCGTGAAGTGAGACTTTGCCAACATGGGAGTCATTGCTAGAGTAGAGCTGAATGGAAAGAAATTTATGGAAGGCTACCCAGAGGTCAAGAAAATGTTGCAACAAGTGCAGTGGCTAGATTTTATACAAAAATTTTATGGTTGTGAAAGAGAGGTAACCAAATATTTTTCTCAGGCTTTTGATGGAACTGAAGTATAAACTGGGGACATCAAAATTGTTGTGACAGATTTCTTGATGACCGAGGTGACTGGACTACCCAAAATTGGCGAAAGGTGGTTCAAAAATAGGGGTATTGAAGGGAATGAATGGAAGGCATTTCTAAAGAATCTAGGTATGGAAACTACTATTTTTAAAAAGGGTATTCCAAGAATATCTTTAAAGGGTAAATGGATGAATTTACTATTAGTTATTTAGAAGTTCATTACTTGTGAGGGTAGATTTGGTAGCATGTTTTTCTACCATGTTCATTTAATGATGCACTTTATTGAAGGAAATGAAATCAATTTACCCTATTTTCTACTTAATAGCTTGAGGAAGATGTCTAGCAATTCACAAAGAAAAATTCAATCCATTGAAAACACTTTATATCATCATGGCCTTCGAAAGATGCTTATTGAAGCCCATCTTGAGAGTCGAGGAGATAACTAGGGGAATTTCCTAATTAGTAATCATTTTAAAGAAGTTGAGCAAGGAGAACCAAGTAATAATGAGATAAGGAAAAGTAGAAGAAAATTGTCTAAAAACGCTATTGATAACCCACCTCAACCATAGCAGCATTCAGAAGATGAAATTCCTCTTGCAAATGTTTTAGAAAATATAAAGAAGAAAATTGTTAGAAGAAAGAAAGTCAGTGAAGGAGAAGAAAATACACGGTCCCAAGGAAAAAACAAAGGAAACAAAGAAGGGCACTACAGAATAGAAGAAAACTCAAAAGAAAACTCCTCTCTCATCTATCATAAGGAGAAGCACAAGACTTAACAAAACGGTAAAGGAGTCATCTCAACAATTTGCATAGTTTATTAATCTGGAAGAGGAGGAGGAACCAGAGGTCCCATCATAAATTTTCCTTACACCAATCTCTTGTCTGATAAGAAAAACACCAGGGATTGATCCAGTACAGCAGGAGATATATGACTATATTGAGTCTCCAGAGAAAAAGGCTACTGAAAAGGAATCTTCTTCTTCAATTCAAGGAAAAGAAATTTAGTTTGATAGTCCACGAGAACCTCTAATTGTGAATACTTTGAAGCAAGAAATTTTTGAATTAGAGACACTAAACACACATCTAAAGCAAGAACATGAGACATTAAAAGTGCAAAGTGAAATCAAAGAACCAAAAATTATAACATTATGTTGCATCCAGGCGTATGGTATGAAAAGAACACAAAGTTAAAGGAGAAGAACAAGTCTCTCAAGAGGAAGTTTATAAGTTTGAAATACAAAATTTTGATGAGGAAGCCTACGATGGAAGTTGCTAAGAAGAAGGTAAAGAAAAAAAACTTGGATGTTCTAGCTCAAACTTCTGAAGGAGTGTAGTGACAGAGAAACACTATCAGTTTTGAATTTTTTCATAAGGACATGCAATGACCTCCGCGTGGGGGAATGTCGAGCCTCGCAATTGTTTCTTTTTGACACCCTCTTTCCATCTACTTTACTCCTTTTTTATCATCATAATCACTCAATGGGCAACAAATCACAAAATCTATGGCATGGAAAGTATATAAAATTCTTGTATTTCATATGTTAATGTTATTTATTATTAGTCTAATATTTGTTTTAGCTACCAGATTGGGATGATTCTGCATCTAATGTACGATTTTGCAGCTAAGTCCATTGTTTCATAGGTTCTAAGGTGCCAGCTGGAGAAAGAAATGTATGGGAATATAGTGATCAATGTACTCCACAATTCCTTCCTACCTTCATGAACCAGATCAGCAAAGGAAGCTTCCAGTTACGTGGTCAAAGGAAAAAGTCAACTCTGTCAGCTACACAGGTGAGCGAGGAATGATATATACGCCTAATGATTTGCTTTGTTAATAGAAAATCGTTAGAGAATTTCATTATGATATCTTTCATAGTTAATTTTAGTATTTTGTTAAGTGAAGCTAGGCATGAAGCTCTGAACATTTAATGATACAGGCTTTATAAAAAGGATTTGTAAGCAAACATAAACATGGTGATTTTATGATGTGACAGTGAGAATTAAAACTCTGTTTTCAATTCAGTTATAAAGAATCCTTCTTATTTCGATGCATGGTTGATTGTTAAATTGGATCTCGTGACCATCTGCTTGTGGAGGGCCCCCTCAAGTAGTAAGGTTCTTTTATGTTTTTAAGTAGAATTTCCTTATTTCATTTCGTAAGCTTATTTTTTGGATGCATCTTGTAGAACATTTTCTTTTGTTGATTTTTGAGTTAAATAGCAGTGGTGTGATTGTCTTGTTAACTAATTTTATTTATTGATTTAGGAGCACATGAATTGAGTTTAATGAGTAATGATAAAACCAATAAGAGTTTGGATTTAAATTAAAATTGTAATTCTTAAAAACAAAGGATTTGATTACAAGATTTATTTCAAGCAAGAGTGATTTATGATTTTGAGCAAGTGAGAATATATTTTCAATTCATTTTGGATTTTCATGCAAGAGTGTGTTATTATGATAGATGATTTGATTCCTTTAGATAATTGACTTTCTTTCAAAGCATACTTCAAACATATAGCTGAGAGTGTGTGTGCATTTTTATGAGTTAAATTTCATTTTACAAGTGTGAGATTGATTTATAAGTTTAAGATTTTCATAAGTTGTGTGGATTTCATAATTAGATATAATTTTTATAAGATTGAAATTAATTTTCATAGGTGTGAGATTGATTTACTTTTATGCAGAGCTGTGAAAGTTTCTTTTGAAGAAAAGTGTTAGATTTTCCCTAAGTAGTCTTTGATAAAAGAGTGTGATCATTTTATTTTTGGGGAATAATTTATCTACTCATGTGCATTTAAATAACTTAATTTAGAATCTATATTTCAATAACTCGGTTTAATTTAGAGGTATGAATAACCAAGGACTTCTAGCACAAACAATGCACTTACACTTCATCAATTTACTAGCCATGGTTGATAATATATGCAAGTAATTTAAAGTTAATTAAATTACCAAACAACAACCATCATATCATCATCCTTATAGGAGGGGTGAGTAACTACATGCACATGCACTTTTTGTTTTCGATGAAGAGAAATTTCTATGAGGTTCAGAGGAACTTCAAATAAAACAAAGTTTTTTGCTTTCTTTTCAAACTCCACACTCACAAAAGCTAACAAAGCTATGTATGCATAAAAAGGGATGCAAATCTATCCTAATGCAACAACTATATGTGAATGCAAGATTTTAAGACTACTCTGCAAACAAAGAAGGAAAGTTGCTCACTTATCAAATTTGTCTTGCCACTAAAATGCTTAGATAGAAGATGACGTGTTACCAATCATTTCGTCCAAACAATAAAAACAAGTTCGAAGATAAACACAAAGCACTTTCACTTCGCAAAAAAGGAAATCAAATGAAAAGCAAGTTCAAGAAAGCGAAACTCAAAACTTTCAAAAGATTTTCTTTCAATCAAACCAAAAAGTCTTTTTTTCAAAGAATGCTCTCAAAAATACTGACACTAATGATTGATGAATAGGCAACCAAACACTTTTGTGAATTGACACCTTTCAAATGATGAAAACCCAACAAAATAAATGCGTTTGAAATCGCTCATGACAATCAAAAGCAGCAATGAAAGTCCAAAAGATCAAAAGACAAGTTTCAAGAAAATGGTAACAAACAACTTTCCCGAAACGAAGGAGCAAATGGTCACAAAAATGGTTTTGTTAAGCAAACAAAAGGGTCATCAAAACAAAAATGAACACAAAGCTTGAAATCCAATCTTCCTACTCTGACAAAACAGAGCAGTCAAGATTCTTAACCAGGAATCTTGTGTGTCAAAAATCAATGACGCTTGCAATCAATGAAAACAAGACTAATACTCCATATAACTAGAGAGAGTTCAGAACAAGATGCCCCCTGTTAAACAGAGGAATGTTACTGGAAAATGACTGCTTGAAACTGACCCAAACCACCAGACAAACATTCAGCAAAAAGAAAATTTATAAATCCTGAAAATTATATAGTATACGCGCCTGCAGTGATGTGCAGAGTGCGTGTACACGCTACTGTAACTGAGGAAACCTGCGTATACGCGGGTTCACTTAGTACAACTTGCGTATATACGCTTCTGTAATCCAGCAAAACAGCGTATATGAAGACTTTCAAGAAAAATAAAAAAACACAGACTGAAAAAACTGGAAAAGGTTAGAGTTCAAGAACAGATCAGACAGTCAGGACCAGCGAACAGAGAGGCTGAGCCTTGATTGGCTTGAAGGCTACCCAAACTAGGAACAACAAGAATGTTGTTCCCCAGCGGAGTCGCCAATTCTGGTTGAGGGGAAAATACCCCTAGGGTCCTTTGGGTTAAGACTCTACAAGACTGAAAATTGCTTATTCAAAGAAACACACACACAGCCATTATCTTCACTTTAAGCAAATTCTAATGTTTAGGGTACGTACCTAAGGTCCTACGTTCGAGAAGGCCTTTAGGGTCCAAACCCTTCTTGGAGTTCCCTTCTTCTTCTTTGACATGTAAAACAAACAAATCAAAGAACACAACAGTACGTGGACAAATACTTATATGAAAACCATCTTCATGCTATAAAGTTAGTTATAAAAATCTTTAAGTAACTACTTGCATAAGAATTCAAGACAAGAATCTCATAAGCATAAAGAAAGATTGTTTCGGGAACCAAGACGTGTTTCTTTATATAAAGGCAAGTAAGTACATATAACGGAAAGATTTCACCTGAAACACCTTCAGCAGGCTCCAAGCAAAGCTTCCTCCCGGATTCGTTCCAGCCTCAAGCCTCCAACAAGAGCTCCTTCCAAGTCTTACTCAATGGTGATATAAAGGAGGAATGATCACCAATACACATGGAAACAAGGGTTTCCTATGCAAAATGGGGGAAGTGCAGAAGGCACCAAGGACTTCAGACCTGGTCTATGGGGAAAATCTCAGCATAATAATCTTGCTCTTCTTTTCTCTCTCCCTTAGGCCTTCCCTTTGATGTCTTTTTATACCATCTCCAAAGTAGTTTTTTAGTTAGGAGTTGGTTGGGAACAGTTGGGCCACGGGCACTAACAGGTGATCAGTAGGTAAAACCCGCGATCTCTACCCGAAAATGAGGAATTATTTATTTTTTAAGTGTTTTAATACATACACGCGGGTTGGGTATACACAGACCCGCGTGTACACGCGTTTAACTCAGGGCAATGTCGCGTATAGGGAATAAAACACTGTTTTTTAAATTTTAGGACCAGGTCTGGAAGGAGGGGTTGCCCTAGGCCATGAGTGCAGCATCACAAACCATAAGAGTGAGATTTGGAGCTATAACACTGAGGATTTCAGAAGGTGAATCCTCCTACATTTGATGGAGAGATGAAGAAGCCATAACATGTAGAGGCATGGTTGCTTGAAATGAAGAAATTCTTCAAATTTCACAGTTACTCAGAGAACATGAAAGCTAAGATAGCCACTTTTAGTCTTAAAGGGAAAGAAGATATTTGGTGGGAGGATGTAAAGAATGTCAAGGGAATTCAGGAAGAATACTTGATTTGGGATGAGTTTGAGAGGCTCTTCAAGAAGAAGTACATATCATAGAGGTAATATGATGGTAGAGCTAAGGAGTTTTATGAGTTATAGATGGGTTCTATGATAGATGATCAGTACACTAGCAGGTTCTTGGAGTTGTTGAGGTATGTGCCAAATCTCAAGGAGGATAAGGCTAAGATTCAAAGATTCATCAGTGGATTTCTAGTAGCATATAGAGACCAGATTGAGTTTAATGAGCCTATATCATTAGAGGAAGCCATCTGTAAATTGAAGCAATTTTATGAGCATTCAAAGAGAAAATTTGAGCCTAAACGTGAATTGAAAGGAAAAGAGAAAGTCAAAGGAAAATGGCCACCAAAGCAGGGAAGACCTCAATATGCAAGTGAGAAATAAAATGTTGCTCCTTACAAGAACTTCAATGCAGTTGAGAAGGGACATGTGTCATAGCCTAGAGAGAAAAAGACTAGAGGTGATAGCAGAGCATCATTTCAGTGTCAGATATGTGGCAAATATCATTGTAAGAAGGATTTTCCATTGTACCACGGAGGTAGGTATCAGATATATAGTGCTCAGGAAGCGCAGACAGTTGGGGATGTTGGTCATAGTATTTCTCAGATTTATGCGACCATGGACAACGAGCTGGAAAATCATGAGGAATCTATATTTGAGATGGACGGTAAGATTTGTGATCAAGTTATTTATATTTTGATTGATCCTAGATCTAATTAAATTTATGTTAATCCTAACCTGGTGGATAAGTGTGGCTTGAGAAAAGAAGTGTATGTAGAGTCTTGGTTGGTGTAGCTGGCTATAGATATGAAGAAGAAAGTTCATCATTGGGTAAGATCTTGTGCATTTGTGTTGAATGATATGCCTACATCAACACATTTGAATGTATTGCCACTGGGATCATATATTATGCTTTTGGGTATGGATTGGTTGTATCTTCACAAGACCAAGGTAGAATGCTATGACAAGGTTATTGAGTGTCTGGATGATAATGGAGAGAAGAGAATATTGTAGGGGAAGAAGAAACCTACATCAATGAGGATGGTTACAACTATGCAAGCTAAGTGGAGTTGCAAAAAAGGGTGTGTGATTTTTACAGTTCATATTTCTAGTGACAAGGGTAAGGATGTTCAAGATGAAAAAATATTCAAGAGGTACCATGTATTGCAACAGTTTCATGATGTGTTTCCAACATAGATTCCACAATTTCCTGTACATAGGGAAGTAGAATTTTCTATTGTGTTGGTACCAGGGGAAACAATAGCATCAAAGGCACCTTATAGGATGAGCACTCCAGAGTTAGTAGAGTTGAAGTTGCAGTTGAAGGAAATGCTTGATAAGGGATACATTAGACCAAGTGTATCATCTTTGGGTGCACCATTATTGTTCATAAAGAAGAAGGATGGTACTCTTAGATTTTGCATTGATTACAGGTATCTGAACAAGGTGAAAATCAAGAATAGTTATCTGTTGTCGAGGATTGATGACTTGTTCGATTAGTTCAAGGGAGTAGGAGTATTCTCATATATTTATCTGAGATTTGGATATCATCAGGTACACATCAAAGAAGAGGGCATCTATAAGACTGCCTTTAGGACTAGGTATGGACATTATGAGTTTGTTCTAGTTCCATTTGGTTTGACTAATGCTCTAGCTACCTTTATGTGCTTGATGAATAGTGTGTTGCATCCTTATCTGGACAATTTTGTTTTTGTATACATTGATGACATCTTGGTATATTCTAAGAATGAGGAAGAGCATGCCAAGCATTTAGCAGCAGTGTTGATATTTCTAAGAGAGTATTAGTTGTATGCTAATCTTAGAAAGTGCAGTTTCTTTCAGATAGAAGTACACTACTTGGGACATGTTGTCTCCAAGAATGGCATAGTGGTAGACCCAAAAAAGATAAAAGCTATCATGGAGTGCGTAGCTCCTAGAAATGTGGAATAAGTTAGATCATTCATGGGCTTAAAATGTTGCTACAAGAGGTTCATCAAGAACTTCTCACACATTGCATATCCTATTACATCATTACAAGGGAAAGGTAAGAACTTTAAATGGATAGAGGAGTGTAAAACCAATTTTTAGCAGTTGAAGAAGTTGTTGAAAAATGCTCCAATGTTAAAGATTGCATATCTGGATAAAGAGTTTGTAGTATCTACAAATTCTTGCAATAGAGGGATTCATGGAGTCCTTATGTAGGAAGGACAAGTGATATGCTATGAGTTTATGAAACTGAATGAGCACAAGTGAAAGTATGTGACTCATGATCTTGAGTTGGCAGCTATTATTCATGCCTTGAATATGTGGAGACATTATCTTCTTGGAAGGAGTTTTTTGTTGATGAGTGATCACAATGTATTAAGATATCTATTTGACTAGCCAAATTTGAACACTAGGCAAGCTAGATGGTTGGCTACCCTTAGTTATTATGACTTCAAGAAAGGGTACATTAAGGGAAAGGAGAACAGGGTTGCAGATGCTCTCAATAGGAAAGTGCAGTTGAACCATTTCGCAGCAGTGAGCTCATATGGGATAGATTTACAAGATTGGATCTTACAAGTAGGACAATAGGATGACAAGTACAAGGAGCTTATTCTCAGGATACAATAGGGTAAATGTGATTAGGAAGTGGATTACCATCTTATAGTAGATGGCTCGATGAGATTTAGGGACGGGATCTATGTGTCAGATGATAGTGAACTCAAGAATATTATCTTGAGGGAGTTTCATGTAAAGCCATATTCGGGTCACCCAAGATACCAGAAGACATTAACAACAGTGAAGAAGTTCTAATATTGGCCAAATTTAACAAAGGAAATGGTAGAGTTCATGGCGATATGTTTGGACTGTCAGTAGGTCAAAGTAGAGTGTAAGAATCCAGGTGAGTTACTTCAGCCTATTCCTATTCCAGAGTTGAAAGGGAGGTCATTTCCATGGATTCAATTATAGGTCTTTCGAGGGCATAGAGGAAACATGATTCTATAATGGTTGTGGTATAAATGTTGAGAAAGTTAGATCACTTCATTCTAGTGAAGAGTACGTGTTCAGCTAGAGAGGTAGCACAGGTCTTCATCACAGAGATCATGAGATTAAATGGTGTTCTAAAGAATTTATGTTGAATAGGGATGCCAAGTTCACTTCCAAGTTTTAGAAGGAGTTGTTTGCAAGATTGGGGACATAGTTGGCCTTCAACACAATGTATCATCCAAAAATAGATGGAAAGATAGAGAGGGTCAACAAGATATTGGAGGACATGTTTAGGATGTATGGCATGCATTAGTAGAGGATATGGGAGGAGTACCTTCCAATGGTTGAGTTTGCATACAACAACGATTATCAACAGTCATTGAGGATTAGTCTATTAGAGGCACTTTATGAGTGGAGTTGTAACATTCCGATCAGCTGGAGTGATCCAGTGAATAGGGTACTTATTGGACTAGACATTTTGGTATACATGGAACATGAAATGCAAGTTATAAAGAAGAATCTAAAGGTAACACAAGACAGGCAGAAATGTTATTCAAACCAACACAGGGAATTTAAGGAGCTTAAGGTTGGAGAGAATGTGTATTTATGCATGGAGCCTAAGAAGAGATCCTTAAGGATCAAATCATGTACTGAGTTGGAACCACGGTATTGCAGGCCTTTTGAGATCCTTGAGGGGATTGGAATAGTGACCTATAAACTTGCACAGCCTCCGATAGTGAAATTCCATGATCTTTTTCATGTTTCATTGCTTAAAAGATATGTAAAGGATGTTGATCATGTTATTGATTAGTCTGTATTGCAGGTGGAGCAAGAAGGAGAATTCCAGCCATAACCCCAATGCGTATTATATATGAAACATCTCATGCTCCAGAACATAGCACTCGAGTAGGTTAAAGTGTAGTGCAAGAACTTTGGGGCCAATGAAGGTACATCGGAGATGGAAGATCAGATGTGGGCTAGGTATCCTTCATTGTTTGCAGGTGAAGGAAAATGAATCTTGGTATTTTTACATATTTATATATGGGTGGTATTGTAAATACCGCAATGAGCTAAGTTATAAAGCTACAATAAGTGGTATGGTTTTCATGTTGTCTTGTTTGTCATGATGGTTTTTATTTTGAGCAGGATGTTATTATAAATAATGTAACGAGATAGGTTATAAAGCTCCATAGGCAGTATTTTTTTCTCTTCAACGGTTTTATTGGGTCTAGGTGTGGTTTAACATCGAGGATGGTGTTCCCCTAAGGGGGATGGGTTTGTAACAACCCTGGGTTAAAAGTTCATGTAATAAAAGTTAATAAAGGTAAAATAAGACCACGGGAAAGGGACACTTATTCTAAGATGAATGTTGGGAAAAATATCATAGTGGGCATCAATTGTTGTGTTTTATGGCTAAGGGGAAATTGGCAAAGGAAATTGCTAAGGTTTTGGAAAGGAAAAAAGGTGTTTTTGTCACGTTATTTATGAAAATAATTGAAATTAGGAGAAAAGGAAGGTGAAAGGTCACAAGTTGCATGTGAGGAGGAAAATGAAGGAAAATAATGGAAAATTGAAGAAATTAGAGGCCTCATCAATAAAAATACCTTATAGCATCAGTTGGTAGCTTTTTGTCATCCTTTTGTCAGTTTAGTGCTAGAATTTGTATTAAGAGGAGAAAGAAAGTAAGAAAGCAAGGAAAGTAAAGGAAAATCAAGGAAAGGAAAGGAAAAGCAAAGGACAGGGAAAGCAAATGAAGGAAAGTATTAAGAAGCTTCAGTAGGAATACTTGTAGGTAACATATTGCATGTATGATTTCCTAGTTGGTTTTGACATGCATGGTATGTGCATGTTGGTATATGATTCTTTTGATGTCATTACCATGGATTTTTTTGGGATTCGATAGTGGATTTTAGCCTAGTATTGCCATTCCCATATAGCCATGGTGTGATGGGATTGTTCTCAGTTTGAGCTTTGGGTTACTGGATGGTTTCAGAATCTAGGGTGAGGTGGTATCATCAAAAATTCCCAAACACCTAGGAATCTCTTGATCGGTAATGACGAGATACATGGTAAAGCCTGAGGGTGGAGACAGGAAAATTCCTCAAGGATGGTGAAGAAATTTTGAGGCATCCAAGCTCGGTTTGGTTTTGTGATCTTGACACCGGTTTAGGTGAGATCACAGTATGGTGAGGGTGGAGGTGGTTTAACCTCTAGATTCCCTTGGTTTTCTATGGATTGGTTTATCCCATGAGATCCTACATTCATGCTTGGAATATGGCACGGGGGTGATTAGATGAAAGAAATATCTGGTTCAACCAATCTATGGTCGGGTGGTTCATGGAAGTCCCGAACCTAGTTAGATTTTTCCTATGTTTAATAAAATCTAAGTTTCTCTTGCTTTGATGAGTAAATGTACTTGTTATTATGTGGCTTTAATGGTTGTTCTCTCATTGTTATTTATTTGGTTATATGTTGGTTATAAGCATGGTTATATGACAGATCTCAGTCATGGCTCTATTCATGATTTTATTTGTAACTGAATGAATAATGAATACAATACTTAAGTGGTGTTATAAATGAGAAGGAAGTGACCCTTCTTGTTAAACCTTAGATAAGTTTTCAGTCCCTTATATTCAGACTTGCATTCATGACTTGTAGCTTGCATATTTCCTAAGTGTTTAAAAGAATATCTATCATGGTTAGGCTTGGTTAGGTCAAGCCCTTAATCATGTTTTGTGTTAGAGGATTTTCCTTGGTGTCATTTATTGTCATGGAAAGTCTTGTCAAGTTTTGTTGCGTTGGTTTGGAGACCAGCCCTAAAAAAGTCGCTTAAATCTCACAATCTTTGCCATAGAACTAGCTAAAAAAGACGATAGTCTTTCCCTTGCATGTATTGTGGGAGCGACTATAGCATTCCAGTCGCATGCATGCCTTGCCATGGGAGAGACTGAGGGTTTAATTCATTGAAATGTTAGGTTAACTCAAGGGTTGGGCACTTGGAATGGTGGATTAACTCCTGGGGGTCCTGAAGCACCTAAGGGAGGTCTATAAGATCTTGTTTTGTCAACTCTATTTCCTTAAGGTTGAGCCTTATCATAGTATCCCATCATCTCATGTTTACCCCAAGTCAGCGAGTGAAAGTGGGTAAATGTGAGAGGAGGCGTGCTACAATATCTAGGGCACTACAAATCATATTGCTAAAAATTTGGTTAAAGGAATATAAAAAAGCCCCTTAAAACCATTTAAAACTTTTAAATAATTATTTAGAAATGCTAAGGATAAGTTGGACCCAATGTTTGGACAAACATTATATCAAATTCCTTATTCCTATGGTAAATCATACATTAGTCAAAAATACTAGATCATTTAAAAACATATGTCAAAGAATATATTGTTGACACGGCCCATAACCACATCTCCAAACCAACCATTCCAAGAACCCTTTAAATATAAGCACCTCATTTTCTTTGACCAAACCAAAATCCCTACCTCAACTCCATTTTATACCTCGCACATCATTCTCGAGGCTTAAAAAATTAAAGAACACCCCAATCATTTTTATCAAAAAGATGGCTAACCATTCTTGAAAAACATCTTTTATTAAAAGAAAAAAATCAAACATCTTCTTCTTAAACGTTAGGCTCCTCTTAATTTTTATTAATTTTTTTTTTTGGGGATGAATTTTACTTATTGATTAGCCCCCTCCTCCTTTTATTATTCCCTTTTATCTTCCCTTGAGAATATTTTTATATCTATTCAAATTATTTTTAATTTTATATATTTTAATAACTTTTATTAGTTGTATTTGAATATATTTTATCTATTGAATTTTCATTCATTTTCTGTTTAATGCTGATAATTATTCGCTTAATAATATTATTTTTCATTTATAGATTATATATTTAATAA
Organism: Pinus tabuliformis; assembly: GCA_031772625.1. Lineage (NCBI taxonomy): Eukaryota > Viridiplantae > Streptophyta > Pinopsida > Pinales > Pinaceae > Pinus > Pinus tabuliformis. Next base: position 322,199,114 of record CM062816.1, on the reverse strand, counting down.
TATATTATATTTGAAAAAGTAAGATACATTTCATTATTAAAAATTACAAAAGTGTACATATCCATTTTTTTTTAAATTTGAATCTATGATCCTTTATAAACAAACACATGTTACCATTACACTATATATATATATATATATATATATATATATATATATAAAATATGAAATATGTGTTTCCTCCTTAAAAAGTAAACGCTCAAATTTATAGAGAGTTAAATAGATACAAATATCTAAATTTTAATAATCAAATATTTGAGCACAAAATATCCTTTATCCCAAAAATAAAGGAGTCTCATATATCAATGTGATGTTTGATTTTACTATAATTTCAAAATTATAATTATATATATATATATATATATATATATATATATATATATATATATATATATATATATATATATATATATATATATATATATATATATATATAAAGTTTTATTTATTTATTATTTTTATAAATCTTAATAATAATAATTTTGAATGAAGGATACACTTTCTCCATAAATAAGAAATTATTATATATTAATTTATGTTTAACTTGATTATGTTTTTTTTAAACCATGATGAGAAGATTTGTATTGATTATAACATATGTGCCTAGTTTAACTATACACTAGGGATTACATTTCAAAATTTTCATCTTCTTTAGGAACATCTAGCATAGCATGATTCAAAATTATCCTCTGTTGAGGAATACTAGCCTAACTAACATAATATGGGCCTCTAGAGGTGAGAACCCTTCCGAAATATCCCCAAAAATAAGGAAAAATTGCAATAGATTCGCCTTATTTAACGATACAACCCTTCATTACAACATACTTTCCGAGATCCACATGTTCATTTAGATCTAAGGATTTTTTTTTTGTTGAACGACTTGCATTAACAAAGTCCTTCAAGATTAGGACCAAATTGTTAACCATAGATTGCAACTCCTCAACCTATTGATGTAAGTGAGATATTTCATCTTCTTGCTTGTCCACTTTGCCTCTAATTCCCAACCATAATTGAATCACAATGGATGCCGAGAGAGATTTTTCATTATGGTGAAGTTTAAATTTCATAATTTTAATTTTCATGTCATCCAACTTATTGTTGAGTTTAACAATGGAAACATTCAAACACCGAGTCATTTTTAACTAAGGAAAATATAGAGAATGACTAACCCAAATACCAACACAAGACAACATGATAACCATGTGAACAAAAGGTGCATATCCACCCATAACACTGTGTGTCAATATAAGGGGTAGCACACTCAAAGAATGAAGCAACCTAGCTAACAAATGAAGATAATGATGGAACCCCTTTCGAGAGGAGGGATTAACATTAAACTCAAAGGAGCACTGAAATTCTAAAACTTGGGTTTCTTTCATAGCTACCAAATCCCTCCTTGCAGGAAGCATCAGATGTAGCACACATGATTGATTCCATAGAGAGAAGCTAGTGGGAGGAAAAAAATTAGAATACAAAATTAGGAAGTTATCTAATTTCTAAAATGAAAGACCACACAGGATGAATCATCATCATATAGAGCAGATCTCAGCAATCAGATCATCTTGCAAGATTGCATTGCTATCCAACGCTCCTTATCCATCATTTCAAAACAAAAATTCATTAATTCACTATGTCATGGGTTGATGTAATAGGTGATACGCCCATGTCAGCTTGTACTAAAATCTCCCAAAGAGATAATGTGTTTGTGTGAACCTGAGATACTACATATCAAAGCTTTACATGTATAATTGAATTTTGGGAGCATGCCACTTATATAGCCCCCCTGCCCTCATTTTTATTTTATATTTTGAACCATAGATTAATCTTAGGGAACAAATGAAGTCCTTATTTTGCCATCCACCATTAAATCACTAAACTTCAAGGTAAAACCTTCATTTGCACTTTGATTTTTTATTTTTTTAATTGTGTAATACATGATAATAATTGACTGAGGGGATTTGTTTTTTGACCTTTCTCATGTATTCTAATAAATTCCCTAGAAGATTATTCCCCGAGGAAGATCCTTTAAGCATATGATGGATTATTATAATATATTCCCCCATCACAACATGAGAGTGAACATTAATTTCTTAGTTAGAAGAAGGCCTTGTAAAAGACCTTAGGCTTTTTCGTAATTATTTTTCATCTTTCCTAGACCCCATGAGTACTTCATTATTTTAGTTCCTACGGGGTCATAGATTACCCCACCCCTAACTTGACTATAATTTTAAAATTAAATATTATTATTATTTGTTACATATATACAAAATAAATTTGAAAATATTTCAATAACTTCAGCCTGGGAAAAGATGGAGGTCTCGTGTTGCCCTAGGGTTTGGTTTCTCTGTAGTCCTTTTCTAGGTGCCACCATTGGTCTCACACTCATGAGCTGTTGTGAAAAAAAGCCTTGGAGCAATGGAGAATCCATGCACATCCTACATGGCGATGCTCAAAGGGAGATTTTGGTTCATTATCCTGCGGAAGGGTCAAACCTCATTATTTTTCATAGACAATTCTCAAGGGTAAGCGGCTGCTCTACTTTTCTAAAATAATTTATGTATGGGCTCCCTATGAACCTGTAGAGAAGGAAAAATACATCAAAAATATGTCTAAAATTTGATATAAACCAGTGGCGTGGATTATCATGGTGATCACGGCAAGCATACCCTACGGGATTGTTTATCGGTCATCACCCCTTCCACGCACATGGATCTAATATTATTACTCCTAGATTGCATTTTATCTGAGGCTAGAAGAGACTAGAGAATGAAGGAGGAGTCGATCCACTCCTTACATCAATTGTATTGAAAGAAATCCCATCTAGGGACAAAAGGCACCATCTGAGGTTGGAGGCGATCCAACCCTCAATATGCACATAGAAAACGAGGACCTTCTAGATATTCACAAAAACCTTATCTGGTAGACACATACTGATCTAGGTCAATGATTAGTACTCAATGGAAAGCATCAAAAACAAGATTCAATAGCATGAGGGGATCCCAATAGAATAGAAAAATCTCATCTCGGAAATGAAATTGTTACAAGGAAAGTAGGATCTCAAAGATTACAAGATAAGAAGAGGCTCCACTCTTTCCTTGCTCTTAGGACTACGCAATGGAACTGGACCTAGCCCATTTTTCTCCTACAAAGAAGCAACCAAGGAGGTGTTGGACACGTTAAGGTAGTCTCCCCTATTGGGACCTTTCTCGGGCCTTACTTAGTGGAAATGTTGGATTGATGGGGCCTGACCCAAGTTCAACATTATCTACGCCAACAAGAAAAACCTTAACTGTTGGCCCTTTCAGTAACAACTTGCGTAGCACAAGCTGCAGCCTCACCCTAAGTAGTATTGGGGGATGACATAACTAGGTTTTTGCATCTAGAGGCCTGTGTGATAGGCTTCTGCAGTCCTAGGGCTTAGGTTTACCTCCGTAAACCCTTAACCCTTACAAATAGACAATTACTGTAAATGTGCTTAAACAACTTCCATATCGTCGCAAAGGCTCTTAATCATTCATAACATGCATAAATATTACTAATATACTATTTTCACGCACCAGATGAGAATTAATTCATATAAATTATAACACAGAGTGAAAATATAGAAACTTTCAAAAGTGAGAAAGAAGACACAGATGCATCAGAATTGGCTCAAAACTGTCTTTATTAAGTATAATCAATTCACTACAAACTTCATTTCCCTACGCACTCAGTTGCAGGGGCCCGCACACTTAGCATGCATACTTGCCAAGGTCTCTGCGCACTTAACTGTAGGAGCCTTCGCGTTTCCCCTAAGTACAGGAAACAAACCTTTCCTACCTTAGCTTACTACGAGACCATTTGTTGGCTTGATGGGGCTTGACCCAGGTTCAACGTTATCTGTGCCAACCAACAAAACCCTAACTACTCACCCTTTCGGGAAAAACGGGCATAGTGCAGGCTGAAGTCTCACCTAAAGTAGTATTAGGGGATGATAGAACCAAGTTATACATCCAAAGGCCTATGTGATAGGTTTTTATAGTCCTAGGAATTAGGTATACCTCTGTGAACTCTTAACCCCTCAGAATAGACAATTACTGTAAATGTGCTTAAACAACTTCCAAATCTTCATGAAGGATCTTAATCATTCATAACATGCATAAATATTATTGATCTACTATTTTCACACACCAGATAAGCATTAATTCATATAAATTATAACACAGAGCGAAAATACAAAAACTTGCAGAAGTAAGAAAGAAGACACATATGCATCAAAATTGGCTCAAAATTGTCTTTATTAAGTATAATCAATTCAGTACAGACTTCCTTTCCCTGTGCACTTAGCTACAGGGGCCCGTGCACTCAGCGTGTGGGCTTACCAAGGTCTCTGTGCACTCAAATGCAGGATTCTTCCCCTTTCGCCTAAGTATACAAAAAGACCTTTACTACCTTAGCTTACTTGCCCTTACAAAAAATTATTTTTTTTTAGCTACCTCTTAGAATCGCTATAACTCAAATATATATAACATTTTGCTTACAATACCATGGTCCATAGACCATGGGCGGGTCTCAAAATCTCCCTATTACTTACCCACCTAAGGGACTAAAGCCCCTTTAACTCATACTATATTCGCACTCCATTTCCACATTTCGCGGAGACTTTACATGCTTACAAAGAGATATTACAAACTTTACCCAAATTTTGACCAAAACTTAACCCCAGGGACCCCATCTGAATAGGCCCCTAACACAAATTGGGTGACTCGCCCTCGATTCACTCGAATAGCACTGCAATCTTGTCTTGGAGTTTGTGGAACTCCATCTTCAAAAACTACAAATCCATTGTACCCTGCACCGCAGTCTACTATACTTCTTCAACCAACTTCTCTGTAGGGGCCTTCCACTATAAGGCCCATTGTCCTTTATGTCTGTTGGATGGTCTTCAATTTTTCTTAAACTGATAGAGTAAGCTGGATTTCTTCCTCTATCCATGGCTGTGTTCTAGCCCTCAAGATGGCTTATTTATGACACAACTCTTCAATCTCTGTCTATGGTTGTTTTCCTTCCTAGAGTCAGACGAAGCTCTAAACTGGTGCCAAATTTCACCCAACCAGCCTGAGTTCATCAAACTACTGCTACTTCTCCTGAATATCAATACTGATATTCTATAGAGTGGGATCCTCCTGCAAATATGTCCAGAGTTCCATGGCCTGCTCGAATAAAGTTGTGCAGTCCTTAACTATTATGTCCAATGTGGCCATTCCATCTTTGATTGCTGCTCCGTGCTACTCTCAGACTTCTGGCGGAGTGGTCGGCTGCAATTTCAACTGTAATTCCAAAATTTGTAGTCGAAGTTCGAATCATACTCAGCCGATTTCATCCTTTGATTCCCATACCACCGCAACAAACTTATGAATTTTCTCTGCAAACTCTTTGTTTGCGGGAATGTTGAGCTCTGACAACATATTACAATCCTATGTAATTGATGCTTCCAAATTCTGGTTGTGCATGGCCATTTCTTCCTTTTCCTTCAGCTCCTGTGCCTTTTATGCAAAGATCTCCTGGTTATTAGTTTTGACTTCGGTGATCACCAGTAGCGCGTGCTACTCCCTAACCCTTAGCTCATCAAATATGCCTTGGTGTAATTTGTGGAGGCTTTGGATAGGGAGTGTTGCAAGATTGACACCCAGATCCTTGAGTTGTGACAATTGGGTGTTAGCTTCCTCTGACTATGCATGTAAGGACCCCTCTAGCAATTGAATGACTATGAGATCTAGAGTTCAATCTGTATCTAGCACAATCACGCTCGCTTGTTGTAGGCTCACCTAGCCAACACTTGCTTGCATTCATCCCATTTGAATCTGTAGGTCATGCAAATCCTTTTTCATATTACCCAGTGCCTGCTGGTACTGCTGCTTGTTGAGATTGCAACAAGATGATGGAGCTTAGTGAAAATAGTTGCCTTCACTAAGTGGGCCCGCAGGCAAATTATGGCGCAAGTTCTATTTTTGGATCCCAGCAGGAGTGACCATAGTAGGGATGATCACAGCAGGAGTGACCACAACAGGAGTGATCACAGTAGGAGTGATCACAGCAGGAGTGATCAAAGTCTATTTTTAGACTGGCTGTGCAAAATAGAAAAGTCAAATATTATTGTCTCATAATAAGATTTGGACTATAAACTTTATCTTATTCTCTTGGAGCACTTCAGTTTGAGCTACATATGTGGCCCATGCAGTTGTCAGAAGTAAGTACACTTTTCTTATGAGTCAGTTGAGTTGTTGCATGCATGACTTCAGTTAGAACTCAATTAGTTGAGTTTGGTGGAGTTGATTGTGGAGTTGATGGAGTTGTGTTCAGTTTGACTTGGTTAAACTAGTTGTAGTTAGTCTAACTGTAAATAGACTAATGATGAGTTGTTAAACTAATTATTAACTCATAATACAACTATAGAATACATCAGTTAACTCAGTTGCATGTCAGTGCATGTTCAGTTCAACAGGGACAGGTGTTAGAGGATCAAATTGCTATCAGTTGTGACTATAGTTGTGCATGAGGATTTGCACAATCAAGGGATTGAGTATGCCAATGAGTTTGCTCATGTATTTTCCTAGTATTATAGCCTCTGCTCACGTCTAACACAGTGTGAGTGATTCTTTGGAGGTGAAATACGAGTTTGGTAAACCATTCTCATTCAATTCTTGAGCAGGTATTGAGCAGTGGAGGCAGGCAAGCAGTGGAATAGATTTGGAGATCAGATCTTAGCTGTATTGTGTGTAACAGGTGGAGCTGGTACTGGATTTCTTGTGATAAGAATTGTACTTTGTAATGTTACATGGTCTCAATCATTAATATACATATAGTTGGGGTTTTTAGCGAGATGCTTTCCCCGGGTTACATACTGTGTTAATGTGTGAATGCTCTTGATGTTTAATTGTTATTGATGCTGCTATATTGATGATCAACGTAGAGAAGCTTATGTATTGTGTATGTATTCCACAATAGTACATGATCAGGATAATCTTTTTTGAATATGTGTTAAATTATTCAAAATTTCTACATGGTATCAGAGCTGTTGATCATCAGATCTACTATTCAGGAAGTGTTTGCATTCTATTTCTTCAGGCAGAGTCTGTAATTGGGCCAGGTAGCCTCTGGATTCATCCTTCCTTTGGAAGGTGAGATATCCGGTGAATGCCCATACAGTCACTCTCTGTACGAGAAATATTTTGTTCTCACGAATCTTAGATCTGAGGCGGTTGAGTTGGTTGCTGGTGGAATTCGAATTTACAGTAGTGTTTTCTTGGTGGCAACGCAGCAATGTCTTTCAACGGATTGCGATTGGAGTATGCTCTTGAGGGCAGCTAAAACTATATTGCATGGAAGGACAGGATGGAGGCAGTATTAGATGATAACGGGCTGAAGGAGTTCATAGAGACGGATGTCCCAAAGCCTACTGATGCTACTCAAGCTAATGCTTGGCAAAAGAAGACCGCAAAAATGTCGAAGGACTCTATTGGAGGGCGTGAAGGATCACATTGTGTCTAACCTCCATGGAAAGGCTACTCCATATTTGATGTGGAAATCATTAACAGAATTATTCCAAAGCAAGAGCGATCAGAGGAAGCTAGCACTCAAAGATAAACTCAGAAACATCAAATGCGAGAAGGGTGACAGTATGCCCAAGTATCTCACGAAGTTCACTCAGTGTCGAGATGAGCTGGGAAGTGTGGGGGTTATTGTCGATGATGAGGACTTGGTGAGCTTGGCTCTCCTTGGTCTTCCGAAGAGTTGGCATTCCTATCAAGACTCTGTCAATGGTCGGGAGGAATTGCCAGGATGGGAAAGACTATGGTCAGATCTTGTGCAGGAGGAGATCAGGCGGAGTACCAGGGACGGATCTTCGTCAAAGGGAGCTGATGAATAGAATTGCGCTTTGGCTACCGAAGTAAAGAAAGGGAAGAGCAAGAAAGCTTCTCAGTCTGGTGCGAAAGGAAAGAAGCAGAATATGTCCAAGGTGAAGTGTTTTCACTGTCACCAGCACGGACACTATGCCACTAATTGTCCGCGGAAGAAGAAGAACTAGCAGGCTACTGGATCGGCAGCAGGAGAGGCTCTAGCCTCGCAATTTGAGCTTGATTTTTCATTGATCGCATGCTTGGTTTCAAGTCTGATGGGATCGGTGTGGTTCTTGGACAGTGGTGCGTCTTTTCACATGACGAGAGATAGAGATTTGTTCTCTGATCTGGAGGACAAAGATCTTGGAGTGCACATCGAGATGGGCAATGATGGTAGATACAGTGCGACCGGTATCGGCACCATTTCCTTTGAGAGGGAGTCTGGTAAACCCTTCGTATTGAAGGAAGTCATGCATGTTCCAGGATTGAACAAGAATCTTATCTCAGTGGCGATGTTGGAAGACAAGGGGTATGATGTTGTTTTCTGCGAGGGAAAGGCTTTCCTGCGCAGCAAGACAACTGGTGAGACCCAGAAGATAGGGGTTCGAGTGAGGAACCTTTATCAGTTGCATGTAGGTGGATGCGCAGCAATGGCAGGCAAGGCAGAAGGATTGGTGAGCCGGGATGATGGCGAGTTGTGGCACAGGAGATTGGGTCACCTTCACCATGGAGCCTTGAAGATACTGTAGCAGATCACTACAGGGCTTCCTAAAGGCACACTTGCGCAGTCAGATCAGTGCAAGGGGTGTACTTTGGGGAAGTTTGTGAAAGCCACCTTTCACGAGAAGGATAATCGTGCCACGACGACCCTTAAGAGAATTCACACAGACGTGTGTGGACCTTTCTCAGTTGCTTCGACAGCAAAACATAGGTATTATGTGATTTTTGTTGATGATTTCTCTCGTAAGTGTTGGATCTTCTTCATGCAGAAGAAGAGCGAGACATATTCAAAGTTCTGTGAATTCAAAGCACTGGTCGAGAAGGAGTCGGGGAAGAAGGTGAAGCCTCTTAGGAGAGATAATGGTGGTGAATACATCTCATACGAGTTCAAGGATTTCTGCAAGGCAGAAGGGATTCGTAGAGAGCTCATAGCTCCCCATAACCCACAGCAGAACGGGGTAGCTGAGCGGAAGAACAGAACGATTGTGGGTGCTGCACGGGTAATGTTGCATGATCAGGGCCTACCTCTTCACTTGTGGGTGGAAGCATGCAATACAGCAGTTTATGTGCAGAACCGTTGTCCTCATAGGATACTTTGCATGAGTACACCCGAGGAGGCTTATTCTGGTAAGAAGCCTGATCATTCTCATTTGAGGATTTTTGGTGCTAACATTTACATGCATGTGACAAAGGATGCCAGGAAGAAGTTGGAGCCGACCGCAGAGGTTGGGATATTTGTGGGGTACACTGATATGCCCCACAACTATCGTGTGTATTTTCCAGACAGTGGTAAAACTGTTGTGCGACGGGATATAAAATTTCAGGAGGAGAAAGCCATGAAGTGTTTGCTTGAGAGGGAGGTACACTTACATGCAGATGAGGAGCTATTAGTTCCTAAGGATGAGCTTCAGGACGTGGATCAGCCACAAGACGAGGTTCATGGAGTGGAAGAGACCACTCATGCAGCGCCAACCACTCATAACAATGAAGACAACCACACTTCGTGATTCAAAGTGCCAACGTGACATAAGTGAGTGCATGTGCATGACGGGCAATCCGCGGTCTTATCATGGTGTTGTGTGACACTACATGCAACTTTGAAGCATAAGCACACTCTTCACTATGACATGCAAGAAAACGAAAGAAACAAAGATAACTTGCATCGTGTACAAGTGCTTGCAATGTAAGACTCCTCCAATGAATGAGAAATGGGATCGTGTAGTTCAAGTGGAGGAAGTAAAATCTGAGTGTTAGATTGATCTTGAGTGCATACAAATGAGTGATGAGGAGCCTTGAGCATTTGAACAATTTCCTAATCAAAAGTGAAACCAACCTTAGGACAACGATGGCTTGACATAACCATCAACAAGGGCTAAAGTGCCTCGATGGTCTGTGGGGTTTCGACTTCGTGGATTGATGGATCTTCGTAGACCAGTGGCTTAGATGGATTAACAACAAGTGAATCAACATCGTGATCAGATGACGAGGTGAAGAGATCACAACAACCAAGATCAGAAAATTCAGGATGTTGGTCGGCATCCTCATGGTTTGATGAATCACACAGAGGGGTAGATGAGGACGAAGATGTTCACCCTCTTTGTTTCCGAAAAAATTAGATGAAAGATCAAGTGGATTTCCAATGAATGATTGGTCCTCTCTGTTGTTGGATGATGGGCTAACATACGGTGTGTCCTACGAAAGATCAACAATGGGTGCATCTGTGGATGAAGACACACATGCGAAATCGTGGATGGCAGGTTCACCAACAATGTTAGGAAAGAACAGAGGGGGCTCGGATGGAAGGGAGTCATCCTTCGATGAGTGTTGATGCTCAAGCTACCACTCATACTCTTCATGAACGATAATGCATGTTGGTTGTGCAACACCAACTCTGTTAGAGGGTTGTTCCTTGTTCACAACAAGTGAAGAGTCCGGAATGGATGAACACAAGATAACATCATCCAGAGGAACACCCAAGTGTGAAGATGGAGGTCGTAGAAAAGGATTCATATGAGGACTCAAAGGAATAACAACCAAATCTGTGTGAAAATTGAGTGAAGTGATGTTGGGAGGGTAAGAAGGATGAACAGATGTGTGAGAATGATCCTCAACATCATTGGGCAGTGGTGGAGCTGTTGAATAAGAGGAAGGCGGATAATCAATTGAGACGTTGCTCGCTTCCACATGAGATTATGCAGCTCCATCAACGAAGAATGTTGAGTGAGGCTTGATGTCAAACTTTCTCTTGGCATAGGTAGATTTCTTAAGGCAGTACTCGAACCAGTCCAAAAGATAAGAAAATTTCATCTAGCTCCTCAAAGCTTGAAACTACAAGTCATGGAAGCGCTGCCAAAAATAAATAACGAATTCATGTGGAGCCTTCCGTTGCTGTAACAGTTTCTGGTCAAGATGGTCTGGATCAAAATGATAGAACATGTCGTCAATAATATCACAGAAGTGTTGAAATGAGTGCATGGTGTCAGCCGGTAGGCTGAGCACCCAACAAAATGGAGATTCACGAATTGTGTATGCAAGCATCAAACCGGCCAATTCGTCAGAAAACTCATCTTCCCCATGAAGCATGGAAAGAAAGTTATGTAAGTGATCAGGCCAGGACACTTCACATTCACCATCATACACATGAGTGGACAAGAGATCGAAAAGCTTCCCCTAGATGGAGACATCTTCACGATTCAAAAAACACCTCGGGAGAAGAAGAGTGCAAGACTCCATGAAAGATATGCAAAGATTCAAAACTGGATAAGAGGACACAACTTGTCATTTGGCCCTCCTTCTAGCGCTAGAAATGTTAATGGTTCTGGACCCGCCAACATGTCAAGGGATCTCCCCAGTAAGAAGTCCTAATTAGACATCAGACCGTTTGGTGTAGGAGTCCTAGTAGTGGGTCGTAAGGTAATGCCTTGACCACGATGTCGCATAGAGGCAAGTAAGATAACTCTGTCAGTAGAAAGGGTGTGACTGATGCAGTGAGTCAAGGAAGTTTTATGAGAGCTTCTAACACTTCGAAGGGAGAAGGAGGTGAAGGTGAGTTCTAGGTTGAAAGGGATGAGTCCCAACTCATTTAGGAACACACAACACAAAAGGACATGCACAACTTCCAGTGGACCAGTCCACTCGGATGCGGTAGTCACATCATACAAGGTAAGATAACATGTACAACACTCATGGATCAGTCCAAGATGAGTGCTACGGCTGTTACAGCAAGGTTCATGTGAAAGGTCTGTCTGGTCTCCAGTAGAGCAGTCGAAACGGACGGTGACAGCATTAAAAACATATACAACACATTAAGAACAAGATTCATATAATTGCATGTGAATCAATTCATACACAAGTACGTAAGTTAAACAACATATATCATTAAGGCAATCAGAGCAATCCAACTACAATAACAACATATGCATGAAAATGTTCTGGCTCTTATTATATAAAGAAGTGTAAGTCACAATCATACAATACACCATATAAACCTACTAGCCCCAACAGTGGAATTTTACAGCCACATCTGCCTGCTCCTCCAAAGAGATGAACTAGCTTTGTGCAGTGGAGAACCCAAGGCGTGTTACAATATTGTCCACACTTTTATCCAAGATAGTCTTATCAGAAGCTTGGCTAACCAGAAGCCTATACAATGAGTTATGAGGGACTATTTATAGCAAAGGGTGGGGTGACCCTTGACATTAACTTTTGTGATAGTTCAACTACCCTCATGACTCTTCACCTACTCTATGACTATTACATCCAACTGTTGACACTTGACTTACACTTGACATGACTAGACATTACAATGCACATGTACTGTGAGACAACATGGCTTGAGCAAGCCTTGCAAGACATCATTGAAAATTGGTCTGCTATGGTGAGACCAACTCTTTGACATGCTTGTGATGGTGAAGATGGTGAGTTGATGCCAAGCTTGGTCGTCCGTGATGGTGTGCATGTACCTCATGGTGACATCTTGCTGAAGCGAACTCTTGCCTCTGTTGCAATTGGTGCATTGGTTCAGCCCCCTCATCCAACTCGTCTGCTAACATGCACATGGTATTCTTGGGTATGGTTGAACTGACAAGACACTGATGCATAGTTTCCATGCTAATCTTCAAGTGTGTGTTGGTGGTCATGCACGTCAACTTTCCGAAGTGCATGTTCAACCCCAGTTGGACTTGCTTCACGTCTTCGCCTTGGTGAGTGTGTTGAATGGGTTGGATTACATGTGTGCACTCAATGATATGCATGTTTCTAAATCCATTGCATGCGATCAACAACACTTCTCATCATGTCTACTCTGTGTTAGCTTCTGGGATGGATCCTTAACTTGTACAGGCACAATTTCCTCCATGAGTGCATGTTGCACCCACTGCTATTCTTGTTCCTGTTGCAACTCATTTGTATGTTTGTGTAGCTTCATGTTCTTCCTGAGTTGTTGCTTCAACACATGCAACTCCTTCTTTGTTCCATCTTCTACCTTTGCACGATCTTCATGTCGCGCCATCACTTCATAGCCTGAACCTCCAAAGTTTCTTTCATTATGAGTGGATCTTCTTGATCTTGCAACTTTGTTCCGCCTCTGTGTTGTCAACAACCTTCCTCTTACATTCGCTGCATTCGGTATGCTGCCCTCAGCTACTGTTCATGATGCTACTCGCTATGATGTTGCTGCTTGATGTCCTTGTCTACGAACAACGTGATGTCTTCATGGGTAGGCAAGTCCATGGACACTTGATCGACTGCATCCCTAAGTGTGCTCTGAATGATGTCTTCATCTCTGCTCTCCTGGAAACCATTGTACATGTACTGCTAAAAGGCAGATGAACACTTGGGATACCTGAATACATGTAAACACTCATGGCAAGCAATCTATCAGTCGAAAACCAAAATGAACATGAGAACTGACTTGCAACATACCCTAGTGCATGATCATGAAGGTTGCGCAATTTTGGTCGGGAGGTCAGGAGACCGACTGCCAAGACTTCACAAGGCATAGTCTAGGTTGCTGGGAGACTGACTGACTACTGGAAATGCGTAATGCATAGTCCAGTATAGCTGCTGACTGTTGGGATTGTGCAATGCGCAATTATAGTTGGGAAGGACTACTAGCCTAGGGACAAATTTGTGCAATTTCTTACGCCAAGCAACCACTGTCCTCCAGAAATGCGCAAAACAGTCTTGGAGGCCAAAGTTGGGCAAGAATGTACAAATCTGGAGTGGAAGGTGAGCATTCCTTTCCCAGATTACGCAATGCAGCCTTGGTGAAGGCAGAACCTGGGCCAAGGTTAGCCCAACTCTTTGACAAGAAACTAAAAGCAGGTAAGTCAGTGAATGCATGGTGAAACTAAGTGATAGCATAAGTGATTAAAATTCCATGCAAAACATGAATGAAAGATTCAACAAACGGATCAACATGCATGTGGGTGAGGTAGTTCGCTGGTTGGGTGAACGTCCATGCAAAACAGTTTCATGCATGCAACAACAGTGAGATAACAATGAAAATTGAAACGGAGGTAGGACAAGCTAGTATACATGTAAACGATAGCAAGTGTTCAGAAAAATTAAGAAAATAGTACTCCCACAAGAAAAAACACAAAAAGCGACAAAAATGCAGCACAAGGCATGGGAAGTGGACTTACCCCAAAATAGTTGAGCTGAATGTGCCGAACGTTCCTATATGGGATGTGGGATGTCAGAGCCGTAGGGTTGATGTGAGGAATGAGCTCTGCAGTGTCTGGTTGATGAGTTTTGATAATGTCGAGGTTATGACGCACATGCCACGAATCTAGGGGATGTAACACTTGGTGGAGGTTTCGAAATTTCTCCTTGCATGTAACCCCCAACTGCGAAACATAGATCCCTGAAACAAGGGATGCCTTTGAATGTTGCCTTGAGAGAAGCAACCCATGCATGAAATTTTGTTTTGGTCAATCCTAGAGGGAACTGGTCAACTCAACTGTAAATGCAAGAGATTGCTCGACTGCTAGAGAAAAATGTGTATTTCTGACTGGGAGCTGGGTTGGCTGCCCAGGATATTTGTGCAATTTCTGGCCAGAGCAACTGACTACTACCCAGATTTGCGGAAATTTTGGGCTGAGCAGCCTTGCTGGGGAAATTTGCCCAAATCCTGTTGGGAGTGTTGGCAGGCAGGATTGCGCAATCTTGAAGCCCAACAGGTTGCCAAAGAGGATTGCACAATTTCTAGAGGGAAGGTTGGTTGCCCTCCAGAAATGTGCAATTTTCAAGGGGAAGTTGCTCAGCCTACAGCTGGACCAAGTCCGAGTGAACCACCTGTGAGGGGAATGGATCAAACTATGATCGACAAGCTGCTTTTGTGCAAGAAAGACATTGAAGCTTGTGAACTTGACGTAGCAAGAAAAGCTTATATGAAGGTTGGAAGGGAGGCTCCAAAACGAGGCTAAGGAAAAATTTTGGAGGGTGGTTGTAGCCACTACAAAATGAAGTAATAATGTTTTTCATGTTTAATAAGTTCAGTTAATAAAAAATGAAATACTTTAGATAATCTTCGGCAAAATCACATAACCAATCTTTTGTCGACGCGTTTCGAACCAACCAGTGTGGTTCATCGTCAGGACAAGTTGAAGAACAGATCCAGCTTAGCCTGTTTAAATAGCTAGAGCAGAGACACCAACGGTTACCTGGCCAAAGGTTGACTCAGGGAGCAAGGTCAAAATTAGTTATATAAGGTAAGAAATACATAAATATATCAATGATAAAATTATAAATAAATAAATATATATAAATTTAGTTAAAATTAGGTGTGAGATAACCAAATTAATATATAAATATATAAATAAAGTAATAATAAATTATTTATTTATTAAAAATATATAACTATATAAATAATAATTTATATTTATTTATTTATTAAATAAAAATAAATATAAAATTAAATACATAAATATATAGAATTATAAATAAATCAAAATAAATAAATATATATATATATATATATATAAATTTAGTTAAAATTAGGTGTGAGATAACCAAATTAATATATAAATAAAGTAATAATAAATTATTTATTTATTAAAAATATATAACTATATAAATAATAATTTATATTTATTTATTTAAATAAATAAAATTAATAATAATTTATATTTATTTATTTATTAAATAAAAATAAATATAAATTAATACATATAATAGCAAAGGTAAATTATTTACTTAATTTATATAAGTCTCTTCCGATCTCTTTGGAGATCTCTTCGCAGATCTCTTCTGGGTATTCGCAGATCTTCATACTATTGCTCATCCTTTAACTCTCATACTATTGCTCATACTATTGCTCATCTCTTCTGGGTATTAAGCTGATCTTCATACTATTGCTCATCCCTTAACTCTTCTACGCTGCCTGTCGAAGCCCGTTATTTCCTCCATCATCGAGCTGCCTACGATTCTTCACGAGGAGGCTTATTTCCCACTTCCACGGGCGTGGAGACGGAGCTGAACTACATTAAATCATGGAATTTCAGAATTTCAGAATTTATAAAGAGGGTTTATAAATTTTGGCAGATCTCTTCTGCGCTGCCTGTCGAAGCCCGTAATTTCCTCAATCATCGAGCTGCCTACGATTCTTCACGAGGAGGCTTATTTCCCACTTCCACGGGCGTGGAGACGGAGCTGAACTACGTTAAATCATGGAATTTCAGAATTTCAGAATTTATAAAGAGGGTTTATAAATTTTGGCAGGCGGCGAAGTGATCAGCTCCATCTTCTTATTTATCAAGTTATCTGTTTTCTCATCTTGTGGGCTGGTCTCTTCGCAGATCTCTTCCGTCTCTTCAGATCTCTTCGCAGATCTCTTTGCAGATCTCTTCTGGGTATTCGCATATCTCCTCTGGGTATTCGCAGTATTCACAAAACAAATCTCAGGATACGGTATTCGCAGATCTCTTCTGGGTATTCGCAGTATTCACGGATCTCGCAGAGAATATGGCTCCGAGCTTCGCAAAAATAACTGGTGGCTCATCCGTCTCTGGAGGGCAATCTCCTGCACATATCGTGAGTGAAGCCCCAGCTCCCACTATCCAAGTGGTCCAGGACTCACTCGATGAAGCTTTGAAGTTCTCCGAAAGTGCCCTAATTTGCCGGTTCAATGGTTTTTGGCCGCGGCTGATAGCACTCCACAACTGGATCTCAGAGGTATGGAAGCCTATCATTTCTGATGAAATTAATATCTACCCCTGTGCTAGAGGTTTCTTTATAGTAGATTTTGAAAATCCTGAAAGCAGACAATGTATTCTAGATTCCGGCCCTTGGTTTTGGGAAAAATCAGGCCTATTCATGAAGCCATGGAACCCATCATTCGATCCCTCTACAGCAGTGATAACCTCAGCACCAGTTTGGGTGAGATTGCCAAGCCTACCCTTGCATCTCTGGAATCTCTCCTCGCTAAAAGCCATCGGAAATGCAATTGGGAAATTTTACTGCAGGTGCCCAGAAACAGAGGAATATGCCAGAACCACCTATGCACGCATCTGTGTGGAAATGGATTTCAGCGCCGGATTCCCAGCTGAAATAAACCTAACAAGTAAAGACTATGTGTGGAACCAGAAGCTTGATTATGAAAGTGTCCTCTTCAGATGTCGATCGTGCTTCGAGACGGGGCATCTAGCCAAAAATTGCCCAAAAGCCTCTGAGAAAAATTTTGCTAGAAAAAACCACCACAGATCTACATGGTGGGAAGGAGCACAAAAAGAACACTACACTGTCATCAAAGAAGAATATTCTAGAGAAAACTCTGATTCACAAGAAATCAAGGAAGAAGGAAACAACTCTCAAAGCAAGCAAGGAGAAAGCCCGCCCCAACAAATCAACAGTTATGAGGATCTGAATACCGCAGAAAATAAATCTTCATTCAACAGCAAAGCAGATCTCCTAAACCAAACTTCTCCGACTATAGATCGCGAAGCTAAGACACCAATGTCCCAAGAACCAGAAGAGATGAAGGAGATGCAAGACAAAGACAAAGGAAGTTGGAAGACCGTAGAGAAAAGAAAGAAAGCGACAACACCAATCTCGCCAAGAAAGACGAGGAGCCAGACAAATAAAAATTAAGAAAATTGTAGGTCCGATAGACCAATTTGGTCTCAGTGGACGTTAACCATCATCATCATCATCATAAATGGTATTATTAGTGAGGTAAATAAATATAAAATCATATATAAACATATAAGTTTAGTTATATTAGGTGGAGATAACTAAATATATAGATATATAAATAAAATAGTAATTTATTTATTTATTTATTTATTTATTTATTTATTTATTTTAAATAAATATATCAATAATAAAAATATATTTTTGTTTATTTATTAAATAAATAAATAAATATAAAATTAATAATTAATAATTATAATAGTAAATTATTTATTTAATTTATATAAATGGTAATTATTAGTGAGGTAAATAACTATATAAATTTAGTTATATTAGGTGTAAGATAATTGGGCAAAAGATAGTTATATTAGATAAATATTCCAATAAAATTATTAAAGTTAATTCTGTCATTAGGTAATTAAATTATTACTTATATGGTTTAAAAAGAGTTATAGAAGAACTAAATATAAAGGCATAAACAATTGACATTAAGGAAACAAAAATTCAAATTTAACTAAAATATACCCAATAGTATCATAAACGGGATACGGTTAATACACTAATTAGCCTGAAATTAATAATAACCTAAAAAACTCAAACACTCCACAATATTAGGACCAACCCGCCAAAAACAAACTAAGGGAGAGGGAAGACAAAAACCCTAAGACCTAACAAACGGGGAATGAGGAGGCTTAGGAAGCCAAGGCTGGGACCCAGCAACTGCTAATCCTCCAGCCATCATCCCTATTAAGATTGTTTGGCCTTTTCTCAATCTCCAGGGCCTCTCTAAATTTGCGATGGTGAAACTGCGCAACTTTGGCAATGACTTGAGCCTCCTCTATACATACATGATGCATAGTCTTCTCTGCATGCTCAGCCAGGGCTGAGGACTTGGTCCTACCATGCCTTAAGTCAGCCGAATGCTCGCTAATCCGTTGGTTGATAGAGCGACCAGTCTCACCAATATAAGGGGTCCCACAGGAATAGGGAATGATATATACGCCCTTCATGTCCTTAGGGTCAATCGGGTCTTTCACCGACCTGAGGGAGCCCCGGATAGTGTTGAGAGGTCTAAAAGTTGCGGGCACATCGTACTTCTTTAGAATCCTTGCAATCCTGTCCGTGGTCCCCTGGATGTAAGGAAGGTTCACACCCATGATATGATCTTTAGGGACCCTATGGATTGAAGGCTCCTTCTTGGCCCGGAGGAAGGCTTTTTGACCGAGGTGCCTATTGTAACCATTCTTTTCAAAAACATCTAGGAGATGAGCCTTCTCCGTTTCCAGGCTCTCCTCATCCGAAATTCTTACAGCACGGGTGGCAAGCGTGCTAAGAACCCCTAACTTCTGAGCGGGGAAATGATGCGAAGAAGCATGCAAGTATTGCTCAGTATGCGTCTTCTTCCTAAATACCTGATGAGAAAAGGAACCATCCACCTTCTTAGAGATGAGAACATCCAAGAACGGAAGACAACCATTATCTTCTTTTTCCATCGTGAATTTAATGGCGGTGGATTGGTTATTGAGGTGACTAAAGAAACGATCCAGCTCGTCAGGACCATGAGACCAGACAACACCGGTGTCATCAACAAATATTTTCCAAAGCTTCGGTAGGAGACGAGAGGAGGCCAAAGCCTTGGACTCAAAATCCTCCATGAAGAGATTAGCGACGATAGGGGACAAGGGGGAGCCCATGGCAACTCCGCAAGTCTGCTCATAGAATTCTCCCTCGAAGCTGAAAAAGGTAGAGGTAAGGCAAAGCTCAACTAACATAGCCGTATCAGGGTCAGTTAGCTTATTAATTACCTCCATGGCCTCATTGATAGGAATACAAGTGTAAAGAGAGACCACGTCGAAACTCACCAGAATGTCCTCGGGCTCAAGTTTAATCCTCTTAAGATCCTCAATAAAAGACGTTGAGTCTTTGACAAAGGACTCAGTTTGCCCAACCAAGGGTCTCAACTTCGCAGCGAGGAACTTGGCCAGGAGGTAAGTCGGACCACCGATGGTATTGACAATGGGTCTCAGGGGGACCCCATCCTTATGGATTTTTGGAAGACCATAAATCCTAGGAGTGATGGGGTTTCCCTCAATAAGTTTCTGGGCTAGAGGAATCGTGGAATTGCACGACTTGATCGCAAGAGCGACTGCTCTAGAAACCTTTTTGAGGGGATTTTTCGAAAGCTTCTTATAACTACCACTATTACAAAGATGGTCAAGCATCTTATTTCTGTAATCCTTTCTATCCAGGATAACAGCAGCCCCGCCTTTATCAGCTTTTAAGACCACGACGTCACGATTTTCATTCAAGCTCTTCAGAGCCTCAAACTCAGCCTTGCTGATATTGCTACGGGGAGGCTTAGCCCTCCTGAGGGTAATTGCACAATCCTGCCTAATTGTGTCTTTAATCTTATCAGGAAGGTTCTTAATGCCATATTCCACATCGCAAATGATGTCTTCAATCGGGATTTTTCTGGGTGCTAAGGCAAAATTAAGACCTTTCCCTAAGAGACTAAAAACCGCAGTCGGAAAAGAAAAACTCGACAAATTCACCACCTTATTGTCCTTAGGGAGAGAACATGAATTACCTCTCGACAAACCCTTAAAATTAACCTTACACCTAAGGCTCTCACTCCCATCTAACACATTATTACTACGGCTATTATTATTATTAATATATACCTTAATATCATCTTCATTATTTATATTGTTATTTTTATATATTAAAGATTTATTAAAAGTAATATTATGCCTATGTTCCTCGCTATCGTTATTTTTATATCTTACATCTTCACACTCGTTTAAAATCCTCTTAAGCTTATTATCCACGCTAGCACCATTTATATCATTATTATTATAAATTACATCTTCATACTCTTTCAAAATCCTATTATGCTTATTATCCACGCTATGTAAACTATCGATACCACCATTAACGATATGCAAACTAACGCTAGTACTATTTATATCATTATTATTATAAATTACATCTTCACATTCTTTTAAAATCCTATTATGCTTATTATCTACGCTATGTAAACTATCTGTTACCGCTGACCTACCAGCAACGTCAACCGAATCAAGCGAGTAAACCACCTTACCAGAACCCGCGCGCAGATCATAATTCTCTGTTGATTCAACAGCAGAACTTACGCGCAGATCCATATTCTCTGTCGATTCAGCAGCTAAATCATCCGAAGAACCGGCCACCGACTGCTGCGAACAGATAGGAGATCGATCACTAGAACCCGCTACTCGGCTGATCAGATTCACGGGTCCTTGATTAACGCAGATCGCTTCATTGTTCAGCCCCATGCCGTTCAGATCGCCGCTTCCTTTCACCAAACTCGAGCCAGAGGAAGGCGGATCAAGACCCATAGGAGAAGAGCCGCTTAAAACCCAAGCCCTCAGGGAGGATACCTGGTTAAAGGAGACCCGACTGTCTGAATCTCGACCATAGAATCGACCAGACTCCTGAATCGAACAGCCCGAAAGTTTATTAAACTTCGCGGACTGTCTGATCTTAAGGGACTCTTCCAATCTCAGGGACTTCAATGCCGAACAGGCATCAATCCTGGACTAGAGAGAGGCAGGGAAAATACTCGCCAGCTCCAAATGCGCCGCTAGAAGGAGTCTGGATCGATGATCAAGATCCCTCCTTACTCTGCCAATCTCAGATTTGACCAACCCTAAGCTAGCCTTCAGAAAAACGCCACGATTTTTTGGAACATTGAGGATATGCTTAATCCGGGCAAAGGAAGGAATAACCGAGGAGTCTCTGCAACGCTTAAGAAACACCAGATCAGATTTCAACTTAGTAACCTGCATGCGTGACCGCTCGAATTAATGAACCTTCTTAGCCGCGGCTTCTCCGTGCAGGGAAATTATTAAGGAATTTAGACTTCTGTGATCCATAGC
Organism: Pinus tabuliformis; assembly: GCA_031772625.1. NCBI lineage: Eukaryota > Viridiplantae > Streptophyta > Pinopsida > Pinales > Pinaceae > Pinus > Pinus tabuliformis. The sequence continues at coordinate 322,177,465 of CM062816.1, read as the reverse complement.
ATTGTTTAGATAATCTTCGGCAAAATCACATAACCAATCTTTTGTCGACGCGTTTCGAACCAACCAGTGTGGTTCATTGTCAGGACAAGTTGAAGAACAGATCCAGCTTAGCCTGTTTAAATAGCTAGAGCAGAGACACCAACGGTTACCTGGCCAAAGGTTGACTCAGGGAGCAAGGTCAAAATTAGTTATATAAGGTAAGAAATACATAAATATATCAATGATAAAATTATAAATAAATCAAAAATAAATAAATATATATAAATTTAGTTAAAATTAGGTGTGAGATAACCAAATTAATATATAAATATATAAATAAAGTAATAATAAATTATTTATTTATTAAAAATATATAACTATATAAATAATAATTTATATTTATTTATTTAAATAAATAAAATTAATAATAATTTATATTTATTTATTAAATAAATAAAAATAAATATAAAATTAAATACATAAATATATAGAATTATAAATAAATCAAAAATAAATGTATATATATAAATTTAATTAAAATTAGGTGTGAGATAACCAAATTAATATATAAATATATAAATAAAGAAATAATAAATTTATATATATATATAAATTTATTATATATATATATAAATATATATATATAATAAATATATATTTATTTATTATATATATATATATATATATATAATAAATAAATTTATATATATATATATATATATATAAGTAAGCTAGTCCTCAGCCCTGGCTGAGCATGCAGAGAAGACTATGCATCATGTATGTATAGAGGAGGCTCAAGTCATTGCCAAAGTTGCGCAGTTTCACCATCGCAAATTTAGAGAGGCCCTGGAGATTGAAAAAAGGCCAAACAATCTTAATAGGGATGATGGCTGGAGGATTAGCAGTTGTTGGGTCCCAGCCTTGGCTTCCTAAGCCTCCTCATTCCCCGTTTGTTAGGTCTTAGGGTTTCTGTCTTCCCTCTCCCTTAGTTTGTTTTTGGCGGGTTGGTCCTAATATTGTGGAGTGTTTGAGTTTTTTAGGTTATTATTAATTTCAGGCTAATTAGTGTATTAACCGTATCCCGTTTATGATACTATTGGGTATATTTTAGTTAAATTTGAATTTTTGTTTCCTTAATGTCAATTGTTTATGCCTTTATATTTAGTTCTTCTATAACTCTTTTTAAACCATATAAGTAATAATTTAATTACCTAATGACAGAATTAACTTTAATAATTTTATTGGAATATTTATCTAATATAACTATCTTTTGCCCAATTATCTTACACCTAATATAACTAAATTTATATAGTTATTTACCTCACTAATAATTACCATTTATATAAATTAAATAAATAATTTACTATTATAATTATTAATTTATAATTTTATATTTATTTATTTATTTAATAAATAAACAAAAATATATTTTTATTATTGATATATTTAAAAAAATAAAAATAAATAAATAAATAAATAAATTACTATTTTATTTATATATCTATATATTTAGTTATCTCCACCTAATATAACTAAACTTATATGTTTATATATGATTTTATATTTATTTACCTCACTAATAATACCATTTATATAAATTAAGTAAATAATTTACCTTTGCTATTATATGTATTAATTTATATTTATTTTTATTTAATAAATAAATAAATATAAATTATTATTAATTTTATTTATTTAAATAAATAAATATAAATTATTATTTATATAGTTATATATTTTTAATAAATAAATAATTTATTATTACTTTATTTATATATTTATATATTAATTTGGTTATCTCACACCTAATTTTAACTAAATTTATATATATATATTTATTTTGATTTATTTATAATTCTATATATTTATTTATGTATTTAATTTTATATTTATTTTTATTTAATAAATAAATAAATATAAATTATTATTAATTTTATTTATTTAAATAAATAAATATAAATTATTATTTATATAGTTATATATTTTTAATGAATAAATAATTTATTATTACTTTATTTATATATTTATATTTAATTTGGTTATCTCACACCTATTTTTAACTAAATTTATATATATTTATTTATTTTTGATTTATTTATAATTTTATCATTGATATATTTATGTATTTCTTACCTTATATAACTAATTTTGACCTTGCTCCCTGAGTCAACCTTTGGCCAGGTAACCGTTGGTGTCTCTGCTCTAGCTATTTAAACAGGCTAAGCTGGATCTGTTCTTCAACTTGTCCTGACGATGAACCACACTGGTTGGTTCGAAACGCGTCGACAAAAGATTGGTTATGTGATTTTGCCGAAGATTATCTAAACAATGCTATGGATCACAGAAGTCTAAATTCCTTAATAATTTCCCTGCACGGAGAAGCCGCGGCTAAGAAGGTTCATCAATTCGAGCGGTCACACATGCAGGTTACTAAGTTGAAATCTGATCTGGTGTTTCTTAAGCGTTGCAGAGATTCCTCGGTTATTCCTACCTTTGCCCGGATTAAGCATATCCTCAATGTTCCAAAAAATCGTGGCGTTTTTCTGAAGGCTAGCTTAGGGTTGGTCAGATCTGAGATTGGCAGAGTAAGGAGGGATCTTGATCATCGATCCAGACTCCTTCTGGCGGCTCATTTGGAGCTGGCGAATATTTTCCCTGCCTCTCTCTGGTCCAGGATTGATGCCTGTTCGGCATTGAAGTCCCTGAGATTGGAAGAGTCCCTTAAGATCAGACAGTCCGCGAAGTTTAATAAACTTTCGGGCTGTTCGATTCAGGAGTCTGGTCGATTCTATGGTCGGGATTCAGATAGTCGGGTCTCCTTTAACCAGGTATCCTCCCTGAGGGCTTGGGTTTTAAGCGGCTCTTCTCCTATGGGTCTTGATCCGCCTTCCTCTGGCTCGAGTTTGGTGAAAGGAAGCGGCGATCTGAACGGCATGGGGCTGAACAATGAAGCGATCTGCGTTAATCAAGGACCCGTGAATCTGATCAGCCGAGCAGCGGGTTCTAGTGATCGATCTCCTATCTGTTCGCAGCAGTCGGTGGCCGGTTCTTCGGATGATTTAGCTGCTGAATCGACAGAGAATATGGATCTGCGCGTAAGTTCTGCTGCTGACTCAACAGAGAATTATGATCTGCGCACGAGTTCTGGTAAGGTGGTTTACTCGCTTGATTCGGTTGACGTTGCTGGTAGGTCAGCGGTAACAGATAGTTTACATAGCGTAGATAATAAGCATAATAGGATTTTAAAAGAATGTGAAGATGTAATTTATAATAATAATGATATAAATAGTACTAGCGTTAGTTTGCATATCGTTAATGGTGGTATCGATAGTTTACATAGCGTGGATAATAAGCATAATAGGATTTTGAAAGAGTATGAAGATGTAATTTATAATAATAATGATATAAATGGTGCTAGCGTGGATAATAAGCTTAAGAGGATTTTAAACGAGTGTGAAGATGTAAGATATAAAAATAACGATAGCGAGGAACATAGGCATAATAATGCTTTTAATAAATCTTTAATATATAAAAATAACAATATAAATAATGAAGATGATATTAAGGTATATATTAATAATAATAATAGCCGTAGTAATAATGTGTTAGATGGGAGTGAGAGCCTTAGGTGTAAGGTTAATTTTAAGGGTTTGTCGAGAGGTAATTCATGTTCTCTCCCTAAGGACAATAAGGTGGTGAATTTGTCGAGTTTTTCTTTTCCGCCTGCGGTTTTTAGTCTCTTAGGGAAAGGTCTTAATTTTGCCTTAGCACCCAGAAAAATCCCGATTGAAGACATCATTTGCGATGTGGAATATGGCATTAAGAACCTTCCTGATAAGATTAAAGACACAATTAGGCAGGATTGTGCAGTTACCCTCAGGAGGGCTAAGCCTCCCCGTAGCAATATCAGCAAGGCTGAGTTTGAGGCTCTGAAGAGCTTGAATGAAAATCGTGACGTCGTGGTCTTAAAAGCTGATAAAGGCGGGGCTGCTGTTATCCTGGATAGAAAGGATTACAGAAATAAGATGCTTGACCATCTTTGTAATAGTGGGAGTTATAAGAAGCTTTCGAAAAATCCCCTCAAAAAGGTTTCTAGAGCAGTCGCTCTTGCGATCAAGTCGTGCAATTCCACGATTCCTCTAGCCCAGAAACTTATTGAGGGAAACCCCATCACTCCTAGGATTTATGGTCTTCCAAAAATCCATAAGGATGGGGTCCCCCTGAGACCCATTGTCAATACCATCGGTGGTCCGACTTACCTCCTGGCCAAGTTCCTCGCTGCGAAGTTGAGACCCTTGGTTGGGCAAACTGAGTCCTTTGTCAAAGACTCAGCGTCTTTTATTGAGGATCTTAAGAGGATTAAACTTGAGCCCGAGGACATTCTGGTGAGTTTCGACGTGGTCTCTCTTTACACTTGTATTCCTATCAATGAGGCCATGGAGGTAATTAATAAGCTAACTGACCCTGATACGGCTATGTTAGTTGAGCTTTGCCTTACCTCTACCTTTTTCAGCTTCGAGGGAGAATTCTATGAGCAGACTTGCGGAGTTGCCATGGGCTCCCCCTTGTCCCCTGTCATCGCTAATCTCTTCATGGAGGATTTTGAGTCCAAGGCTTTGGCCTCCTCTCGTCTCCTACCGAAGCTTTGGAAAATATTTGTTGATGACACCGGTGTTGTCTGGTCTCATGGTCCTGACGAGCTGGATCGTTTCTTTAGTCACCTCAATAACCAATCCACCGCCATTAAATTCACGATGGAAAAAGAAGATAATGGTTGTCTTCCGTTCTTGGATGTTCTCATCTCTAAGAAGGTGGATGGTTCCTTTTCTCATCAGGTATTTAGGAAGAAGACGCATACTGAGCAATACTTGCATGCTTCTTCGCATCATTTCCCCGCTCAGAAGTTAGGGGTTCTTAGCACGCTTGCCACCCGTGCTGTAAGAATTTCGGATGAGGAGAGCCTGGAAACGGAGAAGGCTCATCTCCTAGATGTTTTTGAAAAGAATGGTTACAATAGGCACCTCGGTCAAAAAGCCTTCCTCCGGGCCAAGAAGGAGCCTTCAATCCATAGGGTCCCTAAAGATCATATCATGGGTGTGAACCTTCCTTACATCCAGGGGACCACGGACAGGATTGCGAGGATTCTAAAGAAGTACGATGTGCCCGCAACTTTTAGACCTCTCAACACTATCCGGGGCTCCCTCAGGTCGGTGAAAGACCCGATTGACCCTAAGGACATGAAGGGCGTATATATCATTCCCTGTTCCTGTGGGACCCCTTATATTGGTGAGACTGGTCGCTCTATCAACCAACGGATTAGCGAGCATTCGGCTGACTTAAGGCATGGTAGGACCAAGTCCTCAGCCCTGGCTGAGCATGCAGAGAAGACTATGCATCATGTATGTATAGAGGAGGCTCAAGTCATTGCCAAAGTTGCGCAGTTTCACCATCGCAAATTTAGAGAGGCCCTAGAGATTGAGAAAAGGCCAAACAATCTTAATAGGGATGATGGCTGGAGGATTAGCAGTTGCTGGGTCCCAGCCTTGGCTTCCTAAGCCTCCTCATTCCCCGTTTGTTAGGTCTTAGGGTTTCTGTCTTCCCTCTCCCTTAGTTTGTTTTTGGCGGGTTGGTCCTAATATTGTGGAGTGTTTGAGTTTTTTAGGTTATTATTAATTTCAGGCTAATTAGTGTATTAACCGTATCCCGTTTATGATACTATTGGGTATATTTTAGTTAAATTTGAATTTTTGTTTCCTTAATGTCAATTGTTTATGCCTTTATATTTAGTTCTTCTATAACTCTTTTTAAACCATATAAGTAATAATTTAATTACCTAATGACAGAATTAACTTTAATAATTTTATTGGAATATTTATCTAATATAACTATCTTTTGCCCAATTATCTTACACCTAATATAACTAAATTTATATAGTTATTTACCTCACTAATAATTACCATTTATATAAATTAAATAAATAATTTACTATTATAATTATTAATTTATAATTTTATATTTATTTATTTATTAAAATAAATAAACAAAAATATATTTTTATTATTGATATATTTATTTAAAAATAAATAAAAATAAATAAATAAATAAATTAGTATTTTATTTATATATCTATATATTTAGTTATCTCCACCTAATATAACTAAACTTATATGTTTATATATGATTTTATATTTATTTACCTCACTAATAATACCATTTATATAAATTAAGTAAATAATTTACCTTTGCTATTATATGTATTAATTTATATTTATTTTTATTTAATAAATAAATAAATATAAATTATTATTAATTTTATTTATTTAAATAAATAAATATAAATTATTATTTATATAGTTATATATTTTTAATAAATAAATAATTTATTATTACTTTATTTATATATTTATATATTAATTTGGTTATCTCACACCTAATTTTAACTAAATTTATATATATATATATATTATTTTTTTTGATTTATTTATAATTCTATATATTTATGTATTTAATTTTATATTTATTTTTATTTAATAAATAAATAAATATAAATTATTATTAATTTTATTTATTTAAATAAATAAATATAAATTATTATTTATATAGTTATATATTTTTAATAAATAAATAATTTATTATTACTTTATTTATATATTTATATATTAATTTGGTTATCTCACACCTAATTTTAACTAAATTTATATATATTTATTTATTTTTGATTTATTTATAATTTTATCATTGATATATTTATGTATTTCTTACCTTATATAACTAATTTTGACCTTGCTCCCTGAGTCAACCTTTGGCCAGGTAACCGTTGGTGTCTCTGCTCTAGCTATTTAAACAGGCTAAGCTGGATCTGTTCTTCAACTTGTCCTGACGATGAACCACACTGGTTGGTTCGAAACGCGTCGACAAAAGATTGGTTATGTGATTTTGCCGAAGATTATCTAAACAATGCTATGGATCACAGAAGTCTAAATTCCTTAAATGAAATACTCTCTACAAATTTTAAGAAAAGAACCACTCGATATACTTGTTATCACTCAAAAGGTTTTATGGGTTGTAAGAGAGAAATTCCTAAGGTAACCTTTTCAAACCAAGCTTGTAGATTGAAGGCTAGCCCCTTCAATACAGAGAGGGCTCTCTCTAACAACCTAATCACTAAGCTTAGAAATTGGTTGTGTCTTCAAATATTGGTTAGATATTTAGTAGGGTTTTTGGATCTTTAATGTGGTGGTTGGGAGGAACCAATTAATCCATTTGGAAATGGGGTCAACAAATCAAGTTTCAAATGTAGTTACCAAGATCTTGACTTTATGAATCAAAAGGGAGAGAGGAAGGATGGATGACAAATTGTAGACATATAAAACATCATCTGAATGGTAGTAGAAGGGGAAAACAATCCACTATACCAAGGCATGAAACATGAATCCTACAAGCTTGAGGAGAAATAATGCAGATGTCTAAAACATATGAACCAAAGAGTTAAACTTATGAATTTTGTCACATAATATCATTTAAACACCGAAAGATAAAATATAAATGATATCACATAGAAAGGAATCTATCACATTAAAAAAATGACTAAGCATACCATCATAGGTGATGTAGGAGCAGCTAACCTCGGTCAATCCTTTACTAAAGGAGTTAGTTTGTAAAGTAGGATTTAATTAATAATGTATTTTTTTAATAGTTTTAGGAGAGAATGATTATTATTTTAAATAGGAGAAGATTCAAGAGTATTGTGGAAGGTTTTAGAGGATTATGGATTGGTTAGCTCTTATGTAGGGATAAGGATTTGGATGAGATATTTTAGGGATCAAAAGAGATATTTTGGGAGTTTGTTGAGGGATCTAGAACCTACTTGGGTTCTAATCCATTTGTATGAATTGAGGAGAGGCTAAGAGGCATGTATGAAGTATAAGTGTGTGAGTGAATGAGAATAGAACATGAGTTTTCATGTAGATGTTTTCTTCTTTAATTAATGATTCTCGTATTTTTATGTGTGCATGACTTGGTATGATTTTGAGTTTAGTTTTACTCTTTTTGTGAAGACCCATGGTTAGAGCTACTGCACCATTTTTGGTATCAGAGAAGTGATGAAGGTCGCAAAGAAGCTATCTATTCCCTCTACAAGAATAAGCGTATTGAGAGAGCAAGCCTCGGGAGTTGTTGTTGAATGAAGTGGTTGCTAGGATTAGAATTGGCGCTTCTGAAATTTTTTGTTGGTTGCCGTTGTTGCAAGGCACTACTAATGTGTAAACTAGTGAATGACGATGGACCAGAGCCTCTCTCACGCTCATAATCCATGGTACCTACAGTGCTGAAGGTTGCCGAAATAGAATGAATGCTTATGAAGAACGCATCTATGTTATCATGGCACTGTCTGGGTTTGAAATATTCAAATCATGCTGAGGAGAGCAACACGAGGGTTTAGGATTTGCAAGTGCTTGTTTCTGCAATTGCCCGCGGATATTATGCAATGAGCTTCGAAAGCATCATCAATCTAACTCCTATTGCATCTGAGCATTACAATACTTTTATTCGAAATCCCAATCAGTTAATTTGGTGGAAATCATTCCAAATCTGGACGGACTAAGTTCACAATGTGGAGTTTCGTGTCATTGTCAGAATGATTGGGTTTATGTTTGTAGATATGGCAGTGGGCTTGGTCACGGTCCAAATCAAGACTAGTGCTCCTTGTTGATTTGAGCGACTTGCCAAATATAATCAACTCTTACAAATTGAGGAGGAATTGAGGTCGGTAGCAATGTATGCAGGTACAAGTTTCCGCAAGCCTGTAGCGTCCTACTAAAGGAAATGTTTAGGATGTGAGGAGATAAATACAATTTTACAGTTTTTCTTTGTTTTGCTTGGAGATTCGCGTGGAGGTCCGAGTGAGTCAATACTGAAATGGATTTCCTTTGCGTGCTAACCATATTTCATTAATCACATGCTTTCTCCATTCATAATTTTTAAATAAGGTTCACATGGATAAAGTTCTTCCACTCATTATTTTTAAAATCAATTTCATGAGAATATTTAAAAAAAATGAAAATGTGGAAGACGTGGATTCAAAATTTCCATATTTACCTTTTTGGTATTTAAAATATGTGTCACTCTTATTTACCATAAGGCTTTGAACATTAATGTAATGAAGTTTATTTACAAAGTGATGATAAGGGTGAAACAATTATGGAAGACATGAAAGTAAGATTGGGATTTCAGTAAAGTTGTTTAAGTTGAATACCTAAAAAGTAAATTTGTTTAAGCTAAAAAGGTATTGGGTCAATTAAAGAAAGTCATGACAGGTCCTCAAATAGAAAAAAGTCCTTGCACAAGTTGAGTTTAAACGAAAGAGTCTTTCCATCAAGTCAAGATCCATTGATGTAAAAGTTAAGGTTAAATTAAGAGTTTGTGTCAAAAATTCAAGTCAAGTCAAAAAATTTGAGTCTTTGAATGTAATGGCTGCATGATTGGCGAAGCCTGACACCCAAAGTCTCGTCAAAGTGTTGAATAGTTACTTCAATTATTGTTTGAAGAGAAGAAAGGTGTGCTGACGAGTAAGGTTCAAGTGAAAGGAACCATTGACCAAGTTTAGAGGAGTTAACTTGGTAAAATTGCAGGTTACAATGAACAAGGTGAAGTTCACGACAAAAGATGCAAATTCCAGAAAATGTCCACGATGATGCCATAGAAATTGGCATTGATAATGATGAGAAAGAGATTGTTGAATTAAAGGTATGGCTTGACATATTGCTAGAGCTATTACAAAGACAGAGACACAAATGGATTATGAAAAGAAAATTCAAATGGCATAGATTACAAGTGAAGTGGGAGCGTAAATTGAATGCTCAACTAAAGGAAGAGTTACTCAGAGTAAATGAAGTTTTGGTATGTGAACTAGAACATGGCCCATTTTTTTTTGAAAGTAATGAATATACAAAGGAGAAATCTATAGAGAATCTCCTGAATCATATGAAGGATTCAGAGCAGAAAGAAGACATGGTGGTTGAAGCATCAATTGAGACCACAAGGTCTTATGTTTTTAAAATTGACAAATTGTGCATGATTGCAGGAGATAGGCAACCTTTTGAAGATGTCTTCATGACAGGTGAAGATCATGAAGTAAAATATGATGAAGAAAACCTCTTGGATGAGGAAGGACAGCTACTCAAAGATGTTAAGAAAGAAGAAGAACCTATTGAAGACTATAAACAATGTCATGATGAAGTACTTGTGAGGTGTCAAAGAGAAATTGAGTTGCTAGAGTATTTGCTAAAAAAGCAGGAGTACGAGAGTGTAACTGCAGTCAGAAATGAGGGAATGTCTCAAGCTTTGATTGGCACAGAGATATGTGTTAGTTGTGAAGTTTTTGATGTACAGGCTAATATATAAGAAGAGGTGGATGAGTATGCAGTCAAAAACATGACAGACAATTTACTTTTTGAAAGTAAATTTGAGGATAAGAAGCAGCAAATGGAAATTGAAAAGGAAGATGTTTTCAAACACATTAAGGATGTATGGATGGCAAAAAAATTTGAAAATAGTAGCCAGTAGATTAAAAATGAATGTGAAAAATTACAGCAGAGAAAGGATCTCAGGTAAGTTGCCGAGACAAAAGGATTCCATGAGAAAGAAGAAATTGATTTTGTGATTGAAGAACTATGGAAATTGATGATGAGACAGTCTAGATGGAGACAAATGATAGCAGAAGGGATGATCAATCAAAATTTGAAACTGATTGAAGAAAGAAAAATGAACTAGAAGATAGCAGACATACAATAGCAGCAAAGGTGTAGAGCATTTGGACAATTACAAACTAAGGTTTTGGATCCAGGAGGATTTTTATCATCTATAGAAGATTAATGGTCGGAAGACCATGCTTTTATTCTACCTAGGGAGTCTGATGCAGGAGCATCTAACCTCGATCAATCCTTTACTGGAGGAGTAACTTAGTTTGTAAAGTAGGATTTAATTAATTAATGTATATTTTTAATAGTTTTAGGAGAGAATGGTTATTATTGTAAATAGGAGAAGATTCAAGAGTATTGTGGAAGGTTTGAGAGGATTATGTATTGGTTAGCTCTTATGTAGGGATAAGGATTTGGATGAGAGATTTTAGGGATCAAGAGAGATATTTTGGGAGTTTGTTGAGGGATCTAGAACCTACTTGGGTTCTAATCCATTTGTATAAATTGAGGAGAGCCTAAGAGGCATGCATGAAGTAGAAGTGTGTGAGTGAATGAGAATAGGCCATAAGTTTTCATGTAGATATTTTCTTCTTTAATTAATGATTCTCATATTTTTATGTGTGCATGAATTGGTATGATTTTGAGTTTAGTTTTACTCCTTTTGTGAAGACCCATGGTTAGAGTTGTTGCACCAATAGGAATATTTGTATCATGAACATAATATCCTAGTCCTTTTTGCAATTTAAACATGAATAATTTGATCGCACATACAACAAAAGAATACTTTGTTTCAAATTCCAACCCTTCTTCCTTCTTTTTCATTCATTATATAGGGAAAATACATAAATTTGAGATCCACAATGTTTGGGAAAGTATTAATTACAATCACCATCAAGATCCAAAACAAATGGATTTGAAAAACCTCTTCACTCATCTTTAATCTGATCCCCAAGTGGAAATTGATGAGGTGGCCTTCAACTATTGACTTGGCATTTTTATGGGAAATAAAATTTTGAAAAATATGGAAATTTCTGAAAAATAGGCTTTAAAGACGTATTCAAATCTCCCAAACCATGATAACTGTGTTAAAATTGAAAGAGGATTTTTTAAATCAGCTCATTCTCCACAAAAAATCCTTCATATTTATAAATTCATCTCCATCTTCTTGAAAACCGTAGCCAAAGTGGATGACTAAATTAGAAAATAATTAAATATTTAAATCCTGAAAAATAGGCTGCAAACATTCCTTCATATCCTTGAAACCATGCTAGCTGGGTAAAAATGAGAGAGACTTATTTAAATTGGTATGTTACTAAAAAAAAACCTTTTTTTTTTTTAACAAATTCATCTCCATATATTCAGAAACTGCATTTGAAAATAATGACTAAAACAGGAAAATAAAAAAATTACAAAATCTAGAACAATAAGCCTTAAATATTCCTTTGTAATTTCCAAACTATGATGTCAGGGTAACTTGTGAAAGAGGTTTCTTGAAATCAACACGCTATAAAAGAAAACCACTTTTGGATTTTTAAAATTCCTTTCCAACTGTTTGAAAATTGTACTTGAAGACGGTGGCTAAAACAGGGAAAACAAAGTGATGTTATTTATCCTTCTTGTTGACTATTTGACCAAAACCATAGGAACCTGATATGTGTGCCTGTAATCCACAAAACACCTTGATGATGTATTCTTTGATTTTTCATCTTCTTGTACTGGTTTGCAGTGCACTTTTTTTCTTTCATAAACCCTAATTTTTGTCTCTTTAACATGATTTTTTGAGTTTGCTTGAAATGACCTTTTTACAAAAAAAAACATTTTTAGGGTTTAGTTTTAAAACCTTCTCTAAGGCTTGGAAATCCCACCAAATGTTACATCAAGGTTTGATAAGGGTAAAACTTCTTGAAAAATGGTTTGGGCACTTGAAAAGCAATTTTGAAACCCATATTTTTCAAAATTTCATAGCACTAGCTATAGACATTTGAGAGGCTCTAATTTGCTGCAAAACTTAGGGAAAGTTGAGATATAACTTAAATAAAATATTTTGAAATATTCTTAAGCTTTATGTCACCCTTCCATAAAAAAAATAAAAATCATAGGCCATTACATAACCCCTTGCACAATGAATTGATAATCATAACCTTTGGACCTTTAGGAAAGGTATAGACTTGGTGCTAACAGTTGGCTCCAATGGGGATATTGTATCCCAGGAAGAAATAAAGAACACGTATACCATGTTCTTGATCCACTGGGTTGCTCCAAAGCTTTAACCTGCAGCTTGTAGCCTGACTTGCAACTGAAACCAAACTAAAATCCACATTGTATACTACTACAAATTGAAAAACTTACGAAACTGAAATCAAAACTTTCTTAAGTAAATTTTTTCCCAAACAAGCTTATTGCACACCCTTATCTACTCTTATCTACTAAAATTCTCTGCTCAATTAGATGATACAAAATTTCTAGTGCAGCCAAACAAGGAGATGGCAACTTGTTAGAATTCTACTCACACCTTCTTTGAGAAGACATAAAATATTAGAAAGTGGAAACTCACTTTGATACACGAATCCATAATCTATAAATATCACAAAATTTGTCCTCATTGATGTTCCTAATAGGTTGGCAAAAGAATCTTGAAAAGCATGCAAAGCTCCATTCATAACTGTTCCTTGTTATAGTTTTATACTTGATTGTTAACATCATTCTCAAAAAACATGGCAACAAGTTGTTCATTGTTCACATCAGAAAAAACCTTTGTACATTCTTGAACAGGTTCAAATATGACAAGCACATGATTTGTAGTTGGCTAACCAACTACAAATCTTCACCCATTTCAAGAGAAATAACATGAGTCTCTTCCTTAAGTTGCTGATCAGTTTTATTTTTAGCGAGAGGAAAAATATTATTTGTTGGAAATTATCTTGTGTATGATAAATAACTTCCAATTTTTGTTCATGATGTTGAAAAATGTTTTCATAAATAATCTCTTTGATTTCTTTGTCCATTAACTCTTCATCTCCAAATTCATTTTCAATGTATTAAATAAGATTCTCAAAATATTCGCAACAATTTCCAAACAATGATAATGATTGGTAGCATACTCTATAATTTTCATGGAATACTGTATGGAAATCTTTTAAGAAATACAAACTAGCAGTTTGCAACCCTTCATACCATGATCGTGCATTTTCCTGTAAGGTTATCATAAACATCTTCATCAAACAATCCTCATGAAACTTAACTCCAAGATTATGTACATGGATATCAAAGTTAATGAAATAAAGCACAACATCATTCCCATTTTGATCTCTAAATTTGGGCGAATATGATTTCCAATCTATGCACGAAATGTGATTTGGAAAAACCTGGTATATGTTCACGGTTCATCGGAGCATACCTTGTAGATCTATAAGCCTCCATGGAAGCCATCTTCGTATTGTGGAGTCACCAGTGACACTTTAAATTTTGGATCTCGTTGACAATGGAGTCACCAGGTGAATGTTGTACAACCTCTCTTATGTGTCTAGTTTCTGTCCACCATTAGGAATCAACTCTGAAACAATAGTAATATAGGTTTTGGGAAGATGAGTCGCTCTTCGAAAGTATGGTCGCCAATATGTTATTACTCAGAAGATTTTCTTGGCTATAACAAAAAACTTCCTATGGTAACCTTTTTAAACCAAGCTTGTAGATTGAAGGCTAGCGCCTTCAATCCAGAGAGGGATCTATCTGACAACATAATCGCCAAGCTTAGCAACTAGTTGTGTCTTCAAATAATGGTTAGATCTTCAAAAGGGTTTTGGATCTTGAGTGTGGTGGTTGGTATGAAGCAATTAATCCATTGAGAAATGGGGTCAATAAATCAAGTTTCAGATCTAGTTACTAAGATATTGAATTTATGAATCAATAGGGATAGAGGTGGGATGGATGGAAAACTGTAGACATATCAAACATCATCTGAATGGTAATAGAAGGAGAAAATAATCCACTACAACAGGGCATGAAACGTGAATCCTGCAAGCTTTAGGAGAAATAGTGCAGATATCTAAATCATATGAACCAGCGCATTAAAATAATGAATTTTTTCATATAATCTCATTTAAATACCAAAAGATAACAGATAAATGATATCACATAGAAAGGAAACTACCACATAAGAAAACTAACTGAGCATACCATCACAAGAATCTATGTATCATGAACATAATATCCTATTCATTTTGGCACTTGAAAGATGAATAATTTGATTACACAGAGAAAAAGAATACTTTTTTTCAAAGTCCGACCCTTCTTCCTTATTTTTCATTCATTATATAGGAAAAATACATAAATATGAGATCCACAATGTTTGGGAAAGTATTACCATCAAGATCCAAAATAAATGGATCTGAAAAGCCTCTTCACCTATCTTTAGTTTAATCCCCAAGTTGAATTTGATGAGGTGACCTTCAGGGGTTGAACTTTTTATAGGAAACAAAATTTCAAAAAATATGGCAAATTTTTGAAAAATAGTCTTTAAAGAGAATTCAGATCTCCCAAATCATGATAGATGTGTAAAAACTGCAAGATTTTTTTTTTAAATAATCTTGTTCCGAACAACAACCTCTTTTAGACTTTTAAAATTCTTTTCCAAATGTTTGGAAATTGTGCTTGAAGACGGTGACTAAAATAGGGAAAAACAGAGTGTTGTTATTTCTCCTTCTTGTTGATGATTTGACCAAAACCATAGGAACTTGATATGTGTGCCTGCAATTAGCAAAAAACTTGATAATATATGCTTTGATTTTTCTTCTTCTTGTACTGGTTTGCACTACCTTTTTTCTTTCATAAACCCTAATTTGTGTCTCTCTAGCAGGATTTTTTGGGTTTGCTGGAAATGACCTTTTTACAAAAGACCGCAGTTTTAGGGTTTAGTTTTAAAACCTTCTCTAAGGCTTGGAAATCCCACCAAATGTCACATAAAGGTTTAATAAGGGTAAAGCTTCTTGAAAAATAGTTTGGGCACTTGAAACACAGTTTGGAAACCCATATTTTAAAAAAATTGTAGCGCGCTACAAAATATTTTCATAACGCTAGCTATAGGCATTCGATAGGCTCTGATTTGCTGCAAAACATAGGAAAAACTTAGATATAACTTAAATAAACTCTTTTGAAATATTTCTAAGCTTTATGTTACCCTTCTATACAAAAATTTCATAGGTCATTACATAACCCCTTACACAATAAACTGATAATCATAACCTTTGGACCTTTAAGAAATGTACAAATTTAAACTAACAATACTAAAAATTTACACCTAAAAGAAGTTGAATTATCACCCATTTATTTTGGTATACATCCCCTGTTATGTAGATGTCCAAACTCGTTGTAGCGTTTTTGGTTCTTCTCTAACAAAATTTGATTAGGAGTTTATTTTTATTTTTTGTTGAAATCATTTTAAAAAGTGATCCACCATTTTTCGAATTGGGAAGCCTTTTTTGAAGCAAAGATTTTAGAAAATAATTAAAAATTGGTTGACTTTTAAATGATTCTCAAATCTATGAACAATAAATTCATTTTCTTTTTAAATAATAATTAGAAAATGCTACTGTCAATATTTTCTATCTCCTTGTAGTTATAGATGCTATGCATACTTTCTATCTCAAGCTATCTATGGAAATCCCGTATTTCCTATTGCTAAGAGGATAGGCGAGAGACGATGATCTCGCAAAATGCAATAGAACACTTTCAGCTAAGCGGAGGGGAGCAAAAAAATCGACCTAATTAACCCTCGACCAAGTAGAGCTTTTTCACGAGGGAAGTGGTTGTGTGTCGCAGCAGAATAAAATAAAATTGCATGCATTTATTTTTAATTAATATTATATTTTTACTTGGTTTTACTTAATATTATATATTACTTCATTTACATTTTATTTAAATATATATCATTATTTCACTATTTAATATTATTAAGCTATATGATTTATTTAAGTATATTTCATTATATTAATTTGAAATTATATATATATATATATATAAAAAAAAAATTGAATTCGATGTATATAGATTTTAAATAGATATAATTTGTTGGGTTCAAAATTAATTATGATTTTGCAATACATTTTGAAAATTGAAAATGTATGATTAATTTAATATGTTTTTTTTTATAATTTTATAATTTTACAAGTTTTTTTTTTTTGAAATTGTGATTTATAATATTTAAAATATATATTATTCTAATACTTGAGTTATCTATAATGTATATTTTATAATGTGTAATTCCAATATATTTTTTTTAAAGTTCAAATAAATTTAATTTGAAAAAAAAAATATTAAAACTTAAGAAAATTGAATTATAATAGTTTAAAAAAAATATTTTATATTTTAAATTTACAAATTTGTGAATTATTCTAATAAACAATTATGCTAAACGCATTAAATTAAATTATTTTATTAATTATGATATATGATTATCAACACTTTTTTTCAGCTACAATTATAAACACTGGAATGGGAACATTCAACTTAAATTTAATCGAATTTTAAATTTAAATCATGTCTATATATTTTATTTTCCATAAAATGAAAGAACTATATTTATCGATTTCACAAATTTATAGAATTAGATTTAAATCATGTCCATATATTTTATTTTCCATAAAATGTAAAAAACTATATTTGCCTATCTCATAGACTTTTAAATTTAAATCATGTCTATCTGTTTTCTTTTCAATAAAATATAGAAAACTATGTTATTCAATCTCACAAACCCATATAAAATTAGGCAAATTAAATGAACCCGGAGTTTAAAGTAACGAACATAACTCTTTGAGGTATTAAATGGAAACATCCAATTTTATATGTATGTGGTGCCGTTGGTTTTGAAATAAGAATCAATTATGTTATCATTTCATTATTGAAAAATCCATAATTGAAAATGAAAATATTTATATAAAATTTAATTATTTAATTATATATAAATTTATGTTTATTTTTATAAAATTTTGTTTTTTATATTATTTTAAATTTTGTATTAAATTAACTAATTTTAAAGACATTATTATATTTTTTTCGAGTTTAGATTTTTGTGATCCATAATGTTTAGAGAGAAAGTTTTCTCAAGAAATCACATCAAATAATTTACTGGACCCAACGTTTCGAACTCTCCATTGTGGTTCATCATCAGGGCAAAAGTAGAGTATCTGATCTAACATTAGCAATATATATATAAGTGGAAATGTTTCAGAGAAACAAAAAAATATAACATAAAATATAAAAGACAATAAATAAATAAACATAAAAAATGAATAATTTAGAATTATATATATGATGATGATGATGGTTAAGTCAGCTGAGACCAAACATTGGTCTATCGGACCTAAAGAAAGAAATTATTTATTTTGATTTAAGATTTTATTCTTATGCTCAAAAAGCTTGGAGAGAAGCCTCCCGAGCTCACTATAATTTTGACATTGTAAAAGGCTAGGTAGATCAGTATTGTAACAAAGATTGAAAAAATGAGATCTAATGTGGTTGTACGCGGGGCACTCTAAGAGGAAGTGGTTTTCATCCTCGATGTTCCTATTCTCACATATATGGCAGATCCTTTCCATCCATGGAGTTTTAGGAACTGCCTAACAACCTGTTTCACTATGGAGCTCATGAGAATTCGTTCTAATCTTTGCTATATTAATTTTCTTCTTTGAGCTAGTTAAAATAGAGAGATACTTTTGATCTTCAAGAATGGGGTTGATGACCTTCTTATAATAACTTAATTTTCATATATATATATATATATATATAAATTAAATTAATTAAATAAATAAATAAAACATAAAAAATTAAGAATTAAGAATTATACAATTTTTCTAAAAATAAATGAATAAATAAATAACTAATAATAATAGATAAATAAATAAATATAAAATGTCAATTAAATAAATGATAATATTAAATAAATAAAAATTAATAATAAAGATAAATAGGTGCATACTTCCTTTAAGCCCCTCAACATTATCTAGAGCTCTTTTAGGTCTATTAAAGATCATGTTGACAAACATTACTATAGATGCTCACTAAATGTTCCCTCTTCTAATTAAATAATAATGTGCAAAAACATAATTAAAAATATTGTTCTTAGTCAATACAAAAATGGTCACATTAAATGCATATGACAAAACAATTGGATAACAAATAAGAATCCCTACAGGAACATGAAAATGCAATTGCTAGTCTACCATTGTTCTCAAACAAAATTTGCTTGTTGAATTGATTGACTGACAAAATTTGCTTATTGAATTGATTGAATTTGTTGAACTGAATACTTTATTTATTTTTTTATATAAAAATTTGTAAAAATATTAATATTTTTATTTGAGACTGTATTTTATTAAAAATAAAAATTTAAATTTAAATATATATAATTTGATAAATTTAATTATTTTTTTGTTAATTTCTTTTTCACTTTTAAAGATCGAATAGTTCTAATAAAGGTTCATTAAATTCACAAGTTTAACCAGTGAATCTCTGTATACAGTGAAAAAATTCGCCAAACCTCCCGAAAAAAAATGAGACTCAAAAACTACTCCGACGAAAAAATGACACTCAAAAACTACTCCCTAAAATTTTGAAGAAATCCATTACCCAAAATATAATAACAGTATTACACCCTTCACCGATACCAAATAAATAATAAAATAATCTTATATAAAAAAATAAAAATAAAAATCCCAGCAAGCTATGCAAAAAAGTCCTCCCAAAAACACAAAAACGACATGCTACCAAGGGGTTACTGTTCATTATGAAATAAATATGACAAAATAAATTCTTAAAAGCAAGATGTCAGAAAACCGGCGCACTTACTCAACATGTTATTTATTTCATTTTATGAGCCTTAGAAATAGTGGACTGTTTTGGTGGATGTACATATCTCGGGGCAGTCGAACCCCATCGCCCGTTTGTATCCATCCCGTATTAAATGTTTAAACAAAAATAAACAGAAGGTTCTGTGCACCATTATCGCCACTAAAAGATCAAAACCATGCGCTAGGGTTTGATATCAAGCATATCGTTGCCACACAAATGCCTTCCGTTAACTGCAATATATTGTATATCATTCCTGAACTTCGACGGTTGAATTGCTCTGAGTATTGTGTAATATCTCGGTTGTTTGAGCCGGCTGGGCGTGAGGCCCCTTTGCGTGGGGCCGCTCAGGAAAAATATATGCAATAATTAGGATATTTTGAAATCCATGGACAATATGCATTTCATGTACTTCACAATAACTTGCAGATGCTATCGAATTAATCAATTACATTAGAAAATGAATCGTCATTTGAATGCGACGGGTCTATAGTTTTGTACTTCAAAATCTAGATTTGATTAGCTATTATATTTGCAGTAGGAGGATTCATGTAAAATGGGTAATCAGTGTAACCGGCAACCTGATGATGAGTGTAGAATGTGGATCTATCGTACTCGTTGAGCCTGGAATCAATGGCGAATCTGAGAGGCAGGTCTGGATTCGAAATGAATAGGCGACCGAAGGATATCATGTCTGCATGGCCTTTAGACACTGCTTCCATGCCACTTTCTCGAACATATCCCCCGCTCCTCATCAGTGCTCCTCTGTATTCCCCTCTCACTGTACTCCACATTCTGGCGGTCATGAATTCGGCTTCCGTCGTACCGCATTGTTTTATACCTTCTCTGGTGAAGCGTGGCTCGGTGACATGCAAATAAGCCAGAGCGTAACGATTGAGGAGACGAATCAAATGGCGAGTGAGAGCCAGACAGTCGGAGTCCGTTGCCCCATTGTGGTCTATAATAGGAGACAGCCGTATGGCTGTGCGCTCCGCCCCGATCTCCTCAGCCACGGCCTCCACAATTTCGCGGGCGAAACGGCAGCGGTTCTCGATGCTTCCGCCGTATTCGTCGGTTCTGTCGTTGACGCCGTTCTTGAGGAATTGGTCGATCAGGTAACCGTGGGCTCCGTGTATTTCCACTCCATCGAACCCGGCCGATATTGCGTTTCTGGCCGCTCTACGAAACTGCTCGACTACTACAGATATTTCGGCCGTCGCGAGGGCACGAGGTTGGGAGAAACTCGCCAAGGAACCATCCGGCATCAAGATCTTCCATGGTTCTGGAATTTGCTGGTTGGTGGACGACAGTGGAGCTTCTTGGATGGGCTGATAAACTGCGTCATCAAATAAACAAACGAGGAACTCGTTTATAACTTTATAATATACACACATTATTATTTTATAGTGGACAACAGATTCATTAGATCCCGAATAACCATGCGTACAGACACATTAAATGCTACAGCATTGAGAGAGATATCCCAACGACAATTTGATATTTTAAATCAAAAAATTAAAACCAGAAAGATCCATAGATCTGCAACTACTCCGTGGCGTTGAAATTGCTGAGCATATATTATTTTCAAACCTGTGAGGATCATGAAGTATTTATAGATTACAAACCTTTGTGCGACGCCCTGCCGACATGCCATATCTGGCAGAAAATAATGCCGCCTTTTTCATGAACGGCGTCTACAACTTTTTTCCATGCCTTGACTTGCTCATCGTTGAAAATGCCAGGAGAATGCGGGAACCTGCACAGCGGCTTTGTTACTACGATACGATACGACTTCACTCCAAAAAAAATGGGTGTTCTGGATTTTTTTTGGATGTTCTGGACTGCTACATGAATAGGTAGGCAAAAAAAACATATTAGGTAACTTAGTTTGGAAGCATGCAGTATTTGAAATCTTCGATTAGGGGAAAAGCTAAATGGACTAGGTCCCATCATGTAAGATGTGAAATTGGTAGATGGATTTAGGTCCACATGATGTGGAACTGGTAGATTAGCAATCCCTAAATAATATTGAGAAAAACTAACTATAAAATTGAGAAGACTAACTTGCATTTTGGCCACGGAGAGGTAATAGAAACACAATAACATTTTATCAAAAAATGTGCAACTTTCCTGTCAGTTTGCTATAAACCTAAAAGTAAACAATCTCAATAAACATTTTGAGGAAAAAGACTACCAAATAGCAAATTTCTTACTCCAGGTCCATAATTTAAGTCGACAGTGGGTGGTCTCTTAGACTGCGAGATCTGTGGGCTTCATGGCTTCTTTCGTTTCATTTCATGGGAAGGAGGGACGTATGATGAGGAGAGCGTACCCGATGGCGTGCGCTGAGATTGCGTTTGCTTCGGTGATGAGGAGGCCGCCTCTCGTCGTTCTCTGAGAATAGAACTCCACATGGGAGGGTTGCGGCATGCTGTCCAGCGCGCGGCATCGGGTCATCGGAGCCAACACAACTCTGCAGATATTCGTGAGTTGAAAATTATATAAACAACTAACAATGAAACTAGAGTGTGAAATGGGAAATATAGTAATGTACCTGTGAGATAGACTGAATACAGAACCCATTTTAAAGGGCGAAAGGAGATCTTGAGGACTACATGTTGTCTTCGGTGATAAACCGTTGTCTTCGTGATTTATAGTTTGGTGATCAGAAATTGTTCGAGTTTCCATGTTGAGTAGCGAATTAATGAACAACCAAACGCCTATAAAATGATACTAATCAAAGATAAATTGAATGAAATATTTCTGCGAATGGTTTTGATAAATGATTTGTTCGCAGAAGTGGAAGACTTAGATCGTCAGTGGGATCTATCCTTAAAGACAAAGAATAAATTGCTCAAACTTGGAGTCGGAGGAAGCTGGGATAAATGGTTTGTTCGCAGGGGTGAAAGAATTAGATCATGAGCTGGATCGATTCTTACAGAGAGACAAAATTCGGATTAGGAGGAGCCTGGGGCCATCGTGTCTATAGGCCGCCGCGTCGTCGGAGGGAGTTGCTTCTCCATTTGTCACTGCTCATAATTTTGACACGTATTCCGATATAATCGTGTGGATCAGGTCGGGCTTCGTGGCTCAATTTTTGTCGTCCATTATTGTTCTTTGTAAGTTTAACGGTCACATCAAAATGTTAAATGTTGGAGTTAATTTTTTTCATTTAATTTCATTTTTTATTGTTTTACTAGTAAACTTATTTTCAGTGGATAAAAAACTTATTTAAAATCAATAAAATTGTATATATTGATTTCTTTACGTAATTTTATATGGTAATTTTGATTGATTTTTTTGGAAATTAAGAATTTTAATTTTTCCTAATTATTTTTTAGATGGTTTTTTTTTGGGAATTAAGGATTTTTGGAATTTTAAGTTTGAGTTTAATTGTTTATACAATTTGAGTGTTTAGGGAATGTCCAGTGGTTTTTGAGGATGTTAAATTTTTTTATTTTTTTAGATAATTTTTTTTTATTTATTTTTCATTAATCAAAATGAGAAATTACATATGGCTTTGCAGATTGTAGAAACCCAAGAGAAGAAGACAAAAGATTAGATTAGATGCACAAGACCAAAGAAGTAGAGAGGAGGTAGCTAATAAACAATATTGACAACACTATATCAGAGTAGCACAAGACCAAAGAGGCATAGAGAAAATCGCTAATAAACAACATTGACAACACTAGATCAAACCAACACAAGGCCAAAGAGGTAGAGAGGAGATAGCTAATAAACAGACGAACAATGCCAAAACAAAGGAGAAGAAAATAAAGACCGCAATAAGAAAGAGACAACCCCAAAAGAAACTAAACGAGGATCAAAAACCAAATGAACCAACTACCTGTAAAATGCCATCAATCTCGAGCTCAAAAAACATAATACCAGGACAGAGAGGGATCCCTCTCTTAGATAGAACATGGAGGACAAGTTTTGCTCTCTGTACACATGCATGAAAGATATATCAGAGGAGGAATGGAGAGCCTTGATGTTGATCATCCAATGGTGAAGCAAAGGAATCTCCAAGGAATTCTGCCCTAGAGCCCATTTATGAACACTTTAGAGTCTCTAGCCACCCTAAAGGAATGAGTGGCAAGCCACACAACATTCTAAAGAATTCCCCACGACACTACTAAAAAGTATTGAATTCACTTATGCATTTAAAAACACATTTTAACTACAATCTTGCCAAAATTTTCATCATCGAATTTCGGCCAAAATGTAAAGTCTTCTCACCATTAGAAATAATATATTTTATAGAAAATATTGTATTTTATAGAAATGATTTGGTTATGGAAAGAGTATTCTTTCTGATAATAAAACTTTGGTTCCATGTAAACATGTTGAAATGTGAAAACTTTATAGATACACTTTCTAAAGTTGGACTTATTGTTGATGACGGCCTCATGAGATTCTGGAACTACTTGGATGGAGCAATCTTAGAAGAGGGTCTCATAGATTTTCCATAGCAACCACTTTTTGGAGACTAGGTGTGTGCTTTAAACGACTAGAGATAATATTTTCCTCCCTACTTTTTGTTTGGAATCATTTTGAACATTTTATGATGAATTTTTTTCAGTGTTTTATATAGTTTTTAATTTCATTCTATGCATCGCGGGTTTATAATGGAAATTTAGATGAAATATATGTTTTTAATAGATAAATATGATCGAACCATATATATTAGTATATCTTTCTTTCAATAATTTTTTTCATCTGGAAAAAAAATTCTCAAAATATAACTTAAAAGCTATTACAAATACTAACCTATCATGTGTAAAAATTAAATCGAGATAAAAAAAAATTCCTATTATTTTTTATATTTTTTACAACCATCCACATAAATTTAATTAACAAAATTACATGTATAAATAAAAATATTAAAAAATATATTTTGATATAAAATACAATTTAATAAAAAATATTATAAGAAATATTATAATCTGACAACCTTATTCCAACCTTATTCCATGTAAAATCTTCAAGATATCAAAAAAGGCGACCAACGCCGATATTCGACGTGTACAATAGTAGGTGCGAAAAAGATAGACACTCGATATCGCACAATTCGTTGAAAAATAGGAAGAAGAATCAACTTTGATTTTGCTATCCAGCTTTGGAATTTCAAAGCGGTAGTCCTTCCAATCTCATGGTTTTAACAATTTTAATTAATGTGGGTTTCGATGATTTCAAAAAAATAGTAATAATTTAGAAAAATTTAATAATATTTGATATATAAATTGTTTCGTAATCAATAATTTATTTATTAAATTATTTTCAGGATAACTCTAAGGAATACAAATACTTTATAATTTTTTATAAATTAATTTTATATTAAAAAATAATTAATCATCAATAAATTAATTAAAATTTTTAAAATTTATAATAAAAAAGATAGTCAATATAATTATAGTTAAAGATCCTCATTCAAATCCGAAATATAAATGCTATTATATATAAATAATAATGTAAAATTTGATTATATATATATTTATAATATATATTCATTGTCGATATTGAATGATGAAGCTACTTTACAACTACACTCCACTAACTCTTACATAAAAGCTTTCCAACTACCGCCTAACTACAACCCAACAATCTTAAAAAGTTTTACAAGTACCACCTAACAATTATTACATAAAGTTGTTTTTAGTTAAAGGTCCTTTTACTTAGGCAGTACATTTCTAGGTGAAATTTTTTGAAGAGTAACCTGACAATTCTTGGTAAACTTGAGTTGAGAAAATATATTATATATTTATTAAAAAAAATATTATTATATAGTTTTTATTAAAAAAATACGTATATTTTCATATATTTAACATAAAATTATTATATATGTGTGGGGTTTAAGGTTTTGGAAATTAAAGACGTTTTAATAATAGGATTAGACTAATTGAGCTAACCCATAGGGTTTCGGGTTTTTTTTATATATAAAAGCGCTCCTAATGAAATATCATGTCACAATAAAATTTGGATGTTGAAATTACCATTAAATTATCCTAACCACTTAGGATATACTCAATTTGTAGCATTAAATTAATATATAATATTTCAAAAATAAAATATAAATAAAATATTTTAATATTTTTTTTGGAGAATTATTTCAATATCATATATATATATAGGATGGAAGCTGGAATTTACCATCGTGATCATGTTTGATTGTCCAAATAAAATTCTTTAAAAAGACAAAACTTTGTCTCATATGAAATATTTTATTTAAAAATATCTAATAAAATAATTATTGATCACCTACATTGAAATAATTTTTCTAAATGTCATATGTCAACTTTAGTATAAGAATATGTTAACTTTAGTATAAGAATTGAATAAATTACATGTCTTCTTTCATATATAAAAATAGAAAAAATATGTTATTAATTTTTTTTTCACTTTCAACTACTTCAAAGATATAAGATATTTTTTAAATGCATATTTTTTTATAATCAATGTTATATATATATATATATATATTTAAATGTTAGAATGAAAATGTATTTTTAAATCAATTTATCATTATTATTTAATAACTATTTCATAAATATAACATTTGAATTTAAACTTTTGTTTTTAACATACATATATTTACATAATTATATATATATATAATATTTAAAAAATATAAATATAAATTTTAATTAAACTATAATCTTAATAATTTTTATTTTGATGAACATAATAAACTTTTATGTTGATGAACATGATATAAATGTTACAACAATACATTTATTTTATTTAATGTTTTACACCTATGTTGCGCGGAATGCATTCGACATTTTGGCATTTAGTGCGCTGAAGCTTTAAAACGAAAATTCAAAAACAATTTTAATTTTATATTTTGCATTTGGCAAATACTTTATTTACTAGATATAAATATTACCCACAAATGTTATCCATGGAGTAAATAATATGAAATTACATTCTTTTACATTAACACTTAAACATCATATATACTTACAATAAATTAGGCTACTCATAAAATTGATCTTTGATATTTTATGGGGTTTGACTTGTTAGCATATTTATTTGTAAGTTTTAATAATATAGGTTTGATTATATAATAGGTATATGTTTAATAATTTGTAAATTATATTGGATATTTTGTTAAATAGTTTGTCACAATAGATTTGAATTAGTGATTTTCTTGGTTTCCTATGGTTTGTGGTTGTTCTTGGGTTAGGATTCATGTTTTATTTCCATTTTAGTTTGTCTCAAAGTATATGTTTGCTTTGATTTCTTATTTTCCTTGTTCTTCAAATTTGTTTTCGAGTGTTTAGTACGGGAAAATCTCCATTTTATTTAAGGCGGTGTGATCACGATTGCATTGCCTAAAAGTGGTTTTTTTGAAAGAGATTAATAGTAATTTTTTGTTGTGGTTTTGGATTTTCTGTTTTGATGTTTGGGCTTTAGTCTTATGCTTTCGTTCTTGCTCTCTGTGCTGTAGATTGCTCTTTTCCTTGAATCATGGCTCGTATGAAGCCAACGATGGTGGTGGAAGATATGCTTAATCAAGGATGCATGCAATATGGGTTAGTAATTAAATTCAAATCAATTCATTAAAACTGGGTGACAAGAATTAGATGCACTGCTATTACACATCATTTTTTTTAATACTTTCTTTTTGTTTTTCTTCGTTTTGGAGGTTTTCTGTGACTATAGATATAGAGAGAGTCCCAGAATACAATTCTTTGTATTTGAAATTAATCTCCTATCAATCTCTTTACGTTTTCTTCAAATCTTAAAGTCGGGAGATTTTGGAATGCTCTAAAGCCTTCTGGTCAGTTTTTGTGCTGTTAGTATACATTGATTTCAAAATAAGATTTTTATAATTTTTTCTTTCATTCTTTGTTCGATATCTTTACTCATGGAGCTCTTTTATTTTAGTTCACCAGGCTGAACACATTTTTTCTACTTTGGGAATATCCTCTCACTTGGAACCATTGAGTGGTGTAATGGCATTGAGCAAGCGATATAGTAGCAGAGTATTTGCTTGCTTTTTGCATTCTGTGGCAGGATGGTAGAGAAGACAAGGATCCGGGACACTCGGATTCTAATGGTTGCTAGCCTAGTTTCAGCTACTGCCCTCACCGGCATCGATGTGAAATTGGCACCTGGAGCATGCAATTGGCAATTTGAACAATTTGTCGTATGAATGCATGCCCCATATGAGTGCATGCCTGCATATTTCATATTTATTACAAAAAATATGTGGGAATATGCATACATCTCATCTCCTGTACCAAGAGAAGGGACTAGTTTAGAATTTTATTGCAAATTTTATTGACCTAAACATTTGGAAGTCAATATGCCCATATCATGAAAATATATGGTGAATGAAATAAATTGAACCCCGACATTTTCATGGTACTTATTTATAGCACCCTTGAACTAGTGTAGTAACGAAACTTTCTGTGAACAATGAGTAATTGTGTGCTACTGTAATCCAGTAGAAGTCGTGGGGTAGCCTCTTTGTGTCCATGACCCAACAATAAATTTCTGTTGGCACCCTTTAATGCAGTCGGTTTTATTTCAAATTTCTCTCTAACAGCGAGGTCTATAGAACAACACTTGTGTCAAAACGAAGCTGTCCTGGCTATCAACTACCTTTCTTTATGATTTAGTTCTTTCATTATACTAAGTATAGTTCTCTATTGAAGGAGGGGAAACTTTGGGCATTCTCCTTAATTGAAGGTGGAGAAACTTTGGGCATTCTCCTTAATTGAAGGAGGAGAAACTTTGGGCATTCTCCTTAATTGGTAAAAGAAAAAATGGAGTGGATTCTCTCTGTTGCTAACGTTGGAAACCTATAGTTGGTGCATGTGTTCTTTATGTGGAACTAATTTCAATTCTTAACTTTATCTTCTTTAGAGCTAAAAAACTATTACATATTATGCGGGGCTATGGTATCCCACATATTTGTTCTATTTATCCCAAAATTTGGCCAAAATCAAACCTATCTCATCTCATAGAACAAGAAAATAGGTTGTGTCAAAGTGACCTCTTTGTATTGCTAACACAAGAAGAGTATTTTTGTGTGTCTCTCTATTTTCTTCAGCTTAATTTACTTTCTACTAAGACAATGAATCTCAGGGAATTGAAGTGTGCAAAAATAAAATTCATTAACGTGGGGCTATGGCATTTCTGTTTTTAACTGTGAAGGAATTCATCCTGGTCATTTGTTGTCCTTAACATAAATATTTAAGGTAGTGAGTGTCTACATTGTTTGACATGCATACCCATACTGTATTTGGTATTTCTTCCTTCAAATAGAATGGAGATGTTCAATACACTGTTCTTTAATGTAACATTTATACCTTTTATTTATTATATATAATTTTGATATATTCTTATTGGTATCTCCATGCATCTTACAAAGTGGTGAAAAATGTGGCATACAGGGATGATTTTACTGATGTGTGTTTTCTTGATACTGATAATTGATGGCAGATGTTCACACTACCGCCGTAGATGCCAAATAACGTCTCCATGTTGTAATGAAGTCTTTGACTATAGGCATTGTCATAATGAGGCCAAAGTATGCTTCTTTTTCTTTACTTCATTCATAGCTATTTCAAGTTCAACGGTTGTGTTTGGTTTATATACTTATTAAAATAGGACTAGAAAATTACGTCTCTTCTAATTTCATTTGTGAGGGTACAGTATGGACTGATCTCATATCTGAATAGAATTCAATGGATGTCCATCCGCTTGATAGACATGATGTACCACACCATGAAGTTCGAAAGGTAAGGTTCTATCTTGTTTTCCAGTTAGATGTTATTCATTATGATGTTTGTCTTAATGCTCTGAACAATATGTATTCTTTGTAATTAGTAAAGATTTTTTAGGTTGTAACATCATAATATTTTCTGAAGGTAGATTTGAAAGATGTAAATATTTAACTTTTATTCTTCTCAAGAGATAAATGGTCAATTATCTAGCAAATTTTATCTAACTTGCTAAATTACGATATTGCTTTTGTTTATTTATAGTTATTCTTGTATGTTTGCAGTATATTGCTCTTGTTATTTATAGTTATTCTTGTATGTATGCAGGTTATCTGTTCACATTGTAGAACTGAACAAGATGTAAGAGCTGAGCCTTTTTAATTTTAATAATGTGCATAAAATTTAGAGGTAAACACTATAATTCTTCTTGAGTTATTTTAAAAATGATTATGCACTGTCATTTTGCAGGTTCAGCAAACCTGCATTACTTGTGGTGTGTGTATGGGAAAGTACTTCTGTGAAAAATGCAATTTCTTTGATGACGAGGTACGTTTTTAATGCCTTTTCAAGTTTAATAGTTCTGGTTCAAGAAAACAAAGAGTTTCATTCTTACAAAATTATAAAAAGATGGCAAAATTATAAAAAGATGGTTTGGATGTATACACTTTTGGTTCTAATTATACTTGCCACTTTGGTTTTCCAAGACTCAAAACAGCAATACCACTGTGATAGATTTGGAATTTGCAGGTATGCTTTTCTCTTTTTCCTTTGATGTTTCTCGCTCTCTTGTAAAGTAATATTTCATGCTATTGTGAAATATATTAGATGTATTTCTTGCCTTTGACTTTAGCTACTTGTGTTGGTTTTCAGAACTGGTGGCAACGATAATTTCTTCCACTGTTATAAATGTGGTATGTTCTTTGTGACTTCTCAAATTATCACTGCTTCTTCTCAAATTATCACTGCTTCTTCCCTTGTTTCATTGTAGTGCGAGAATGATTTATTTGCTCATGTACCTTTTTCTAGGATGTTGCTACTCTATCCGCTTGAAGGATTGCCACCCTTGTGTGGAAAAAGCAATGCACCACAACTGCCCTGTGTGTTTTGAGGTAGGTCACACTTATCTGCATAGTGTAGTAATTGTAGTTTTCTTTTTATAGCATAATTTAGACTGAAGTTATTTAGATATCTGAACCCTCGTCTGTTGACTCCTCTGCAGTATTTATTCGACTCTACAAAGCTTATCAGCGTATTGCCTTGTGGTCACACTATTCACATGCATTGCTTGAAAGAGATGCACGAGCATCTTCAGTAAGTTTCATATGTGGCCTGTTTTGTGCCCTGGCTCACAACCTCTTGTTATGACTTCTAATTGGATGGGTCGACTCGAGCTAATTGTAGCTGCTTTCTGTGAACAATGAGTAATTTTGTGCTATTGTAATCTAGTAGAAGTCATGGGGTAGCCTCTTTGTGTCCATGACCTAGCAATAAATTTCTGTTGGCACCCTTTAATGCAATTGGTTTTATTTCAAATTTCTGTCTAACAACGATGTAAGAACCTGAATCCTATTATTAGAGCCTCTATTTTGTTATACACTAACAGATCTATTTTCCTGTTAATTTATAAATAATAAAAGGAGCTTGCTGACCTTTTTACATAGCTTTAAACATTTAACATCTTATCATTTTATCATAAGCAACATAAATTAAGGTGAGCATTCCATTGATATCAACTTAACAAGAGTAGTCTATGGAAAAATACCTGTTCCGGCGGTTGATGATGATACCTTTGTCTTATAGCTCCAGCTGAACGCTCCCTCTGGCTGACCCAACCGGATTTACCTCCCAGCCAACTAGGAAATAAATTCCTAGCCCAGGAAACCTCCATAGGTTCCCTAGCCCTCCGTGCCCAAGTCCAACCAGATATAGTGTGTCCTCAAGAAGAATGTGCAAAACTAGATAATGATACTTTCCTCCTCTCAAACCCAAGAAACCTCCACAGGTTTCCAAGGTCTCCCAAAAATCATAACAAGGCCAAACAATCACAACCAACCCCCACAATCCTAAGCAAGACTCCAACTCCCCCTTTTCTTCCTTCCCCCTTCCCTTTTTATACCCTCTTTCCTCAACCACCTCTCATTAATGTCATTAACTCTCACCCATCCTTGGTTGACTTCTCTTCTAAGCTAGGAGTACATTTGGAATTGTGACATGAATATAAAATTGAGAATTTAATGGGAAAGGATCATGTCTTCTCCCAAGTAAATCTGAAAAGTACATTTGGGAATGTGAAGTGTAAATACATGGAGAGGACCATGTCTTCTCCTTAGTAAATGTGACGGTACATTGGGGAATGTGAAATGAATAATTATATATTGATGATAAGATGGAGAGGACTATGTCTACTCCCAAGTAAATGTGAGGGTACATTGGGGAATGTGAAATGTAATTACATGGAGAGGACCATGTCTTCTCCTTAGTAAATGTGAGGGTACATTGGGGAATGTGAAATGAATAAATATATATTGATGATAAGATGGAGAGGACTATGTCTTCTCCCAAGTAAATGTGAGGGTACATTGGGGTATGTGAAATGAATAAATATATTTTGAATTAATGGAAGGAGACCATATCCTACATAATATTCAAATTGAGAAGGTAAGTGGGGAATTTGAATAATGGAAATCACAAATTTATTTTATGACCAATATTTCTCAATATTTTCAGATAATGTAAATATTAATACAATTTGTAGGATAAGATTTAAGTGGGGCATTACATACACCCCTCCTTCAGAAAACTTCGTCCCGAAGTTAGAATGAAAAGATACAAGGAGTTTGAAAGCATAGCAAACCAGAGAGAGTTATAGCATTAAAATTCGATAAGTCAGACAATGACATTACTTCCCATCAAGAGTCTCCAACTGATCTATATCTTCCTATCCACCCTGGCCTACTTCCGCTCCCGCCCTATCCGTCCTCTGCTGCCTTATCAGTGGCAAAGGCCACACTGACCACTGATAAAACCGACATGGTGGAAGCGTTGAATGCCTCGACCAAACTTTCCACAGCAGGAATCTGGCAATCGTCATCACACGTCTAGGGGGAGCATTCAGCTGTCCTCCCCACGATTCCAGGTTTCGGAGGATACACGGTGGGAAACACCTCCACCCCTCCTTCAGAGCACGGACCACACTACAGAGCTGGTTGGACTTGTCATCGAATAATCCAGTCAGGTCGTCTTGCCACCTGTCATTTTCATTTTACTCATGTCATAGGAGTGCATATCAAGTAGATACCAAATGTAATAGAAAAATGTACATCATACCTTTCCTCATTAGTCGTCTCGACCTTCCCCAATGGAATAGTAGATCTTGTTTATCATACGGTTCTTTCCAACCTGTAGTTTAGTTCTCATCCATGCATATATACAACCACAAAATAGATATAGATACATGATCTTAAACATCATGTTTATTAAGCCCGATGTCCACGTGTCAATTTTGTTGTTCATACTGGAAATAAATCTTACATCAGATAAATCATAATTTCACTAAGTCATTGATTAGATAAATCATATCTATATAAGCCTATACGATGCAACAATAACTTTGACAAGTCATGCACTAGATAAATTGTATCCAAGTAAGTCATACATTTGCTCATACATCCAACATTTCCATCATCAATACCAAATCCATCAATTGATTTTCATGTGTCCAACCAGATGTATATAATGTTCATAAATAACAACATGGAACTGCAAAAGAGAACCGCAACATAGGTGGCTATCTATGTTAAAATGGGCATCATAAACGCTCATGTGACATCCTTGTGGAACCCCTCAATAACAATTAGAGTTGAAACAGATTCAACTGTCCATCATGGAAAATAGCATTTGAACCCGTATATGCTATAAGGTGGTACCAAACCCAAAATAATAGCAAGCAACAGATTAGTGCACTATCAATTCCACTAGGAGGTGCTAGTATAAGTTTTATGCATATAATTCCCTTAAAACCTTAGTGAATATAAAATTCCTGCTCTTCCAATTTGATGGTTTTTTTTTTTTTTTTCATCTTCCAACCCATTTAGTTAACTTTGAAAATAAAAGACTCCAAACTTCAGAAACTGTTTCCCAACATGATTTTCATACTTTATTTTTTTCTTGTAAATTGAGAGGAATGTCCTCTAAATGTCAAAAGGTTCAAATTTATTATATATTTAATCATTGTTTACTAGTACTAAAACAATCTCATGATATATATTGCAGCTCACAATATGATCAGACAAATGAGAAATAATTAAAAGAACGGAATAATTGCCTTTGCCCTGTTGCTATTAGTATTTCCCCTCTAAATGGCATCGCATTTCTAAAGATGCCTACTCCTTTCATAAGTGGCCAGTGACCACAAAAGTTGCAAAGAAAGTTGAGGGTCCTTTTATCCAAAACTAGAGACACATTATTTTTCACGACATTTTTATTCAACACTAGAATAAGGGTAAAAGTGTATCCTAATATTTTCACTAGTCTTTTATTGACTAAATAAGCTTCCATTCTAAAATCCCAAATTCTCTACGAATTGATCTTCTCATTTAATTTAAGATCATTAAAAACAACTGTCAGAGTAAGCCTTACACAAGCCCATAGTATTCAATCTATATTTTCACTAGAAAATTCTACCCCACTAGACCATCTTTGTCAGGCCTCCATCTGTTATGCACCATGCAATAATTGTTGGCATCCTCTTTTCCTCAACCTTAGGTTACATCATGTCAGCCCATTTTTCTTTGGATTGTTTGCTTGCTGGTTTTATTGTTTTTCTCTGTTACCTGTACCTATTCATTATTAACTAATTTCTTGATTACTTTCTAGATTTCTTCGTCTTAGTAAACAAACAACATGACAAAGCATACTTAGTTACAAGACTATGCTTAATATGTATGGATTAGAAGCAACCATTACATTGAATCTCACCATGCTAGATTGATGCATTCTAGTGAAAATCGATTTTTGGAGAAGTTCAATTCAATTAAGAACACTTTAACCAATTAACCATGCCTTAAAAGAACTATCAAATGGTAAGGATAGTACAGGATCACTTAGGGAAAACTCTTGGCATGTTTTGGGCTTCGTAGTAACTCAAACCACTCTATACTATATCCCTATGTTTAAAGTAGAGGGCATTTAAATGACACATGCTAGTCAATAGAAGTCATAAGCATTACAACCATAAACTAAATTTCTATAATTAGGTCTTCGTTGTGACATCGTCACTATATCGCAGATCTGGTGTCTCCATTTATAGGTTCCAAGAAGCTTAACAACCTCATCTACTTATTTCTATAGTCATTCATCTATAGAAAGCATGCAATGTTTAAAATTTGTACAAAGATAAAGCTTATAATGGCCTTGGTGGGCTTAATGGTTAAGAACATGTATTTCCTTGTAAGAGATCATAGATTCAAATCTAGAGGGAAGTAGAAAAGGTAAACCTCTACAGACTTTAGTAGTCAAATCACTGCAAGGAGGTGGATCGCTTGTCCCATAAACAAGGGGTCTCATAAACCAATTTCGCGTCTGGCTTGGCCATGACCTATTATTATTATTATTCAAAGGGAGACTCTAGCTCTATTTGTAAAATTTATTGACGCATGCATAACATCAACATAGAACCAACTTGTAGTAGAAGTATGTTGAAGATCTGTTTTAATATAAAGCCTCTTTCTCACTTTTGAAGCCATGAAGGTACGAGGGAAACAATCTTCAAATGTAATGATGCTGGGATAATCACAAAGGACTCCTAGCTTCTTTGGAGATGAGCCTAAGCGCGTTGGGTCAACAAGTCATGCTATATATGGGAGCCTTTAACTGTAAAGAAGCTGGAAAAAATACGAAAGACTCCCTAACTTCTTTGAAGATTGGCCTTAGACGATTGGGTCAATATAACATACCATATACAGGAGACTCCTTGGATCCGAAGATGTGTCCAAGCCTAGGTGATATCCCTTAACTGTAGTCGTCTTAGTCTAGCCAACAAAAGACCAAATTATTTTCATGACATGAAGACAGTTAATCACTTGAAGATGGTTGTTTGGAGAACAACTTGAAGATAAATATAATCTTGTAAGGATATTGTCACCGTGCAAGAACTGTCAAATGATGAGATTAATTAACTGGAAGACAACTGCTCCCATGGTGATGGAGGTTTGAACTAGAATTTGCCAAAACAATCAATAAAAATCAATAATATTCAAAATTGCAAGAATGCGAGCTAGCTCCTATAGATAGCAACACTTAACAGAGTCCAGTAGAAATTTAACTACTTTTAGCTCCAGTTTCCTTAGACCTAGAAAATCATAACTAGCTACTAGATTCTTAAGTGATAATATATGACTGGAGATGCTAGAAAGTCTTCTTCCCTAAACATCAAATCCAAGTTGTTTAATGGCTGAAACCCCTGAACCCTTCCTAATATACCAACTCTGCCAGCTGCCCATTGACTTTTTTTTTTTTTTTTTCTTCTTGGATTCTAAATTGAACAAGGGATACTCTAGCCTGCCAACTGTTACAAAAAACTTCCTAATTCAGCAAATTAAACTTGAATTCTCTCTTTAATACCTCCAAAATCAAGGAAGTTCCGAGACATTCCTACTCAATACAGATCTGAAAGACTCAGATCAAGTGTTTTAGATGCAAAAAAAAAATTGCAGAGTGGAATTATTTTTCAGTTTCTGAATATACTGAGAAAGTTTTATTTGTCTAATAAGCTGCCATTCATTCACCCATTGTGGTTTCAGCTGGGTTGGGAGAAGGAAATCTAGCTTTTGTGGTGCCTATGGATCCTTGTTTCCGTTAACAAATAAGGAAAATATCCTTCTGTAGTTTAGAAAGGAGGGTTGTTTAGTTTTATTGCTAATCAAGTCAAGGCAAGCAGTAGTATTACATGTCAAAATTATGAAGTATCTACTGTGCATACTCAAATTTATATGCTCAAAGAAAATTCTATATTTCCCATAAATTTAAATAAATAACTATTTGATAAAAAGAAAACATATAAATAAAAGGACGAAAGGGAATTTCTAGATGACAATTGAAATATTTGTGGATGGCTTTATATAATAAATCATGACTAGAACGAGTAGAACAAGGAAAAATCCCAACAAGTTCTCCGAATTTTCTTGGATTTAATCTAGCATCCTTAGCAAGATCCGAGCAAGATATACATCCTAGAGGTTCCCATAATAAAAGAATTCTGAAAACTATGAGTTGTTGCTTATATTCTTCAGATCACAATCCTCAAGTTTGACAGATTGCTAATGCATGAAAGTGGAAACTATTCACTTCATACTTTCTACCTCAGCATCAAAACCAGATCCATTTTATGTATTTGACATTGGCAACAAAAAGTAATGAATGGTTGCGTTCTTCAATTGAGAGGCAATTCTAGCTTCCAATAGAGTTTTGTATTTGCTACAGAGCTCGTAGCCTAAAGATTTGTGAAGAAAAGAAAAGGGAAAATCAAGAGGTATAGAAGATGTTTCCACAGGAAGCAGTCTAATAACACATTCTGTAACTTTTTAGGCTTTCATTTTTCTCTGGTGTTCCATTTATATCATCTACAATTTGCTGTCTTTTCTCGATAATAATCCATTTGGTACCATATTGAACTATTACTTACCTATTGTCTGGCTAGCTGCACCCATTTTTTTTTATTTTTTTATTTTTTTATTTTTTCCTCTGAAAAAAAAAACAATTCCCTGCAGCCAGCCGATCCCAGAACTCATATGCTCACGTGGTGCTTCTTTTACGCTCTTGAAATGATCCCATGGCACTCCCCAGATGCTTCTAAGATGGTCTAGTAGTGCTCCTTGGTTTCTCTTGCCATTCATGTTCCATAGTCCACTCTTACCCCTCATTTTGAATGAAGCTTTGCTTGTTATTTTGATCACACACACACTACTGATTTTGATCACAAAGCAGGTTTACAGGATGATAAAGCTTTGGGTGGCCTAAGGACATATACGTGTGCTTGATTGGAGAAGTGTGTTTGATGATGTTGATGCTTTGGTGGTTCCTCCATGTTGATGTGGATAGATGGCTCATGTGATGAGCTTTGGTGCTATAGTGTATTATTGATGATGTGACGTGATCCTAGACATCGTGATGTTTACATTGATCACTTGACCTGGTTGATTAAGACGTTACAAATATTACAAATTACATTGATAAAGAAATCCTTGATTTGGTACTTGATTGGAAAGCAAGGGTAGCAATAGATGATGACCACTCTTTCTATGGGCATAACAATTCCACTTACAAAACAAGTGAAACTTGATGGTGGAATTATAGCGATCACCTCTTTAGTATCTCTTCTTAGGGTTCTTTGATGGAATACCCAAGGTCTCACAACTATGTTGACAAGAAGTCAGACATAATGCCTTTTACTTGAGTTGAATGTGTAGCCATGCACTTGAGTTGAATGTGTAGCCATGCATGATTGCTTTGAAGGAGTGACATTGGAAGTTGACGCAAACAGATTTTTCTTCATATGTGGAAGAGAAATCTTGTACAATTTCAATCAAATAATTAGATGTCCTTCATCATGATTGGGTCAATGGAGAGGATCTAGTTTCATCCAGATCTTTAATGTCACATGGTTCAAGGGATAACAATTTGAATATTCTTGATCACGTCTAATATCCTGGAGCACTGATAACACAGAGTATGTATTTCCATGAAAACCTGCAAATCCTCTAGAAAAGATAGGATATGTAGATAAATTTGGGGAACACCCAAAAATATATATATATACTTCCAAATTCCAAAAGCAGACAATGGATTTACTCCCCTACAAACCTGCAATGTTGCCATTATTCTCCCAAATGTTTCAGAGGGTACAAGAAAAGCGAAACCTATTGTTTGTGTTAATCCAGTGAACTCCGTTCATTTTGGAACCTCGTACATGTTGGCACCACCTTAAACATATATCAGAAGGAATAATAGACACTAAATAAGGATTTCTTCGGTTGCAACTCTCATTTTCTCGTAGTTGTTTTTGTAAGTCTATTTTAAGTTTCTGAATATTACATGGATGATGATGTTTGACTACTACAGCTTGTAACTTTCCTTTATTGCTGAGGTGATTTGCTTATTTTGCAACTTCACTTTCTCCTAGTGGTTTATCAATCTGTTTCGAGCTTCTAAACCTTGCACAATGATAGATTTTCACTAGTTTAGCTCAGTTATTCTTCACTACGCCAGGGCATACAGTCAGCAGGTACAGAATCAGATCCGTACAGCAGCAGCAGGAAGTACACATTTAAGGAAGGCTCTTACAGCAGCAGCTCTGGCAACAGTTTGCCAAGGTGCTTTTGGAAATACGACAATGGTCCCAAGTGCGTATCAGGCTATCAGCAGCTCAGTTTTTGAACAAAATCAGCTGCGAATAATCAAATATGAAGATTGAGACCCTCGCATAAAAACCTTGTTAGCAGGATATAGATACAGATGTAGCCACTGATATGGATTGGGTAAATTTTTAGAAATTTTGGATACTATACCTCTGGATTAAATACACATATCTTCTTGAAGTTGCCTGAGTACAAGGACAGATCTGAGGTATTCTCTGTCCTGCTGGTGAGCAGTTAATAACTTTTCCTGTTGTTGATGATCCGTTCTCAATCTGGAGCATACCCACAGTTCTGTTGAAGGAACCATACATGGTCTGGGCATCTTTTCTAAAACAGTTGGTACAGTAGTGAGCGGGGAAAAGAGGGAGGATCTAGTTGCTGAGAAATCAAACTTTTCAGATTGACTTTGTATAATGTGGAAGATTAGTCAGCTAGGCTGCATAATGCATTGCTTGGGTATACCTTTTGGAGTTGACGTGCTTTCAAGGGCTGTGTGGTACTGGTCCTAAACTAATTATGCGAGAAAGCTTATGTCATCAGATGAGGAATATGGATATATGTATAGGCTTCTATATACTTCCCTCTATGTTTGTTTAATTTTCAGTACTTAGTGATAAACTGAATGCCAGTAGCTTAGAGAAGGAGTTCAGCTAATAGAGATCAGAAACTTGGTAGATTGCGTTTATGGTTAGCTGATAAGGCCCTGTGATACTGGTCCTACACTAATTTGAAAGAAACTTACATCATCCGATGAGGATTATGTATATACCTATCAACTTCTATGCTCTTCTCTTTCTATTTGTTTAATTTTTGGTACGTAGTGATTTAACGCTGCTTCTGCACTGAGTCACCATACATGGTTGAATCGTCAAAATATATTCAAAATGGCAGCATTTCTTTTTATGTTCGATACATAATTTAACTCCTGGGGTATTCACTTGGAGGGCCTCCTCCCTTTATGATGTTAGAAATGAAATTGCAATTCAGTTTATATATTGAACCCTTATTCATATAGCTCTATACAAGCTCCAGCACAGTAAAAAGCTGCAGATATTGAAGGACCCCAATTCAAATTCTTGGAATATTGACACCTGTTATTTAAAATTTTTGGTCCCAACTGCATTTTATTGAGTCCAGCGTTGTGCATTACAAGTGAACATCCGACTCTTTCTGGAAATTATAGAACCATCATCATAAGGCATGCGATGGGAAGATTAATTGTCATAATACTAGATAGAATCTAGAGTCTGGACACATGTTTCACAATTTGTCAGACAGTGCGGGCATTAAGATGTTCAGGCAGGTTTTGATCAATGTTTTTTTTTTTTTAACTGTAAATATCTTCACCATCAAGATCATTCTTTAATAGGCCAGACAACAACAACAAAAAAAAAAGCCAGCTGCTGCTCTGAGAACTTGAGGAAGGTTTTCAACTCAGTTCATAAACACCTTATTGTGGTTATACTGATAATCTATAGGATAGATAAGATAACAATCTATAAGACAGTTACTGGTCATATCTGCAACTAACTTTTCTAGTTTGTGAATTGCCTTCTGGTCACTCTTACTGGCTAGTCCATAACAGTTGCTTCAAGTCACCGTTTTTATGTTCGTGCAAACCTCCTGAGTTATACCAACACTACATATAACCTTGTTTTCAAGGACATATCTAACAAGGACATACACATGGTTAGTGTATACGTTTGAAATAGAATTTCTATAAAGGCCAATCTATCTAGATGAGACTCAAAGGTATCCAATCCCATGACAAGTATTAGATCTATATTCAACGAACAAAACATAGCACAAACAGTGTTGGACAACAACTGAATTCTCAAAGAGCAACCATCCAATAACAGATGAACTAATACACCAGGATGGTGAAACTGAGTGCATCTTAGAATGGACCACATTCTCATCACTGTCTCACTGCATTTAGAACAATAAAATGGCATAATCAAGAGCTGACAGCAGTGGGTCAGGACCTAAAATAACTCATTATGGCGATATGTCCCAGTCCATAATACAGGAAAGCCCATGTCTAAAATGTATTGCGACCAGTCTGCATTCATGTCAGTTGAACACATAGTCAAGCTAACCAAGTGCTGGAAAGTTTGACCGCTCTTGAGTGACTGTAATTTGACTTTAACAGAAGAGCTACTCCATATTTGCTATGTGAAACCGTAAAATCGATTATCCACTTATATGATGCTTAATTGTGAACTCAAGTATGTGAGTAAAATGCGGATCCGATACAAAACGTTTAGTACAGCATGGCTAAGCTCTAATACATTTTGACCGCCGCTAAAATGGTTCATGTCAATCGACACTTTCTGCAACAAAATTGAAGCCGAATTTCCTAATGATACTAGTAAATTTTCCGCTAATTCCCCCCCATGAACCAAACTATCTACGAAAGTGTTTTCTAGTTTGAAATCGGCGTTCTCCATGAATTGCCTTATTGGTCCACCTATTCCAGGTAGTTGTGTATTACAGCAAACGGCCCTACTGTTTTTCTTTGACAACTTAATTGCATTTTCTCTTCTGGTATTGAAAAAATTTTGACTGTACTGGCGAATATGGTGTCTGGAAAATTTGGGGATGACCATGCTATAACTACTCTCATACTTATCTCGTCTTCCTGCACGCCAAAATCTGTTTGCCGAAGAGAAAGTCAGAAGCTAGACCTCCATTTTTCTCTCTAGCGCCTCTACTCACTCCGTCGCCGTCACTAAAAGAAAATAAGCGAAGCTTGGCTTCTGGGCGAGTAGGCCAGAGTCCTTATGCGCTTGTTCACCCTATAAATTTTCGACGCTTTAGAATTTAACTCAATTCTTATCAGCATAGTCACTCTACATACAGCCAGATGGGCCTTCAGATAAGAGCAAATCAACACATCGATTCGCTCTGTATTTAAATGGGTGGTCTCAGTTGGAAAATTTTCTTAAGAACTCTTCACATTGGCTTGTATTTCCGTTATGAAGTTTACCTGGCCCAAGTTATGAATATGCCTGTGTTCTTCAGGTCTCAAATCCTCAATATAACATCGCTAGGTGGTTTCCCCTAAAAGATGAATATAGCATGCCCTAATGCTGTTAAATTGCAAGTAGAATGTCATCCATTTTGCATTCAGAACCAAACGAAGAAAGGGAATTTAATATGTGGAATTACCCGAAAGTGGAAGAGAAATTCTCCTCGCCAGACCTGCCAACCGGAGGCGCAGTATTCCGGACGCCATTGTTGTTCTTTCTTGCAATAAAATAGGCGTACAAATAAGCCTAAATCTCAGCTAAACAGGCAATTTCTCCAACGAGATATCAGGCACTGATACTATAGACTGAGCAGCCCTTTGAGTGGATGGATACTGTGTTTGCTGAGAGCCCGCAGCTAATTTTGTGTTTTGTCCTCCGTTGTGCCCAGAGAAGCGAACTCTTTTAGTGGGAAAATTCTGGTTATTGGGACATCAAGCTTCTTCATCTAGGAGCTCGGTCCAGATTTTTTTTTATTTCTATAATATTATTTATTCTGTCAGGAATTTTACAGGCGCATTTAAGTTGAAGCAAAACACTAGCTCTGTCATATCCCTAGGCACTAAGCCATTGGACTACTGTTGAAACATTTTGACATTCTAATTTTCTGGATTTTCAACTATTTAATAAGAAATTTGATTATGGAATAGCCATTTAGTGGGCTTTGGGTCCAGATTTTGAACCAAAGCTCTGATACCATGTGTAAGAACCTGAATCCTATTATTAGAGCCTCTATTTTGTTATACACTAACAGATCTATTTTCCTGTTAATTTATAAATAATAAAAGGAGCTTGTTGACCTTTTTACATAGCTTTAAACATTTAACATCTTATCATTTTATCATAAGCAACATAAATTAAGGTGAGCATTCCATTGATATCAACTTAACAAGAGTAGTCCATGGAAAAATACCTGTTCCAGCGGTTGATGATGATACCTTTGTCTTATAGCTCCAGCTGAACGCTCCCTCTGGCCGACCCAACCGGATTTACCTCCCAGCCAACTAGGAAATAAATTCCTAGCCCAGGAAACCTCCATAGGTTCCCTAGCCCTCCGTGCCCAAGTCCAACCAGATATAGTGTGTCCTCAAGAAGAATGTGCAAAACTAGATAATGATACTTTCCTCCTCTCAAACCCAAGAAACCTCCACAGGTTTCCAAGGTCTCCCAAAAATCATAACAAGGCCAAACAATCACAACCAACCCCCACAATCCTAAGCAAGACTCCAACTCCCCCTTTTCTTCCTTCCCCCTTCCCTTTTTATACCCTCTTTCCTCAACCACCTCTCATTAATGTCATTAACTCTCACCCATCCTTGGTTGACTTCTCTTCTAAGCTAGGAGTACATTTGGAATTGTGACATGAATATAAAATTGAGAATTTAATGGGAAAGGATCATGTCTTCTCCCAAGTAAATCTGAAAAGTACATTTGGGAATGTGAAGTGTAATTACATGGAGAGGACCATGTCTTCTCCTTAGTAAATGTGAGGGTACATTGGGGAATGTGAAACGAATAATTATATATTGATGATAAGATGGAGAGGACTATGTCTTCTCCCAAGTAAATGTGAGGGTACATTGGGGAATGTGAAGTGTAATTACATGGAGAGGACCATGTCTTCTCCTTAGTAAATGTGAGGGTACATTGGGGAATGTGAAATGAATAAATATATATTGATGATAAGATGGAGAGGACTATGTCTTCTCCCAAGTAAATGTGAGGGTACATTGGGGTATGTGAAATGAATAAATATATTTTGAATTAATGGAAGGAGACCATATCCTACATAATATTCAAATTGAGAAGGTAAGTGGGGAATTTGAATAATGGAAATCATAAATTTATTTTATGACCAATATTTCTCAATATTTTCAGATAATGTAAATATTAACACAATTTGTAGGATAAGATTTAAGTGGGGCATTACAAACGAGGTCTATAGAACAGCACTTGTGTCAAAACGAAGCTGTCCTGGCTATCAACTACCTTTCTTTATGATTTAGTTGTTTCATTATACTAAGTATAGTTCTTTATTGAAGGAGGGGAAACTTTGGGCATTCTCCTTAATTGAAGGAGGAGAAACTTTGGGCATTCTCCTTAATTGGTAAAAAAAATGGAGTGGATTCTCTCTGTTGCTAATGTTGGAAACCTATAGTTGGTGCATGTGTTCTTTATGTGGAACTAATTTCAATTCTTAACTTTATCTTCTTTAGAGTTGAAAAACTATTACA
Organism: Pinus tabuliformis; assembly: GCA_031772625.1. Lineage (NCBI taxonomy): Eukaryota > Viridiplantae > Streptophyta > Pinopsida > Pinales > Pinaceae > Pinus > Pinus tabuliformis. The sequence goes on along the minus strand of CM062816.1, from coordinate 322,133,538 downwards.
TATTATGCGGGGCTATGGTATCCCACATATTTGTTCTATTTATCCCAAATTTTGGCCATAAGCAAACCTATCTCATCTCATAGAACAAGAAAAGAGGTTGTGCCAAAGTGACCTCTTTGTATTGCTAACATGAGAAGAGTATTTTTGTGTGTCTCTCTATTTTCTTCAGCTTAATTTACTTTCTACTAAGACAATGAATCTCAGGGAATTGAAGTGTGCAAAAATAGCATTCATTAACGTGGGGCTATGACATTTCTGTTTTTAACTGTGAAGGAATTCATCCTGGTCATTTGTTGTCCTTAACATAAATATTTAAGGTAGTGAGTGTCTACATTGTTTGACATGCATACCCATACTGTATTTGGTATTTCTTCCTTGAAATAGAATGGAGATGTTCAATACACTGTTCTTTAATGTAACATTTATACCTTTTATTTATTATATATAATTTTGATATATTCTTATTGGTATCTCCATGCATCTTACAAAGTGGTGAAAAATGTGCCATACAGGGATGATTTTACTGATGTGTGTTTTCTTGATACTGATAATTGATGGCAGATGTTCACACTACCGCCGGAGATGCCAAATAAGGGCTCCGTGTTGTAATGAAGTCTTTGACTGTAGGCATTGTCATAATGAGGCCAAAGTATGCTTCTTTTTCTTTACTTCATTCGTAGCTATTTCAAGTTCAACGGTTGTGTTTGGTTTATATACTTGTTAAAATAGAACTAGAAAATTACGTCTCTTCTAATTTCATTTGTGAGGGTATAGTATGGACTGATCTCATATCTGAACAAAATTCAATGGATGTCCATCCACTTGACAGACATGATGTACATCGCCATGAAGTTCGAAAGGTAAGGTTCTATCTTGTTTTCCAGTTAGATGTTATTCATTATGATGCTTGTCTTAATTCTCTGAACAATATGTATTCTTTGTAATTAGTAAAGATTTTTTAGGTTGTAACATCATAATATTTTCTGAAGGTATATTTGAAAGATGTAAAGATTTAACTTTTATTCTTCTCAAAAGATAAATGGTCAATTATCCAGCAAATTTTATCTAACTTGCTGGATTACTATATTGCTTTTGTTTATTTATAGTTATTCTTGTATGTTTGCAGTATATTGCTCTTGTTATTTATAGTTATTCTTGTATGTATGCAGGTTAACTGTTCACATTGTAGAACTGAACAAGATGTAAGAGCTGAGCCTTTTTAATTTTAATAATGTGCATAAAATTTAGAGGTAAACACTACAATGCTTCTTGAGTTATTTTAAAAATGATTATGCATTGTCATTTTGCAGGTTCAACAAACCTGCGTTACTTGTGGTGTTTGTATGGGAAAGTACTTCTGTGAAAAATGTGATTTCTTTGATGACGAGGTACGTTTTTAAATGCGTTTTCAGGTTTAATAGTTTCGGTTTAGGAAAACAAAGAGTTTCACTCTTACAAAATTATAAAAAGATGGTTTGGATGTATACGCTTTTGGTTCTAATTGTACTTGCCACTTTGGTTTTCCAGGACTCAAAATAGCAATACCACTGTGACGGATGTGGAATTTGCAGGTATGCTTTTCTCTTTTTCCTTTGATGTTTCTCACTCTCTTGTAAAGTAATCTTTCATGCTATTGTGAAATGTATTAGATGTATTTCTTGCCTTTGACTTTAGCTACTTGTGCTGGTTTTCAGAACTGGCGGCAACGATAATTTCTTCCACTGTTATAAATGTGGTATGTTCTTTATGACTTCTCAAATTATCACTGCTTCTTCTCAAATTATCACCGCTTCTTCCCTTGTTTCATTGTAGTGCGAGAATGATTTATTTGCTCATGTACCTTTTTCTAGGATGTTGCTACTCTATCCGCTTGAAGGATTGCCACCCTTGTGTGGAAAAAGCAATGCACCACAACTACCCTGTGTGTTTTGAGGTAGGTCACACTTATCTGCATAGTGTAGTAATTGTAGTTTTCTTTTTATAGCATAATTTAGACTGAAGTTATTTAGATATCTGAACCCTCGTCTGTTGACTCCTCTACCATATTTATTCGACTCTACAAAGCTTATCAGTGTATTGCCTTGTGGTCACACTATTCACATGCATTGCTTGAAAGAGATGCACGAACATCTTCAGTAAGTTTCATATGTGGCTTGTTTTGTGCCCTGGCTCGCAACCTCTTGTTATGACTTCTAATTGAATGGGTCGACTCGAGCTAATTGTAGCTGCTTATTAATATGGAACTTTTTGCCATTCGAAGCCATGTTTTTTGAACCCATACTACATGTTGATGCTTGTTAAGCTCTTCATTATTATATGGTATAATTATTGTTTATCAATGTTTTGGAACCCATACTGCATGTTGATGCTTGTTAAGCTCTTCATTATTATATGGTATAATTACTGTTTATCAATGTTGAAGTGTTATATGTGTCTTCATGTATAAATTTAATTTGTTTTTCGGTAGACAACATTCCTCGTGATTTATATTCTGCATTTTCTATTACTTTACACTGATAATATTCTGCACTTTCTATTACTTTTCACTGATAATCGACCGCAATACAAGATGTTGTATGACGATGTCTTTTATCAATGTTGAAGTGCTATATGTGTCTTCATGTATAAAACTGGTTGTTGAACAATAATTTATCCTGTCTGCAAGAGAGGGCTGTGCATCTGCCAAAATTCTTCATAGTGGATCTTGTTTATATGTTTTTTAATAATTGACTTTGAAGTTTACAAATAGTTGGATGGATATTATTTGCTAGGCTAAAGAAATTATTCTACAAATCCACTATGGTTGTGAGCAATGAATATTTATAGTTATGTTATTAAATATTTGGATGGATTTTATCAGCAAGGCTGAATCTACTATTTTGTAATGCAAAATAGTCTTGCGATGTGTTTGCAAAAATATGTTCTTGAATATTTGCATGGATTTTATCTGACTGTTTATCTGTCGGACTAAAGTGAGTGATTATGGAATGTTTAGTGGTTGTATCAATTTGTTTGGAAAATTTTGTTTTTGAATACTTGGGAAGAGATTAGTTTGAAATGCACAGTAGTTGTGAGCAATCTGTTTGCAAAAGTGCGAGTTGTTGCAATGCTCAAGTGAGAAGTTTCTTTTGGAAAATTGTTTTGCCATTGTTTTTGTGATGGTGCAGTTTTAGCTAGTATTCATTTTTATTCCTTGTGAAATTTTATTCATTCTTTCCATATGGCCAATTCATTGTTAGTTTGTTGTTGCCGTCTCGTCATGGCCACACTTGGCGAGCCACAATGTGGCTAACTCATTATTGTCAATATAGTGCATCTCGGCCACTTTGTCAATTTAATGATGACTTGAAGAAACTCTTCAAGTGTCATGTTTCATTATCCAGTGTGAATTTTTATGTCTTCTTCCCATGTGGCCAAATCATTGTCAATTCAGTGCATCTCGGTCACCGTGTCAATTTACAACACATGGTGGTTGAAGAGTTTCACGGTTAACTACTTAACGCTTTGTTCTGATTTTTCATGAAACCCTCATTCCCAGTTTTCAGGAATCATTCATTTTCAATTTTCCAACCAAATTAATTTTTAAATAAAAGAATGAAACACTCGTTCTCAAATAAAAATGTTCTACAATTCTTCTGAATAATGGAAATTTCCAGCTTATTTGCTTATATCAAACATTTGTGTAGGGTTTCAACCAATTAGCATTTCATTGAGTATGTATTTACAAATCAATGATTTTGGGATCAAATCCCACAAAGCAATTCTATATATGCTCTTCAAATTCCTTCAAGCTTTTGAAAGTAAAACCAATGAATTATCAAATTTTAATACAATTAAAAACAATTAGAAAGCCTTTAGCCATCCCAAATTGCTCATCCTTTAGGTTTGAGCCAACATCTCTTCTAGAAAAATTCAACAATTCCAATTTAATAATCCTATTGGCCTATTGTTGTACCTTTTGGGACAATTGCTAACGAGTTGTCCCACAAAATGTGTTTCAAAGTTTCTGCTTTCAGACAAGAGAGGAAAAACCTATTTGAAAGACCATGAAGATGCCAGTGAAGAAAACTAACCAGTTGCAACTGAACCTAATCCCAAAAAGACCTTGCAAACATGTTGTCCCACAAAATGTTCTTCACAGTTTCCGCTTTTGGACAAGAGAGGCAAAGTCTATTTGAAAGACAGGAGGGATGTAGTGCCCTATCATAAACATGATATCGTCTGTGAGTATAATGTGAATTATGGCATCCCACTTCTTGACATAATTTATGTTTTCGTATGTTAACTCATGCAAGTGTTGTTGTCCTCTTGTCATTTTTTATCCTGTTACTATTGTTCTTTTTTCAAAAACTCGGTACAATTAAAGTTAGCTTCATGTCTCAACCATAATGATTGCCTGGTTCGAGACCAACATCATGATCGGACTGTATAATATTGTGAAATATTATCTTGGAGCATTGAAGGCATTCAACCCATATTATATATATTATTACTTTCATGAATATCACAAACAAGGATGGGTGATGCTTTGAGGTGTATTCTTATGTATAGCAGGTATTGATTATTCTCATGACGATATGTGTCTCATTTTATCACGTAGTATACTTGGAATTGTTTTCTAACTCAATTGATAAATCCATACCAATGATTTTATCAAACAAAATTCATAACGTCATCCCAATTATATATTTTAAAGCTATACAAATAGAAACACTAACATCAGTTCTTTGTTCTGATTGGATCTAGGTGCCGAAGCCATGTTCGTAGACTTGGGCCATTTCAAAAGGAAATCAATCCAAGTCCAAGCTATATGTCAAGGACAGAATTATTAGTATTTCATCATACCTGTGTGCTTCATCCTCTTTAAGTTTTAGTACCATCCAAGCTATATGTCAAGGATAGAATTATTAGTATTTCATCATACCTGTGTGCTTCATCCTCCATAAGTTTTAGTACCATAATGAGAAATTTGGGTTTTTTTGGTGCATCTTGCTTTTTTGTGTGTTGGTTTACCCATCTCTGCTTATCACATATACGGGACAAGCGACTTATTTGATAAAAAACCTAGGGGACATACGCTGTACATTTTACAAAGCAATACTACAGCCTGTGTATTTGCCAATGTTCATTGTTGCCACTTTAGCAGCCATTGTAGCCAGTCAAGCATTGATTACAACAACATTCTCAATCATAAGGCAGTCCATGGATCTTAGTTGGTTCCCTCGAGTGAATATTGTGCATACCTCACAAAATTACGAGGGTTAGATCTATTCACCTGAAGTTAACTATGTTCTCATGGTTATCTGCCTTGAAATTGTCGTAGGATTCCGGGATGGAACACAATTTGGCAATGCATATGGTAAGAATATATGAAATATCCATATTCAAAACACACATAACTAATAGTTTTAAGTGTAACTCAATATCATCCACCCTTGCTTTCAACAATGTCCATTCACATGTCACTATTCTTCTGCATACTATTATTTACAAAATATCCATATTCAGCATACACACAACTAACAATTTCAATTGCGACTCATTATCATCCACCCTTGCTTTCAACAATGCCCATTCACATGTCGCTATTCTTCCATACTCTATGCCTTACGGTGTTTCTTTTGCAACATCAGGGGCAAATGCTAGTATTTAATGTTTTACACCTATGTAGTGTGGAATGCATTCGATATTTTGGCATTTAGTGCGCTGAAGCTTTAAAACGAAAATTCAAAACCAATTTTAATTTTATATTTTGCATTTGGAAAATACTTTATTTATTAGATATAAATATTACCCACAAATGTTATCCATGGAGTAAATAATATGAAATTACATTGTACTATTACATTAACACTTAAAAATCATATATACTTAAAATAAATTAGGCTACTCATAAAATTGATCTTTGATATTTTATGGGGTTTGACTTGTTAGCATATTTATTTCTAAGTTTTAATAATATAGGCTTGATTATATAATAGGTATATGTTTAATAATTTGTAAACTATATTGGATATTTCGTTAAATAGTTTGTCACAATAGATTTGATAAAATTATATTTAAAAATATGAAATTTACATTATTAGGATTTTATTTCTCTTCAGATTTCTGGATTTGTAGATTACTGTTAATTACAGAGGTATGCAAATTAAATTTATGCAGAAAATAGAGAAAAATGAAATAAAAACTTGAAAACCACGATTTGAAACAAGATATGATCTTGGAAACCCTTTTAGAAGAAAACCTAGTTGGAAGATGAGATTGCTCTTCTCTATTTCTCGGAATAGAAAATGGTTGTGAATACAAATAAGTATGGCCTACGGCTTGTGGGCTACTACAGTGAAAAAATCCTCTTTGTGTGCTCTATCCCCTATCCCTATTAGCTATTTTTGCTCATCTATGGAACAAAATGCATTTGAAAAGAATGGAATCGCTTTTCCTCCTAGTGGCTTGATTATAATATAACCTGATAGCCTAATAGTGGTTATGTTTTACTACCTCAACTCTTAACCAAAGTTACAATATGGACTCTTCAAAAGTATTCTTCATCATAATCATGTGGCTAGTCCCTTTCATCATGAATAATGGGGGTTGACATGACATCCTGATCCAGGAGGATCTCGTCAGCATTCAGTTTGGTGTCGTTCAGTTTCGACAATGTTGATATGGTTCAGGGTGTTCAGGTGATGTTAATGGTTTTCATGGTAATGGGTTTGTATTTGGTTTTTGACAAGTTTTCGTCGACAATTTTGCCAGGGTTGATCATTAACGTTGGTTTTTTTGTCCATTTACAAGGTTTGGTTTTCGTCATGTGACAAATGTTTCTAATGTCGCTTGTGACATTAGGTGGTAAATGGGTTTTTCTCTATTTGATGTAAAGTCTTAATGTAAAACCCTAAACCTAGAACTTAATGCAACATTCAAGAATGCATTAAAAAACATAATGTCTAAACCTTTACCATGTAATAAAATACATTAAACCTAAATCCTAAACGTAACCCTAATCCTAATCCTATCACATTACAACTATGTGTTAAAACCTAACACATAAACCCTAAACCTATGCTCTTTACCCTTTGTATTAACTCTCGACCTTTGAAAATATATGTAAATACATATAAAACAATACAAAACATTAAAATACATTAACACAGTCATAAGCCACAGCCTTGACCATGCAGGAGAAGACTGCGGGTTGTAAAGCCATGTGGCTAGATGTGTGTAAACGTCAGAGGTTAGAATTCACCGCAGCATCAAACCGCAGCGGATATACCATTGGACATGTGAACAATCAAGCAGAGTTTTGATTGACCGTTGGGTTATGTAACTGCGCGGGGAAGTTAACCAGAACCATGTTCATGTGAACAGGCAGAGGTAAGGTGAAGTGTTAACTGTCGACGGAGTTCAGTCTAATCGTAACAGAAACCGCGGGAGAAGACTATTGACTTGTGAATAGGTTACACCGAAACTGCGGGAGCACTGTTAGCCGAGATCGTCGGGGAAGCACGGAGGTGGCAACCTGTGGCTAGTCACATGTAACCGTCAGCCTCCTCTGCCGAGTTAACCTGACCACCAGCGGGTTTTGTATAACCAAAGTGTATTTTGGGTTTTTTGTTATGGTTTTGTGCTATTTTTAATACAAAGACCATGTAACCTCTTCATTAGGTGTCATTGTATGACTAGACCGAGACCAAACCACCCCCAGATTGTAACCGCATTCCTAAACTCAGCCTAAGGAGTTTGAATGCACCTGGTGGATATTAGAAAGACAGTTTTTATTCATTGAACAGGGGAGAGTGATTTGGTTTTTGTATGCAGATTCTGGAGGACATATGCAGTTTTTGTTTTCAGTGTAACAGGAGCATACAGAGTAGGAATTGGGAACCATGATAGGCATTGGAAAGCTGGTTTAGAGAGCTATCCTTTAATAGAGACTAGAAGTGCCTACGTGCACATTCAGTTTGGTCAAATCTCTGTGTAATCGACCTCTTCTGTTTCAATCCTAATAAAGCGATCACCCATCTTGAAAGCAGACTCAGATATGTAGTCCATCAGGGATGAACTCTGTAATCAAATTTGTTGTCTAGTATCATTGTGTTTTTACTGTTTTCACTTCTGTTATGCATCTTACTTATGTTTAATCTGCTATCGTAAAGTCTTCTTCTCAAGCAGTTTTCTTCGATTTTCGCACTTTCAGTTAACATTCAAATCATTAATGGCTAATCAATTCTATGTCAGTTTTTAACTTATGATCATTTAAGATCATATAATTTGGTATCAAAGTAGGTTTCATTTTTAGAATTTTCCATTGAATGTTAACCATTGCAAAGTTGCAACAAGCAGAAGGAATCCTTGAGTAGATTGATCCAAATATTGGAAAGCGATGAGTCGTTCATAAGTCAACCATGATAGGATCTGATGCAGGTGAAAATATTGAAACTAAGAGGAGTGATGAATAGTTTCAGCAAGCATTCTTGACTATGCAACAGATGTTGGGAGAATTGTATGGAGACAAGAAGGCGAGAGATGCAACTTCTTCTTCAAAGACATCGAAGAAGGACAAAGGTAAATGCAATGTTGATAAACCTCCTTCACCTCCATCATCTCCATCATCGTCTTCTTCTTCTTCTTCTTCCAGTGCAGAATATGAAACAGAAAAGAAACCTAAGAAAACATCTCTTTTGAAACTTGATGTAAAATTTGAGTTACTTATTTATGCTGGTGAAATGAATCCTAAAAAGCTAGATAGTTAGATTAAGAAGTTAGAAGTTTATAGTCGCATTCAAAACATTTTTGATGATAAAACAAAAATTCAGTTAGCTACACTTAGAATGGGGGGAGCAACTTTAATCTAGTGGGAAAGTAAAACTCAAATAGATGTAAAGCGAAAAGGAAAAGTCATCTCTTCATGGTCTAAGTTTTTAAAAGCTCTTAGGAAACAATTCTATCATTTAGGATACATGCAGCAAGATGTTATTTATTAGCAACATTTGAGGTAAGATAAAGGGTAGAATGTTTAGGAGTTTACTCAGTAGTTCAGAAAGAAAGCATTGGCGCTTGGTATTTCATTGGATACACATGAAACTTTATTAAAATATGTCGGCAGTTTACATTCATATTTGCAGCATACATTATTGATGTTTAATCCTAATGATTTTGATGAAGTGTGTGTTCAGGCCATACATATTGAATCAGGTGGCAGACCATTCAAGTTTTCATCACAGTCATCCAAAGAGTTGGAAATCAAATATTCCAATGACAGTAAGGGGAAGAACAATTCGAAGAGAAAGAAATCAGCAATAGCTCAGAAGGAAAGACCTACTTGTTCTCATTGCTAGAGAATCGGTCATGATGAATCGAAGTGTTGGAAACTTCATCCAGAACTTAAGCCCAAAAAGTTCCTTAAGGAGAAGGATGAAAAGAAGGCAATTGCAACAGTCCAGCAAGATCTAGGTTCAGATTCAGGTGATGAAAGGAGGATAACTGCTATGGTTACGACAGGTAAAACTTTTGACACTGGTTCAAGTTCGAATACTATTACATCTTCATCAAACATAAATCCTTCAAATGAGGATAAAATAGTTGAATTGTTTAACATAAGGATAACTTCTAAGCACACAAAGATAGATATAATGTGTGACAGTGGATCACAGGCCAATCTAATATTTGAATATTTAGTTAAGAGTTTGGGTTTGGAAACACGGAATCATCCAAGACCTTACCCATTAGGATGGCTAAATAAATCAACTCAAATAAAAGTCACCAAATAATGTCGATTAAGATTTGCCATTACAAAAAATTACATTGATGAAGTGGAATTAAATGTGGTTCCAGTAGACATATGTGGAGTTGTCTTAGGAAGTCCTTATCTTTATGATCATGATGCAATATTTTACAGGAGAGAACATAAATATCACCTTAAGAAAGATGGGGTTGAATTTATTTTTAGGGCACATCAAAGTAAAAATCATTTGAATATTAATGCTAATAAGATGAAACGATTAATAAGTTCAAATAAAATATTTGTAATCATGTGTGTAAAGGAATAAAATAACAAACAACATGATGCTTGTTCAAGTTATGAGTCTCAGCTTAAATATAGTTTGATCAAAGAGATAGAAACTATTCCAGTTCTATGTAAAACCAAACATCTTACTCATAAGCAGGGATTACAACATGAATTACAGTTTGTGCCTAAAGCTCCTCTTCCTAATGTCAGAATGAATCAATACAGTTCAAGTTTGGAAATTAATAGTTACAGGGATATAGGTTAGTATTGGGGAAAGTCAGTGTTAAATTTCTCTTATATTGTGTCACCATTTCATGTTTCAAACAGTTTGGAAACCTATTTTCAAGTGGAGAGGAAGCCTATTTGTTTTCATATCCAAGCCTTTTCTAAAGCATTATCAAAGTATCCAATACAGCTAAGGGAAACTTATGCAACAGGGAAAAGTGCTAATCAATGGAAACATCATTTAATGAATAAGAAAAAAGTGAGCCAAAAAAATAAACAGCTAAATCAATACTGTCAAAGACAAACTAAGTTGCAGTAATTTTGACCCTACAGTTTGATGGGTTTATTGCAACAAGTTCACTTAGTAATCAGGAAGCAGGAAAGTATGTCAAGTCAAAAAGCTGGTTTGATGTCAAGAATATCTTTGATTGTCTATGTCGTTTAGCAACATAGACTGTTAATACATGTTAATGGTATTGAAAAATATCCTGTAGAGATTGTTTTCAAAGATGGTTATGAATCACTAACTCATGGTTCTTCATGGAAAGAAATAAATTGCCATGTTCATAACAGGTTGTTTGATCATCGTCGCAAGTTGTTCATATGAAGATGGATGGAACAGGTCACCGACTCTAAATGTGCTAGGGTTAGCATCATCAGGGTCATCACTTGTAGGTGATTGATCGAATGTATTGGTACATCATCAGGACAAGGTGGAAAGTGAGGGAGCTATACCCTCATTGACTATTTGTTTAGTCAAAACTTTTGTGGTCCAAAAGCTTTCAAGTGGAGAGGATTGATCCAGGAGGATCTCGTTAGATCAGTTGCACAGGTTCATCTTCAGTGTCATTGTCAGTATTCAATTCAGTGTCCTTCAATTTTGACAGTGTAGATATGGTTCAAGTTGTTCAAGTGATGTTAATGGTTTTCATGGTAATGGGTTTGTATCTGGTTGTTGACAAGTGTTCATCAACAGTTCCACCAGGGTTGATCATCGGCATGGGTTTTGTCATCCATTTACAAGGTTTGGTTGTCGTCACGTGACAAATGTTTCTAATGTTGCTTGTAACATTAAGTGGTAAATGGGTTTTTCTCTATTTGATGTAAAGTCCTAATGTAAAACCCTAAACCTAGATCTTAATGAAACATTCAGAAAGGCATTAAAAAACCTAATGTCTAAACCTGTACCGTGTAATAAAATACATTAAACCTAAATACTAAACCTAACCCTAATCCTAATCCTATCACATTACAAATATGTGTTAAAACCTAACACATAAACCCTAAACCTATGCTCTTTACCCTTTGTATTAACTCTTGGCATTTTCAAATATATGTAAATACATATAAAACAATACAAAACATTAAAATACATTAACAAAGTCATAATTCGCAGCCTTGACCATGCAGGAGAAGACCACGGGTTGTAAATCCATGTGACTAGATGTGTGTAAATGTCGGAGGTTAGAATTCATTGCAGCATCAAAATGCAACAGATATACCGTTGGACATGTGAATAGTCAAGTGGAATTTTGATTGACCATCGGGTTATGTAACCGCGTGGGGAAGTTTACTAGAACCGTGTTCATGTGAATAGGTAGAGGTAAGGCAGAGTGTTAGTTGTCGGCAAAGTTCAGTCTAACCGTAACAGAAACTGCGGGAGAAGACTATTGACTTGTGAACGGGTTACGCCAGAACTGTTGGAGCACTGTCAGCGAAGACCGTCAGGGCAAGCGCAGAGATGGAAACCTATGGTTTGTCCCATGTAACCGTCAGGCTCCTCCATACAGTTAACCTGACCGCCAATGGGTTTTGTATAACCAAAGTGTATTTTGGGTTTTTTGCTATGGTTTTGTGCTATTTTTAATACAAAGACCATGTAACCTCTTCATTAGGTGTCATTGTATGACTAGACCGAGACCAAACCACCCCCAGATTGCAAGCTATTCATTCCTAAACTTAGCCTAAGGAGTTTGAACGCACCTGGTGGATGTTAAAAAGGCAATTTTTGTTCATTGAATAGGGGAGAGTGATTTGGTTTTTGTATGCAGATTCTGGAGGACATAGGCATTTTTTATGTTCAGTGTAACAAGAGAATTCAGATTCGGAATTGGGAACCATGATAGGCGTTGGAAATCTGGTTCAGAGAGCTATCCTTTGACAGTGACCAGAAGTGCCTACGTGCACATTTAGTTTGGTCAAATATCTGTGTAATAGACCTCTTCTGTTTTAATCCTAATAAAGCGGTCGCCCATCTTGAAAGCGGACCCAGAGACGTAGTCCATTAGGGACGAACTCTGTAATCAACTTTTTGGTTTGGTATCACTGTGGTTTTACTGTTTTCACTTCTGTTATGCATCTTACTTATGTTTAATCAGCTGTAGTAAAATATTCTTCTCAAGAAGTTTTCTTCGATTTCCACACTTTCAGTTAACATTCAAATCATTAATGGCTAATCAATTCTACATTATTTTTTAACTTATGATCATTTCAGATCACATCCTCTCAAATTATGATGGTGAAAACAGGAAGGTGAACTTATGAGTGGATAACATTTGCATACAGACTCTGATTGAGGCAATTCTTGCACCATTGGAAAGGTACTTATGTGTAAATATGAAAAAAAGGTTGCAACACTAAAGCCGAAAATTTTTACCCCCCAAAAAATGTCATTTGATAACTAAAAAATCTTTTTGAAGGTTTTAGACCCTAATTTGCCAAACAGGGTCCTGTAGGTAAAAATGGTCCTCTGAGTTGATTCCTCCACTTTTTCCACTCTAAAAACATCAAAATGGATGAAAAATAATATAATGATCCAATCTGGAACACACCTCCCCATTTTGGGAGGATTTTGGTCCCCAAAAGCTTCTAATTGAATGAGGTGAGGAAAAAAGAAATCCACCTTCTCTCGGGTAGACCATTTATCTTTTCCTAGAAGTTGTCCTCTCAAACCAGTTATCCAAAGGCCATGCTACCTGGTTCTTGTAGTGTTGGACCTATTCTGGAAAATTGTATCCTCTATCAACTCTACTTGAACATATGGTGCCAAATCCTCCAGCGAAGGTAGGGCCTATTCTTCTTGCTGATCTAGCATGGAAGGTTCATAGAGCTTCAGATTCTCCACATTCACAATGAAGTAAATGCGCATGTGTGGGGTTAGATTGTGTCTATTGGCATTATCTCCCACGTTTTCTAGTATCTCAAAGGGACCATTGATGTACCTCCAAATTAGATACAAATTAAGGTCCATCTAACCTTTCTTAAGCACACTTAATATTTCCTTTTGCAATTAATAATGCATTTTTTAGCTTTAATATGTTCTTAGACATGTTTATAGATGATTAGCATATATTTTGTGCCTAATGGATTTATTGTGCAGGATATTGAGAATATTTGATGCAGATCATAGGAAGTCCAATCTAGAGAAAAATAAGGGACCTGCTCCCTATTACAAGATGATTAAAACTTGGTTGGCTTAGAGCAACCATTACTCTTCCTTATAGTTACGAGGTCACAGGGAACCAGATCCTATTTTATTGGGATTTCAGAGGGAAGCAATAATTTCTTCAATGAGGTTGCTCCTCAATCATTATTTGTATAAGTATGAGGCCTTAGTAGCCCATTGGAGATTCAAAAACTCTAGGAGGAGATAGTCAACAATTGAGAAAATATTTCTTGCATGTTATTTTAGTTTTGTGGTGTACTTTCATGTATGGAGACATTTTTTGATTAATGAAAAGCACTCATTTGTTTCCAAACTGATATTTCTTTAGGGACTCGATTCTCCTTGGGTTAGGCCCAAGCCAAGCACTTAGCCCCCCTCTTTATGTCTTTATTATCCATGCATTGGTTCATGTAGTCATTGCTATGATTTCATTGATAAATATTATTTTCTGCAAGTGGATAAAATATGTTTCTTATAAGTTTTCTTATGCATCTTGTTTAAGTGAATTTATCCATATTTCTTTTATGATTGAGTACTCTTTCTCATGCAATAGCCTACCTATATTGTTGTTCACATATTTTTGCATTATGTGTAAATAAATTAATGTTTTGTAGAGCTATAAAATAGCCCAAATTTTCTTATTCCTTGCATGAACTTATCCATTTGAGGCATACGAGCTTGGAAAATGTTCCTTTACCCTTCTACAACATTCCTCCACCTTCTTCACCCCTCAAACTGTACTTAGACATCATAAAATTGCTCTCAATTGTTTCATGTAGAAAAATAGGGTCATCCTATACTAGTACATAGATTGCCTTAGAATGCCTCCATATTTGTACCCAAAGCATGTTTATCATTCCTTACCATATTACAATTCTCATTAGACCATAGAGATGGATTTTATAGGTTTAGAGAACCCCTAAAAACTTTACCCTAGTAGTTGTAGCTTTCTTTATACAATTAGGGTTTTTTATTTATATGTCTTCTTTAAGCTACAAGTTGATTTATTATGCCATAGAATATGATTGATTTGTCTCCAATATTCTTAAAATTAATTGTTTTTTTTCTTGCAATTAGCATAGGTTTCTTTCTTATTATTTACTTTCTTGCAATTAACATAGATTTATTTCCTACAAAACAGAGTAGGTTTACTTCTTGTCATTTACCTTTCTACAATTAGATTAGGGTTTACCTTATGTCATTTTCTTTTTGTAAGATAGAATATGGATTTCTTTATGATGTTTTTTTTGAGCAAGCAAGATTAGGCCTATTTTCTTTTCATTGGTTTTTTGAGAATTTCTTGTAGCTTAGATATCAAAAGTGGTCTTTATGCATTTTTAGCTTCTCTTCAACTGCACCAGATCAAACAAAGAAGGACACATTGCATGCTACACACATAATGTTGATACCTCTTAAGTTTGTACAAACCTCGAGTTGATAATTAAAGTTGAGGCCTTCATGAGTTTCAATATTCTTGTTGTAACATTGAGGGCCATCACTTTTTGGCATTGTTTCCGGAGAGGTGTCAAATTATGTACTATTTTCTTACCTATTTGATCCACTTCTTTTATTTTCTACAAAAACAAAAGAATCAAAATTAGCCATTATTCATCTCAAAAATATAAAATTACATTGCATTAGCATTCTCATTCAAAAAAAAATAAAAAACAAAAAACTATTTTTTGAATACCACAACCCCCGCTTGAACATGTGGTGCAGTAAGAACCACATCACCATCCAATTTTAAAGGTAGAAGTGTAAGAGGTGCTAGAAAAGGTAGAAGAAATGGATGGAGATTATGACAATGAGGAAGACCCTCTTGGATTTCCCATTTAGGATATTGATATAAACGTTCAATGTATGAAGGACATTCCTCCATCTTCTCTTCCCAACTTCTATGGTATGAGACTGGGAGACCCATAAACCTTTCATTTTGAATTTGAAATACTTTGCAAATCTTATAATTACTTATTAGGCGCTAAAAAATGGAAATTGTTTCTGACAACATTTAAGGATAGAGCTCTTGAATGGTTCATGAGTTTGGGGACTAATTCAATAAGATCATGGAATGATATGCAAAGGATATTTCTAGAAAAACATAAAGACTATTTTATACATCATGATATTAAAGAGGAAATCTTTAAAATGACTAAGAAAATAAGATGAGAGCCTTTAGGATATGATAGGGAGATTTATGTGTAATGTTAAGAGGGAAATTTTGCATAATTTATGATTTGACACACTAAAAACCCTCTTACTTAGAACAATAAAAGATGAGTGATTGATCTCCATAATCTAATGGGTAAAAGGGATGTATCCTAGTTATCATTCAAAGAAATTTGTGGAATATGTAAGAACATATCAAAAGGAAGGGCAAGAGTAAGTAAACCAACATTGAGATTGGTAAGTCAAGCTGAACTTTGTGATTTGTTAAATAACATGAAAACATAATTATTAGAAATATAAATGAATAAATATATATGTTAAGAATGCAAAATAAGCAAAAAAATAATGTTGAAATTTTTGCCATTGTGCAAAATCACTTGCTACAAGATAGTTTCCATCAGTACTTGGATTGAGAGCATTTTCCCAAGAGATAATAGAGAAAATAAAACACCTAAACATGCAGCTCCAAGGAGACTTTGGAAATTTCTTCAATCAAGTATGGTGCAATATCCTCCCCAACAATTTCAAACTTATACTCAATAATCCAAAAATAATTGGAATACCCTATTATCTTGGCAACCTGGCAACCTTTGCCACCCCATTCTCAAAATCAATCTTGGAAACAATGTTGGAAAGGATATTATGGAATGCATTCACAATATTGCCCATATTTTCCTCAATATCCTTAGCATCCTCAATTCCAACCTCAATACCATCCATCTCCACCACAATCACAACCTCAACCACATCCATCTCAAAAATCCAATCCCACTCAACTCTTTGCACAACGATTTCTGAACCAAACAAGAAAGTAACTCATCCCACTTAGAATGGTGAGGTATAAACTTTCCAAACAACTCCTCTTAATATAAGTAATATTCATCCTGTTATGCTCTTGACTTCCGATAAATTCCAGAATACCAAATATGCGAAGAAATACAACCCAGAACACAGAACAAAATGAGAAAACAGCAAGTATTTTATTATTCAGAGATGAAAGCAATGTTCACTTGCCTCTTCGAGCAGGAAACCTTTAGCAGAGCAGAGCTCAATTACAAAATAAGACTCGATATTTCTCAATGGGGAGTCTCTATTCTTTATATAGGATTCATACATACAATACCATGGATCATTACCATGGTTCTCTCAATACCATCTATTTAATACCATGGCCCATTTGCAACTAATTATGGTCCCTTTCTTAAATGCGGGTCAACCACTTACAATTATTAATACAGGATTTATTGACTCTTTAACTAACTATAACTATGACTCGACCCTATTACATAAATAAAGGGGTTAGGATTGGACCCTAACATGCCCTCCCCCATCAAAAGCAGCCTTGTCCTCAAGGCTAAAGTTGTGGAAACTGTTGAAGAATAGTGGTTGGTTCCTAGGTCGCATCTTCTGGAGAGGTGTCTTTCCACTTGACGAGGACTTCCTTGATCATGTGGTCGCGCATATGTCGTTCTCACGTATCGAGGACCTGTTTAGGTTGGAGCCAGAGTGAATCTTCTTCATCCAATTCAGGTAGACTGGTTTGAATTCTGCAATTGTTCCCCACCACTTTCTTGAAGCATGATACATGGAAGATTGGATGGATTTTTGAAGTTGGTGGCAAGGCCAGCTTGTAGGCTACTGCTCCTATGCACTGAAGTATTTGATAAGGTCCGTATAATTTTGGAGCCAATTTTTGGCAGCCCTTTTCTTTGAGAGATATTTAATTATATGGTTGCAGCCACAGGAATACCCGATCTCCTTCTTGAAATGTGCCTCTGAACGATGTTGGTGTGCCTGTTGCTTCATTCAATTCTAAGCTTGATGGAGATTATCTTTGAGATGGGCTATCATAGCTGCACGGTTCTATAAGAGTTGATCCACTGCTTGCACCTTAGAGCATCCAGGGATATAATAAATAGGTGAAGGTGGGAGTTGGCCATACATTGCTTCATATGGAGTCATCTTGGTGGCTGCATGATACTTAGTATTATACCACCATTCAGCTAAAAGTAGCCACTATACCCATTGATGTTACTTTTCTAAAGTGAAGCACCTTAGGTATGTCTCCAAACATTTTTTGATTGCTTCATTTTGACCATCAATTTGGGGATGATAGGAAGTACTTAGTTGGAGTTGGGTGCCTTGTAGCTTGAAAAGTTCTTGCCAAAAGTTCCTGCTCCATGCAAGTGGGCATGCCATGCAGTTTGAAGATCTGGTCCATGAAAGATTGAGCCACCAAAGTGGGGGTAAATGGGTGGGGTAAAGCGCAAAAATGAGCATATTTAGAAAGTATGTCCACAACCACCGTGATGATTGATTTGTTGCCTTACTTCGGGAGACCAGTAATGAAATCCATAGAAACATCCATCTAGATGAAGGCAGGGATTGGCAATGGTTGTAAGGTGCTTGGTAACTTGACTGTTTCTCCTTTGTGGTGTTGACTCACCTCACATTCAGCTACAAAAGTAAGAATGCTAGTTTTCATGCCTGTCCAAAAGAAAGAACGATGAGTGCGAGCATAATTATTCTGAAAGTCTGCATGGCCTGCAGTGGGAGATGAGTGCATCTTTTCTAAAATGCATGTTTTGAGGGTGGATGTCGGCGATATAACTACTCTATCATTGTAGCGGAGAATCTCATCCTTCCAAGAGTATCCAACTGAGGAATTAGAATGAGTTGGGAGAGAGGGGGGTGTGAAAACCATTCCTTATGGGCTTCTTCAATCCAATCTGGTATGGGAAGAGAGATTGATAGCAGGGTGCTTTCATCCTCAAATTGGCGTGATAAAGCATCTACTACTATATTGTCATGCCCTTTCTTGTAAATTATCTCATAATCATATCCCAACATTTTGGCCAGCCATTTATTTTGCTGGGGTGAGGATAGATGTTGCTCCAAAAAATATTTGAGGCTTTGATGGTCTGTACGGATTTGGAAATGCCGCCCCAATAAGTATGGTTTCCAGGTATCTACTGCATGCAATATGGCCATCATCTCCTTCTCATGGGTAGGTTGTCCCAGATGTTTCCCAATTTGTTGTTGGCTGGTGAAAGCCAAGGTTTGACCTTCCTGCATTAAGAAAGCACCAATACCAGTACCTGAAGCATCACATTTAATCACAAAATGTTTGGTGAAGTTGGGTAGTGCCAATACAGGAGTGAACACATGGCCTATTTGAGAGCCATAAATGCCTGTTATGTTGCATCAGTCTAGAGGAATGA
Source organism: Pinus tabuliformis (assembly GCA_031772625.1). Taxonomy (NCBI): domain Eukaryota; kingdom Viridiplantae; phylum Streptophyta; class Pinopsida; order Pinales; family Pinaceae; genus Pinus; species Pinus tabuliformis. The sequence goes on along the minus strand of CM062816.1, from coordinate 322,114,472 downwards.
ATTTTCTTGAGAAGGTTAGTGAGGGGTCTAGAAATGCGACCATAATTGCGGAAAAATTTGCGATAGTATTCAGTGAGACCCAAGAATCCCCTCAAACTCTTCAAGGTTTTTGGTTGGGGCTAATCTTGCATTGCCTGTATATTTTTGGGATCCACCGGAACACCTTCATGACCCACAATGTGGCCCAAATACTCGACTTCTTCCATGCCAAAAGAGAACTTGAACAATTTGACAAATAATTTGTGATTTAGGAGCAGTTGCAAGAGTAGGTCTACATGCTGAAGATGTTTTCCCCAAGTTAGGTTGTAGATGAGAATGTCATCAAAGAAAACGAGGACAAATTTTTGGAGATATGGTTTCAGCAGGTGATTCATGAGGCTTTGAAAAGTGGATGGGGCATTACAGAGACCAAATGGCATGAACAAGAATTCATAATGGCCTTCATGAGTTCCAAGAGCAGTCTTGGGAATGTCTACTTATTTCATGCATATTTGGTGATAGCCAGAGCAAATATCTAGCTTAGTAAAGAATTGAGCACCATGTAGTTCATCAAGCAGATCATCAACAATTGGGATAGGGAATTTGTCTTTGATAGTGAGCTTGTTGAGGGCCTTGAAGTTCGGACACATGCACCATTCCCCATCTTTCTTGAGCACCATGACCACTGGTGATGAATAAGGACTGATGCTAGGACGAATAACACCTACTTTAAGGAGTTTCTTGATGATTTTTTCAATTTCATTCTTTTGGGCGAAAGGATATCCATATGGGCACACATTTGGCAGCTGTGCCCCTGGGACCAAAGTGATGCTATGATCATGTTCCCCTCTAGAGGGTGGAAGCTCTTTAGGTTTGTCAAATACCTGTTGGTGGTGATTGAAGACCCATTGCATCTCAGGATGAATATGAAGAGTAGTGGGATCTATGGCATGGATGGAATTAAATTGGGCATAACTCCATGACGGCCCTTTTTCAACAACTTTTCCATGCGATGCGAGTTGATGATAGAAGGAGAACCTACCTGGAGTCCACGGAGGGTATGCATGTGGTCATTCTGCTTAAAGTTCATATATAACTCTTGGAAATACATGGTGATTGGGCCTAGTGTGCGAATCCATTCAACACCCAAGACAATGTCACAACCACCCATGTTAATCGCAAACATGTGGGTGTTTAGGTGGTAGTCTCCCATCTGAAGTTTGATATTTTCGCAACGGCCTTCACATTTCATTGTCCCCCCATTAGCAATCTGGACACGGAAATTAGAGACTGCCCTGACAAAACAATGAATAGCTTTGGTGACTCATTGATGGATAAAGTTATGAGTGCTGCCACTATCAATCAATAATACTACAACGTGATGTTTAATAAAGCCTTTGATTCTGAGAGTTTGGGGGCAGAAATGCTTGTCAAAGCATGTAGCGAGATAACTGGTTCCTCTAGTGTAGCTAGGAGTTCATCGTCCTGCTGGGTTTCCTCAACTTCATCCTTTGGTCCCTCAAGGGGTGGGGCTTCCTTAGATGAGCGGTGATCAGTAAAATGAATTTGAAAGAATTTGGGTTCCTTGCATTTATGCCCCAGGGAGTATTTGTCATCATAATAGTAGTACAATCCTTGTTTTCTTCTTTCAACCATTTCTGTTGGAGACACCTTTTAAAACTTAAGTGTTTGGGTAGGGCCCTGAACCTGGGTGGGGCATCCCTTGGCTATGAAATTTGGATGAGGTGACTGGACAGCTAAAGCCCGTTCCACTTCGATAGCCTTTGTGCAAGCATCCATCCATGTAGGTGGGTGGTGCATACGGACATGGGTTTGGATGGCTTCTTTGAGACCACTTATAAAAAATTCCAAGTAGAATTCATCTCCCAAACCTTCTGTGCGGATGGCCAATGTCTCAAAGGCTACAATGTAGTATTTTACTATACCTATCTGTCGGAGCTTAGTAAGGCGACCCAAAAAATTAGATTCTCTGTCAAAGCGGTCATAAAGAGATTTTGAGAACACCTGCCAAGTTATGTTCCCAAGATAGCATTTCTGATGCCACTACCACCATTGCCATCTCTCTTGGTCCAAGTAAAGGGCTCCCACATGTAGTTTAGTTTGATCATCTCGGATATCATTCAAAATGAAATATTGTTCCATTTGTGCTACCCATACTGCTGGATTAGAGCCATCAAATTTATACATGTCCAGCTTGGGTGGGAAAGGGTGGGAATGTTGGTGATTTCCATGGAAGTGAATATGATGGCTAGATTCTCCTTCAATGTCTTCATTAATACCATGTGCCTCCGGATGCAACCCCGATGTGCTCATATTGAATTGTGCTATGAATTTCTGCATCTGTTCCACTAGGACCTAGAAATAATCCAACTTTTTTTCAAGGCACTCGATCTTATCGTTGGCCATGACTTGAGCTCTGGTTTCTACCATACACGGATCTTGGTCACTTGTCGTCACTTTGAAAGATTTTGGGGCCACCTGAAAATTGAAGCTTACAAGAGAATGGTACCACTGCAATCATCTCATCGTCCTGAATCTTATGGGCTAAGTCTCTTATGGACTTTTACTCCCCGTTGATCAATACTGCAGTGGCCGAATTCTAGAAAAAAATGATGTTATAGATGAAACCACCCTAGGGCTTTGGGTTGAGAACCCCAATAGAGCAGAGGGAAAACCATAACAAGAAATTCTCAAGCAATCAATAAAAATGCCTATTCTATTAAATCATGTAGGAGTGTGCTTACCCAGATGTCCTTCGTTTGGGTAGATCCCGCAGGGTGCAAACCCTAAGCTTCTCTCGATGTTCTTGAAACCTGAAAATTATTCAAATGGAACATACATGACAGTAGAAACATAAAGCATATTCATGATGTTAACTTTAAATCATATAAATGAATGACTAATTATACATCAATATAAGATTCATAAATGAATTACAACATAATTTGATGCATAAACACATTTCATATCAGAAATAGAACAACATTCCTTTTATTTAAGTAAGCTACAAATAAGGTGAAGAAATATGACCTGAGTCCTTCTCCAGCTCCAAGCGAAACCATCCTTCGGATCCGTCCTTTCTCGGCCTTCAGTAATCTTCCTCCATCACCAAAACAAGGATATCTCAAGCAAGATGGGGGATATCTATAATCAAGGAAGCAAGGGTTTCCTAAAGCTTTGGGGAGTGTAAGAGGCATAGGGATTCTTCAGAATAGATCAGGGATAATCTCACTATAGTATCAATATCTCATCCTTTCTCCCTTAAGGCCTTCCCATGGAGGTTTATTTATATTTCTCCAAATTAGTTTGTTTAGGAGGGAAACAATTGGGCCACAGGAAATAGGAGGTGAGTAACAAGTAAAACCTGTGAACTCTGCACGAAATTAAGGAAATTTATTTATTTTTAATTGTTTTAACATATGTACGCAGGTTGGATATATCCTGACCCATGTTTACATGCTTTTATCACAAGGAAAAGTAGCGTATAGAGAATAAAACAATGTTTTTAGATTTTGGACCAAGTTTGGAAGGAAGGGTTGCCCTAGGCCATAATTAGAGCATCAGATCTACCAAGAGTGGTAAATGGTGCTATAACACTTGATCTTACCCAATGTCCTATGAAAATCAGGCCTATACTATAGGAGCCACAAGCCTCATTGCATAAATTGTTAGATCTACCTGCGAAACCCCAACCATTGAATGTGAGTTGGACTGCGACAACGACATAACCCCAAATGCTAGATCTGAATGGTACTATGGTGGTAGAACCTCCACTGGTGGATCTGATTCTTGTGGTGGTGACAAAACCCCAACTGCTAGATCTGATCCAAATGGAAAATGGCATCAACCCATGGTATTCATCCACCCATGTTATTCATTCACCCATGGAATTTGCTCATGGTATTATAAGTGGCATCCACCCATGGTATTTATCCACCGATGGTATTGTCAGTGGCATCCACCCATGGTATTGTGACATCCACCCATGGTATTTTCCCATGGTATTGTGACATCCACCCTGTTATGAAACCAGCTCAAGAAAATATAGAAAAGATAGATCAACGCCTTAGAATTCAGCCTCATCGAGGGGGCAACCTCCTTTACATTACATAAATGAACAATTCTTGGATGATTCAAATGACAAAACCTCCTTTCTATATATAGGAGTCTAAGGAGTCACAATATAATCTAGCCGACCTAACAATAATAATATAAAGCCACAAAAATAACAATAGAGGGATTCTATGGGGCACATAAATAACAATATGGGGGTAATAGGGGCACAACAATATAAATAAGGGGTATAACTACAATAGTAATGGGGTAATCACTAGTATTATAGGGACCCAACATGCCCCTCTCCTTCAAAAAAGTGTTGTCCTCAACTCTTGAGTAGTTCTAGATACTTCTGCATAAAATTCTCATCCTCCCATGTGGAATCTTCAGCGGATAAGTTCTTCCACTTGATAAGATACTCTGAAATTGATCGATTTCGTAGCTGTCGAGTTCTTGTTTCTGTGACTGCTTCCGGTTCCAATATAATTTTTCCTTCCTCGTCAAGTTCTGGCAATATTGTTTGAATTGGGAGCTTGTCGCCTATAACCTTCTTTAAACATGAAACATGGAAAACTGGGTGCAATCGAGAAGCTGCAAGAAGCTCCAATTTGTATGCCATAGTACCAATCTTTTGCAACACCTTGTACGGACCATAATACTTTGGTGATAATTTATTATCCTTCTTAGCTTGCTTTAGGGACATTTGCTTATATGGTTGTAGCTGTAGGAATACCCAATCACCTACATCAAAACTTCTTTCACTGCGATGTTGATCTGCCTGTTGTTTCATTCTATTTTGTGCCAACACGAGGTTATCCTTTAAGAGTTGGAGGACTTGTTGTTGATGTTCGATGTGATGTTCCACTGCCTGAACCTTAGAATTTTCTCTTAAATATGATGTGATGGATGGTGGTTGATACCCATAAAGTGCCATAAATGGGGTCATTTTTGTTGCTGTATGGAAGGAAGTGTTATACCACCATTCAGCCAGAGGCAACCATTTGACCCATTGTGTCTGTTTATCAGATACAAAGCAACGAAGATATCCTTCCAAACATTTGTTTACTATCTCAGTTTGCCCATCAGATTGAGGATGATAAGATGAGCTATGAGCTAACTGAGTACCAAGACAAGAAAATAATTCTGTCCAAAAATTTCCAGTGAAAATGGGATCTCTGTCACTTACAATAATCTTTGGGTTTCCATGTATTTTTTGAACTGTTTCCATAAATGCAGTAGAAACTGTACTGGCTTTAAATGGATGTGATAATGCACAAAAGTGTGCATACTTGGTAAGTCTGTCAACTACCACCATGATGACACTCTTTCCCTCAGACTTGGGTAAACCTGTGATAAAATCCATTGAAACCTCCTCCCAACATTGGCTTGGAATGGATAAAGGTTGTAATAGACCCGGTGTCTTAATTGTTTCAACTTTATTTTGTTGGAAAACCAAACATTCCGCCACAAACTTTTGAATATCTGATTTAAGGCCATCCCAAAAAATTCCTTCTTAACCTTGTGGTAAGTTTTTAAAAATCCTGAGTGCCCTCCTAAGGGAGAAGTGTGCAATTCCATAAGAATCTTTTGTTTTAGCTGGGAATTCTTACAGAGGTATAAGCGATCTTTGTACCATAACGAATCATTTTTCCAGCTAAATGTATCAGAAGTACTGGAATCTTGTTGTAGCTTTTGAATAAGTGCCCACACTTCTTCGTCATTCTTCCATTCCTCCCTTGCTTCGTTTATCCAATCTGGTTGGATAATAGAAATGGCACACAACAATGCTTCCACATCCTCATCCTTTCTTGAGAGTGCATCTGCCACCACATTTTGCTTCCCTTTTTTGTAGATGATTTCAAAGTCATAACCCAACATCTTTGTGACCCACTTTTGTTGCTCTTCAGAGGATAATCTTTGTTCTAAAAAGTATTTAAGGCTATCATGATCCGTTTTTACCTTGAAGTGTCTTCCCATTAGGTAGGGTCGCCATTTCTTAAGTGCATGGAGTATTGCCAACATTTCCTTCTCATAAATAGCTTTGCTTAAAAATTTCCCTTGATTGGACGACTTTCAAAAGCAATGGGTCTTTCATCTTGCATTAGAACAGCACCAATTCCATTTCCTGAAGCATCACATTCCACAATAAAGGTTTTTGTGAAGTCCGGTGTAGCTAAGACCGGTGCTTGGCACATTGCCTCTTTAAGATGTTCAAAGGCCTTTGTTGCTTCCGGAGTCCATGAAAATGAATCTTTCTTCAATAATGTTGTTAGAGGTGCTGCTATTCTCCCATAATTCTTAACAAACTTGCGATAATACCCTGTCAACCCAAGAAATCCTCGCAGATGCTTTATGGATGTGGGGATTTTCCATTCCTTAATGGCTTTAATTTTGCTAGGGTCTACCTTAACTCCTTCATGAGATACAATATGACCCAAATATTCCACCTCCTGGACTCCAAAGAAACATTTGGATCTTTTTGCATATAATTGTTTCTCCTCCAATAGTTGTAGCACCCTGTCAACATGTTCAACATGATCCTTCCAAGACTTGCTGTAGATTAGTATATCATCAAAAAATACTAACACAAATTTTCTAAGGAATGGTTTGAAAATTGAATTCATCAAACCTTGAAATGTTGAAGGTGCATTGGTAAGGCCAAAAGGCATGACCAAAAATTCATAATGACCCTCATGAGTTCTAAATGCCGTTTTCGGAATGTCTTCAATCTTCATTCTGATTTGATGATATCCCGAATGAAGATCCAACTTGGTGAAGTAAATTGATCCATGCAATTCATCCAGTAATTCATCAATGACAGGAATGGGGAACTTATCTTTAATAGTGAGCTTGTTGAGCTCCCTATAATCTGGACACATGCGCCATGATCCATCCTTCTTGTGCACCAATACTACTGGAGCTGAGAAAGAACTTTGACTCGGTTGAATTATACCAGCCTCTAGCATTTCTGCAACCATACGTTCAATTTCACTTTTTTGGACATAGGGATATCTGTACGGCCTGATGTTTGGAGGAACACTTCCTGGAATCAGATGAATAGCATGATCATGATCACGCATAGGTGGGAGACCTTTGGGAGTCTCAAATACCTTGGAATGATTGTCCAGGACTTTTTGGAGATCTGGAGAAATAGATGATTCCAATGTGGAAACATCTAGCGAACATAATTGTGCAATTACACCTCTTGCTCCTTTTTTAGAAGCTTTGTCATGCCATTAGAGCTGATTATCTTTCCTGGTTTCCCTGCAATACCCCTTAATTCAACTTCCTTTCCTTCCGTAGAAAATTTGATGAAAAGTTCTTGAAAATTAAAAGCTATTGTACCCAAGGATTGTAGCCATTGGACTCCTAGTACAACATCAGCACCTCCCATTGGAATGGAAAGCATTGGGCTAGTCAATACATATTCTCCCATGGATAGCTTGATATTATGGCACTTTCCAGAGCAATTTATTGTTCCTCCATTTGCAATCATCACTTGACACTCTGGTGCTGGATATAGGAAGCAATTCAATTCTTTTGCTACCTTACAATGAATAAAATTGTGGGTGCTTCCTGAATCAATCAACACTATTACCTTTTTCTTCTTGATTTGTCCTTCTATCTTGATGGTTTGAGGAGTGGTAATTCCCGCCAATGCATTACAAGATATGGTCGGATTTATTTGTTCTTCATCTAGGCTTTGTTCCTAGAGTATATCCTCTTCTTTTGACCTTTCTTGCTCTTTTTCTTCTTCCTCTTCACAATCTATGTAGAATAATTTCTTCTCAGCACACTTATGACCTTTTGTGTATTTGCTATCACAACTGTAACAAAGCCCTTTTTCTCTTTTTTCTCCCAATTTTTGTGGTGTCAACCTTGTAGGTTGTGGAAGACTAGGGGCAAAAACACTTCCGTCTTTATAGTTGTGAGTGGTATGCTTCCTAGTTGCCATAATTTTGCTTTCCATTTTTCTTGCTAACCTGAATGCCTTCTCTAATGAATCAGGTTCCCAAAGGCGAACATCATGTTGGATATTATCCTTTAAAGACCCTATGAACACATCAATCCTATGCTCCTCTGGAATATCTTTTACCCTTATGTTCAATTTTTGGAACTCCTCAATGTGCTCCATTATTGAACCCTTTTGTTTGAGACTTATCAATTGGCTAAAAAAAGTGTTGCTTTTTGTATCCTCATAATGTGCTATCAATTCTTCCGTAAAAATTGCCCAAGTGATAAATTGTTTACGAGAACAAAGCCATTGATACCATACAAATTGATTTGGTTCCAAATATACAGTTGCCATACGTACCTTTTGTGCGTTTTGCACATTATTGAGATCGAAGAATTGCTCCATCTGTAATATCCATATGGCGGGATCCTTGCCATCAAACTTCCGCATATCGATTTTTGGATATGGTGAGTCTTTGATCCAACATTAGAGTCTATGGAATCATGATTAACATTTCTTTTGTTCTCATCATGAGTTTCCTTTAGTACCCTTTCACCCTTAGTGACCATTTCTTGTAGCAACTTATTCATATTTATCTTCAATTCTTCCATCTTATCATCCATGCCATCAATTTTAGCGTCCATGCCATTCACCTTAGCTTCCATGCCATCCATCTTATCTTCTACACCTTTCTTTAAACCATCCATCTTAGCTTCTACATCTTTCCTTAAACCATCCATTTTAGATTCTGTTGATTTTTGTGCAAGTGACACTCCTTGCACTTGTTCTTGTAATTTTGATATATCATATAGCATTTCTTCTTCTTCTTCATGAGTCATGCTACAGCTTTCAGGTTCCTTACTAGGTGTTTGCATTTTCATTCCTCGGGGCATCAGTTACTGATAATAATGCTCTATTATCCCCTTTGAATTCCTTCAAAATAAATTTTCAAACCAAGCTTAAGCAAAAATTTAAGAAAATCTACACACCTTTTTTCACTTTGTAGGAGCTTGATATTGCCTCTGATGTATCTCTGTACTTTTCGATCATCTAGTTATGAAATTTTTACCTGCAGTAGCCCTCTGTGTCCTCTTTCCAATGCCACAAGTCTGACCCAAATTGGATTCTCCAAGGAAAAGTTACGTGAAATCTCCCACAGTGACTTGATTATAGACTAGTTCAGTAGAGCGAACTTGTACAACGTGCCACGAGTCACTGTTTCGATCTTTGGATCTGAAAAATGCATACAAGAAACTACAGTCCGTCATCTTTCTGTACCTTCTTACGAAATTTCAATCCGATCCCCAGAGAGAAAGTTATGACGATTTTCCCCAGGTCACCTGTTTTGAATGTAATTCAGGAGTCTGCAAAAAGACCAACTTCCTCAGATCATATCTCCACAAATATCAAGCGAAAAGCTTTGAAATTCGGACCCAAGGTTCAGCGCGATTTCTTCTCAAATGAGTTTTTTTTGCGACTTCTGAAACGTCACATAAAAAACGTTATAGCGAAAATTCCACGATGACCTGTTTGGAGCAGCGAAACCCTAGAATGCAAAGCTCTGATACCAAATGTTATGAAACCAGCTCAAGAAAAGATAGAAAAGATAGATCAACGCCTTAGAATTCAGCCTCTTCGAGGGGGCAACCTCCTTTACATTACATAAATGAAAAATTCTTGTATGATTCAAATGACAAAACCTCCTTTCTATATATAGGAGTCTAAGGAGTCACAATATAATCCAGCCGAGCTAACAATAATAATATAAAGCCACAAAAATAACAATAGAGGGATTCTATGGGGCACAGAAATAACAATATGGGGGTAATAGGGGCACAAAAATATAAATAAGGGGTATACCTACAATAGTAATGGGGTAATCACTAGTATTATAGGGACCCAACACACCCATGGTATTCATTCACTCATGGAATTGACCCATGGTATTGTAACCGAACAAGGCTATAAGTAACAAGTCGTATTTTGTAAAAGGAAAGTTTGTCCGCCACAATGTAGCTCTTATAGTTATTCTTTGTTTTAATAAAAAAAATCTTTGTGGTTTTGTTTATTGGGCATTCTCCTCTTTTTCTTCTGGCATTTCATTTTTTTTAGATCTTGGGGGCCTCTCCCCCAAGATCCATTTCAATTTTTTAGATCTTGGGGGCCTCCCCCGAAGATACGGATCAAGATATGATATGGAAAATAATATAATGGGCGATCTTCATAGAGTCGAGGGAACTATGTGTTGGCATTATGACACTGGTTTGGCACTATGACACAGGTGTTTTCCTTGATGGAAACTCACTCACATGGCAGATCACTATTCAGTTCTCAGAATGAAGGAAAAAGAGGTATACACAGGTTCCCTTTGACAATGCGTGGGATTGCCAATCAAAAGTTGTGTATGCGTATGCACGCACTTTCATGCATGGAAAAGCGCGTACATGTGGGAAAACTTATTTTAGTCCATAGTATTTGGTCCTTGGTATTTGGACCTATGGTTTTGGACCATGGTATCTCATCCAAAGTATTAAACTTAGGTATTGCACCCCAAGTATTGGTTCTAAATGGTTTTGGACCATGGTATTGAGTAAGGCCTAAGATTATAAAAGGGGAAGGAGATCTTTGGGCAAGGGCATTCACTGAAGTATTGAATATCTTAAGAAAGGCAAGATCTAGAACATTGGTCATTAGGTTATGGTGCATAGCTAGATCTGAATCAAGGAGGAACCTAAGCATAAGGAAAAGGATAAGTTATATTGATGGATCGACACGCAGGTTCAACGAAGCAAAGGTGCGTATACATGCTGGTTAGGTAATTCAAAATAGTTTATATGCAGGTTGTCCTTATTTCAGAAGTGTATGCACGTGGGTGGTACACATTGAAGTAGTGTACATCTCTTGAAATATGTTTTAGCTACTTTTGTTTATTGCTGCAGTATTCTGGGTTCAGAATTGGTGTCTGGTTATTGTTACTATTTTTATGTACAACATTCAGAGAGGTGACTATTTGATTCAGTTGTGTTTGGTGAAAAGTAAATTGGTTGATGCAGATATACTTATGTTTGACGTTATTCATGGATCCAGTCTGAAAATTTATGAAATGTGGTCCCTGGCAGAAAAAGAGAAGGTTGTAGCCTTCTGTAGGTCAGCGCCTACGTACTAGTACCTTAGCTAGTACAAGAGCTAAGGGGGTTGTAGCTCCCTTCCAGGAGAAGCTGGAGAACGAGAGAAGGTAGTAGCCTTTTGCAGGTGGCAGCTTGTGTACTAGTATAAGACTGCACCAGTACAAAAACATTGTAAAAAGAAGTTTCTAATTAAAGAAGATAGAGATGAATTGTAGCAGGTGGTTTTCAACCACATTGGGTTTCCACCTTATATCTTGTGTTCTTATGTGTGGCTGCCTATCTGTTTTACTATTCCTGGTTACTGTTTATATGGTTTGATGCACAGATTAATGATCAACATCTGAAGAATAATTTAAGTTACAAGTCTGCTGGTTATACACTGGTTTCCTTAACTGTAGTTGCGTACATACGCAGTTTTCACTAACTGAAGTAGCGTATACAAATCTAATTGTGGAATGAAAAATAATTGACCTAATAATACTGATTCACCCCCCACTCTCAGTATTATTTCCAACAATTGGTATCAGAGTAGGTCCTTCAGAAGAAGCTTGATAGCTTGAAGGAAGATATATCATCATGAGCAACTACGAAAAAGAGGCATCTATCAGGCCACCAATTTTTGATGGGAGAAACTTCGTCTATTGGAAGGTAAGAATCACAACCTATCTTCAATCTCTTGGTACAGAAGTTTGGGATATCGTGGAAACAAGATACACATTTCCATCAGCAACTCCTACAGATACGGCTGGTAAGAAGCAGTATGAAACAAATGCAAAGGCTGTCAATACTCTATTAGGGAGTTTATCTCAATCAGAATTTGTCAAGGTTATGCAGCTCAAAACCATGAAAGAAATATGGGACAAGATCATTCTAAGCTATGAAGGAGTTGATCAAGTAAAACGTGCAAAACGACAAACTCTCAGAATTCAATATGAAAATCTCAGAATGCACAATGATGAAAGTGTGGCTAATTATTTCTTACGTATAGATGAGATTGTTAATTGTATGAAAAACTTGGGTGAAGAAATAAAATAAGCTACCTTGGTTGAAAAGGTTCCAAGATATTTTTCTTATAAGTTTGAATCAAAAGTTTCGGCCATAGAAGAAAAGCAGAATCTTCAAAGCATTACCATGTCACAACTGCACGGAATCCTAACTGCTTTCGAAATGAGAAAAGGGTGACCATCAGACATGAAAGAATATGCATTCAAAGCCTCAGGAAAAGGAGAATACAATGAGTCAAGACATATGTCAGAAGGAGAGGAAGAATCAAACTTTGTCAAGAACCTTCAATGGGGTTTTGGAAGATTCATAGGTAAGCTACCTTTTAAATGCTTTGCTTGTGGAAGAGTCGGTCACTATGCAGCCAAGTGCCCTTATAAAGATAAGCTTGACAAAGGTAAGGAACCAGGTAGATGGAACCAAAAACAGAATGTAAGTATGAAGAGCTATTATACACATGAAGACATTGATGGATTTTCAAATAGTGATGAAGATGAACAAGGTAATGAGTATAGACTTTTGATGGCTTTTGAAGATGATGATTTCTTGGATGCTATAGATGAAGAAGGTCTTTATGGAGAAATTTATAAACTTAAAATTTGTTTAGAAGAAAAGAATATGATTATAGATACACTAACATTCCAACTTGCTGAAAGGGAAAAACACAATGAAAAGTTAGAATGTGAAATTGTGGGACTTAGAAAAGATATTGACAAAACAAAAGCTCTTAATCTTAGATTTGCTAAAGGATCTAAAACTTTAGATGAGATTATCAAAGTGCAGCGTTCTCCTCTAATCAAGACAGGTCTTGGGTATACTGAAGAAGCATCTCAAGCATAGAAGCCATCTACCTCCAAAAGTTATCTTGAAGCAGCAACGAGAAGTGAACAAGTTGACAATCGACAACAAAGGCATAATACAGATCGCCGGGTAAATCAGGGACAATTTACTCGAGGGAAATCTACTTCAAGGATGAACAGAAGCTACAACCAACAGTAGGTAAATCATTCTCAATTTGCCTCAAGAATGGATGTCAATGGAAACTACAATCATTTGGTCATTAGGTTTGATAATCACAGGAATTTCTTCAATGGCCAATGTTTCTCTTGTCATAACTTTGGACACAAAGCTACTCAATGTGTTGCATACAAGACCATCATGACTAGAGAAGCTCAAAGACAAAGGAGTATGACTGGGATCATGAAAAGGACCTACAATAACTTTTCTGCTCTTGAAAATGAAATATAATGTTCTATTTGTAACAACTTCGGTCATGAAGATTCTGAATGTAGGAGTAGGTTTCGGCAAACAACTCAGAAGGAGCAAGCTTCATTAAGTCCCAAAACATGGAGAAAGAAAGAACTGCAACCAGAAAGAAGTGGTATAGCCTTATATGCGGAAGGGCAGGAAAATTAGTGGTACATCGACAGTGGATGCTCGAAACATATGACAGGTGATAAAGAAAAACTTCAGTCGTATAGTGCCTTAGAAAAGGAAAAGAAGGTCTCATTTGGAAATGACACCCCTGCATTCATAAAAGGTAAAGGTTATGTTCTTTTGAAAGAAAAGGTCAAAGCTGGAAATGTTATGTATGTTGATGGCTTAAAGCATAATCTATTGAGTGTCAGTCAAATGTGTGATCAAGGAAATGAGGTAATATTTCGATCAAATGGATGTATTGTTCGTGAGCTTGATACAGGAGAAAGAGTGATCAAAGGCATAAGAACTCCAAATAATTTATACATACTCAGAGGAGGACAACAACAATGCTATCTAAGCAAGAATGATGAACACTAGCTATGGCACAGAAGATTGGGGCATCTAAGCTTCTCTCAGATAAGGAAAACATGCAAATACAGGCGGTTCGTGATCTCCTTGACATCAGAATTCCAGACAATACAATATCCAGATCATGTCATTTTGGTAAGAAAACCAGAACTAATTTCCTTGAGAAAGAAGGATCAACTAGTAGGCCACTTGAACTTGTCCATACTAATGTATGTGGTCCATCTAGGAAAAGGTCACCCCGAGGAGAAGAATACTTCATATTGTTCATTGACGACTTTTCCAGGATGTGTTGGATAGGACTTATGAAGCATAAATATGAAGCTTTCAAAAAGTTCAAAGCATTCAAAGCCTTGGTTGAAAACGAATTAGATCGCAGAATCAAATGCCTTAAGTCTGATCGAGGAGGGGAATTTACCTCAAATGAATTTTTCGATTTTTGTGAAGAACATGGAATAAGAAGGGAATTCTCTACTGCAAGGACTCCTCAACAAAATGGAGTAGTGGAAAGGATGAACAGAACGATTCAAAAGTGGCTCGTGCTATGTTGGATGAGTCTGGAACTCCCGCAACCTTCTAGGGTGAAGCTGCATTTGCTGTAGTTACTATTCTTAACAAGACAAACGTCCAGGTGAACAACACTCAAACTCCTCATGAAATTTGGTATGGTAAGACTCCTACGGTAAAATACTTCAAAATTTTTGGAAGGATATGTTACATCAAAAGGACTGATGAAAACCTTGCAAGTTTGAACCTAGAGCAGATGAAGGCATTCTCCTTGGTTACTCTCCTCACAGCAAAGGATATAAATGTTACAATAAAATACTTAGAAAAATTGTTGAAAGTATTGATGTAGTGGTTGATGACGAAGAAAACATTCCTAGGTAGGTAAAATCCGAAGATTTCGAAGATGATGAGGACTATCCTTCAACACCAAATCAGACTTATGATGAAGAAGAAACCCATGAGGCACCAGAAGAACATATAAGGGTAGAAGAAAAGACTCCATCAAGGTACATTTAGAAGAATCATCCAGAAACTCAAATTTTGGGGCAGAAAGAGGCAGGTGTACAAACAAGAAGAACTATCTCAAAAGCTTCAAGCTATCTAGCATTGCTTTCCTCCATTGGACCACAAAATGTAAGTGAAGCATACAAAGATGAATGCTGGGTCAAGGCCATGAATGAAGAACTTGATCAGATTGAAAAGAATAATACTTTGGAGTTGGTGCCTAGACCAAATGATAAGAATGTCATAGGGATAAAATGGATATTCAAAAACAAGCTGAATGAGAATGGAGATGTTATTAGAAACAAGGCCAGACTTGTTTGCAAAGGGTATGCTCAACAAGAAGGTATAGACTTTGAATTAATTTTGCACCAGTTGCTAGACTTGATGCCATAAGAATGTTTCTTGCTCTTTCTAGCTTTCAGAAGTTCAAAGAATATCAAATGGATATAAAATCTACATTTGTAAATGGAGACTTAGAAGAAGAAGTGTATATTGAGAAACCAGATGGGTTTATCCTTGGAAATGATCCAAAACTTGTATGCAGACTCAAAAAGGCTCTCTATGGCCTTAAACAGGCTCCAAGGGCTTGGTATTATCATTTGGATAAGTACCTCCATCAACAAGGATTTACAAAAGGTTCAACAGATAGCAATCTATATATAAAAATTGACAATGATAAGTTGCTAATACTTGTTGTGTATGTTGATGATATCATCTTTGGTAGCAATGAAGAAGACATGAGTCAAAATTTTGCCTTGGTGATGCAAAAAGAGTTTGAAATGTCCATTCTTGGTGAGCTCACATATTTTCTTGGCTTACAAGTCCAACAAAACAAAGACGACAT
The DNA here is from genome assembly GCA_031772625.1 of Pinus tabuliformis. Classification (NCBI taxonomy): domain Eukaryota; kingdom Viridiplantae; phylum Streptophyta; class Pinopsida; order Pinales; family Pinaceae; genus Pinus; species Pinus tabuliformis. The sequence goes on along the minus strand of CM062816.1, from coordinate 322,098,691 downwards.
TTTTCTATCACAAATCAAGTACCTCAAGCAGATCTTGAAGATATATGGGATGGAGGATTCGAAACCAGTATGTACCCCTATGGTAACAGGATGTAGCCTCAGTGCAAATGATGAATCATCAGCAGTGCATCAACCAACCTATAGATCCATGGTTGGAAGTCTGCTCTATTTAATAGGTACCTGACTAGACATCATGCATGTAGTGGGAATAGTTGGAAGATTTCAATCAAATCCAAAGGAAACTCATCTTCAGGCAGTTAAGAGAATTTTCAAGTATCTTCAAGGAACTCAAAACTATGGCTTATGGTATCCTAGAAATACAGATCTCACACTTCATGCTTATACAGATGCAAATTGGGCAGGAAGCGTGCATGACAGAAAAAGAACTAGTGGTGGTGCATTCTTTATGGGTTCCAGATTAGTATCTTGGTTCAGCAAGAAACAAAGTTCAATTGCATTATCTACAGCTGAAGCAGAATATGTGGCTGCTGCATCTTGCTACACATAACTCCTTTAAATGATGCAAACATTGCAAGACATTCAAATCACTTGTACTCCACCTATCTCCATTTTTTGTGATAATACAAGTGCAATCAGTATTTCAAAGAATCCAGTCATGCATTTGAAGACCAAGAACATACCTATCAAATATCATTTTCTCTGGGAACAAGTGCTTGAACAAAAGGTCAAATTGGAGTATGTCCCCTCCAAATAACAAGTCGCTGATATACTCACCAAACCACTGCCCAAGGAGACATTTGAATACCTCAAACAGAAGCTGGGAGTAGTTGATGCATCATCTTGCTGTTGAAACTTATCTGTTTTAGAGAAAAGTGGTTGTACGCGAGTTTTATGAGGATCATCCACGTATATATGCAGGTTTCTGTGGATATAGTCGCGTATATGTTGGTTTGAAGGAAATCAGTGGGCCAGACTCAGGATGGAAAAAGTATGATATGGATCTAATAGAGACCTTTTGGCACAGGTTCAGGGGGAGCATATACTTCTAATAATGCATTGTTGGCATTATCTTAGAAGATCTTGGTTCAATTTCATAGCTGGTTTTGTTCAGGTAGAACAGATGTAGAAGAAGATCATGGTTACCGGTCTACATGATGATTGACAGATGCTGCTAATGACAGTGGTTGATGACTATCATAGTCTTGTTGTAGATATTTCGTCTCTATGTCATGTATTTGTTTTCTTATCAAGGTCATGTAATGACCTTTTTGGTTTCCCCACTATGCCTGGGATGGATGTTGTAATGTTCTTGTTTTATCATGTGTAAACTTTTGGTGTATCCCCACTTGGTTAGGTGGATGATTCAATATTGGTATATCCTCACTTGGTTGGGAGATGGATGTATGTATGAGTCTTTGGTGATAGGAAGGTCATTTGTGATGTATAAAGTCGTGTTTCTTCTTGTAGAACATTTTCTTGCAGACCTTGCCTTCAGTCAGGGGGAGCATGGACAACACAGGAAAGCAGAGATTTCAGCATGTATTCAGGGGGAGCAGAACCCTTTGCCCTTGATGTCAAAGGGGGAGAATGACTTTGAGTGACTTGGGGTTGCCATCAAGTCCAAAGGGGGAGATTGTTGGCATTATGACACTGGTTTGGCACTATGACACAGGTGTTGTCCTTGATGGCAACTCACTCAGATGGCAGATCACTATTCAGTTATTAGAATGAAGGAAAAAGAGGTATACGTAGGTTCCCTTTGACTAAGTCGCATATACGTGCAGGATTGCCGATCAAAAGTCGCGTATGCGTATGAGAGCACTTTCATGCACGGAAAAGCGCGTACATGTGGGAAAACTTATTTTAGTCCATAGTATTTGGTCCTTGGTATTTGGACCTATGGTTTTGGACCATGGTATCTCATCTAAAGTATTAAACCCAGGTATTGCGCCCCAAGTATTGGTTCTAAATGGTTTTGGACAATGGTATTGAGTAAGGCCTAAGATTATAAAAGGGGAAGGAGATCTTAGGCAAGGGCATTCACTGAAGTATTGAATATCTTATGAAAGGCAAGATCTAGAACACTGGTCATTGGGTTATGGTGCATAGCTAGATATGAATCAAGGAGGAACCTAAGCGCAAGGAAAAGAATAAGTTCTATTGATGGATCTGTACGCAGGTTCAATGAAGAAAAGGCGCGTATACACGCTGGTTAGGTAATTCAAAATAGTGTATACGTAGGTTGGCCTTATTTCAGAAGCGTATGCACGCAGGTGGTACACATTGAAGTAGCGTACGTCTCTTGAAATATGTTTTAGCTACTTTTGTTTATTGCTGCAGTGTTCTGGCTTCAGAATTGGTGTCTAGTTATTGTTACTGTTTTCTGGGTATAACATTCAGAGAGGTGACTATTTGATTCAGTTGTGTTTGGTGCAAAGGAAATTGGTTGATGCAGATATACTTGATGTTTGATGTTATTCATGGATCCAGTCTGAAAATTTATGAAACATGGTCCCTAGAAGAAAAAGAGAAGGTTGTAGCCTTCTGTAGGTCAGCGCCTATGTACTAGTGCCTCAGCTAGTACAAGAGGTAAGGGGGTTGTAGCTCCCTTCCAGGAGAAGCTAGAGAACAAGAGAAGGTAGCAGCCTTCTGTAGGTAGCAGCTTGCGTACTGGTATAACACTGCACCAGTATAGAAACATTGTAAAAAGAAGTTTCTAATTAAAGAAGATAGAGATGAATTGCAGCAGGTGGTTTTCACCCACATTGGGTTTCCACCTTATATCTTGTGTTCTTATGTGTGATTGCCTGTTCTATTTTACTGTTCCTGGTTACTGTTTATATGGTTTTATGCATAGATTAATGATCAACATCTGAAGAATAATTTAAGTTACAAGTCTGCTGGTTATACACTAGTTTCCTTAACTATAGTTGCATACATATGTGGTTTTCACCCGAAGTAGCGTATACAAATCTGATTGTGGAATGAAAAATAATTGACCTGATAATACTGATTCACCCCCCCTCTCAGTATTATTTCCAACACTATGGTCTCAAAGGAGTGTTAGGTGATAGATATCGCAATATACATAAGGGTCCAACAATATTACTCGACCTAATATTTTAGGGCACTAACTAAGGAGGATCAACCGTACCCTTATATGTACTACCCAACTACCCTATCGTACACGTAAGTAATATCCCCGAGTGTTTTTCTCAGTGTATTGTAGCAGCAAGATGACCAACGTTTATCTAAGGCTAGGTTTCAAGTGAACCTAGGGGGCTTTCGATATACCCATAGGGTACGTCGAAGGTAGTCCATGCGCGGTTTTGTCTAATGCACTACTACTTGAAGGGGTACCCACAGGGGTTACAAGGGAGTATAACAAGCGTGACCACCTCTTGTATTTCCTGCATGCATGCCTCCCCAAATCCGTAGGTTTATGCGCTCAACAACAGATCCTGTGGTTTAAAGATGTTGGAACACGTCTCTAACCTAAAAAAAATATTTCTGCAAAAAATGGAGGTACCACTGTCCCTGGAAAGTGCTTTGCTACCACTTGTTATGCCCTTAACTTGTGAGAAATTCCAGAATACCAAATATGCGAAGAAATACAACCCAGAACATAGAACAAAATGAGAAAACAACAAGTATTTTATTATTCAGAGATGAAAGCAATGTTCACTTGCCTCTTCGAGGGGGAAACCTCCAACAAAGCAGAGCATGATTACAAAATAAGACTCGATATTTCTCAATCGGAGTCTCTATCCTTTATATAGGATTCATACATACAATACCATGGGTCATTACCATGGTTCTCTCAATACATCTATCTAATACCATGGCCCATTTGCAAATAACTGTGGTCCCTTTCTTAAATGCGGGTCAACCACTTACAATTATTAATATGGGCTTTATTGACTCTTTAACCAACTATAACTATGACTCGACCATATTACATAAATAAAGGGGTTAGGGTTGGACCCTAACACATCCTAGATCAAGAAGAGTATTGCCAAAAATAGATTCTCTAGTTGTCATTAAAAAACAACATCCAAAATAAGAAGATGCAAAAGAGACTAAATAATCATGGCCCACATTTGATGGAGAGAATCCACTAGAAAATGATATCGAGGAATTTCTACTATGCCTATTGGTGGATAGGTAAATCCCCTCTGCGGACAGAGGCGATCCCACTAGTCTAAAACAGAACTAGCCACAATCAAACCACGCTGCCACGCAAGTTCCTAGTTATGCATTAAAGGTGAATTAAGAAGACCAACCTGGAATCCAACGCTATGGTTGAAGCAGAGTTGATATTCCCGCTCCCTCGCTCCAGCAGATCATAAACGGACACCTGCACATGCAAAGGAAGAGACAGATACCAACATAAAATCTACCAAGGCACAACTATATTTCAGTCAGAAAGGAAATAAATCAACACATCACCATAATAGACAATGAGATTGGAACTATAATAGCAGTCGCTCATTAATTAATAATACACAGGAAAAGTTACAACCAAGGTTCTGACGTTGAACCTCTCCTGGCTGGGCGAGCAACTATATGTGTCTTGCAATGTATCTCCTCTCCGGCAGCATAACCTCTCTAGCATTCATTATCCCTCATGATAATCACAACTAGCATTCCTCCAAGAACTCAAGAACTCAACCTCTAGCACTCCATGACTAGCTTGTCAAATGCATAAGGACAAGCTTATATAGATTAAGAAGGGAGGAGGATACAATGAACCGGGACACCTATTGTGGATTGACATTATCCCCAAAAGCCATTAAAGATGGAGATAGGATAGAACTCGACATAAGACTGATTTTTTATCCTCAAAAAGCTCCATGTAATGAAGGAAACAACAGTCGGGCGTGCGTTAAGGCAAAAAGCATGACCAAACTTGGTTGGCACGACTGTTGCTCTAAGACAGAGCGCCAATGGTCGCACCCTCTTTTGAGGATCTCCATGATTGGCGCGGGTAAGATACTGTGGACCTGCGCCAATGGAAAAAGAGCACTTTTCAGGGATAATCTGTAGGAGGTGTCTTCAGGGAACATGAAGTACATACTCAGGGGAACATAATGCAAGTGTTTTTAGACTTTGTCACTTCTTATAACTCCCAGGATGAGTCCTCCAAAGTACGACAAGAGGAGTAATAGGGATGGTGACAAATTACTGTGTAACAGATGCCCCCTAAAGCATGAGGTCCGAGAGGTGGAGAGGGGTGAAATGCTTTACAAGAACACACAAGAACACATAAGAACACATAAGAACACATATAGTTGCTGCCGCCGAGGATCTGTGTTAAGAGACATGACTGATAGTTCAATTACATAATGTACTTGGTATGGTCGCAGCCATCCATAAGAGAGTACATAAATAATCTAGATCCATAGTATGGACGTAGCCATCTGGTTAGGATCAATGAATTGACTCAGGTATGGTCACAGCCATGCAGTGAATGAGTCAAGTATCAAGAATCACACCTGGATTACAACAGACACAATCCAGGGTCTTGCGCTCCATCTCGACCCAAACAAGAGTACAAGTTCAAGCATGTGAATATATGAGCTGAAGTCGAACATGCATGAACATCGTCTGATTACCAGTCAATAGTGGAAACTGTTAACAGACGCGAGAGGTACCACCAATAATGACAATGGCCCTCAAGGTACTATAGGTACAATCTACGACGCGTGAATTAATGATCTGAAGTCGAACACCCGTAGAATCATTCGATCGGAGGCCGATGATGAAAACCTCACGTCGAACACGAAGAACCTGCCATTGAGGCATGCAGGCTCCAAGGCACCGGAAAGGAGTCTCTAGATCAACTTCCTGGATAATGAGTTGAAGTCGACAGGAAGTGACCTTGATTGAAGGTGGGCCATAATGTTTCCCACATCATCGACACGAGACAGAGAGATAATATTGTGAATCAAGATTGTGCGAACTATCAGAGGGAGGTTGTTTCTTTGCAGAGGTCAACTTCTCTTGAACATATCGGCGGCACATTAATGGAATCGGCAGTATTTGACATCAATGTATCAAAGGTCATAATGACGAGGCAATGAGTGTATGAGAGGTCAAATAAGGTACCCAAGTCCATGGAAGCAAGTGAAAGATATAAGATGAGATATCCCCACCCCGGACACGAAAGCAGAAAATTGCCATGTTCAAGAGCGACATACTGCTGTCACAGTAATAATTATGGTTCAAAAATTTTCTTTTCTCCCCGCCATTTCTGGCGAGTACCCTAGTTATTTTTAACAAGCTTGACGGGGATAGCATATGCTTGTGTTGTGACAAAATCCGATGTCATTAAGTTTTAACGAGTCTGACAAAGGAAGAACTCGGCGTCTTTTCATGTTTAGAGAGTTTGAAAAGACAGCAGAAAAGGAAACTCCAGGGATGTCCTTTTTCATAAAGTTGTGTCTCTCGGGCCCGAAAAAGTATAAAACAATACCCGAAAGAACTGCCCGATCATGACGATCGAGGAGTACTTTTCATAATTAGTGATTTCGACTTGAAAAAGTAAAAAAGCGGTCAAAACCACGTCGTTTCGTAACCATTAACGAGTTTGAAACGACAAAAACCTGGTAATCTTTTTATGTTTTAACGGTCGACAAAAAGAACTTAAAACGACCGCCCCTTATTAACATTTAACGAGTCAAGAGGAGCGACTCGGCCATCTTTTCCTCTTTAAATGGTCAGAAAAGAGCTGAAAGTAGACCTCCATTTTTATTTTCTTTAACGAGTCAAAAAGGAAAAATACTCGGCAATCTTTTCATATTTTACGAGTCAGAAAAGAGCGTAAAGGCGACTCGTCCTGAAGGAACGAGTGGTATAAAAGGTAGCAACTGGTTCCGGTAATGGTGGAACTTACTCAAAACATGTAAAGGTTAAGAGGCTTGCTAATAAAACCGCTCATCGCTGCGGTTCCTCAGGAAAGGAGAAACAACCAAGTGAAAGCATATGATCGGCCAAAGAGATGGTGGTGATGGAATGAAACAACCAAGGCTCATCTAGCAGAATTTAGCAGATAAAAGGCAATCACGGGGTGTAAATCAGGTGTGGGTTCATTTTTTCACAAGCTTGAACCATGGAGAACTCTGCTTGAATTCGGTTTCATGTTTACACAAGCTTGAAACGAAAAACTATGCTTGCTATAAATTTGCATGCCCCCAGCATGATAATGCAAATCGAGGTACATGCCCCCAAGCTTCATGGCATTCACGGAGTGGATGGAATGAAGGTTTACTTGGAAAGACTCGATTTTGAAGGAGGATGCGTTCCCCCCCCCAGTGACGCGCCCGGGTCAGCTGCCGTCATCAGAATGACGGAGTGGATGTTGGGGCATTTCCTGTGGAAATAAGACCATTTAGGAATGGTAGATGACTATATGTGAAGTGTGAACCGGGGAATGAAAGTTGGTCTACGACCTTGATCGTCCTTCCTTCATGCGGAAAACACATCACTCTGAAGAGTGAGGACACAATTGCACGTATGCGATAAATATAGTCTCGTCCAAGGAGTAAATTGTAATCTAACGGACCTTGGACTACCATGATGCCCATTTGAATAGTCTTCCCTTCTAATGTGATAGGTACATTGGGAAGAATTCCTAAAGGTCGAGTGGTTTCTCGATGGAAACCTGTAAGGTTTCTCATCTCACGCAGAAGCAGTGGGGAACCAAGTGCTTCCCAAGCTGTTGAAGAAAGGATACTCACAGGAGATCCCTCATCAATAATTGTACCGGCCATAACCATGCGGTAGACTTGAACTATAATTCGAAATGGTATGGAGGCTGGTAACCGAGGATTGCCTAGTTGATCCCAATTGAAGGAAACAACTAGGTTGCTTGGAGGTGGGACTGGATAGACAGTCGGATACGATTCTGATGGACTTTCTTCCTGGTGCGAAGGAATGAGAGGGATGCTCACTTGATCATTAGAGTCTATGTTGATGAATAGAATTTGGACGGTGGGATCTTCAGTGATAACATCATCTGAGGAGGGAACTTCAGAAGACAAAACCGGGTCACTTGTAAGCTGGACCTTTTGACTTTTGTCCGGTTTGGTTTCAGATGTAAGATCATCTAAGGATGGAACTTCTGTAGGCAAAACCGGGTCACTTGTAAGCTGGACCTTTTGACTTTGGTCTGGTTTGGATTCCGATGTAAGATCATCTAAGGATGGAACTTCTGTAGGCAAAACCGGGTCACTTGTAAGCTGGACCTTTTGAAAGACCGGGTCAACTGTAATCTGGAACTTTGGACTTTCGTTTGGTTTAGACTCAGGTGGTTCATCTTTGATGATAAAGTGGCACATAGATGATGAATGTAAATTAACACTCGTTCCGACCAGGGACGAGTCTGGAACAGGCGGAGCACAGCTAGGTTCAGGAAGAGAAGGCTGGACCAAAGAGGAATCATGCTTGATCACTTGGTTAGTGGAGAGATGATCTGCAGTTGCAAAAAGACGCTGATATCCAGCGGGTAGCTGGGGTAAGGGAGCTGACAGACTTTCCAAAAGACGGGAGGCTTCATCCATAAGTGGACAAAGGCGAAGGAGATGATTACCTTCACAAAGTCGACAAGGGAAATGAACCTTCCCTTTTCTCTTACCAACTGATAAGGTATCGTCGATCTGCGACGACAAGGAGTGAGTCGGGTCACGGGACCATATATCTAGGATCCTGGGAATACCAGGACAATCAGAAAGAAAATGGTCCTCCTTGCATAATCGACAAGGAGACTTAGCCTTCCGCGGAGAAGCAGAAGGTGGTTCCACTTCAGATATTTTCGTGGTAGATACGACCTTTCCCTTAGGAGACTTCTTCTTTTTGGTCTTCTTCTTCTTCTTCTTAGCCACCTGGTTACTGAAATCCAAGGTTTCACCAGGCGAAGTAGAAGATGAGGACGCAGCAATGGGCGAAGAAGGGGAGGGGTCCACCTTAGAATCAACATGGTGTTGTTCGGGTGGAGGAGGTGGTGGAACATGAGTTATCACACTCGAGACCACCGAGTTTGAAAACAACCATACGGGTAAACCAATGGTCAACCCAGGCAAAGACAATGTTGCGATATACTGAACACCGACATTTCCAACAGAAGGAAATGGACGAGGGTTCCCATCAGGAGGAACACCTTGGCCGGTGGGCGCCGGGAAGGCTGCCATTGAACGAGAAATAATCCTACTCAAGCTAACGCAAACAAAATCTAATTGGGTAGATGTTATCGTGGCCAATAAATTTTAAGACACTGAACTTAACCTTTTCATTTTTTAAGAGTCGAGAAAAGGATAAAAGATGACTCTAGTCTCCTTCGAATATTTAATGAGCACGAAGTGACAAGACGCTCACAGGCACCTTTTCTTTTAGGGAGTCCGAAAAGGATCAAAAGTGACTACTCTGGAGACTCTAGGTAAAAGGTTTACCAAACAATCCGTAAAACTGCTTATACACCTTGGCAATCAGATGAAAACCAAGGACTTCCCGTACTGCAGTCAATCTTCCCGAATGCTGTGTTCAGTGCATTACGGCTTGTAAGGCGGTAGACTCGTCTTCCTATGGATAAAGGATAATAGCCTAGTGGGGTCTCCCATATATACGCGACGGTACGTGGGAGCTCAGTCCGTGTTGGCACCTATCGTTTCACCGTGGAGGAATCACCCAACCACTCGATGATAAACTACCAGGTTTAAAGACGCCGGAACACGTCTCTAACCTAGACCTCTAGAGTATTTGCGTTATGTTCCAATGCGTTGTTATGTTCATTGAGTTTATTTTAAAGTTTATCTTCGATTATGTTTCAGTTTTTTGGTCCTACCGTATGTGATATCTCAAAACTTCTTAAATGCAAACTATATGCCACAACTATATCATTTGATTCGATGAATTCTATCTACAGGAGGGTTGAGATCTTTACACAAACGAAATGATCACTCAACAAACAACAAAGATCCTAATGCAGCTAATAACAAGAAATGAAATTTTTTCTTTTTCTTTTTAATAGCAACAAATAACAACAAATGCTAACTAATATGATGCAAAAGATATTTTATTTTTCTTTCCTTTAAGATGGCATGATGCATTTAAACAAATCTTAAGAGATATGCACAATTAAAGTTCACTCAATGAAATAGAACCAATCCTGAAACACCAAAATGAACTATGCAAGCAAGGAAAAACACAAAGACTTTCAATGAACCATGTAATCTAAGTTCAAATGAAGTCAAGTAAAATTCAAGGAGGCTAGAAGTGAATCACTCAGAGTATAGAAGATCAAGCTTTGACAAATCACTGGATAGGTGCAGGACACAACCAACAAGTTGACTGGATAATCAAGAGACCGAAACTTCCCACAGAAGGCTAGACATGCAAAGTCACTAGATGTTCTAGGGCTGAGACGAAAATCAATAGAAATAAGCAAACAACTGAAGGATAAAGGCTAAAACCAGTCAAACAGAGGTTCAACACACTTCCAGAGGCTGAAAGGGATATAAAAAAAGGCTGAAAGAGCTTTCCACCCATACACAGGAAAAATTTACAGGGCTGGCGCGACTGTCAGCCAGCAACTTGCGCTACCACAGGATTGGCGCGAGTTTCTTTTGAGCAACATGCGCCAACTGGCGCGACTGTCAGAGTAATAACCGCGCCAATCAAGCTTACCAGCTAGAAAAATAAATAATACGACCTCAGGACGGGTTGACAGTGCTCAGATGGGTCAAACAGTAACGAATAAACTCAAAACTGACCCAGGAAGCTCATTCACTCAAGCAAGCAGAAGAAAATTAACATGCAAGACAAACTCCAAATAGCTTCTCCCCAGTGGAGTCGCCAAATTGTTGGATAGGTAAATCCCCTCTGCGGACAGAGGCGATCCCACTAGTCTAAAACAGAACTAGCCACAATCAAACCACGCTGCCACGCAAGTTCCTAGTTATGCATTAAAGGTGAATTAAGAAGACCAACCTGGAATCCAACGCTATGGTTGAAGCAGAGTTGATATTCCCGCTCCCTCGCTCCAGCAGATCATAAACGGACACCTGCACATGCAAAGGAAGAGACAGATACCAACATAAAATCTACCAAGGCACAACTATATTTCAGTCAGAAAGGAAATAAATCAACACATCACCATAATAGACAATGAGATTGGAACTATAATAGCAGTCGCTCATTAATTAATAATAAACAGGAAAAGTTACAACCAAGGTTCTGACGTTGAACCTCTCCTGGCTGGGCGAGCAACTATATGTGTCTTGCAATGTATCTCCTCTCCGGCAGCATAACCTCTCTAGCATTCATTATCCCTCATGATAATCACAACTAGCATTCCTCCAAGAACTCAAGAACTCAACCTCTAGCACTCCATGACTAGCTTGTCAAATGCATAAGGACAAGCTTATATAGATGAAGAAGGGAGGAGGATACGATGAACCGGGACACCTATTGTGGATTAACATTATCCCCAAAAGCCATTAAAGATGGAGATAGGATAGAACTCGACATAAGACTGATTTTTTATCCTCAAAAAGCTCCATGTAATGAAGGAAACAACAGTCGGGCGTGCGTTAAGGCAAAAAGCATGACCAAACTTGGTTGGCGTGACTGTTGCTCTAAGACAGAGCGCCAATGGTCGCGCCCTCTTTTGAGGATCTCCATGATTGGCGCGGGTAAGATACTGTGGACCTGCGCCAATGGAAAAAGAGCACTTTTCAGGGATAATCTGTAGGAGGTGTCTTCAGGGAACATCAAGTACATACTCAGGGGAACATAATGCAAGTGTTTTTAGACTTTGTCACTTCTTATAACTCCCGGGATGAGTCCTCCAAAGTACGACAAGAGGAGTAACAGGGATGGTGACAAATTACTGTGTAACACCTATCATTAGATCATTTACGTGTTTAAGATACTAATACACAATGTGACAACTCCAACCATTTTTCTCTCATGTGAATATGTAAATATTTTTGCAAAAAAGAAAAAAAAGAAAATGGGTTGATTAAAGGGACACGTATTCCAGAGACTAGGGAGGTTTATTATTAGGGATGGTGTAACTCTTCTTAAGGTAGGAAAATATGAATTGTTGGTACAAATATTGAAGGTTCTTTGGTGAAATTTCAATGATCTAGTGTTTTCAGAAATTATGGACCTGCAAGAGAAAAGATGAGACCATCCTTGCTTGGAATGTTGAATAAGGTAGTGTAGACAAAAGAATTAAAAGGAGGAATGAGTAGACTGATAACTCATGGGATGTGTAGTACACCCACCATAACTAATTAAAAATTACGTTTAACTAATTGGTAATAGCTAAGAAGGTGGCATAATTCTATTGGGCTGACAAGATTATATTGGTAGGGTCATTGTTCGAAGGTTCCCAGGAAAAAAATTAGTCTTGGTTGGGACAACGAGGGGGGGAAAGTTTGGATTGGGTGAAAAATAGATAGCAATGAGTGTGTGTTGAAGAGTGTCTCAGAGAATAGGGGGACAACACTAGAATAGGGGAAGAAACTAGTCGATGCAAATTTGCAAGCTATTATGGGGGAAACCATTTTCTAGTTAGCAGGAGTTGGGAAGAAGGTATTTCAAGTGAGGAGAGTTTACCTCTTGCACCTGCATGACCCAGAAGGTGGATATGGTATTTCTCATAAGTTCCTGAGGGCTAGGGTGGAGGAATTAATACTAGAAAATTCCAAGAATAATTATGAAGGGTCTCTATTATGTGATGTTTTGGTTTTGGTTTTAGAGTCCCTAAATTTGGGTAGAACCATAATGTTACCGTGCACTAGATAATTATAGTGCAGTTGGAGAGAGGAGATGGTAGAATCTCAATTTTCTAGACCAATGAGAGGATGTGTTTAAAATCCTTGAGAAATATACCCCTCGAACTCTGAAATCTAGCTCAGGGGTGATAACTGTAAGTAAGAGGGGCTACAACTATCTATGGTTGGTAGAGAGTCATAATCCATGACTTAGTTTCCAAAAATCACTCAAATAAGTTTTTTCTTCATGTAATTCCACTAAATGTGAGTAAATGTTACATTTATGGTTGAAATTTGTGGTGATGATGCTTGAAAAATGTTTATAATGTATTACTTATGTGTATGACCAATATGAAGTGGTTTTTTTCAATTAGATGTTATAACAAAGCTTGGGTTAGTTTGGCTATAGTCTATACAAGGAAGGTTTTATTGATGTAGAAATTGAAAATTTGTATGCAAGAAGCTATTTCTAATATTTCTCATACCAATAAATATTTCTCTCAATCAATCACCCTCATGCCATATTCCAAGCATGATTGTGGGATCTCATGGGATAAAAAAAGACATAAACAACCAAGGGAATCCGAAGGTTAAACCACCTCCACCCTCAAACTAAAATGATCTCACCTAAACTGGTCCCGAGATCACAAAACCAAACTAAGCTTGGTTGCCTTAGAATTTTTTCACCATACCTTGAGGAATTTTCCTGTCTCCACCCACCTATTGAGGGCTTCTCAGAGAAAACCATCTCCACCCACAACCCTTGGGTTTTTTTTTCTTGATACCACTTCACCCAGTTCCAAAACCTTCCAACAATCCAATGCTCAACCAAGAAATGAACCCCATCACACCATGGTTATCCAGGAAATGGCAAGGCAAGGATGAAATCACTGTCAAACCCAACAAAACCCATGCCAATGACATCAAATAAAACAAATAAATAAATGCATGTATCATGCATTCACACCTCGGCTAGGAAATCACATATGAAACCTGTTACCTGCAAAATATTCTTGTTGAAGCTATCGATCCAACCTTCTCCTTACTTTCCTTTGCTTTCCTTGGCTTGTCTTTTCTTTCTTGCTTGCTTTCTCCTCTTGAACCTCTCTCTCTCTCTCAAAACTAATCCAAGCCAAAAATGACAAAAGATATACTAGCAAAAGCAATGAATTGATTCTCTGATTGCTTTCTATTATTCATGTCTCCTTTTTCTTCATTTTCCTCAATTTTCCTTCTAATTTCCTTAGAATGCAAGTTTGTGTCTCTTCACCTTCCTTTTATCCTATTTTCCTGTAACACCCTCCTCTCACATTTACCCAAGCTAACAAGTCCACTGGGGTAAACATGTGACAAAGAGTTAATATGATTTGATTCAACTCCCCATGTATAGTTAAGGAGGTGGAACTGACAAAACAAAACCAATCTGACCTTTCTCAGGAGCGACAGAACCTTCAGGAGACAACCAACCCTTCAAGGTGCCCATTCCCTGAGACAACTTGTCATTTTGCTACGCTAGACCCCCATTCCCTCACATGACAAGCCATGCATTCCACTGAGGCCCTCTAGTCACTCCCATAGCAAGGAATGCATGTGACTGTGGTCCATTTCAGGGCTAGGTCTCAGGCCTTTTCCCAAAACTTCATGAAACTTCCATAAATGACATGCATTTCATCAAACATATCACAAACATGTAATTGACAGGTCGTAGAAACAAATTTGAGAATAGAGGTCTCATACTTATCTGAGAATTGTCAAGAATAATTGATGCCTTATCACAATAGTTTCATTGTCATCTATTAGGTCATATATTCATTCAAATTTCATGTACCAATCAAATCATGATGAGAGCCTATTGTAGTGGCTACAACCACCCTACAAAATTTTGCCTTAGCTTCGTTTTGGAGCCTCCCTACCAACCTTTCACAACAACATGTCTTGCTTCATCAAGTACACAAGCTTCAATGATTTTCTTGTAGAAACACAGATTGTCCATCAGAACTTGTTGCGCTCCCCTCATAGGCTGTTCTCCCAGACTTGGCCCAGCTACAGGCTGAGCAACTCCCTTAAAAATTTGTGCAATTCTGGGGGGAAACCAAACTTACCTCCAGAATTTGCACAATTATGTCTGGCAGCTTGCTGGGCTCCATAATTGCACAATTCTACTAGTCAGGTTTCATCCAGAAAATTGTGCAATTCTTCCCAGCAGGGCTGCTCAACCTAGGAATTGCACAATCCTGGGCAGCAGTCAGCTGCTCTGCCCAGAAATTGTGTAAATCTCCTGGGCAGCCAGCCTAGCTCCCTTCCAGAAATGTGCATTTTTCTCCCAGCAGTTGAGCAGCCTCTTGCATGTGCAGTTGAGTTGACCGATTACCTCTGGGACCAAGCAAAACTGACATGCATGCATGAGCTGCTTCTTCCAAGGTAGCATGCAAAGGCATCCCTTGTTTTAGGGATCTATTTTTAGCAGTTGGAGGGTTAAAATCAAGGATAATTCAAAAACCTCCCACCAAGTGTCACTTTCCATAGATTTGTGGCATGCGTGTCGCAACCTCAATTTTATCAAAACTCATGATTTGGACACTGCAAAGCGCATTCCTCACATCAACCTTATAGCTCTGACATCCCACATTGAATCTAGGATTTGTTGGCACATTCAACTCAGTTGTTTTGGGGTAAGCCCACCTCCGATGTCTTGTGTTGCATTTTTGGCACTTTTTGTGTTTCGCTTCGTACGAATGATGTCTTCTTGATTTCAATGAGCGCTTGCTATTGTTTTGATACATACTAGCTTGTACTAGCACCGTTTCAGTTTTCGCTAACATCTCATTGATGTCACATGAATGAAACTGTTTTTCAAGAACGGTCGCCAATTCAGCGACTCGCCTCACCCACATGCATGTTGTTCCATTTTCTGAATCTATCATTCACCGTTTGCATGCATGATCATTCACTTATGCTTACACTTAGTATCGCCATGAATTTGCATTCGCATTCACTTTCAGTTGCCCGTCGGTGAGTCTGGGTAGCCTTGGCTTGGACTCTGCCTCACCAAGAGAACATTGCGCAATCCTAAGAGGGAAGGCTCTGTCTTCCTATTAGGAAATGCACATTTCTTCCCAGTGACTGTCCTCCAGTCTTGCATTGTGCAATTTTGAGGGAAAATGACTGTTGGCCCAGAAAATTGAGCAATGCAGTCACTGAGCCTGCAACCATTGCCAGCTCAGATTATGCAATTCCAATAGTCAACAGCCAGACTGGATTGTGCATTATGCAGCTCCAGCAGTCAGTCAGCCTCCCAACAGCCCAAATTGTGCCTTGTGTAGTCTTGGCAGTGAGTCTCCCGACCTACCGACGGAAATTGCGCAACCTTCATGATTAGTCACACAGGTATGTTACAAGTCAGTTCTCAAGTTCATTTTGGTTTTTGACTGACAGATTGCTTTCTATGAGTATTGCCATGTCTCTAGGTATCACAGATGTTCATCTGCCTCTCAGTAGTATAGGTACAATGGTTTCCAGGAGAGTAGAGACAAAGACGCCGTTCAGAGCACACTTGGGGATGCAGTCGATCAAGTGTCTATGAACTTGCCTACCCATGAAGACATCAAGTTGTTCGTAGACAAACACATCAAGATATGATGACAACAACATCATAGCAAGCAACACCATGAAAAATAGCTGAAGGTAGCATACGAGATGCAACGAACGCAAGAGGAAGGTTGTTGAAAACACAGAGGTGAAACAAAGTTGCTAGCTCAAGCAAATCCACTTGTGATAAAAGAAATTTTGGAGACTCAGGCTATGAGGTGACAATGTGACATGAAGATCACGTGAAGATAGAGAATGGAACAAAGAAGGAGTTTCATGTGCTAAAGTAGTAACTCAAGGAAGAACAGGAGCTGAATAGATGAGAGAATGAGTGCAACAGGAACAGGTACAACATCAGGTGCAACATGCACTCACGAATGAAACTATGCCCATACAAGTTAAAGATCCATCCTAGCAGCTGGCATGGAGTAGACATGGTGAGTGGTGTTGTTGATCGCATGCAAGGGAATTTAACAGCATGCATGTCATTGTGTGTATGCATGCGATCCCACCGATTCATCACACTCACTAAGGTAAAGACAAGAAGCAAGTCCAACTAAATCTGAACATGTAGTTGATAGTTGGTGCGCATGACCACCGACACACACTAGAAGATCAGAATAGACACTATGCATGAGTGTGTTGCTAGTTCATCCACACCCAAGAAGACCATGTGCATGTTAGCAGATGAGTTGGATGGAGGAGCCACACCAATGCACCATGATGCAATAGAGGCAAGAGTTCAATTCAACAAGAGGTCACCATGGAGAGCATGCACACCATCACAGACAACCAAGCTTGGCATCATCTCACCACCTTCACCATCACAAGCATGTTAGAGAGTTTGTCTCACCACAATGGATCAAGTGTTGGCAATATCTTGCATGGCTTGCTCAAGCCATTTTGTTTCACATGGGAACATGTGCATTGTAATGTAACATCTTGTCAAATGTAAGTCAAGTGTCGATAGTTGGGTGTAAGAGTCATAGAGTAGATGAAGAGTCATGAGGGTAGATGAACTGTCACAAAGGGGAATGTCAAGGGTCACCCCACCCTTTGCTATAAATAGAACCTCATAACTCACTGTAAAGGATTTTTGGTCAGCCAAGCTTCGATAGGAGTATCTTAGAGAAATCTTGGACAATTCTAACAAGCCTTGGCTTCTTCACTGTGTAGAGCTAGTACATCTCTTTGGAGGAGCAGGAGGTTGTGGTTGTAATGTTCTGCTATTGGAACTAGTGGTTGGACATGGATGTATTGTATGACTGGAACTTACACTTCTTAATATAACAAGAGCCAGCACATTTCATGCATATGTTGTATTGTATTCATTTCTATTTGGTTTACTCTAAATGATATATGTATTGGTTTTGTTACACATGCATGTATAGCTATATGTGTATGTATGTATGAATCTTTCTGAAATGTGTTGTTGGTTTAACCATCACTTTGGATTGCTTGGTAACTTGCCTTCCATGTTGTGATGCATCTTTGCTCGTGTGTTCCCTTCTTAACTGCGTGCTATCACAGGTTTCCAAGGGGTGCACTCATCTCAACCCCCATGTGTTATAACCTCTCATGCACCTTCCTTGGCTCATTGTAACTATCACACCCTTGCTACCAACAGAGTTATCCTACTTGCCTCTATGCGAAACAACAGTCAAGGCATTACCATATGACCCACTGCTGGGACTCCTACACCAAATGGTTTGAGGTTTAATTGGGACTTCTTACTGGGGAGATCCCATTACATGTTGGCAGGTCCAACACCGTCAACATTTTGGCACTAGAAGGAGGGCTAGATGACAAGCTGAGTCCTCACATATGTTTTGAATCTCTACACATCTATCATGACTAACTACAGAGTTGCTCTTATGGAATGCATGTCTTATGGAAACGAATTCATTATTTCAGAAAATCTCTCGAATAACTTGTCTCATAAAACATATGATGGTGGAGGCCATGTAGCCTTGGTTAGGCACGTGGTCGATGTTGTAGGATCATGCGAAAGACATGGATTATTTGAAGAATACATGAGCTGCGCATTGTTCATCTACATGCTTCAAGGGCACCTAATGTACTGGTGTGCCACATTGCCCGAAAAATATATTCATTCTCTTGTTCATCTGATCACAGAGATAGACCATGCTTTCAATCACTTTGACCATGAAGCACTTGATTAAGAAATTCTGAAATTTCGAAAAACACTAGATGAATCCATTGATAAGTTTTACACACGCTTTTGTAATCTTGCGTATCATTTTCCTAAAGATGAAATTGATTGGGAATTTATTTATGGAATATTTGAGTATCTTCTTCACATATCCGAACCCCACTCAACACACTTCAGTGATGGAGTTGCGCAATCACAGGAAGGCACAGTTGCTGTCACAAGTGATTATCCACCTTCACCTCATCAAACAACTCCACCACCATGGAGTGGTGTGAGAAATCATGCACACACCTCTATTGAACTCTCATATCCTCCCACCCCACCTGCTCTTGATATTTGCACAAATTTGGCTTGCAATTTTGTTGGTTGTCACATGGATCCATTACCTCAACCTTCGTCCCTGCATTTTGTTGATCCTCCAGATTGTACTGTCTTGTGTTCTCCCGTTTCGAACTCCTCACCTGTTGTGAATGAGGATCAAGTTGTAGACGGAGTTGGTGTTATGCAACCAACTTATGCCATCATTCATGATGAGTGTATGTAGGAATCTATAGAAGAACCCGTGGTGAAGGATGACTCCATTCCAGCCACGCCTCATCTGCTTTATCCTGACATCCCTCATGATTATGTACTGATTTCCCCTGTGAAAACCCATTTCTGGATGTTTCTACTTATGATTGGTCACAAGACTCCTCAGATGTTAGTTTTTCATTACAGTGTGGAGAGGACACATCTTCCTTGGAAAATCCATCCAATTTGTCATCTATCTTTTCTGAAAACACAAAGGGTGAGCATCTTTGCTTCCCATCTACCCCTCTGTCTGATTCATCAAATCATTAGGATGCTGACAAACATCTTGAATTTTCTGATCTTGGTCATCATGATCTATCCATTTCCTCATCCGATCACAATGTTGATTCAATCATTGTTAATTTGTTCAAGACACTAGTCTACGATGATCTATCTGTCAATGAAGTTGAAACCCTACAGACTATTGAGGCACTTCAGCCTGAGCTGAAGGTTATTTAAGGCCCTCACTATCCTGAGGTTGGTTTCACTTCCAGTCAGGAAGTTTTTGAAACACTCAAGGCTCCTCATCACTCTCTACTTTGCATTGAAGATCAACCAAACTGTTACGTAGTAATTTGTCACTGTCACCCTGTCAGTCTCCCTAATGTCTCATGGAGTCAAATGCACCATGCTCATGCTCTCTAAACTGGCCAAATGACCCACTTTTCCAAATTTTACTGCATCAGCGCGTCTGTTATTAAAATAACCGCGCTGACGGGCGGCTTATAGTGTTACTGGCGCGCTGCCAGCGCGGAAGCACACGGGTTTCCCGCGCTGGTCGGATTTTGTGCACCAGCGCATCCTATGAAAGTATCAAGCCGCGCTGACACAACCTCCACTGTTATTGTGATGCGTTGTCAGCGCGTCAGTTCAGTGTTGCACCCGCGCTGATCCAGTTTGGGCGAATTTGTTCCAACAACCAGCCTTCCAGATGGTTCCAGGCCTGGTTGTTAGCCTTGTGAGTGTCGCCCTCCTTTCTATGGCATGTTTGTTCGTCATTTGGAACCACCTTCCTTGAAGATAAGCTTGTCCTCCCACCATTCATGGAGACTCCTTCTCTACTTAAACCTCCACCATTACCATGAGCAGCTAGTTTTTGGATAGTGTGGAATTCATAGTGCTTGGATTGCTGCTGTTAGTAGGTAGTTGGTGTGACAAGTGTGGTTTTGTTAGAGGAAGCTCAAGGAAGGTTGTGAGTATTTCTTGTGTGAGAGAGAGATTTTGTGTTGGGAGAATCTACCTCCAAGGGTGAATGCTTAAGAGACTTGCTGGCTGGACCCTCAAGAGAAGGACTCAGCGTCAGAACATTGGTTGTACCTTTCTCTGTTATTGATTTAATAATAGATGACTACTGTTATGGTTCCATTCTCATTTGTCGTTGCAATGGTTAATGTGAATTACATCCTTTCTGACTGATGTATAATTGCTTTTATTAGATTTCACGCTTGTGTTTGTCTGTCTCTTCGTGTGTGCAGGTATCTATTCGCGGAGATCGCGGAAGATCGTGACCGGCCAGAGCGAAGGAGCGAGAGCGGCATCTCTTCATCAAACAATAGCGTTGGAATCCAAGTAGGTGTTCTTTACCTCTCTTTTAATTGCAATTAGGAACTTGCACAGTAGCATTGATCGATTGTTGCTAGACCCATTCTGGGCTAGTAGGGATCGCCTCTATCTGTAGAGGGGATTTACCTCTCCAACAATTTGGCGACTCCGCTGGGGAGCTGGCCTTTTGTCTCTTTTGTCCATCTTTGTGTTTGAATTTGATTGTTCTCTCTTTTTGAAATTGGGGATTAGTTCTCTGCTTTTAACCCTCCTGGTTCAATCTGGGAAGTGTCTTAATTGTTTAAAGAGTTCTGGCCTTGGTTTGGGAGTTTTTGGCTTGATTTTGCCTCTTTTTTAGCCTCAGCACGGTTTATATCAAAACAGTTGTGCTGACAGCACATAGCTGTTTCTTTAAACCTGTTGTCATCGCGTTTGTACGTAAAACAGTCACGACGGTTCTGAAATCGAACTAGCGCGCTTAATCCGTGTCCTTCCGCGCTGACAGCGCTAGGTTGCTATGCGTGACCTCTTGTCAGCGCAGAGTTGCTAAGCGCTACCCGCGCTGATCCTGTAAAATTGAATTTGTTTCAATTTTGCCTCCTGAGCCTATTGGTTTGACTATCTCCAACTTCTCCTACTTGGTTTATGACTTGATATTGATTGTTTGAACTGTTACACACTTGCTTGCAAAGTCTTATTCGACGAATTTCGTTTTTGTGTCTCGTGACCTAGTGCCATCATCCAGTTTCCACTGGATTGACCTTGTTTTTGTCCGCTTGTTCACTTGTTCGCAAAAGTTCGTTGCTGCTTGCCTTTGCTACTGCGGAAACCTTCCTCTTTTTGCCTTCTTTGCTTGTTTGGTTGAGGTGATTGTTGTTGAACCAATCCTTCGATTGTTTCACTACCCAGGCACAGATCACAGTTGCTAGGGTTCAATCAGCTCTTTTCACGCTTGTTGTGCTTTTCATTGAGTGATTTTAATTCTTTTTGCTCAGTGTTGCTGTCTCTCAAAATTCATTTTAAAGTGCATAGTGCCATTGAAAGAGAAATCAAACTAGCATCTTTTGCATTCAATAGTTAATGAAAAGAAGAGCATTTCATTGATTTGTGTTCTTAAAAGGAAAAATTTCATTTCTTTGTCATTAGCTACATTAGATTGTTTGATTGTTTGAGTTCATTTTGTTTGATTGAAAGCTCTTAACTTTCTCATAGTTAGAATTCATCGAACAAAATGGTATTCTTTGGCATGTAGTTTGCATCTAGGTAATTGTGAGACATCATATGATAAGGCCTGAAACCGAAACTTAATTCAAGATTAACCATAAAATAAACCGAATAAATCTAAAAACGCATTGGAACTTAACGCTCATATTGTAGAGGTATAGGCTAGAGACGTGCTCCGGCGTCGTTAAACCTAGTCACTGTTGTTTCACATTACGGTTGGGTGATTCCTCCTCTTGTGACTCGATAGTGGTCTAGCACGGATTTGAGCTCCCACGTACCGTCGTGTATATAGGGGAGACCCCACTAGGTTATCGACCTTGATCCATAGGAAGCCGAGTTTGCCACCCTGCGAGCCGTAACGCACCGAACACAGCATTCAGGAAGATTGACTGCAGTACGGAAAGTCCTTCGTTCTCATACGATTGCCAAGGTGTATAAGCAGTTTTACGGATTGCTTGGTAAACCCTTTGCCTAGAGTCTCCAGAGCAGTCACTTTTGATCCTTTTCGAACTCCCTAAATGAAAAGGTGCCAGTGAGCTTCTTGTCACTTCGTGCTCATTAAACATTCGAAGGAGACTAGAGTCATCTTTTCGTCCTTTTCTCGACTCTTGAAACATGAAAAGGTCAAGTTCAGTTCCTGTGTCTTAAAAATTTATTCGGCCACGTTAACATCACCTGGTTAGATCTTGTGTGCATTAGCTTGAGTAGGTCTCTTTTCGTTTGCCATGGCAAATTTTCTGGGGTTCACCAACCCGAGTTCCCCTCCCGACGGGAACCCTGGTCATTTCCCTCCTCTCGGGAATGTTGGTGCCCCTTATATGGCGACGTTGTCCCTACCAGGGTTAACTGTCAGGTTGCCTGTTTGGTTGTTTTCAACCTCTTTGGTCCCTACCGTATCGGCTGTTAGTCCATCAGTCCCTCCACCTGAACAACATCATGTTGACCCTAAGGTGGATCACTCCCCTTCGACGCCTACTTCTACGTCTTCCTCTTGTACTTCGCCTGGTGAAACTCTCGATGTGAGTAACCAGGTGGCTAAGAAGAAGAAGAGGAAGACCAAGAAGAAGAAGTTCCCTAAGGGAGAGCTTACACGCGCTGTCCCCTCCTCAAATCCAGCTACCCCCTCCACTACATCTGAGATAGGGCCACCTCCTGCTCCTCCGCGGAAGGTTAAGTTTCCTTGCCGATTATGCAAGGAAGACCATCTGCTTCGTGATTGTCCTGGCATTCCCAGGGTATTAGAAGTCTGGTCTCACGATCCGGCCCGCCCTTCATCATCCACTGATGATCATGGCGATGCTACCTCATTAGTTGGGAATGGTAAGGAGAAAGGGAAGCTTCGAATCCCCTATAAACTTTGTGAAGGCAATCATCCGCTTCACCTTTGTCCACTAATGGATGAAGCCTCTGTTGTCTTGGAAAGTTTTACGGCTCCTTCAAACCAATTTCCCGTTGGTTATCAGTGTATTTCTACGGCTGTAGATCACGCCCCTGTTGCCAAAGAGATTGCTTCAGATTCCTCTCTTGTCCAGGCCCCTCTTCCCGAACCTGGCTGTCCCCAGCCTGTTCCAGACCCGCTGTTGGTCAGAAAGGGTGTTGATTCAAGTTCACCTCCTCTTGAGCACTCTGTTTCGGAAGAGCAAAATTCTCATGTTCTTCTCATCTCGTCAAATTCTCCGGAGCCTGATAATGGTGTTCCCACCCCAACCTCTCCAGAGGATTCAGAGTCGGTTCTTCCCGAGCAGGGGGGCAACCATATGGTTCCCCCACCAAGTAGTTCGGTCATTTCCTTTGATTGGAGTCGTTTGACTGCCCCTCCCCTTCCATCCCATGTGCCTTTCTGGGTCACCGCCTATGCTTGCAATAAGGCGCTGCCTGGCACGGTGTTAGATGAGGGAGCATCGGTTAGTCTCATGCCCGTTACTACTTGGCGAGCTTTGGGTTCCCCATCACTTGTACCTGTCGCACCGCATCTCACCACGTTTGACTGAGGGACAAGTTAGCCATTAGGGATCCTTCCAAAGTTTCCTATTACTTTGGGGGGCAAGACTGTCTATATAGACGTCTCAGTTACCCAAGGTTCTTTAGACTTCAGTCTTCTCCTTGGTCGCGACTATGTGTATGCCATGGGAGCCCTTGTTTCTTCACTTTTCCATGTGGTTTGCTTTCCACACGATGGAAGAATCGTGACGTTCGATCAATTATCATTCGTTCGTCCACAAGCCCCTCCGACGCACTTGTCCTTCCCTCCTGGCTTTCATCCACAAGTTGCATCTGCCTCACCGCACATCAACTACGTGGCCACCTACCCCGTGACCATACCCAGTGATGACACCATCGTGCATAGTGTCCTGGGGGCATTAGGTCCTGATTTCCAAGATGTCTTGGAGGCCTCCACTTCCCGTTCATTATGATGAAGTCTGGATGGAGCACAGTTCCTTGTCTTGTGTCAAGCTCGCTAAAAAATGAAACAAGGCGTTCCGAGGACAGTTCTTTTACCTGTGTCAACCTCGTTAAAACAATGAAACATGAGCTCGTGCAATTCGAGCGCAATAACCATTTTGTCAACCTTCAACCCATTTTCAATGGCTTGAAGCTTGGGGGGCATGTACCTCGAATTGAGACACGATGCTGGGGGGCATGCCCGTCTCCTTTACCATCAAGCATAGTTTGCATATGTACCATGTGCTTTTAAGCTTGCATAAAAATAAAATTTCCCATCAAGCATAGTTTGCATGTATATACATGCCTTTAAGCTTGCATCAAAAATAAATTCATTTTTCAAAGCATAGTTTGCATACGTGATTATCATGTGTGTTTTTAAGCTTTCATAAAAATAAAATGCATGTGTACATTCCACAATGGGTCGTTTGTTATGCAGTAGATACATCAGATCACATGGGTGTCGAACAATCGCATAGCATATAAAACACATTATCATATGTCAAAGATCCATCTAGGATAGGCACATCTAAATAAATCTTTTCCCAAGCATAGTTTGCATGCGTGTTGTGTGTGCTTTTAAGCTTGCATTTAAAAAATTAAAATACATGGGTCGTGTGTTGTGCAACTGATACATAAGATCACATTTGTATTAGACATTTGCATAGCATATAAAACATCATCACATGTAAAAGATCCATCAAAAACAGTATATATATATATATATATATATATATATATATATATATATATATATATATATATATATATATATATATATATATATATATATATATATATATATATATATATATATATATATATATATATCGTGTGGCGCACTAAGGCGCTCAAAAATAAGTGTGTATGTCCAAGAAATAAAAGCCGGTGTCGTCGGTACATTCGAGATAGGTGTCTCTCAAAAACATCAATGGAAAACCTAGATAACTACTGGTCTGGGTTATGCTCTCTATAGCATACTGCTGCCCGTGCCACTCGCCTCAAAAGGCGGTGCATCCTGGGTGCCACCCCCACTGTGTGGATCTGATGCTCTATAGGGACCTCCTCGACCCCCTGGTAATCTGGCACCCCCTCCAGCAAACCCTCGAGGTTGCGAGCTACAGTCTCTGACGTATCAACTCCTGGAGGAACTAGGGCCAGGGCTCCAACTCCTTGCCCCTCTCTCCGTGCCGTTGGGGCTAGGCCAATGGGTCTCACGGGTCCCACATCTGCACACCGTGACATTTATCAAGACATGTACATGAAAAATCAAAAACATCAAAAAACATTGAAAAGAGATCAAGTGTCATACCTCCATCGTCCCAATGCTCTCCCGCGGGCAGTAGCATGTCAGGATCGTTGCGGAAGTCCATGCCAGCATATGGCCAGTCCTCCACGATGACAACCTGCCGATCAAGCCACTCTCGGAAATACACTCCCCAAGACACTGGGCGGCCTCCACCTCCACGTGGCATGACGCGGGCCCATCGACTGGCCCTCGTCTCCCGAGGACCTCTAGGTGGATCCACAGCCATGGTCTGTAGCTGTAGGGCCAGCACCCGCTCCAGCATGAGCGGAAGTAGAAGCGACCCATATGCAAACTGCTTCGACTCTCCGCGTCGGTAGTTGTTCAGTTGCCTCTTCATGCTAGTTGTCACAGCTGCTGCCCAGTTGAAAATGGTAGGCTGTAAGCACTCCAGAGCTAGTAGTAGTTGGGTCTTTGAGGCCTCATGATTGGCCAAAGAGCCTGCTGCCCGTGTCACTAGAAAGAGTATGGTGCGAAGAGGCATGTCCTCCACTGTCGGGATACCAACTTTCTCGCTCCGTGTTTTCGCAGCCCGTGGGCACACTCGAGCCATGAGCTGATCGAGAGTCTCACCGCTGGGTCGTTGCCCCTCCAGGATGGGCATTTGGCCCCAGCGCGATAATCCAGTCAAGAAATAAATGTCCGTGGAATCAAACTCAATGTCCTGGCCACGGATCGTGAATTTCCCATCCACTGGGATCCAAGCTCTGATTAAGAGCTCAAGCAAGTCAGGTTGCGCCCTCAGGCGCGGAGTAAGGAAGAATTTCAAGAATCCGCATGCCCGCATTGCATTTCGGCATTCGACAAGTGCATAGGCGGCTATATCCTCATCATCGTGAGCTCTCTCTTGCCAAACAAAAGACATTTTGCCCTGCAAGACCATGAAAAAATATTAGGATGCCAACCGTTGAGATTTGTACGTTCATTTCTTAAAAAATAAATCTTTACGGCGCCAGCGCGACTGTTTTTAAAACAGTCGCACTGAAAATGGCGCACCGTTGTTTTTTCACTGGGTCAGCGTGGAAGCACACGTGCTTTCCGCACTGACCCATGTGGTGGTACGTGTAAATATAAATCGATCAGCGCGGACCCGAGCGGGAAACCCGTGCTGACCGAGAGCGCACCAACGCTCAAAAAATTTGCCCAAAGGGCCACTTCCCACCGTGGAATTTCTCCCAAAAAGACTTAAATTAAAGCGCAGGGGGAGGAGAACCTACCTGGATCAAGCTGCTGGATGAATGGTGTCTGTACGGGCTGGAAATCGCTCCATCAACCTTGCAGCTCCTCAACGTTCTTCACAGCTCAAAATGGTAACAATGGTAAAAAATGACTTTTACCCCCCTATTTATGGTAAAAAATTCATAATTAGCTATAAATTCTTATCAATGTGGGTTTTTATCGTCTTTCACCATGGATTTAGCACTAATGTCACTGAATTATGCCTTTATGCATGTTTTACTATGTTTTTACACATATCGAACAGGTTTATGCGGGTGGTGTTCTTGTGCAGGTCTTAGTAACCGGTGTGGTCAAAACAATTCTTCGTACACTTGGTCCCAAAAAATGTCGTCTTTAAGCTCTTTTCCGACATGAATCAAGAAAAGATGGCTGAGCTTCCTTTCGGCTCGTTAAAGGAAATGAGAGGCGGTTGTTTTAAGCCCTTTTTCCGACCTTTTAACTTAAAAAAGATTGCCGGGTGTTTGTCGTTTCGCACTCGTTAGTGGCTCTACAACGACGTACTTTCGACCGCTTTTTTACTTTTTCGGGTCGAAGCTACTATTCACGAAAAGTACTCCTCGATCGTAATGGTCGGGCGGTTCTTTCGAGCATTGTTTTATACTTTTTCGGGCTCGAGAGACACAACTTTACGAAAAAGGACCCCCCTGGAGTTTCCTTTTCCGCTGTCTTTTCAGACTCTCTAAACAAGAAAAGACGCCGAGCTCCTCCTTTGTTAGGCTCGTTAAAACTCGATGACATCGGATATTGTCAACATGACGCCTCTCCAAGCATATGCTATCCCCGTCAAGCTTGTCACCCAAAAATAATCGGGGTACCTGCCAGAAATGGTGGGGAAAATGAAACTGTAATAATGGTCGTGTCGGCAGTATGTCGCTCTTGAACATGGCACTCGTCTGCATTCGTGTCTGGGTGGGGATTTCTCATCTTGTTTTACACTAGCCTCCATGGGTTTGGGTTATCCTATTTGACCTCTCATCTGCTCATTGCCTTGTCACCATGACCTCTGCTCATTTGATGTCAGATACTGCCAAATCCGCTATTGTGCCGCCAATATGTTCAAGAGAAGTTGACCTCTGCAAGATTACCACCTCCCTCTGATGTCTCACACAAAATCTTTTATCCTTCTCTGTCTCGTGTCGATGATGTGGGAAACATCATGGCCCACCTTCGATCAAGGTTACTTCCTGTCGACTTTAGCTCATTATCCAGGAACGTGACCTAGAGACTCCCTTCAGGTGCCTTGGAGCCTGCATGCCTCAATGGCAGGTTCTTCACGTTCGACGTGAGGTTTTCATTATTGGCCTCCGATCGGATGATTCTGCGGGTGTTCGACGCCAGCTCATTGATTCACACGCCGCGGATTGTACCTATAAGTACCTTGAGGACCATTGTCATTATTGGTGGTACCTCTCGCGTCTGTTAACGGTTTTCATCATTGACTGGTAATCAGATGATGTTCATGCATGTTCGACTTCATCTCATGTATTCACATGCCTGAACTTGTACTTTGTTCGGATTGGGATGGAGCGCAAGACCCTGGTTTTTGTCTGTTGCAAACCAGGCTGCGATTTTGTGGATTGTTATTACATGACTCATTGATGGATGGCTGCGCCCATACCTGAGTCTTTGGGATGGCTGCGACCATACCCTCTCATATTTATGGTCTCTTCAGCTGGGTGGCTGCGTCCATACCACAGACCTTCTTCGTATGTCTTTTGGATGGCTGCGCCCATGCCTAGACTACATGTGATCGAGATATCAGTTGTACATTCATGCAGGTCCTTCCTGGCGGTGTTCCAGTTCAGCAGTTTCGTAAAGCATTTCACCCCTCCCACTCTCTCGGGTCTCATGCTTTAGGGGGCATCTGTTACGCAGTAATTTGTCATTGTCACCCTGTCAGTCTCCCTAATGTCTCATGGAGTCAAATGCACCATGCTCATGCTCTCTAAACTGGCCAAATGACCCACTTTTCCAAAGTTTACTGCATCAGCGCGTCTGTTATTAAAATAACCGTGCTGACGGGCAGCTTATAGTGTTACGGGCACGTTGCCAGCGCGGAAGCACACGGGTTTCCCGCGCTGGTCGGATTTTGTGCACCAGCGCATCCTATGAAAGTATCAAGCCGCGCTGACACAGCCTCCACTGTTATTATGATGCGCTGTCAGCGCGTCAGTTCAGTGTTGCACCCGCGCTGATCCAGTTTGGGCGAATTTGTTCCAACAGGCAGCCTTCCAGATGGTTCCAGGCCTGGTTGTTAGCCTTGTGAGTGTCGCCCTCCTTTCTATGGCATGTCTGTTCGTCATTTGGAACCACCTTCCTTGAAGATAAGCTTGTCCTCCCACCATTCATGGAGACTCCTTCTCTACTTAAACCTCCACCATTACCATGAACAACTAGTTTTTGGATAGTGTGGAATTCATAGTGCTTGGATTGCTGCTGTTAGTAGGTAGTTGGTGTGACAAGTGTGGTTTATTTAGAGGAAGCTCAAGGAAGGTTGTGAGTATTGCTTGTGAGAGAGAGCTTTTGTGTTGGGAGAATCTACCTCCAAGGGTGAATGCTTAAGAGACTTGCTGGCTGGACCCTCAAGAGAAGGACTCAGCGTCAGAACATTGGTTGTACCTTTCTCTGTTATTGATTTAATAATAGATGACTACTGTTATGGTTCCATCCTCATTTGTCGTTGCAATGGTTAATGTGAATTACATCCTTTCTGACTGATGTATAATTGCTTTTATTAGATTTCACGCTTGTGTTTGTCTGTCTCTTCGTGTGTGCATGTATCTATTCGCGGAGATCGCGGAAGATCGTGACCGGCCAGAGCGAAGGAGCGAGAGCGGCATCTCTTCATCAAACAATAGCGTTGGAATCCAAGTAGGTGTTCTTTACCTCTCTTTTAATTGCAATTAGGAACTTGCACAGTAGCATTGATCGATTGTTGCTAGACCCATTCTGGGCTAGTAGGGATCGCCTCTATCCGTAGAGGGGATTTACCTCTCCAACACAAACACCTAGATTTTTCTTCCTCCACTCGAACTACACAATCCCATCGCTCAGCATTGAAGGAATCTTACACATCAAGCACACATGCACATCGTAAGTGCTACACCTTTCTCACGTTTTCTTGCAGGTCACATTCAAGAGAATGCATACACTCAACATCTGCACGTAGTGTAACATGACACCATGGAAGTACATAGAGTGCATGTTATGTGCTTTCACTCATTTTTTGTTCTGTGGACACTTGTAAGCTCAGAGTGTGTCAGTCTTCGTCGTTATATCTTTCATGCTTGCTGGTTTGCACAACTATGATGTTCGTAAACCATGCCTTCACCAACATGGGTCAACCAATGTGTCAGTGGCTGCATTGGAAGTATCATTTCATGTGATATGGACCATGCACCGTTAGCTTAGGAGTAGGAGTAGTGTTTGCTTTCAATCTGTTTACTTACATGCTTGTTTTCTTACTTGTTTAGTTAGTTAGTTTGTTTGCTTGCTTATTTTCTTACTCGCTTTGCTTTCTCTTTTTCTTTGCTTTTCTTGTTTGTTTTCTTACTCACTTTGCTTCCACATTTACTTCTGCTTTTCATTGTTTATTTGTTTTCTTGTTTCATTCGTAGGTTAGTTTCACATGAAACCATGTATGACTCTTGAAACAAGCTAGGTAAAGTATAAGAGGCCTTGTACATGTATCACTACTTGGTTACCTGTCATACTGTCTCTGTATGAAGAACTTGTTACTTTTAGTCCATGATATGTCGAAGGAAAATACATATTGTTCGAAGTGAACCTTGGTGAAAACACAATGCTTGCGCGCTAACTAGTGTCACCTGCTGTAGTCGGTCATTTTTGGTTTAACCCTTGTCAGCTCAATCAAGTAGAGTAAGGTGAGGGGGAAAACCTTAACGAGAACTTCAAAGGTATAATAAACTACTTCTATGTAGGAACAACCTCTTCTGCTCTCAATAAATCGAGATCCCTCTTCCGCCTCTGAAATGAATAAGTGCTATGCATAGCTATAAAAAAATAAAAGTGAAAATGAAAAGTGAAAAATGAAAATGAATAAGGTGAAAGAAGAGAAAGGCTTCCTGTGTAGAGAGGTGATGCAAGTAACTCCGTCAAGGTATTGACTAGGCTCACTGGCAGCAGAGCCATGCTTGTGTTCCTATGTGACTCTGTCAGGGTACTATCCAGGCCTGCTGGTAGCGAAGAAACACTAGAGATGAAACTAAGACTTTGACGACTATACTGCTGGTGCACCAATATACCACTCAACCCCAATCAAAACAACTATGTTGCCTTGGCTTGGAATGTGTGTCAATTGATCAAGAGCTTGGAAGATGCTACATATTACAATCAAGATAGTGTGGAAACCAAGAGGAACTAAGAACTGAATAATACTTCCGGAGGTGTTAGACTTTTTCTTCACGAACAAGGTCCATTCATAGAGCTGGAGTTCTCCCAGCATGTCGCCAAGTGTTGTAGCGGCTGCAACCATGCTCCAAAATTTTGCCTTAGCTTTGTTTTGGAGACTCCCTACCAACTTTTCACAGCAGCATGTCTTACTTCATCAAGTACACAAGCTTCAGTGATTTTCTTGCAGAAGCACAGCCTATCCATCAGAACTTGTTGCGCTCCCCTCATAGGTTGTTCTCCCGGACTTGGTCCAGCAGCAGGCTGAGTAGCTCCCTAAAAAATTTGTGCAATTCTGGAGGGAAACTAACCTTCCCTCTAGAATTTGCATAATTCTATCTGGCAGCCTGATGGGCCCGAGAATTGCGCAATTCTACCAGTCAGGCTTCATCCAGAAAATTGTGCAATTCTTCCCAGCAGGGCTACTCAGCCCAAGAATTGCGCAATCCTGGGCAGCAGTCAGATGCTTTGCCTAGAAATTGCGCAAATCTCTTGGGCAGCCAACCCAGCTCCCTTCCAGAAATGTGCATTTTCTCCTAGCAGTTGAGAAGTCTCTTGCATGTGCAGTTGAGTTGACCAGTTCCCTCCGGGACCAAGCAAAACTGACTTTCATTCATGAGCTGCATCTCCCAAGGCAGCATGCAAAGACATCCCTTGTTTCAAGGATCTATTTTTATCAGTTGGAGGTTACATGAAAATATCATTTCAGAAACCTCCCACCAAGTATCGCTTTCCTTAGATTTGTGGCATGCATGTCGAAACCTCGATTTTATCAAAACTCATGATTCAGACACTGCAGAGTTCATTCCTCACATCGACCTTACAACTCTGACATCCCACATTGCATCTAGGAGTCGTCGGCACATTCAACTCAGCTGTTTTGGGGTAAGCTAGTCTCCCATGTTTTGTGTTGCATTTATGGTGCTTTTTGTGTTTTTCTTCATATGAATGTTGTCTGCTTGATTTTAGTGAGTGCTTGCTATCATTTTGATACATACTAGCTTGT
The DNA here is from genome assembly GCA_031772625.1 of Pinus tabuliformis. Taxonomy (NCBI): domain Eukaryota; kingdom Viridiplantae; phylum Streptophyta; class Pinopsida; order Pinales; family Pinaceae; genus Pinus; species Pinus tabuliformis. Next base: position 322,066,454 of record CM062816.1, on the reverse strand, counting down.
ACTAGAACTGTTTTAGTTTTCACTAACATCTCACTGCTGTCACATGCATGAAACTGTTTTTTACGAATGGTTGCCAATTCGGTGACTTGCCTCACCCACATGCATGTTGTTTCATTTTCTAAATCCGTCATTCACCATTTGCATGCACGATCATTCACTTATGCTTACACTCAGTATCACCATGCATTTTCATTCACATTCGCTTTCAATTGCCTGTCAATGAGTCTGGGCAGCCTTGGCCTGGAATCTACCCAACCAAGACAGCATTACACAATCCTGAGAGGGAAGGCTCTATCTTCCTCTCAGAAATTGTGCATTTCTTCCCAGTGACTATCCTCTAGTATTGCATTGCGCAATTTTGAGGGACAGTGACTGTTGGCCCAGAAAATTGCGCAATGCAATCACTGAGCCTGCAACCATTGCCAGCTGAGATTGCACATTGTGCAATTCCAGCAGTCAGCAGCTAGACTATACTGTGCATTGTGTAGTTCCAGTAGTCAGTCAGCCTCCTAGTAGCCTAGAATGTGCCTTGTGTAGTCTTGGCAGTTAGTCTCCTGACCTCCCAATGGAAATTGCGCAACCTTTAGGATTAGTCACACAGGTATGTTGCAAGTCAGTTCTCAAGTTCATTTTGGTTTTCGACTGACAGATTACTTGCCATGAGTATTTCCATGTCTCCATGTATTGTAGGTGTTCATCTGCCTCTCAGTAGCATAGGTAAAATGGTTTCCTAGAGAGAAGAGACAAAGACACCATTCAGAGCACACTTGGGATGCAGTCGATCAAGTGTCTATGAACTTGCCTACCCATCAAGACATCAAATTGTTTGTAAACAAGCAAATCAAGATATGATGGCAGCAACATCACAACAAGTAGCACCATGAATAGTAGCTAAAGTCAACAAACCAGATGCAACGAATGCAAGAGGAAGGTTGTTGAGAACACAAAGGTGCAAAAAATTTGCAAGCTCAAGCAGATCCACTTGTGATAAAAGAAACTTTGGAGACTCGGGCTATGAGGTGACGATGCAACATGAAGATCACACAAAGACAGAGAATGGAACAAAAAAGGAGTTTCATGTGCTGAAACAACAACTCAAGGAAGAACATGAGCTACATAGATGAGAGAATGTGTTGCAACATGAACATGTACAGCAGTGGGTGCAACATGCACTCACAGATGAAACTGTTCCCGTACAAGTTAAATATCCATCCCAACAGCTGGCATGGAGCAGATATGGTGAGTGGTGTTGTTGATCTCATGCAAGGGAATTTAGCAGCATGCATGTCATTGTGTGCATGCATGCAATTCCACCCATTCAACACACTCACCAAGGAAAAGACAATAAGCAAGTCCAACTGGAGCTGACCATGTAGTTGACAGTTGATGCACATGACCAACAACACACATTAGAAGATCAACATGGACATTATGCATGAGTGTGTTGCTGGTTCGGTTGCACCCAAGAAGACCATGCGCATGTTTGCAGACGAGTTGGATGGAGGAGCCAAACCAATGCACCAGGATGCAATGGAGGCAAGAGTTCGCTTCAACAATATGTCACTATGGAGTGCATGCACACCATCACGGATGACCAAGCTTGGCATCAGATCACCACCTTCACCATCACAAGCATGTCAAAGAGTTGGTCTCACCACAATGGATTGAGTGTCGGCGATGTCTTGCATGGCTTGCTCAAGCCATTTTGTCTCACATGGGAACATGTGCATTATAATGTAACACCTTGTCAAGTGTAAGTAAAGTGTCGATAGTTGGATGGAACATGTTATCCCTCAGAAGTATTCCTTAGAAGTTATCAAAAGAAGGAATAATCCGAGGTAACCACGAACCTAATCTTTTAGACTCGGGTTCTAGCCAACCTAAGTCCAGAGAGGGCTTTCTCTTTATAATTTAGCTTTTTTTTGGTGGGATTTTAGGCTAGTTCTTAGTGCTCATAAGGTTTTGAATTTGGTGGGGCGGTGGAATTATAGGAACAGATGGATAGAGCAAGACTTTCAAGCCATTGGGATATGGAGTCAATCAAAGGATGGCCTAACTGGATCAGATCAATCACTAAAGGAAGAGTTCACGGGGTAGGCTAGCAAAGCAAAAGGAAAATCTTCAGGTTCCAATGGATGAGGTAGTCCTAACCAGGGTGAAAGGGCAATGAAGAATCCTTAGAACAAGATCAAGACGAATAGCAGGAAGTGATCATGAGCAAAGGGAAACTAAGAATCCTTTACTATAGACCTAGGGGGGGAAACTACGAAAGTAAGGGAGAAATTAAGAATTCCCAGACTAAGATAGTTTAGTAGAAATCATTAAGAATGTAAACAGTCAAGACAGAGAGCATTAAAGCCAGTTTTGAAATATCATTCCTAGTTTAACATTCAGATCATAGAGACACATATGATTATTAATAAACATAAAGAGAAACAATAATACACATAAGAGGGAGAATACTTATTTGATTTCTGCTTTACACAAGAATCTTGTGAAATGTCTTTACTTTATTCCTTGATCCAGCAAGCCAATCCAATTTTGATTACAATAGCTCCTTAACTTGAGAATAAAATGTCTATAGAAACATCTTTGAATCCACACTCAATACTTCGAAGGGTGAAGTATTTATACAAAAATTATTTACAAAATATCTTCAAACAATATGGGAATTAATATAGGAAATCAAAATATCTTCAAGCATGAAGATAGAGACAGATGGAAAATTGCATCATGCTATCCCTTTTATTGTGGTTGTGCTGGCTGTTGCAGCTCAAATTTCGAGCTCTTTAAGCTGGCTGATATGTGTACACTGGAACCACTTTTGTCCTTAACCTTTGACTGATACTCTTTACCTGTTACTCTTTGACCCTGTTTAATTGTCTTTTCACCTGCCTTCAGATTTACTGTGGTAACTTATAGTAAATCTGTCAATTTTACCCACCATTCATTTTCAAGCAACTTTACCTTGAGCATCTTTCTATATATCTCATCTGCCTCAGTGTATTTGGCAAAATTTGGCCTGATGAAAGATAGATGCTTCACTTCATGCTCTAGGAAGAACATATTTTCTAAAGTAACATATAATACTTTCCCTGTTGGCAATGCTTTGACTCCTGAAGTGCTTGCTTGTTCTCTGAACAATTTCTCTAGTCTGTCAATATAATCCACTTGGGTCATAAGTTTGTCATTGATTACCCTGGGATTGGGAAGGCCTTTACATATCAGAATTTGAAGCTTTTCCATGAACCTGTCAATACCAACTTGCAATTCATGGCACTTTTTCTCTAAGTTAAGCATAAGGTTTCTTTTGGAGAGAACCCTTTTGATTTTAAGGATGGTTTCTGTTCTGTCTTCCACACCAAGCTCATCTAGTTCATACCTGTTCTTGCTGTTCAAGAAATGGATGAGTCGATTAGCTTCCTCAGGCTAGTCTCCTAGGTCTTCCTTTACCTTCTGTATTGCTTCGGTGGCCACTTTCACGAGTTCTGCTTGCTCAAATATTACTTGAATTGATGGCCAAATATCATTGACAAAGTCAATGATATTGGCCCAGAGCATCTCTTTAATTTCTCCTAGTGGCTTTTTCAATGTTAAATATTTTTCAAAGAACTTTATCCTTTCACCCATCCTTAAGGCTTTTTGTGCTTCTTCTTTCTACTGTATTTGGGCAAGTTCACAATTAGTTTCTGAGCTTGTCACTTTCTTCTGAAGCTTTTTTAGCCTTGTAGCCTGGATGGACATTTCCTCCATGGCTTTCACTAACTCTTTTGTTTTCTCTGTTGAAGTACCTGTAGTTGTAACCTCTGTTGTGATCGGTAGTGCTATAGCAGGTGGAGCTGTTGGTGCTAAAGAAGCTGCCAATGTTGAAGGGATTGCAGTTGTTATTGTGGGAATGGCAGCTGTGGAGGTAGTGGGAAATTCACTCTATTTGGACTGAATCATTTTGTCCAATTCTTTCTCTGTTTCTTTCTGGTGATCATTTAACTGAAGGACCAAGTCCATAAGCTCTTCTTGTTCCTTCTGAGCCTCTAAAACTTCTGTTGTTTGTGGATGATGAAGATGTGGAATTTTTGAGCTGTTTTTTCGAAGCAACTATGTCGTCATTCTTCTTTTTAATTAACCTTTCAGCAACTTTCACATCTTTGGGATCATGTCCCAACTCTATGATTAAGTCCTCTAAGGACTTGATTCTGGTATCCTTGGCCTATGAGGAGACCTTTTCTAGTTGAAACTGTGCTGATATATTATTCAACGAATTATGTAAGTAGTGGGCTGCAATGGCTTTGCTTGTCAATGTGGAATATACCATCTCTCCTATTTGTTTATGCAATCCAATCTGGTCAATAGGATGTATGTCCTTTGCCATCACTTCAAAATGTGTCTTCTGGTAGTCAGCTGCTGATCTGGGCTGCTGAGTGGTGGGCTTCAGGAAAGTCATATGCATTTTGCCTTCTTTCACATCAAAGGTTGACATAAGCCTTGTTTGGTTGGTGGTGTTAACACCCAGGTTGTTCCCTATGACTCCCAAGGGAATACGGCCGGGGTAACCACTAACCAATCTTTTAATCACTGTTTCTAGCCAAACTGTGATCAGAGAGGGCTCTCTCTTTATGATTTGTATCTGTAAGGATAATGTTTTAGGCTAGGTATTGAGCACAGGTTTTGTTTATATTTTGGTTGAAGAATTCCTTTCAGGTCTCTGTGATGTAGTCCCCAAAGAGTTAAGTGTCATTGGGCAATGGAGTCTGTGGCTGTAGGTGTCCAGAAACTTTGAGATGAACCGGTGAAACTTACAGGGCCATTTGGATGTTTTATAGAACAAATTTTGATTAATAACAGGAAACAGGTAAGACAAACAAAAACGATGAAAGCATTCAAGAATTTTCACTCACTTTTTAAATGTTTCCACCGACTGGTTATGAGAAAAGACAGATGTCACAGGGGCAAACTTGAATCCCTGGGAATGTCTATCACAGCGAAAGATACAGTTTCAAAGTGCAGCAACTAAGAATTACACTTCTGTTACTGTATCTGAGGAAAACATGGATAATAGCTCAGTTTGAGTTCAGGGTAATCATGGATTAAGTCCTGGAACCATTCTTCTACTTGGCTATTAAGTGTAAAACATATGAACAATAAAAGAGAACAAAAGACTCGAAAACATGTAATACAGAGATTTGAGAAAACTTATTGTTTTATGAAAACAGTCTGGAATCCTGCAACATTCACCATCCACCACAACGCATCAAAGTACACCAAGCTTTGGAAATTCCATTCTCCCTTTGTATTATTTCTCTGAGAATCTTACAGCAAGCGAGAGCTCTTGAAAGGAAAATTACAACAACCCTTTGCTCTATCATGCGCAGGGGTTTATATAGAAATAAGTGTACAAAATATCTCAGGCATTGAGTCATCTGAGAGAGAGAAAATATCTTCAGTAGTGTTCAGAAAGTAGGCAGGGAGTTATTACAACGTTAAATGCAGAGTAAATGCCCTTTATGTCTGTCAGATGATTGTTTTGACTTTAAGGAGTCACTGAGTCGGTTACATTACTATGTATCGATCCTGTAGGTACGCATTTACTTTTGCCTGCGCAATGAATTTCTCGGCTTTGCCAGCTGCGTTTGTCTTTCCTGCTTTGTTGGCTGCTCCATCTGCTGAGTTGGCTCAGCTTTGACTTTATGACGCCTGCTGATTTTGCTGACTGTTCTTTCCATCAAAATTTATAGAAAAAACAGAAATTGATGCATGGCTTAATGTTTACAAAATTCTCTGGATGGCATCTGTCCACCATTCCTGTGTAGGGAGCTGATGCTTGAGGATGGCCTGCATTGTTTCTTCAGCTTCTGTATACTTGAAAAAGTTGGGGGCTACATCAAATAGATGATTCATTTCATTCATTATAAAAAGTAGATTTTCTATCTTACCATAGAAAATCTGTCCTGTGATAGGCCCTGTATCTTCTGAGGTGCTGGCTTTCTCATTTACCTGTGATGAGGCAAAAACATTCACTCTCTTGGCATATTCTTCATGGGTGAATAATCTCCCTCCATTGTTCAGCAAGCTAGGGAGTCCTTTACTTTCCAATACCCGAAACCTCTCAAAGAACCTGTTTACCTCAGTTTGCATATCCTGGGTTCTTCTGTCTAAGGTTTGCATCAGACTTCTAAGAGTAAGAACCCTCTTGATCATTTGGATAGTATCAGTTCTATTTGCGATTCCCATGATGGTCAACTGAGAACTGGTCTTATGATTGAGCACATTGATCATTTTTGTTGCAATTTCAGGCATGTTCCCCAACAAGGCCCTTGATGTTCTGATTTCCCTCTGTGCTTTTGGAATGAGCTCCAGTTGCTCATGGATTGTCTCAATGTATGGCCACTGGTTATTGATAGACTTACCAATATTGGACCATATCATTGCTCTGATTTCGGCTATGATTTTATCTAGCTTTAGCTCTTTCTCAAGCTCCTTGATTTTGTCTTTAAGAGCTTTGATTTCTTTGGCCTTCTCTCCTACTTCTCTTTTTGTTTTGTCATGCCTTTCATTCACCTTGGCCAGCTGCTCCTTAGTTTCATTCAGCTGCATCATTTGTGCTTCTAAAGCTTGTATTTCGCTTTTTAGCTTTTGCATGTCTAAGCTCTGATCTGTGCTGGTGGGTGCTGCTGAAGTAGATGTGGCTGGTTGTTCAACCTGCTGAGGTGGAGGTGCAGTAGTAGGAGCAGTCTCCTCAAGATTAATGACCTGTGGAGGGGGCTGAGATGTTTGCCCCTCTTGCGCTTGTGTTGATGATCCTTTCAGAGGTGCTTGTGTGGCCTCATATTGCCCCAATTTTTCTTGTGCCTTCAGAAGTTCTTTGTAAACAGAAATTAACAGAGCAGTGGAATCCTGCTCATACCTTTGTTTTGCCACTTCATCGGTCTGTGGATGGATAGTGGCTGGAAGTTTAACCTTCTTCCTTAGTGCAGCCATATCAGCATCTCTGATTTTTAAGATCTCTTGTATCCCTTTAATATCATTGGGATTGTGCCCAATCTCTATGATGATTTCTTCCAGGGTTTTGATCCTGTTGTCTTTGGCCTGAGAAGAGGCTCTCTCTAGCTCCAGCTGGGAAGCCGTAGCATTCAGACTGCTTGTTAACTTGTAGTTGTCCAAGGTCTTATCGGCCAATGAAGCATACACCATTTCCCCTGTTTGTTTATGCAACTCAATTTTGTCCATGGGGTGTATATCTTTGGCAAGGACCTCTAAATTGGTCCTGAGATAATCAGCAGAAGACTGTGGCTTGAGTGCCGTAGGCATAAAATGACTCAATGTCAGTTTGCCCTCACCTACATCAAAAGCAGACATGAGTCTCTGCTGATTGGAAGGAGCCATGTTAAGTAGGTGATTGTATAATTGAACTTTGATTGGGTCACTCCTTCTCTTAATGTCTATGAACTGCTGCTTTATGCTCACTCTTTCCTCTTTCTGCTGGCTGGAGGAGGTGACTTCCCCTCCCATTGTCCTGTCTAGTTCCTGCTGGGAGGAACTTGCTGAAATTTCTTGACTTGGTGGGCCCATGTCCAATGCTTCTCGGATGGCTATATCCTCTTCTGGAAAATCGTTGAGTCTTTGCCTTTTCTCTCCTTGATTGATAGAGGATGTCAAGGGAGTTTCTCTTTCCCTTTTCCTAAAGAGAAATGTGTCCTCCTTTTGAGGGGTTTGGAGGACCGAGGCATCAAATGTAGAGTCTTGCCTTGTAGGCATGACTTGTTCAGTGGTCTGGGGAGTATCCACTGTTTCCTTTTGCTGGGCAGGCGGCTCCTGCCCTTGTTTTTCTTGCTGCTGTTCTTCTTGCTGTCCTATGTCTTCCTGCTGCCCTTGCTGTAGTCCTTCTACTTGTTCTTGTGTTTGCTGACTTTGATTTTGCTGCTGTTCCTGCTGTTGCTCTTGCTCTGCCTCCATTTCCTTTTCCTTTCCTTTTTCTGATACTTTTCCAGCAACTTTTGTAGTTTGCTGTGGAGTAGTTGAAGAGGAGGCTGCTGCTCCAATTTGTGTGCTTGGCAGTGAGGGGACCTGTGCATAAAACTCAAGGTCAGCCATCTTCTTTTGATTGTTCAGAGCTCTTTGATCAAGCTCTTTTTGAGTTATATCTTCTTCTAGAGTTCCCCTTTTCCACTTGCTTTGATTGGCATATTTTTCAATTTTGGGGAGGCTATGATGACCGTAAGCAGACAGTTTATATTTGAGTCTCCTCATTGTGATGAAGTTGTTGGGGTCATAGGGTTTCCATATAAAACTGTACTTCAAACCAAGTCCCACCAATATTCTATCTGCCTCCTTCCACCCTTCATCCCTTTCATTGTAGACTAAATGGCCAAGTTGGCTCTTGATTTTCAGCTGTGCTTTCTTGCCTCTGCCTGAGAAGTGGAACATATCCACATAGCCAAACTGCCTGAAGTATTCTAAGGCAAATAGCCTCATGGGCACAAATTTGGGTAGTCTAAATGGGAGTAACTCACACCCATATATTCTGATGACGGTGTGGTGTTGGTAAAGATACCAGTCCCCAATACTGTATACTTTTGACAAATGTAGGCACCTTTTCATGTCCTCTGTCAGTCTAGGAGGAGGTGAACCAATCAGTAGAGTCAAGGCTGGATGGATGAAGAGATCAATAAACTCACAGTAGGTATATGGAGAGTAGCATGATATGTGGAAAACAGATGTCCAATATACTACTGATCTCAGATTGCCCTGTGCATCTACTCTCTTCTTTGGGAAGGAGAATTTATCATGCTGGAAGTATATGAGCAGATGATATAGGTAGGAGGTGTACCTAAACACTCTTTCTCTTGGCAAATTCATCAACTGTTCATGCATTTTGTCTGATATGTATGTTGCATAATCATAGTGGATTGGTTTCCTTCCTGGGGAGAACATAAGCATCATTTGTATAACTGTTTTATCAATATGTTCTATTGAATCATATCCCAGGATGGGACTGATCATGTCAACCAGGTCTTGGCCCAATTGATTGAGGTAAACGCAGTTGATGGGAGGAATCTGCAAAGTGTCAGCCTTGACGAAGAGCTGGTTGACCTTAGTGATTTGGGCCTCTGTGGTTCTGGCTCCCTGTACTATTAAATCAGCTAGTGACAAAGGGACCAACTTATGCTCTGTCTGGAATTGCAACATCTCCCTGATGGCTTCAGGGGTAATGAGGAACAGGATTGAACCTTCAGCATCTAGCACTGCTCTCTGGGATGCATCATAGTGTTCAGCAACTATGTGCACAAGCTCAGGGAATTGATTAACCTGAGGAAGTTTGAATATTGGGAGGAATGACTCCCAAATTCCCAGGATGTCTGTCCCCCTCTCATGTTTGATCTTTATCTCGTTTAATATTTGCAGATGGAACCTGCTTCTGCTCATCATTTCCTCTGCTATCTTGTAGTCCAGGTCTGCCAATGCTCTGGTGTCAAATGTTCTATTAGGAACATTCAGGGGAGCCACATTGAGGGCTATGGGAGCTACAGGGGGGTCCATGATTTTCCTTTGCAAATTTTACTCTTACTCAGGGGCTGTGTTACTATGCAGAGTAACAACAGCAAAGTTTCTTTGTAGAGGGATGGAAATGCAAGTGGGAGGTAAATGCAGGGTGTGCAGCAGTTGAAATGCTGCTTTATGGTAATCAAGAGCGAAGCTTAGCCCTTTTTTGGCACCTTTCAATGTTAAAAATTGGTTTCAAATGCGCCTGCCACGATTGCGCAGACAGGGCCTGGTTTCTTAGCAGAATGCCACTGGGAAAAGGCTCGGCTGGTGTTTTTCGAAGTGATAATTGGAACTTCAAGGCTTTGCTGAGGAATTCAGTGGTGAATTTCTGATTTTCGGCTTTCTTTAAGCTCTCTAAGGCGTTAAATAGATAATTGCAGGCGCACAGAGGATGAATGATGAGGAATACCTGGTAAAACAACGCGCAGAGGTCGTGACCGCAAGTTGAACTGGTGCGCTGGAGCTCTTCTGGTCAGTTTAGCAGGTTGGTAGACAATTTGGACGTTGTTTGCATGCAGAGCAGAATAACGACGAACACACAAAATGACCAAAAAACGCGAAATTTTGGGTGAAATAGACCTTTTTACGCTTTTGGCGCGAATATGTGCTGACGTCAGCATGACGTCATAGGGTGGGGTCAAGGTCGGATGACGTCATACTGACGTCATCGGGTGACGTGGCGCTGTCTGGTTGGTACACGGTGGCGGTGACATGGCAGGACAGGTGGACCAATGGCAGGGACAGGGAGGTCGACGGGGCAGCGTACCTGGGTGACGGGGCGGTGACGCGTTGCTGATGCGGTGATGACGTGGGTGGGCGGGATAAGGAAATCCGGAAACCAGCAGTGGTTTCATATCGCACCGCCTCCTGTACGGGGCGGTATCGGTCAGTAGTACCTCCGACGTATGGTGGTGAGGGCACGTCGCAGTGGAATGACGTCCTCCAGATACGGACGTCGGGAGATATCTATCGGTCATCGGATGGGCTCCGACGTCACGATGATCGTTAGATCTACGGACTTTGATCGGACGGCGGACGCGAGGCAGATGTGACGGGAGGTTAGTACAGGTATCGGTCAGACGTCGGAAGGGGTCCAACGCGATCAGGGCCGTCGGATCTGTAGGCCCTTGATCTAATGGTGGTCGGGGAGGTGACATGTGTGGAATATACGGATGAGGGCGGAGGCAAATAAACCTGCTTTTGAGCGCTTTTCTAATGTATTTTGATAAAAACAATTATATGCGCCAACCTTGGCTAACAGGCGGAAAGTGGGTTTTATGCTCTTTTGGCTCTTTGAAGCGGGTAAGGTGGGGTTTAGGGCCCTTTTTAAAGGTTTTATGTGCAAAAGGGGGTAGAGATAGAGGAACTGGCTTATGAGGAAAAGGGGTATTTGGCATAGGTTTATCAACATGACCTGATGTCATTTGATCCCTGACTTGTAACTTTATTGGCTATAATGCCAAGGGGGTGGGTATTTATAAGAGTTTGGGATTTATACACCTTGGTGTTAGTAATATTAGGGGAAGAGGCGATATGAGGATTTATACAATAGAATTAGTGTTAATATGAATGAAGGGAGCAAATGAAGGGGATCTCACTGAGTTTATATGAAAGTGATTTAGTTTTGAGAGTAGATCAAAATGAAAAGATTTTAGACAAGAAATGTGGCTTCTGAATGAACCAGAACCACCTAAAAACCATGATCTTTCTCCATAAATCTCAGCTAAAAAGAGAGGGAATGTTAGTGATGAAATGAAGGGGGAGAGGGAGGTTAGTCATGCTCCTGCTGTAGTCTTTTACTTTGCTGCCCATCATCACCATTCTTGCAATGATAGGACTCACTTTCTGCGACCCCAACTACCTACCCAGCTGCTTACCTAGCATTTTTTGTTTCTCCTTGGAGGGTGCACTTGGACTTGCAAACCCTTACTTGCCTTTTCTTTTCTTTGGCTTTTTCTTTATTCTTTTCTCTATCTATTTCTACCCTTATCTCTTCCAAGGTCCCAGTTTAAACTGTTGGGATCCTTTTCTTCTCTACCTAAACTAGTTGTCTGCCAAGATTAGGCTGTTTGGACAGACTTCTTTCTCTATTCTATAACACAAAATTGAAATATGGCATGATCCAGGTTAAACTGTTGGATCATCCATCAAAAATTTGTAATAGGGTCATCAACGTTTGAAACACTTTACACACCTCCTTGCTCTTTAGGAAATATGGGATCTTTGTGAACTCAAAGCAGAGCATATTTGGACTTTCTCTTGCCAATCATGAAATATGAAACCTATTGGTATAGGTATCCAACAGTGGCTCCACATGGGGATGGTTTTTCTTTTGAAAGACCAAGAACAGCAGGTCAGATTGCCTTGCTCCTTAGCTGCCCATACCAATCTTTGAAACTAGCTGCCTCAATGTGTCACAATGGTGTGCTTCTTTCTTGGAAGGCCTCTGATTCTATCAGCCTCTTGCTGCTTGGTGAATTACTTGGGAAAACTGCTCTTTACAATCTAAAACAGGAGATAATATGTACATCTGTATATATACAATGAATCTTTAGGTTCCACTCATGGGGAATAATCAAAGTAGTGCTTCAGCATCCTGCCATTGACAGGACCTTCATCCAAGTCAGTTTCGGTCAAACTTTTGAGGAAGTAGGTGTTATTACCTTGCACTGCTTGGACAGCAAATGGTCCTATCCATAAAGAGTCAAACTTTCCATGCTTTCCTTTCTCTTCTCTTCTTGCATCCCACTTTAGAACTTTGTCCCCTACATTGAAATCTTCTGCTTTGGTTCTTCTATCAAAGGCCTTTTTCAGCTTCTCTTGTAGTATCTGCATTCTGCTGAAAACTTGTTCTCTGGTCTGCTGTAAACAAATTATCTGGTTAATCCTTCTTTGCATGTCATTTGGCTCTGCTTGGCTTTCTTGTAGAAGTTTCATAACCGGCACTCCTAGTGATGAAGGAAATCTGGCCTCTAATCCATAGACTAACTCATATGGGCTGGTCCCAATTGATCTTTTAGTTGTTAGTCTGTCTGCCCATAAAGCGTTTACTAGTTTCTTGTGCCAGTTCTTTTTGTTCTCTTCTAGCACTTTCTTTATGATATTTATCAAACTTTTGTTTGATGATTCAGCAAGGCCATTTCCTTGAGGATAGTAAGCTGTAGAATGGCCCAAAGTAATGTGAAATTTATGGCAGAAGTTCACCATCTTCTTGGATCTGAAGGCAGCAGCATTGTCTGTTATTATCTTGTCTGGGCAGCCAAATCTAGCCAGTATATTGTTTTCCAAAAATTGAATGATTACTGAATCATTTGCTTGTCTGCATGGGGCAGCTTCAATCCACTTGGTGAAGTAGTCTGTTGCTGTTAGAATCCATCTGTGTTGCCCTGAAGATGAGGGATGAATTTCCCCAATGAAATCCAAGCCCCATTGTTGAAAAGGTCTCTCTGTTGCAATGGGCTTCAAAGGAAGTGGCAGCAGCTGTCTTTTGCCTTCAAACAGTTGGCATTTGTGGCATGAGGCTGTGAATTTCTTCACATCAGAGAACATAGTAGGCCAGTAATAACCAGCCCTCAATATCTTGTCCACGGTGGACTTCCAGTACAAATGTCCACCACAGTCTCCGGCATGGAATTCTTGTATGATATGGTTAGTTTCATTCTCTATTAGACAGTGCAGCAATATACCTTCATGGTTTTTCCAAAGTAGATTTCCATCCATCACACAAAATCTAGCTGTTTTCATTTTTAGGAATCTACACTTAGTTCTGGACAGTCCTGAGGGAGCACACAGGTTTTGTAACACATAACAGATATCAGAGTACCAAGGAGATTGTTCAAAGGCTACATTGATCTTTGGAGTCGCCAGCTCTGTTTCACTGTCCAGTTGGTTGATATCTAAGGCTTGGAAATTTGCTTCTGTCATTAATTTGGCCAAACCTTGCCCTTTTATCAGCTTTGTAGGCTTTATTTCAATGTCAAATTCTAGTATATTGGCAATCCATTTTCCTCTCCTACCCTCTAAGTTTTCTTGGGTGAGAATGTCTTTGACAATAGGACTTGGTACATAAGCCACAACATGGGAGTAGAGAATGTAAATCCTAAAGTCTTTAATAGCTTTGATCAAGGCATAGGCTTGTTTTTCCATTATTTGGTACTTTAGAGGAGCATCTCTAAGAGCTCTGCTGAAAAAAGCAATGGGCTTTTCATTCCCTTGGTCATCTTTCTGCAATAATACAGCAGCAATAGTATGCTGGGAGGCAAATGAGAAAATAATAAAGTCTCTGTCAAACTGCGGATTGGTTAACACTGGGGTTTGAGTCAAGGCCAACTTTATACTTTCAAAGGCTTGTTTTGCTTCAACAGTCCATTTGACCTTTGAATCTTTCTTTAGCATATTGTTTAGTAATCTGATTAACTCTGCTAAATTTGGGATAAACCTCCTTAAAAAATTGATTTTCCCTAAGAATCCTTGCAATTCCTTGACATTCCTTGGGTGAGGCATTTGTAGGATAGCTTGTATCCTATCTGGATCAATTCTTATGCCATTTTTTGAAATAATATGCCCTAGAAGTTTCCCTTCTTCCAAGCCAAATAATGACTTCTTGGGGTTTAAGGAAATACCATATTTTATGCATGTTATGAAAATCTGTCTCAAATGTTTCAAGTGTTCTTGGTCAGATTTTGAAAAGGGTGTAAGATCATCTAAGTAAATGACCAAGAAGTCATGAATCTCTTTTGCAAAAGCAATTTCCATTGCTCTTTGAAACGTTGCCCCTGCATTTTTCAATCCAAATGGCATTTTCACATACTTGAAAGTTCCCCATGGGGTTGTAAATGCAGTTTTGTCTTGATCATCAGGGTGTACTAGGATTTGATTGAAACCTGAGAATCCATCAAGCAATGATATCCTTGAAGCCCCTACTACTCTTTGAAGAATGTGATCCATTTTGGGTAAGGGGTAGTTGTCTTTGAGTGACACTTGATTTAAATTTCTTAAGTCTACACAAAGTCTAATCTCACCAGTTTTCTTTCTTGTAGGGACCAAATTTGAAATCCATTCAGAGAACCTAATTGGTGCTATGATACCAGCTTTGAACATTTTATGCAACTCTTTTTCAATGGAAGGAAGGAGCACAGGATTGATTCTTCTCAGTTTCTGTTTGAATGGTTTTTGATCAGGTTTGAGGGGAATGGTATGCTGGATGACAGAGGTATCATAAGACTTCAAGTCCTCATAACCCCAAGCAAAAACATCTTGAAATTCTTTAAAGAGATCAATGTATTTGGGCTTTTGATCAGGGGGCAAAGAGGCAGATAGCTTTATTATTTTAGGCTTGTCAACAGTACCAATGTTGCATTCTTCAACTCTTGCATCCAATGGCTGCATCTTTGGCTTTCTAGGGATGTCATTTGAGTCAAAAATATCCTCTAGTGGGGTAAGGCCCACAGGAAGGAAATTGTCTTTGAGTTGTATGATTTCAGCCTCAATGCTACTCATCTCTTCACAGTCAATTTGGTTAATTTGCTGAATGTTTTCTTTGTTGAAAATGGTTGGACTGAGTAATTGTTTGGCTGTTCTAGGTGACATTGGGTGGGCAGACTGTTGAAACTGTAATTGTGATGGACTTGCTCCATCAAATATTTGTGATTGACTTGCTGTCTCAAGCATTTGTGATTGACTTGCTGTCTCAAGGTCAATATTTAATCCTGTGAACTCTTGTTGCAAGGTTAAAAAGTTGTTTATTTGCATGTCATTCTCAAATACTTTCCACTCTTTGACATTGTTTGGAATAGAAGGCCTATATTTGACCTCTGCCGTGAAACAATTGTTGGGTTCCAATGGGAATTTGAAGGTGCTGGCAAATGTTGCCAAGCTGTGTGCATGGAGATTGTGGCCCCTTGGAATTTTTGTGATAACAAACTCGGAGAAAGTCTCTAATATTTCAATTACAGCAGACCTATAGGACCTCAATCTTTTGTCATTGGTAACAAAATTTCCTTTCACTTGTTGAATTACTAGATCAGAGTCTCCCATGATGGAGAGTTTAGGAGCCTGTAGTGATTTTGCTAGCTTTAGGCCCAACATCAGAGCTTCATATTCTGCCATGTTGTTAGTGCATCTAAACTTCAATCTGTAAGCCCTACCTTCTGCATAATCTTTCTCTTTATTATGTATCCATACTCCAGCCCCTGCCCCTAACTTGTTGACTGAGCCATCAAACTCTAGAACCCACAGAATATTTTGCTGAATAGGAGATTTAACATTCTGTTCATGGGATGGCAATGTGAGCATGAGTTGGGGTTTCTTTTCCCATTTGTTTTCTGGGATAATTTCATCACTTGTTTGACAGTTTTTGACAACTAGAGGAGGGTTAATGTGTATTGTTGGGCTAATTGAAGTTCGGCAGGTGCTACTTGTTTGATCAATGTTTTGTTCTTGTATGAGTGTTTCGGTCTTAATGTCATTGTTTGAGAGGCTTGCGCTGTCATTGAAGAGGATGAAGGAGTCTATGTCCGAATGGACAGCATATATTGGAAAATTTTGAGGCTTTTCTTCACTGCTGACCATATACTTCATGAGTGTTTCCCTATAAAGTCTTTTTGGTTGCCCAAAGACAGAGATGGTTGCATATGACATATCTAATTGCAGGGAGCCTTGGAGCTTGGCTCCCCATGATCTTGATAAGAGCATCCCGTATTTGGGTGGGATATCAGCAACTACCACATCCATTAGTATGGTTTTGTTGGGAAATTGAACCAGGGACACACATAAATCTTTTATTAGGCCCAAACATTTGACTTGACTAGAATCAAAGGAAAACAGGTCTTTGTATGGTCTTGTTATATCCAAGTTCAATCTTTCCATGACAGCTTTTGGCATAAGGTTGTGAGAGGCACCTGAGTCAAACATTGCATTGTGCAGTATTTTATCATGTACATGCAGGCTGACATAAAAAGGTAAAACCCCTGTGACTACTGTTTTTCCATCTACCTCTGGGCCAAACAGTAATTCTGGAGTGTCATCTAGCACATTTACATCATCTTTGCTATTGGTGAGCTGTAGGGATTTCTTTATCTGTTGCTTGTATATGTCATGCTTGGCTAGCTCTGAGAGAGGAATTGCTATCTTTAACTTGCCAATCTCTGTACCTAGGTCAAAAGGTTTATCAGCTTGGGTTTTGGAATCACGGATAACAGTTCTTTCTTTGTTCATTAAATATTCTTGATGGATTTCATCTTGATTTTGGAATCTGCCCCTTATACTCATGTCTTGAGGGGTAATGTTTGGGTTAGGGTGAGAGGACGGGGTTGCCATGGGCTGTTCTAGTGGGGACAGTAGTTCAATAACCTCCTCAACCCCTACTTCTTTTGTAGGCACGTTTGTGTTGTCAATAGGTTCAGTGACCATGGTTTCTTTGGACTGTTGTTTCTCCTTTATCTTTTCGGGCTGATTTACATTTACAGTCCTACTCCTTAGTTTGTATTGTTTATGGACTTCATAGACAGCAGTATCATATCCTTGTTTAAAGTCAAAGGATTCTCCTGATTTCGTTTGGAATGTTTTGCTTTCATCCTCCTCATGGTCTTCTTGTGTTAAGAAAACATGGCTTTTACCGTCCAGACCTATTAAGTTGATTTCAGGATCTTCATTGAGCTGATTGGCTGAGGAAGTTTCTGCATAGTTTTCTTGAAAAGGGGGTCTAATGTCTTGGTCAGCACTTGTTTTTCCTATGTTTGGGTTCTGCGTTCTCCTAAAATTTGGGTTTCTAGGAGGATTGCTTTGTGATGCCTCCCATGATGACTTTCTTTCAACTGATTCCACTCTTTCACCCAGTCTCTTCATGCTGTTTAGTATTGCATCCAACTTTTGATCAAGGCCTGAGGGCTCTTCTCTGAAGCCAGCCTTCTTTTCCAGCTTTGCCCTGTTTCTCTTGGCAATTAGGTTGGCCTCTACAGTGACTGCAACTCTTTGGGCTTCTGCAAGGGTTGGAGGATCTCTTTCTTTCAACTGATAGGCCATATCAGAATCAAAACCATCAGGGAAGTTATACAGGGCCAAATCAGGAGGGGGCCTTAAATTCTGGGGGATAGCGTTATATACATTGTTAAACCTAGCACAATATTCCAGAACCGTTTCTTGGGGACCTCTTTTAATAGTGTTGTATTCACCGAGTATGTGGAGTGGATCTTTCTTTTTCTCCCATCTGTTGGTAAACTCTTGGTACAGGACCTCAGGGGTTGCAATGGAATTTGCATTCAGGGATCTAAACCAAGTTCTAACATCCCCGGTTAAGCTTTGGACAAAAATTCTCATCCTAACACTGTCATCATCTATTTCATAGGTCTCAAAGTGGTCTTGCATCTTCTTAGCATGCTGGACAACTGTCAAAGGGCCATGGGAGTCAAAAAATGAGATTTTGGTTTGGTAGTCTTGAGGTAGAGCCGGTGCATTGGCTGGTATCTGCAGAGGTGCATATCTGTTAGCCATGTTTATGGGGTTTATAGGGTTAATAGGAACAAATGGGACAGCTGGGATTACAGGTGTAACAGGGTTAATAGGATGGGTAACAAGCGGGAAACTGGTTGAAAGAGTATGTGCAGATGGTGAAGATGGAAGAGGAGGACTCTGAGGGGTTGATGATGAACTAGGGGAATTAGGTGTGGAACGGAAAAGGACTTTGCAAGGAGTTGGAATGAGGATAGGTTGGTCTGAACTTATATCTGAATCAGCAGGCTTCTCCTGCTTTTGCTGTCTCCTTATGTTCTTTGGAATGATATTTGGATTATCAACAATGATGGGTTGATCAGGGTCAGGGTTTGCCCTAGTGTGCCTTGGGTTTCTTTTGGGAGCCAGCTTCTAAGTGTTCTTTTAGAACTTTATACAGGAGGTTATATATGTACAAGGACTAGGTAAGGATTCTGGAATGACTATATATGTTTCAAAGCTAGGATGAAGATTCCCTAGTTAGCTCTTCCCTAAAGCTGTCCCTGTGTTTGCAGAAACAGTCCTAAGGCCTCTTGGCTAGTTTCAGGCTTGATGGCAGCTTTGGAAGATAGATAGTAATTGAAAAAATGTTCGATCCCCAGTGGAGTCGCCAATTATGTTAACACCCAGGTTGTTCCCTATGACTCCCAAGGGAATACGGCCGGGGTAACCACTAACCAATCTTTTAATCACTGTTTCTAGCCAAACTGTGATCAGAGAGGGCTCTCTCTTTATGATTTGTATCTGTAACGATAATGTTTTAGGCTAGGTATTGAGCACAGGTTTTGTTTATATTTTGGTTGAAGAATTCCTTTCAGGTCTCTGTGATGTAGTCCCCAAAGAGTTAAGTGTCATTGGGCAATGGAGTCTGTGGCTGTAGGTGTCCAGAAACTTTGAGATGAACCGGTGAAACTTACAGGGCCATTTGGATGTTTTATAGAACAAATTTTGATTAATAACAGGAAACAGGTAAGACAAACAAAAACGATGAAAGCATTCAAGAATTTTCACTCACTTTTTAAATGTTTCCACCGACTGGTTATGAGAAAAGACAGATGTCACAGGGGCAAACTTGAATCCCTGGGAATGTCTATCACAGCGAAAGATACAGTTTCAAAGTGCAGCAACTAAGAATTACACTTCTGTTACTGTATCTGAGGAAAACATGGATAATAGCTCAGTTTGAGTTCAGGGTAATCATGGATTAAGTCCTGGAACCATTCTTCTACTTGGCTATTAAGTGTAAAACATCTGAACAATAAAAGAGAACAAAAGACTCGAAAACATGTAATACAGAGATTTGAGAAAACTTATTGTTTTATGAAAACAGTCTGGAATCCTGCAACATTCACCATCCACCACAACGCATCAAAGTACACCAAGCTTTGGAAATTCCATTCTCCCTTTGTATTATTTCTCTGAGAATCTTACAGCAAGCGAGAGCTCTTCAAAGGAAAATTACAACAACCCTTTGCTCTATCATGCGCAGGGGTTTATATAGAAATAAGTGTACAAAATATCTCAGGCATTGAGTCATCTGAGAGAGAAAATATCTTCAGTAGTGTTCAGAAAGTAGGCAGGGAGTTATTACAACGTTAAATGCAGAGTAAATGCCCTTTATGTCTGTCAGATGATTGTTTTGACTTTAAGGAGTCACTGAGTCGGTTACATTACTATGTATCGATCCTGTAGGTACGCATTTACTTTTGCCTGCGCAATGAATTTCTCGGCTTTGCCAGCTGCGTTTGTCTTTCCTGCTTTGTTGGCTGCTCCATCTGCTGAGTTGGCTCAGCTTTGACTTTATGACGCCTGCTGATTTTGCTGACTGTTCTTTCCATCAAAATTTATAGAAAAAACAGAAATTGATGCATGGCTTAATGTTTACAAAATTCTCTGGATGGCATCTGTCCACCATTCCTGTGTAGGGAGCTGATGCTTGAGGATGGCCTGCATTGTTTCTTCAGCTTCTGTATACTTGAAAAAGTTGGGGGCTACATCAAATAGATGATTCATTTCATTCATTATAAAAAGTAGATTTTCTATCTTACCATAGAAAATCTGTCCTGTGATAGGCCCTGTATCTTCTGAGGTGCTGGCTTTCTCATTTACTTGTGATGAGGCAAAAACATTCACTCTCTTGGCATATTCTTCATGGGTGAATAATCTCCCTCCATTGTTCAGCAAGCTAGGGAGTCCTTTACTTTCCAATACCCGAAACCTCTCAAAGAACCTGTTTACCTCAGTTTGCATATCCTGGGTTCTTCTGTCTAAGGTTTGCATCAGACTTCTAAGAGTAAGAACCCTCTTGATCATTTGGATAGTATCAGTTCTATTTGCGATTCCCATGATGGTCAACTGAGAACTGGTCTTATGATTGAGCACATTGATCATTTTTGTTGCAATTTCAGGCATGTTCCCCAACAAGGCCCTTGATGTTCTGATTTCCCTCTGTGCTTTTGGAATGAGCTCCAGTTGCTCATGGATTGTCTCAATGTATGGCCACTGGTTATTGATAGACTTACCAATATTGGACCATATCATTGCTCTGATTTCGGCTATGATTTTATCTAGCTTTAGCTCTTTCTCAAGCTCCTTGATTTTGTCTTTAAGAGCTTTGATTTCTTTGGCCTTCTCTCCTACTTCTCTTTTTGTTTTGTCATGCCTTTCATTCACCTTGGCCAGCTGCTCCTTAGTTTCATTCAGCTGCATCATTTGTGCTTCTAAAGCTTGTATTTCGCTTTTTAGCTTTTGCATGTCTAAGCTCTGATCTGTGCTGGTGGGTGCTGCTGAAGTAGATGTGGCTGGTTGTTCAACCTGCTGAGGTGGAGGTGCAGTAGTAGGAGCAGTCTCCTCAAGATTAATGACCTGTGGAGGGGGCTGAGATGTTTGCCCCTCTTGCGCTTGTGTTGATGATCCTTTCAGAGGTGCTTGTGTGGCCTCATATTGCCCCAATTTTTCTTGTGCCTTCAGAAGTTCTTTGTAAACAGAAATTAACAGAGCAGTGGAATCCTGCTCATACCTTTGTTTTGCCACTTCATCGGTCTGTGGATGGATAGTGGCTGGAAGTTTAACCTTCTTCCTTAGTGCAGCCATATCAGCATCTCTGATTTTTAAGATCTCTTGTATCCCTTTAATATCATTGGGATTGTGCCCAATCTCTATGATGATTTCTTCCAGGGTTTTGATCCTGTTGTCTTTGGCCTGAGAAGAGGCTCTCTCTAGCTCCAGCTGGGAAGCCGTAGCATTCAGACTGCTTGTTAACTTGTAGTTGTCCAAGGTCTTATCGGCCAATGAAGCATACACCATTTCCCCTGTTTGTTTATGCAACTCAATTTTGTCCATGGGGTGTATATCTTTGGCAAGGACCTCTAAATTGGTCCTGAGATAATCAGCAGAAGACTGTGGCTTGAGTGCCGTAGGCATAAAATGACTCAATGTCAGTTTGCCCTCACCTACATCAAAAGCAGACATGAGTCTCTGCTGATTGGAAGGAGCCATGTTAAGTAGGTGATTGTATAATTGAACTTTGATTGGGTCACTCCTTCTCTTAATGTCTATGAACTGCTGCTTTATGCTCACTCTTTCCTCTTTCTGCTGGCTGGAGGAGGTGACTTCCCCTCCCATTGTCCTGTCTAGTTCCTGCTGGGAGGAACTTGCTGAAATTTCTTGACTTGGTGGGCCCATGCCCAATGCTTCTCGGATGGCTATATCCTCTTCTGGAAAATCGTTGAGTCTTTGCCTTTTCTCTCCTTGATTGATAGAGGATGTCAAGGGAGTTTCTCTTTCCCTTTTCCTAAAGAGAAATGTGTCCTCCTTTTGAGGGGTTTGGAGGACCGAGGCATCAAATGTAGAGTCTTGCCTTGTAGGCATGACTTGTTCAGTGGTCTGGGGAGTATCCACTGTTTCCTTTTGCTGGGCAGGCGGCTCCTGCCCTTGTTTTTCTTGCTGCTGTTCTTCTTGCTGTCCTATGTCTTCCTGCTGCCCTTGCTGTAGTCCTTCTACTTGTTCTTGTGTTTGCTGACTTTGATTTTGCTGCTGTTCCTGCTGTTGCTCTTGCTCTGCCTCCATTTCCTTTTCCTTTCCTTTTTCTGATACTTTTCCAGCAACTTTTGTAGTTTGCTGTGGAGTAGTTGAAGAGGAGGCTGCTGCTCCAATTTGTGTGCTTGGCAGTGAGGGGACCTGTGCATAAAACTCAAGGTCAGCCATCTTCTTTTGATTGTTCAGAGCTCTTTGATCAAGCTCTTTTTGAGTTATATCTTCTTCTAGAGTTCCCCTTTTCCACTTGCTTTGATTGGCATATTTTTCAATTTTGGGGAGGCTATGATGACCGTAAGCAGACAGTTTATATTTGAGTCTCCTCATTGTGATGAAGTTGTTGGGGTCATAGGGTTTCCATATAAAACTGTACTTCAAACCAAGTCCCACCAGTATTCTATCTGCCTCCTTCCACCCTTCATCCCTTTCATTGTAGACTAAATGGCCAAGTTGGCTCTTGATTTTCAGCTGTGCTTTCTTGCCTCTGCCTGAGAAGTGGAACATATCCACATAGCCAAACTGCCTGAAGTATTCTAAGGCAAATAGCCTCATGGGCACAAATTTGGGTAGTCTAAATGGGGGTAACTCACACCCATATATTCTGATGACGGTGTGGTGTTGGTAAAGATACCAGTCCCCAATACTGTATACTTTTGACAAATGTAGGCACCTTTTCATGTCCTCTGTCAGTCTAGGAGGAGGTGAACCAATCAGTAGAGTCAAGGCTGGATGGATGAAGAGATCAATAAACTCACAGTAGGTATATGGAGAGTAGCATGATACGTGGAAAACAGATGTCCAATATACTACTGATCTCAGATTGCCCTGTGCATCTACTCTCTTCTTTGGGAAGGAGAATTTATCATGCTGGAAGTATATGAGCAGATGATATAGGTAGGAGGTGTACCTAAACACTCTTTCTCTTGGCAAATTCATCAACTGTTCATGCATTTTGTCTGATATGTATGTTGCATAATCATAGTGGATTGGTTTCCTTCCTGGGGAGAACATAAGCATCATTTGTATAACTGTTTCATCAATATGTTCTATTGAATCATATCCCAGGATGGGACTGATCATGTCAACCAGGTCTTGGCCCAATTGATTGAGGTAAACGCAGTTGATGGGAGGAATCTGCAAAGTGTCAGCCTTGACGAAGAGCTGGTTGACCTTAGTGATTTGGGCCTCTGTGGTTCTGGCTCCCTGTACTATTAAATCAGCTAGTGACAGAGGGACCAACTTATGCTCTGTCTGGAATTGCAACATCTCCCTGATGGCTTCAGGGGTAATGAGGAACAGGATTGAACCTTCAGCATCTAGCACTGCTCTCTGGGATGCATCATAGTGTTCAGCAACTATGTGCACAAGCTCAGGGAATTGATTAACCTGAGGAAGTTTGAATATTGGGAGGAATGACTCCCAAATTCCCAGGATGTCTGTCCCCCTCTCATGTTTTATCTTTATCTCGTTTAATATTTGCAGATGGAACCTGCTTCTGCTCATCATTTCCTCTGCTATCTTGTAGTCCAGGTCTGCCAATGCTCTGGTGTCAAATGTTCTATTAGGAACATTCAGGGGAGCCACATTGAGGGCTATGGGAGCTACAGGGGGGTCCATGATTTTCCTTTGCAAATTTTACTCTTACTCAGGGGCTGTGTTACTATGCAGAGTAACAACAGCAAAGTTTCTTTGTAGAGGGATGGAAATGCAAGTGGGAGGTAAATGCAGGGTGTGCAGCAGTTGAAATGCTGCTTTATGGTAATTAAGAGCGAAGCTTAGCCCTTTTTTGGCACCTTTCAATGTTAAAAATTGGTTTCAAATGCGCCTGCCACGATTGCGCAGACAGGGCCTGGTTTCTTAGCAGAATGCCACTGGGAAAAGGCTCGGCTGGTGTTTTTCGAAGTGATAATTGGAACTTCAAGGCTTTGCTGAGGAATTCAGTGGTGAATTTCTGATTTTCGGCTTTCTTTAAGCTCTCTAAGGCGTTAAATAGATAATTGCAGGCGCACAGAGGATGAATGATGAGGAATACCTGGTAAAACAACGCGCAGAGGTCGTGACCGCAGGTTGAACTGGTGCGCTGGAGCTCTTCTGGTCAGTTTAGCAGGTTGGTAGACAATTTGGACGTTGTTTGCATGCAGAGCAGAATAACGATGAACACACAAAATGACCAAAAAACGCGAAATTTTGGGTGAAATAGACCTTTTTACGCTTTTGGCGCGAATATGTGCTGACGTCAGCATGACGTCATAGGGTGGGGTCAAGGTCGGATGACGTCATACTGACGTCATCGGGTGACGTGGCGCTGTCTGGTTGGTACACGGTGGCGGTGACATGGCAGGACAGGTGGACCAATGGCAGGGACAGGGAGGTCGACGGGGCAGCGTACCTGGGTGACGGGGCGGTGACGCGTTGCTGACGCGTTGCTGATGCGGTGATGACGTGGGTGGGCGGGATAAGGAAATCCGGAAACCAGCAGTGGTTTCATATCGCACCGCCTCCTGTACGGGGCGGTATCGGTCAGTAGTACCTCCGACGTATGGTGGTGAGGGCACGTCGCAGTGGAATGACGTCCTCCAGATACGGACGTCGGGAGATATCTATCGGTCATCGGATGGGCTCCGACGTCACGATGATCGTTAGATCTACAGACTTTGATCGGACGGCGGACGCGAGGCAGATGTGACGGGAGGTTAGTACAGGTATTGGTCAGACGTCGGAAGGGGTCCAACGCGATCAGGGCCGTCGGATCTGTAGGCCCTTGATCTAATGGTGGTCGGGGAGGTGACATGTGTGGAATATACGGATGAGGGCGGAGGCAAATAAACCTGCTTTTGAGTGCTTTTCTAATGTATTTTGATAAAAACAATTATATGCGCCAACCTTGGCTAACAGGCGGAAAGTGGGTTTTATGCTCTTTTGGCTCTTTGAAGCGGGTAAGGTGGGGTTTAGGGCCCTTTTTAAAGGTTTTATGTGCAAAAGGGGGTAGGGATAGAGGAACTGGCTTATGAGGAAAAGGGGTATTTGGCATAGGTTTATCAACATGACCTGATGTCATTTGATCCCTGACTTGTAACTTTATTGGCTATAATGCCAAGGGGGTGGGTATTTATAAGAGTTTGGGATTTATACACCTTGGTGTTAGTAATATTAGGGGAAGAGGTGATATGAGGATTTATACAATAGAATTAGTGTTAATATGAATGAAGGGATCAAATGAAGGGGATCTCACTGAGTTTATATGAAAGTGATTTAGTTTTGAGAGTAGATCAAAATGAAAAGATTTTAGACAAGAAATGTGGCTTCTGAATGAACCAGAACCACCTAAAAACCATGATCTTTCTCCATAAATCTTAGCTAAAAAGAGAGGGAATGTTAGTGATGAAATGAAGGGGGAGAGGGAGGTTAGTCATGCTCCTGCTATAGTCTTGTACTTTGCTGCCCATCATCACCATTCTTGCAATGATAGGACTCACTTTCTGCGACCCCAACTACCTACCCAGCTGCTTACCTAGCATTTTTTGTTTCTCCTTGGAGGGTGCACTTGGACTTGCAAACCCTTACTTGCCTTTTCTTTTCTTTGGCTTTTTCTTTATTCTTTTCTCTATCTATTTCTACCCTTATCTCTTCCAAGGTCCCAGTTTAAACTGTTGGGATCCTTTTCTTCTCTACCTAAACTAGTTGTCTGCCAAGATTAGGCTGTTTGGACAGACTTCTTTCTCTATTCTATAACACAAAATTGAAATATGGCATGATCCAGGTTAAACTGTTGGATCATCCATCAAAAATTGTAATAGGGTCATCAACGTTTGAAACACTTTACACACCTCCTTGCTCTTTAGGAAATATGGGATCTTTGTGAACTCAAAGCAGAGCATATTTGGACTTTCTCTTGCCAATCATGAAATATGAAACCTATTGGTATAGGTATCCAACAGGTGGGAGCCATTTTGAGGTACTGTGCATAGCTTTGGGTTTTTAACCTTTCATTCCTAGCCTTTATTTCCTTGTACTTTTCTCTGATATCCTGGTCTTTCTTAGTTGGAATCCTTGATGAGGACACTTCCACACTTTGTTGTTTTTCCAACATCTGAGCATGTAGTGTGGAAGGTTCTTGTGTTCCTCCAGAGGGAGTAGCATGACTGCTCCCTTCTCTTTCTGTGCTTGTGGCTCCAACTGTTTCTTCTATGAATTCTTGCTCGGAGAAAGGATTTAACCTTTGCCTTTTGACATATGTCTGTGAAATGGCTCTACCTGAGGGAGTGGCCTCCTCCATGTCTCTTTTGAGGTTTCTCTCCTCATTCAGAGGAGTTTGACTGATAGGGGGAGTGCTCATAATGTGTTCTGGCAGTTTGGTTTGAGTCAGTTCTTCTAATAGGTCTGGTTGTTCTGACTCTTCTTGAACTTGGGGTTCTTCTTATTTTTGTTGTTCACTGTGTGCCTGCGATTCCCTTTGAGCTTGGGACTCTTCTGGTACTTGTGTGAAAGAATCTTGATCAAGTCTCCTCTCTAGATCAATTAAGGCATTTTTAGCAGCAACTTTAGTGCTATCTCTCTGTACTAGAGTATTCTCCACACATTCCAACTGATTTGCATATTGTTCTATCTCAGGGATTCTGTGGTGGATATAGGGAGAAAAATTGTTTTTCTATCTTCTATTGTAAATGAAATCAAAGGGGTCATATGTCCATATGAAGCTTTGTTTTAGTTTGAGCCTTTGAAGGATGTCTTCTGCTTCTTTTCTAGCTTCTCAACTCTTGCACACAAAGGGGCCTAGTTGATATTTGATTTTGAGATGAGCCTTCTTTTTGGTTTTCACAAAATGTATCTCATCTGAGTTGATTATCTGTCTGTAGTACTCCAGAGAAAATAATATTATTGGGAGGTGTCTGGGTAACTTATATGGTGCTAACTCATAGCCATAGATCCTAATTTCAGTGTGATTTTGGTACAAGTACCAATCTCCCACTTTGTGTTGTTTTGGAAGTTGTAGGATCCTCCTGATATCTGAACTGATCCTTGGAGGAGGACTTCCTAGCAGCATGGTCACTACAGGATATACAAAAAGATCTATGAATTCTGTGTATGGATATGGTGATTCATATTTGTAGATCAAAGGAGTCCAAAAGACTACTGACCTAGGGTTTCCTCTGGTATCAAGCTTTTGAAGAGTAAATGGGAATTTATCGGCTTGATAATATAATAAAAGGTGGTACAACATTAAGGAGTACTTAAATACACTTTCATTGTTCATCCTCAAGAATTGATCATGCATTTTATCTGCTGTGTACTTGGCATAATCATACATGATAGCAGGGGGTTGTCCTGGAGTGAAGATAGACATGAAAGCTAGAATGATTTCATCAACATACTCACTTGTAGTATGGCCTAAGACACTAGATATCATTGACACAATGTCCTGGCCAAGTCTAGAAAATATGGTTCACATGTATGGGGGAGGATCCTTTGGAATGTGTTTCTCTTCCACAATAAAGGTTTGGAATACTTCAGAAAGTCTGGCAGGGATAATATTGTGGAATTTGTCAAGCAGGTCTCCAATGGAAATAGGGGCCATATTTTTTCCTAGTTGCAATTGAAGCATTTCATTGATGGATTCAGCAGTGATGGTGAAAAGTACATCCTGGTTTGGAGACATCACTACTCTTAGACTGGGGTTGTAATTGGTATGGAAATAATGAACAATTTCTGGGAAGATATGCACTTCTAGGAACTGGTGCTTGGGCAAATTGGGTTCCCAAAGCCCAATTTGGTCAGTTTGGTTTAGATATAGGTCCCTGTACTGGCAGTATAGTTTAATAGGGGATTCACAGAAAATAATGTCCTTGATTTGGAAATCTTTGTCTACCAAAGGGAGATGGTCTAAACCTAGATATGGAGTGGT
Organism: Pinus tabuliformis; assembly: GCA_031772625.1. NCBI lineage: Eukaryota > Viridiplantae > Streptophyta > Pinopsida > Pinales > Pinaceae > Pinus > Pinus tabuliformis. The sequence continues at coordinate 322,038,490 of CM062816.1, read as the reverse complement.
AATTGGATGGACATCCATTGAAACTGGAGTGGCCATTCTTAGTTCTTGTGGATTTAAGAATGGGGAAAAGGGGTTTTCAGTTAAATTGGGGGAAAATTGGTTCAATTCAGAGCTGGGAAATTCTTTCACTTAATTACTTGATAACTTAAAGCAATTGAGTAACAGGTTTGGGAATGGGACAAGGTTTCTTAGTGAATTCGAATAAATACTTGGTTTTTGGCGCTAAATGGGTCGATGGATGATTGTGTAGAGTTGCAAGAGGTGTAGGTGACTGAAGGGTGGACTGGAAGTTTCAGTAGCTTCTAGAGGTTAGCAGTTGGATGTGGGTTGATAGTTGCATGTAGTCTATCGCTTACATGGAGGTCTGAGCGTCTTTTTCACGATACAACCAAAAAATAATGAGTTTTTTAGTTTTATTTGCGAAGTCAACTGTTGGCGGGCACATGGGAAAAAAAGGTACATTTGGCTTTTAACGGGAGATGGGATGTTTTGTCATCTAGTGGGAGGTGGTAAGCAGATTTGATCGCACAACTTTTGTGGCTGGAGTGGTTTCGGGCGGAGGATGCCCAATGCCACTCATCGGATGCCACGTAGTATTGGGGCCCAAAAGAAAATTGCCCATATCGGGCGGGTAAAGGTCGGGCTTTGGAGGCTTCCCGATATGATCGTCCGTCATTGGATTAACGAGAGCCGATCATATGATGATTTCATTGGCAGGGTCGATTATTATTTAACTGCAGATCGGTTAATTAATTTCTTTTATCGGGATAGGGGTTCTATAAAGTTTATGTTTCAAACTTTTGGGGTAGGGTATTAATATAAGGGTTTTATTTATAACTATATATGGGAAAGGTTATATTTCTTTTTTGGGATTTAATATATATATAAGTTAGAAATTAATGTGGAAACGAAAGTGCTAAGTGTAATGTTGTTTATTTTATTATTGTCATAACACGTTACACTCAGGCTTGAAGTGTTTTTTGGGTTTTTTGAAGAAAAAGGGTTTTTCCATGGTGGGTGATCACTTTTTCTAAGGTTTTATCCTTAGAGAAAGGGTTTTGTTAGGGGAAAATGACTTTTCCTTAGGAAAATGATGTTTTTTCTTAGGAAAAGGGATTTGTTGGGGAATATGAGTGAATTTGAAGGGGGTGAATGTTTATGAGGGAAATTTTAGTACTTAGGACCTATACTTCATTAGGCTGAGGGTCCGGTCCCTGCAGAAGTCAGAGAAATGCTCTGAGCCCCTTTGACTTAAGATTTTGGGTACTTAAGACTTTTTATTGGAAATTAGTGAAGTGAAAAGTGTAATGAGTGAGGGAAGTTAATTAATTTTGAATTTCTGGGCTTGATGCATGTCCAATTTTCATCCATACTTAGAAATTTCATGATGAAGGTGATCAATATGCTTTTATCTAACAATCATCACAATTCTGCAAGCTTTCTTCTACTTACCCACCTACTCATCCTACCATTTTTACTTCTCTTTATTAAGGTGCACTTAAACTGGAAAACCCTTATCAAAACATTTTCTTTTCTTTTACAATAGTAATATAACTAAGTCTAACCTTACTACATCCAAGGGCTTAGATTAAACAATTGAGCTTCTTTTTATTTACTCTACCTAATCTAATTATCTGTCAAGATTAAATTGTTTGGTCAGATTTTATTCTCTATCTATAAGCATAAAATTGAAAGCATGAAATAGTTAAGTTTAAACACTTTGACTATCATGGATTGTGGCAAAGGTAACAAGCTGCACACAAGCTTTTATTCAACATCAAAAGTAACTAGGAGTGGCATTTTGACTTGCACACTTTCATGGTCTTTTCTTTTCCTGGGGTTCATTTTTTCATCTTTTTGACCTTTTTATTCTTTTTGTCCTTTGATTTTTCTTTTAGGACATACCCTCTTTACATTTTTTATTTATTGTTTAAATATGGAAAACATTTGCAAAAAGCAAAGGTATGTACATATTACAGGTTTAATCTCAGTCATTCAAAAATTATGACTCCTATTGTTATATGAACCTAATGGTGGCTCCACTTGGGGATGGCATTTCTTGGTGAAATGTCAAGAACTTGTAGATTAATGGCCTTCTGAATTGTTGTGACTTTAGCATGCAACTTTTCCCTTTCACTTTTCTACATTATTTCCATTTATGACAGTGAAACTTTTGAAGCTTAGGGCCTTATCTTTGAGCTTCAAATCTAATAATTACCATCCAAACAACACTAAACTTTTTGAAAAATAGAATATGTACAAGTGATTAGTGAATTCAGTGTCTAGGATCTATGTAGTGTTTAAGCATTCGACCATTAACAAGTCCTCCTTCTACTTCTATTCCATCCAATTCTTTGAGGAAAAAAGCATTATTTCCCATAAAAGCATAAATGATATAAGGGCCTTTCCATAAGAAGTCAAACTTCCCATGTTTACCTTTATCCTCTCTTCTCGAGTCCCATTTCAAAACTTGATATCCTTGGTAAAAATATTCTGCCTTGGTCCTTTTGTCAAAATCTTTCTTGATCCTTTCCTGCACAACTTGGGATCTGATGTGCACTTCTTCTCTGGTCCGCTGTAAGTGAATTGTCTGGTTGATTCTCTTTTGAATATCATTTGGCTCAACTTGCACCTCTTAGAGCAATTTCATCACTAGTGTTCCCAAGGAAGATGGGAAAACAACCTCCATTCCATAAACTAATTGATAAGGACTGGTGCCAATGGATTTCTTTGTGGTCATCCTATCTGCCCACAAGGCATTTACTAGCTTCTTGTTCCAAGTTTTCTTATTATCCTCCAATAATTTTTTGATGATATTCACTAAGCTTTTGTTGGAAGACTCTGCTAGTCCATTTCCTTGGGGATAGTAGGCTGTAGAATGACCCAGGGTTATATGATATTTGTTACTAAAATCAATCATTCTCTTGGATTTGAAGACTGTTGTGTTGTCAGTGATGATTTTGGTGGGGCATTCGAATCTGGACAGAATGTTGGTCTCAAGGAAGTTTATTATGACAGTATCAGTGACTTGTCTTGAGGGTATGGCTTCTATCCATTTCGTAGAGTAATCTGTAGCAGTGAGAATCCATTTATGATGGGCAGAGGAAGGGGGATGGATTTCACCAATGAAGTCAAGACCCCACTGTTGGAATGGTGCTTCAATAGATATTGGCTTCAAAGGTAAGGGAAAAAGTTTTCTTTTTCCTTAAAAAATTTGACATTTATGACATGAGGTTACAAATTTCTTTACATCAGAAAACAGAGAGGGCCAATAAAAACAGGCTTTTAGGATCTTGTCAGCTGTGGTTTTCCAGTAAAGGTGTCCCCCATAGTCACTTGCATGAAACTCCTGTAATATTTTGTCAGATTATTCCTTTAATAAATAGTTAATAAGGATGCCTTCATGATTTTTCCAAAATAAAGCATTGTCAGATATGCAAAACTTCAAAGCTTTCATTTTTAAGAACCTAATTTTAGTCCTGGATAGTTCTGGAGGAGCTTGTAAATTTTGTAGAATGTATATAATGTCAACATACCATGGTGAGTCAGTAAAGGCCTCGCTGATTGGTGGAGTCGCCATCTCCTCTCCATTATCCAATTCTGCAATAAAATTTATTTCTAGGGCCTAACAGTTCGATTAAGCCATGAGCTTGGCTAAACCTTTGCCTTTGATCAATTTTGTAGGTTTAATTTCTAAGTCATATTCTAATATAGTAGCTATCCATTTCCATCTCTTCCCATCTGTACCATCTTGTGTTAGGATGTCTTTGACTACAACATTGGGAACATAAGCTATTACATGAGAATATAGGATGTAAACTCTAAAATCTTTGATGGCTTTGACTAGAGCAAAAGCTTACTTTTCCATTATATTGTACTTTAAAGGTGCATCCCTCAGGGCTTTGCTAAAGAAGGAAATGGGTTGTTCAAAACCCTAATCATTCTTTTATAGTAGGATTGCAGCAATTGTGTGTTCTGAGGCGAAAGAAAATATAATGAAATCCCTATCAAACATTGGACTGATTAGAACTGGTGTTTGTGTCAAGGCTAGATTAATGTCTTCAAAAGAAATCTTGGCCTCAAGTGTTTATTTTATAGTCAAATCTTTCTTCAACATGTTATTTAATAATCTAACTAGTTTTTCTAAGTTAGAAATAAATCTTCTAAGAAAGTTTATTTTACCTAAAAAGGCTTGTAGTTCTTTGATGCTCCTAGGATGTGGTATGTGTAATATGGCTTCAATTCTTGTAGGATCTATTTAGATACCATCTTTAGAGATTATGTGGCCTAACAGTTTTCCCTCTTCCAACCCAACTAAAGTTTTTTTAGGATTCAAAGAAATTCCATACTTCCTACACTTGATAAAGACCTGCCTTAGATGATCTAGGTGTTGTTGATTAGATTTAGAGAATATTGTGATATCATATAAGTATATTACAAGGAATTCATGGATTTCCTTAGCAAAATCTATATCCATAGCTCTTTGAAAAGTGGCCCCTGCATTCTTTATCCCAAAAGGCATATTCACATACATGATAGTGCCCCAACGAGTGGTGAATGCAGTTTTTTCCTGATCGTCTAGGTGGACTAAAATTTGGTTATAACCAGAAAACCCATCTAACAACGAGATTCTGGTTGAACCTACTACCCTGTGTAATATGTGATCCATTTTAGGAAGAGGGTAGTTATCCTTGAACGAAACTTATTGAGATTCCTAAGGTCAACACGTAGTCTAATTTCACCAGTTTTCTCTCTTGTGGGTACCAAATTAGAAACCCAGTCAGAGAATCTAATTGGTGCATTGATCTTGGCTTCATACATTCTTTTGATTTCATTTTCAATAGAAGGCAATAAAATGGGATTAATCCTTCTAAGCTTCTTTCTAAAAGGTTTCTGGTTTTCTTTTAGGGCAATAGTGTGTTGTATTATTCTGGTGTCATAGGACTTGAGGTCACCATAACTCCAAGCAAAAACATCTTGGAATTCTTTTAGCATTTCTACGTATTTCACTTTTTCTTCTTTTTTTAACGAAGTCGGGTACTTATGTATTATAAAATCCAGCATTACAGAGTTCTTAGTACATATGGGAGATGGATCTAAGAGCTGAGGAGAAAAAGCGGGTTCGCAGACCCAAATTCCTCGTTGCTTCTCTTGGTTAAACAGAAAGCAAAATAAAGACGACTATATTGCCTAACGAAGGAACCACCTATCCAGCTAAATTTACAATGCATCCTTTATGGGAAATGTTGAGTGACTGAATCATCAGGATTCCTGACGCTTGCCTTGGTTGAAGCTTCAACCTGGTAACTCTGGGTAAGGGAGCGGATGTGCTCCATGGCCGCCTCCAAGTGGCTGCATCTCTCTTTCAACGATTCGATCTCAGTCTTCCTTTTGTCCAATTTTTTGCGCTTTGAGTTCCTGTCTGCCTGATAATCATCTTGCAGCTCTTTAAGTTTCTTGGTCAAGCGGTTGATCAGGATCGTGTGAGCCTTACACATGGTGCAGTCCCTGTTGTTGAAAATGTCGTCCAAAGGGTTACGGGTTGAGCCTGATCAGCTGGTTGATTCTGCTGTTCTGCCGTCCTATCAAACAGAAAACCGAGGCTTGTGGGATGGGAAGACCCGTGAGGAGCTGGGAGCGGGGATATAGAGGGAGGGGAGGCGATGACACGGAGTTGCTGGCTTAGAAGAGAGAGGAGCGAAGGACTCTGAGGGCTGAGAGTGGGCTGCGGGGGTATACCGGAGACTCTGCTACAATCCAGGAACAAAAATGCCAGCGAATATAAATCAAAAAAGCATAAAACCACAATTACCAGGAGCGCGATGCGGAGCTCTGTTTCCCGATGAAAGATGAGGCCTTCCGCTAGATGCCTTCGATTGATGGAATCGCAATGGAGATGCAGAGCTTTGCCCAAAACTGTGCGTTTACATAAAACCCGACTGCAATATATAAGACCAGGGAGGGTACGCATATGCTTGAGTTGATTCTGAGCGGATCTGATCTTGGGAGAGGAGAGGTCTGTTGAGTTGATTTGTCTGCTGGCGGGGAGCGTGTGGAGGGGATGGCCACGATCCCATATCTTGAGAATGTCTGCGCTAGTCAGATAATGAAATCCAATGAGATATAACTCCATGATGAGGGTCAGGTCATGAGGGCGATTAGATCTCCGATGGTACCAGGTAGAGCAGAAGGGAGATTTGGGGAAGGGCCAGATACGGAGGGGATTATGCCTGTGGTGACTGGGTTTCTTGGGAGAGGCAATGGGGGAGGCCCGCTTACGGAATGTCTTTCTCATAAACTGTATCATTCTCCTTAACTTGACCTGTTTGCCTTCCTGTAGCCTTGTTCGCTTGTTCATCTACTTCCACGTTGTTTGCTCTGAGGATGTGCTTGAAGGTGGCGCCGCCGAGAGTCCTGATATTTTCCATTATCCTTCCTTTGATGTTGTTTAAGGCTGCTTGTTTGAAGTCTTCCCCTGATGTCATAGCTGCTATGATGATAGCAGAGTCACCAATTATCAAGAGGTTTTTTAGGCCAAGCTTCTTGGCAATGGAGGTCCCCAGAAGGAGGCTGTATGCCTCTGCCTTATTGTTTGTCATGATGCCCAGGCCCCATTCAAATGTAACTATGTTTCTCCCATGACAGTCTTTGATAACTCCACCTGCTCCCGCTTGGCCCGGGTTGTTCTTTGATGCCCCATCAAAGTGGAGGGTAGGTCTATTTTGATTTTGAATCCAATTTTTGACTTCTTCCTTAGTCCCTCTTAATTTCCAGTCCATGTTCCTTCTTCCTGTGTTTGCTTTCTTCTGAGTTCTCCTTTCATATTTGAATTTGCTGCTCCACTCTTTAACTCTTGCATCTATCAGTTCCAAGTCTGCCTGGGTTATGCCGTTTGCCTCAATGGTCTCAGAGATGAGTGCCATCGTTTTGGCTAGAACGCTGGAAATACTTGGCTTTTTGTTCTTGAATATACACTTATTTCTGGCGATCCATATCTGCCAGCAGAGATTAGCGGGGATACTGTTCCATATCCTTTTAACTAGGCCCTTGCACTTGCCGGATTGAGGGAAGCTATTTCCCCAATGTTTCTGTAGGAGAGTGATCTGGTTGGGAAGGTCACTGATGCTTAGGGGGCTGGTGATGAGATTCCAGCAAGCTCTTGCAAAGGGGCAATCCATAAAGAGATGGTTACTGCTTTCCTCAGCTTCCCTACACATGCAGCAAATTGATGGACCTTGAATGCCCTTCTTCCTGAGATTTTCAGCAGTAAGGATTTTACCATGCAGAAGGGTCCAATTGAAAAGCTTTACCTTTGGCAGACACTCAGTTCTCCACGTTGCTTTATGAAGTGGCCAATTGTTAATTGCTGAGGCATTTTGCAATACTTTGTAACCCTGTTTGACCGTGTAGCTACCCCCATTAGGGTCCCAAACAAATTTGTCTTCCGCCATTCTGTTTGTGGGGGCTGAGCCTATAAGCGAAGTCTTGAGCTCGACCCAGAGGTTCTTGAGATCATCAGGGAGGGAGAGAGGTCTCCAACCTGTCCAGCAGTTCTGATCCCAAAGAGAGATATCATAAAGAGTTCTGAGCTTTGCCTCTGCCATCCACCTTTGCAGGGGCCTGTAGTTAGTGAGCATTACCCTTGCCTCCATGCCCATTATTCTGTCCTCCCATATATTGATATATTTGCCATTACCCGGAGCTCTTGAGATGCAAGATTTGAATTGAGGAAGAGTCTTTTTGATCAGCTTCCATACAGGAGTACACTGTCTTTCAATGATCTTTCCTGAGAGGATGTTGCTATTGGCCACATTTAAATACTTCCTCTTTATGACCTCTGTCCACCAGGTCCCTCTCTCATTGAGAATTCTCCATACCAACTTATAGCCCATTGCCATGTTTGCTAGTCTTGGTATTCTGATTCCGAGCCCTCCTTTTTCTAAGGGAAGAATGACCTTGTCCCACTTCACCAAGCTAAACTTTTTTGTGTCTTGCTTTCCTCCTTGCCACATGAAACTTCTGATAATCAGCTCCATGTGCTTATGGATGCCTGCCGGGGCGAGAGTAGTAGCAAATTGATAGATGGGAAGGGCCGAGAGTATGGCCTTTATGAGAATGGTTCTACCTGCCAAGTTAAGCCAATACACTCCCCAGCTCTGAAGTTTCCCTCTCAATTTCTCGATTAGTTTCGCCCAGAACTCAGCTTTGATTGTTTCCTTGGCTAATGGAAGCCCTAAGTACATGAAATGGGACCAGTTCCCTTGGGCAGGGATTTCCATGATTATGGAGATTCTCTGGGTTATGTTTCTTGGGACATTCCAAGTGTAGATCATGCACTTGTTGTTGTTTAGTTTGCCTCCAGAGGCTTGAAGAAAGAGTTCCAGTATTTTTTTGAACCTCCGGGCCATGATGCTGGAGGCACCCCCTATTAGCAGAGTATCATCTGCAAAAAGGGAGTGATTAATTCCCTTAGATCCTTGGACTATATCCACCCCTGTTATTTCTTTTAATTTGCGCTTGTTCTCCAAGTGTAAGCTGAGGGTTTCAGCCATAATAATGTAGAGAAAGGGTGACAACGGGCATCCCTGCCTCAGGCCTCTTGAACTCTTGAAGGCAATGCAGGGCCTTCCATTGATGAGGGGAGTTGTCCAGTTGTGGGAAATTCATTCCATGACCCTGCTGATAAAGAACTCTGAGATGCCAAATTTCATTAGGACTGCCTGAAGGAATGAATGGTTAACTCGATCAAAGGCGTTCGCCATGTCCAGCTTGATGATCATGCCCCTCTCCTTTCTGGATATGCTGCTGTGTATTGCCTCCTGGATGAGAATGACATTGTCCGTTATATGTCTCCTTGGGACAAAACCTCCTTGGTTCTCGGATATGAGGGAGGGAAGGACTTTTTTTAGCCTGGTCGCCAAAATCTTAGTGATGATTTTGTAGGAAACATTACACAGGGAGATAGGGCGAAATCTATCAAAAGATTGAGGGTTTAAGTCTTTTGGGATAAGAGCTAGATGGGAGGACTTGATGCTGCTGCCCAGTTTGCATTTTGCAAAGAAATTTTTTGCCATTCTAATGTAATCCTTCTTAATAATTTCCCAATGGGTTCTATAAAAGGCCACTGTGAAACCATCAGGGCCTGGAGCCTTATCCAATGGCATGCTGTGGATAGACCTTTCTATCTCCTCCGTCGTGATCTCCTTTTCTAATTCTGTGTTTTGGACTTCTGTGATTTTGTTCTCGATTATATTTAGGAAATCCGGGTTTTCCATGTAATGAGGGTCAGCAGTTAGAAGAGTTTGAAAATGTCGGGACGCTGCTTCCTTGATCTCCCCTTGCTCAGTTAAAACTCTGCCCTCCACTGTTATTTTCCCAATGTTGTTCCCTGCTCTCCTCAGTTTGATGCTGTTATGAAAGAAAGAGGTATTTTTATCGCCTGATTTGAGCCAAAGGCACCTCGATTTTTGCCTTTGCTCTTCCTCTTCCACTCGATTCTGTTTGTACAGCTCCATGTACAATTCATTTTCTTTCCTTAAGTCTTCTTCTATGTCTTGGCCTTTCTCTTTTTCTTGATTCCACTCCGCTAGTTTCATTTGAAGGTCGATTTTCCTTTTCCCTTCCTCTGTTGCGTAGTTTCTCGCCCATTGCTTGATGGCTGTCCGGAGAAATTTGATCTTTGTTTCCCATATGTAGTGCGGGGAGCCCGTGATTTTTGTTGCCCAGTTGTCCTTTACCAAGTTCCTGAAGTCTTCGCTGCTGTCCCACGCTCTGTTATACTTAAAGGGTATCGGTCCCATATTTTCCCCTTTAACCAGATGCAGTGCCACTGGTTTATGGTCTGATATATAGCCTTGTATAATTGTGCTTTGGATCCTTGGGAAGTTGGACACGATTCTTTCTTGAACCAATATACGGTCCAGCCTCTCTTTGATGTTGTTTTTACCGGTTCTCTTGTTTGACCAAGTGAAACGCCCGTTCTGAGGTGGGATATCAACAAAACTGTGAGCTTGGATGATATTTTCTAATGCATCCCTTGAGGGGTCTGCAAAAAAATTTCCTCCCATCTTCTCTTCCGCATTCCTTATTAAATTCAAGTCTCCTCCCAGGAAGATATTTCTGCCCTGGGCGTTCATTAAATCTGAGGTGATTGACTCCCAGCAAGAGGCTTTTTCTCTGAAGTGGGGGGGGGTGTAGACATTGTATATAGTGTATTCTTCGGTCCTGGGTATGTTTTGCATGTCTAGTCTTAACCACCATCTATTCTGCCTGCTATCTTTGAGTTTCCATTTATTTTTGTCCCAAATTGTTCCTATTCCTCCTGAGGCACCTACTGCGCTCAGTGCTATTCCCTCATAACCTCTGCTTCTTTTCACACTGCTTTGAAAATCCTGATCTGTGATTTTGGTCTCCTGAAGTAGTAGAAAGTCTGGGTGTTCCGATTTAAGAAGGTCGCGGACTGCATTAGCTTTTAGGGAGGAGCCCATCCCCCTACAATTCCAAGAGACCAGATTCATCATTTACTTTGTTTATTGTGTGTTCCGCTTTTCTCCTTCATCTTCTCCCCGCTTCCTTTGGTCTTATCTAGATATGTATCCATTGGCTGTTGGGTCCCTGTGGCCATTTCCTTTGCGGCATTCTCATCCCTTATCTCCTTGTTTGATTTCCTTCCAACTTTTCTGGGTGGATCGGTGGATGTGATGTTTTCCTTCGTCTTGTTCCTTGTTAGGATTCTTTCAACAGTTGGGGGAGGGGAGGTCTGAGAGGGAGAGGGAGGGGTTGCTTTGGGGCCTCTCGGAGAGAGGGGGGGGATGAAGGATCCTCTGCCGATAGTGATTCGAAAGGGTTGGAGGAAGAGGGTAGTGAAGGGCCAGATCCGGAGGGATGGGAGGAAGGGGTTGGGGTTTCATTTTGGGGCTTTGAGAAAGTTCCAGGGGGGGGATTTGACTTCTTCTTCTTGACTTTTTCCCATGCTTCTTCCGGGGCTTCAGCATTGTTATCAGAATCTATTGGTTTATTTTTACTACATCTATTAGCAAAATGCCCGTATTCGTGACATACCTTGCACTTGAACGACAGCTGCTCATAGTCCACTTGCTGTATGTGCGTCCACTGGTCGACCTTGAGTTTGATCGCTTCCGGTAATCCTTTCCCCAAATCCACTTCTACACATATCCGGGCACATGCATGCATGTTCTCCCTTGGTTCCGATCTGTCAATATATTTCCCTACGACGTTCCCTATGGCTTTCACCGATTCATCTCCCCAACAGTGAAGAGGCAGATGGGGAAGACGGACCCAGACCGGGACAACGCTGGGAACGTCCATCTCGGGATCAAAGTCAGGAGTCCATCTGTTGAGATAAAGGCCTCTGGTTTCCATGAAGTATGGGTCGTTCCTGAAGATGAGATTACGATCTTCCACCGATTCGAAGAGGAAGGTGAAGAATCCCCTCCCGCAGAACCTTATTGCTATCTTTCCTTGGACCATCGAGTTCCAGTTCCTTTCTACCCAGCGTTGGACTGTGCGGGGAGAGGGCCATAATCCCGTGAACTGGCCTACCAGACCACGGTCTGCCAGGGCAACTGCTGCTCTCCTCGGGAGGGCAGGAGGGAGCGAAACTTCCGGGATTTCATCAAGCTTCTTGATAAACTTTGAGGCTGTAGGGCGAATTTTCTCAGAGGTATTCTCTTGGATGAGAGAGGCAAACGTCTTCTCCAGATCTTCCTGTTCTTGGATTGGTGGATCCATTGCAAGATAGGTCAGAAGCGCGGGAGGCGCTCCAGCGAAAGGCAGAGGGAGGGAAGGGCCGCAGGCCCCCAAGGGAACCGGGCAGGAGGCCCCAGGGTGAAGGAGAGGTCGAGCAGACGGGGAAGGTAGCCCAGCAGCAACGCTGCCAGGCGCAGGCGCGCAGAGGGTTCAGTCACTCGCAGCAGCAGGGCTCGGGGTTGCAGAGCGCGCGTTCAATTGTGGTCCTTACGTATTTCACTTTTTCATTAGGAGGTAAAGACTTTGAAAGTTTTATTAGTTTAGGTTCTTCCTTAGAGCCTATGTTACACTCCTCTATGTCCGATTTTAAGGGTTTCATTTTTAGCTTTCTAGGGACATCGTTTGAATCAAACAAGTCCTCCAAAGGAGTTAATCCTTTGGGCAAAAAATTGTCTTTGAGATTGATGATTTCAGAGTCTTCATCAATTATCTCATCAATTTCAACTAGCTTTAGGTTTTGAATATCTGATTTTGTAAACTTTGTGGGATGGAATCTATCTATCTCTTCCTCTTCTAATTTGTTAATCTCTATTTTATCTGTAAAATCAAGATCTAATGTCATGTCAGTATCTATGTTTCTATTTACAAATTCTTCATCTAAAGTTAGAAAATTGTTTATTTGTTGGTCATTAGTGAATACTTGCCAATTTTTCAAGTTGTCAGGGATAGCAGGTTTGTGCCTAACCTTAGCAGTGTACTGATGGTTAGGTTGAAATGATAACTTGCAAGTGCTAGTAAACATAGCTAAACTATGAGCTTGCATATTGTGTTTTCTTGGAATGACTATAAGCTTAGTTTCTAAAAAAGTATTTAATATTTATACAATTGTTCCTCTATAAAAGCCTAACCTAGGATCTCTAGTCACATAAACAATGTTGATTTGTTTGATTACCAACTCAGAATCTCCCATGATAGAGACTCTTATGGCTCCTAAGATTTTAACCAATTTGAGGCCTAAAAGAAGTGCTTCGTACTCAGCAATGTTGTTAGTGCATTTGAAGTTTAACCAGTAGGCATGACCCTCTCAGTGATCATTCTCTAAATTGTAAATCCACACTCTTGCTCCTGCACCTAGTTTGTTCACTAACCCATCAAACTCAAGATGCCATAGTATTTCATGTTCATAATTCTTACTCTCTAGGGGAACAAAATCTTCTTTGACTAAGGTATCTTGATCATCTTTATTATCTAAAAGCTCTTGAATTTGGACAATTTGATTTTCAGCCACAACTGCAATTTCTTTTGTTTATGAAGTAATGTTGTTTGAAGTATCTTCTTGCTTTGTTTCGGCATTGTACATAATAAAATAATCGATATCAGAATGCATGGAATATATAGGAAAGTTTTGAGGCCTAGCCTGGCTACTCACTACATACTTCATCAGAGTCTCTCTGTATAATTTTTTAGGATGTCCAAAGACTGAAATTGTGGCATATGACATGTCAAGTTGCAAAGATCCTTGGAGTTTAGCACCCCATGATCTAGACAATAGCATGCCATATTTAGGTGGTATATCAGCAACAACTATGTCCATAAGAATGGTCTTAGCAGGGTATTTCACTAGGGAAACACACAAGTCTTTTATAAGTCCTAGGCACTTAACTTGGCTTGAATCAAATGAAAATAGGTCCTTGTAAGGCCTAGTGATATCTAAGTTAAATTTCTCCATAACAGATTTAGGAATTAGATTGTGTGAAAATCCAAAGTCTAGCATAGCACTGTGTAGGATTTTATCATGAATGTTAAGGTTAATGTAAAAGGGTGGTATCCCTCCTTCCACTGGTTTTCCATTAACATTAGGACCGAAAATTAACTCAAGCTAATCATCAGATAATTTAACAGAGTCTTCATTCTCAACGAAGTTTAAATATTTGATTATTTGAGATTTATAAGTTTGATGTTTAATCAGTTCTGTTAAAGGAACTGAGATTTTCAGTTTGGCCACCTCTTCTCCCAAATTGAAAGGCAGAGGGGATTTCTCAGTTTGAATGTTTGGAATTTTAATAGCAGGGTTTGGAGTAGTCTGTTCTTCCTTTTCAACATTTGAAGCCTTTTTTAGTGGATTTTCTAACACAATTTCTGGAGGATGTTCCATTGTTTCCTTGGAGGGAACTGAAGTGGAAGGTTGCTCATTATATGGTTTGTCATTGGTTACATCTACAATGGTGGGATTGGGAGGGTTCTCATTTGATCTAGAGAGGATTTGGAGAGTTTTTGTAACTGGAACTGCTTTAATTTTCTTAGGCTGATTTGGTATTGCTTTCTTGTTTTGGTTCGGAGCATCAGCGTTCTTTTTGCTCCTCAAATTGTACTGTTTATTCACTTTTAAGATAGCAGAATCATACCCTTGCTTGTAGTCAAATGATTCTCCAGTTTGGGTCTGGAACTACTGAAGCATATGTAATTCCTGATCATCTTGAGTCAAAAAGACAGTTTCCTCATCATCTAATCCCATTAAATTAATTTGAGTGTCTTGCTCAGGGTCTTCTGAATGGGAAGTTTCGGTGTAGTTTTCTTGAAAAGGAGGCCTAATATTCTGATCAAGTCCATTTTTTCCAATGTTTTGATTTTGATTCTTTCTAAAATTTGGATTTCTCACTGGAGGTGCCTGTTGGATGTCCCAGTGAGGCTTCCTTTCAATGTTTTCCATCCTATCCATCAGTTTTTCCATTCCTTTGGCTAGGGCATCCATTTTAAGATCAAAGGGTGAGGTCTCATATTTCGAGGGTGCTCTTCGTTCGTTCCTAACCCTAGCTCTTTTTCCTAGCAGATTAGATTCTACAATAACTGCTAGATTCCGTATATCTTCTAGAGTTGGTGGATTTCTTTCTCTAAGTTGAAATGCCATATCAGTGTCAAACCCATTTGGGAACTTTATCAGAGCTAAGCCAGGTGGGGGTCTAAGGTCAACTGGTATTGCATTGTACACACTATTAAATCTAGTACAGTAGTCTTGAACTGTATTTGGTCCTCTCCTAATGTTTTCATACTCTGAAAGAATTTGACGAGGGTTCTTTTTCTTTTCCCATCTATGTAAAAATTGCTGGTAAAAAACTTCTAAATTATCTATACTATTGTTAGGTAGAGATCTAAACCATGTTCTCACATCACTAGCTAGAGTTTGGGCACAAATTCTCATTTGGACATCTCCAATATCAATTTCATGCAATTCAAAATGATTTGTCATCTTTCTTCTATGTTGCTGTGCTATGTAGGATCATGTTCCATCAAATAGGGTAATTTACTTTGGTAGTCTTGTGGCATGGCACATTGTGGAGCAGGCATCACAAGAGGGGCATATCTATTTTCCATGGCTCTAAGTTGGGCAGGACTGAGAATTATAGTTTGGGTTCCCAGGGGTGGTATAGAGGTTGATAAAGAACTGGGAATGATAGGTGTTTGATGGGTAATAATGGGTTGGTGTGGAAGTGAAGGTATAAATGGAGGTGAGGAATGAACTTCAGAGATGGAAGGGAATAACAGTGAACTAAAGGAGGCTGAATCTATTTCAGAAAGCTCAGGGATCCTAACAGTAGTGAGGGATGACTAAGGGAAATTTAGAATGTACTGATCAATTGACAAGTTTGCCCTTTGGACTTCAAGTTCAGTTGTAAATTCTGGATCTAGAACTATGTTGTCAAGTGCACTCTCAGACCTGGTTCTAAATAGGGAAAGGTCAAAATACTCATCAAAAGGGAGGTATTCTAAAAACAACCACTCATCTGGGCAATAATTTTCTTTAATTGAAGGCATAGAACTGACTAGACTTTCTTGTCTTTTGGATATTCTTGAAATCAGATTAGGATTGTCAAATACTGGGGGAGGGTTTGGATTAGGGTTGGCCCTAGTATAGTGAGTTCTCCTTGAAGCCAGATTTCAAGATTTTTCTAATTATTTCTTTTTTGTGAAATTTTATAAATAACTTCTAATAAACCCTTCAAGAGGCTTGAAATAAAAATTTGAAATTTCTCAAAGGTTTATTAAGACTGAGGGTTTGAATCCCCAGTATGGTCGCCACTATGTTATCACTCAGAAGTCTTCCCTAGAAGTTATCAAAAGAAGGAATAATCTGAGGTAACCACAAACCTAATCTTTTAGACTCAGGTTCTAGCCAACCTAAGTCCAGAGAGGGCTCTCTCTTTATAATTTAACTTTGTTTTGGTGGGATTTTAGGCTAGTTCTTAGTGCTCATAAGGTTTTGAATTTGGTTGGGTGGTGGAATTCTAGGAATAGATGGACAGAGCAAGGCTTTCAAGCCATTGGGCTATGGAGTCAATCAAAGGATGGCTTAACTGGATTAGATCAATCACTAAAGGAAGAGTTCACAGGGCAGGCTAGAAAAGCAAAAGGAAAATCTTTAGGTTCAAATGGATGAGGTAGTCCTAACTAGGGTGAAAGGGCAATGAAGAATCCTTAGACCGGGATCAAGATGAAGAGCAGGAAGTGATCATGAGAAAAAGGAAACTAAGAATCCTTTACTATGGACCTAGGGGGAAACTATGGAAGTAAGGGAGCAATTAAGAATTCCCAGACTAAGATAGTTTAGCAGAAAACATTAAAAATGTAAACAATCAAGATAGAGAGCATTAAAGCCAGTTTTGAAATATCATTCCTAGTTTAACATTCAGATTTCATAAAGACACATATGATTATTAATAAACATAAAGAGAAACAACAATACACATAAGAGAGATAATACTTATTTGATTTCCACTTTACACAAGAATCTTGTGAAATGTCTTTACTTCATTCCTTGATCCAACAAGCCAATCTAGTTTTGATTACAATAGCTCCTTAACTTGAGAAGAAAATGTCTATAGAAATGTGTTTGAATCCACACTCAATACTTCAAAGGGTGAAGTATTTATACAAAAAGTATTTACAAAATATCTTCAAACAATATGAGAATTAATATAGGAAATCAAAATATCTTCAAGCATAAAGATAGAGACAGATGGAAAACTGCATCATGATGTCCCTTTTATTGTAGTTATGTTAGTTGTTGTAGTTCGAATTTTGAGCTCTTTAAGCTAGCTGATATGTGTACACTGGAATCGCTTTTGTCTATAACCTTTGACTGATACTCTTTACCTGTTACTATTTGACCCTGTTTAACTATCTTTTCATCTGCCTTCAGATTTACTGTGGTAACTTATAGTAAATCGGTCATTTTTACACACCATTCATTTTAAGGAAACTTTACCTTGAGCATCTTTCTATATATCTCATTTTCCTCAGTGTACTTGGAAAAATTTGGCTTGATGACAAATAGATGCTTCACTTCATGCTCTAGGAAGAACATATTTTCTAAAGTATCATATAATACTTTCCTTGTTGCCAATGCTTTGAATCCTGAAGTGCTTGCCTGTTCACTGAACAATTTCTCTAGTTTTTCAATATAATCCACTTGGGTCATAAGTTTGTCATTGATTACCCTGGGATTGGGAAGGCCTTTACTTATCAAAATTTGAAGCTTTGCCATGAATATGTCAATACCAACTTGTAAGTCATGGCACTATTTCTCTAAGTTAAGCATAAGGTTTCTTTTGGAGAGAACCTTTCTGATTTTAAGGATGGTTTTTGTTCTGTCTTCCACACCAAGTTCATCTAGTTCATACCTATTCTTGCTATTCAAGAAATGGATGAGTTGATTAGCTTCCTCAGGCTGGTCTCCTAGGTCTTCATTTACCTTCTGTATTGCTTCGGTGGCCTCTTTCACCAGTTTTGCTTGCTTGAATATTACTTGAATTGATGGCCAAATATCATTGACAAAGTCAATGATATTGGCCCAGAGCATCTTCTTAATTTCTCCTAGTGGATTTTGCAATGTTAAATTTTTTTCAAGGAATTTTATCCTTTCACCTATCCTTAGGGATTTTTGTGCTTCTTCTTTCTACTGTATTTGGGCAAGTTGACAATTAGTTTCTAAGCTTGTCACTTTCTCCTTAAGCCTTTTTAACTTTGTAGCTTGGATGGACATTTCTTCCATGGATTTCACTAACTCTGTTGTTTTCTCTATTGAAGTACTTGTAGTTGTAACCTCTGTTGTGACCAGTAGTGCTATAGCAGGTAGAGCTGTTGGTGCTAAAGAAGCTGCCAATGTTGAAGGGACTGCAGTTGTTACTATGGGAATGGCAGCTACGGAGGTGGTGGGAAATTCATTTTGTTTGGACTGAATCATTTTGTCCAATTCTTTCTCTATTTCTTTCAGCTGATCATTTAACTTAAGGACTAAGTCCATAAGCTCTTCTTGTTCCTTCTGAGCCTCTAAGACTTCTGCTGTTTGTGGATGATGAAGATGTGGAATTTTGAGCTGTTTTTTCAAAGCAGCTATGTCATCATTCTTCTTTTTAATTAACCTTTCTACAGCTTTCACATCTTTGGGATCATGTCCCAACTTTATGATTAAGTCCTCCAAGGAATTGATTCTGGTACCTTTGGCTTCTGAGGAGGCCTTTTCTAGTTGAAACTGTGTTGATATATTATTCAGTGAATTCTGTAACTGGTGGGCTGCAATGGCTTTGCTTGTCAACATGGAATATACCATCTCTCCTGTCTGTTTATGCAATTCAATCTGGTCAATAGGATGTATGTCCTTTGCTAGCACTTCAAAATTTGCCTTCTGGTAGTCAGCTGCTGATCTCGGTTGCTGAGTGGTGGGCTTTAGGAAAGTCATATGCATTTTTCCTTCTTTCACATCAAAGGCTGACATAAGCCTTGTTTTGTTGGTGGGAGCCATTTTGAGGTACTGTGAATAGCTTTGGGATTTTAACTTTTCATTCCTGGCCTTTATTTCCTTGTACTTTTCTCTGATATCCTGGTCTTGCTCAATTGGAATCCTTGATGAGGACACTTCCACACTTTACTATTTTTCCAACATCTGGGCATGTAATGTGGAAGGTTCTTGTGTTCCTCCATAGGGAGTAGCATGTCTGATCCCTTCTCTTTTTGTGCTTGTGGCTCCAACTGTTTCTTTTGTGAATTCTTACTCGAAGAAAGGATTTATCCTTTGCCTTTTGACATATGTTTGTGAAATGGCTCTGCCTGAGGGAGTGGCCTCCTCCCCGTCTCTTTTGAGGTTTCTCTCCTCATTGAGAGGAGTCTGCATGATAGGGGGAGTACTCATAATGTACTCTGGCAGTCTGGTTTGAGTCAGTTCTTCTAATAGGTCTGGTTGTTTTGACTCTTCTTGAACCTGGGGTTCTTCTTCTGCTTGTTGTTCACTGTGTGCCTGTGATTCCCTTTGAGCTTGGGACTCTTCTGGTACCTATATGAAAGAATCTTGACCAAGTCTCCTCTCTAGATCAATTAATGCATTTTCAATAGCAACTTCAGTGCTATCTCCGTCTACTAGAGTATTCTCCGACCATTCCAACTGATTTGCATATTGTTCTATCTCAGGGATTCTGTGGTGGATATAAGGAGAAAACTTGTTTTTCTATCTTCTACTACAGATGAAATCAAAGGGGTCATATCTCCATATGAAGATTTGTTTCAGTTTGAGCATTTGAAGGATTTCTTTTGCTTCTTTTCTAGCTTCTCGATTATTGCACACAAAGGGACCTAGTTGATCTTTGATTTTGAGTTGAGCCTTCTTTTTGGATTTCACAAAAATGTACCTCATCTGAGTTGATTATCTGTTTGTACTACTCCAGAGAAAATAATCTCATCGGGAGGTATCTAGGTAACTTGTATGGTGCTAAATCATAGCCATAGATCCTAATTTCAGTGTGATTTTGGTACAAGTACCAATCTCCCACTTTGTGTTGTTTTGAAAGTTGTAGGATCATCCTGATATCTGAACTAATCCTTGGAGGAGGACTTCCTAGTAGCATGGTCACTACAGGATATAAAAAAAGATCTATGAAGTCTATGTATGGATATGGTGATTCATATTTGTGGATCAAAGGAGTCCAAAAGACTACTGACCTAGGGTTGCCTCTGGTATCAAGATTTTGAAGAGTAAATGGGAATTTATCAGCTTGATAATATAAGAAAAGGTGGTACAATAATGAGGAGTACTTAATACTCTTTCATTGTTCATCCTCAAGAATTG
Organism: Pinus tabuliformis; assembly: GCA_031772625.1. Classification (NCBI taxonomy): domain Eukaryota; kingdom Viridiplantae; phylum Streptophyta; class Pinopsida; order Pinales; family Pinaceae; genus Pinus; species Pinus tabuliformis. The sequence goes on along the minus strand of CM062816.1, from coordinate 322,018,665 downwards.
ATCATGCATTTTATCTACTATGTACTTGGCATAATCATACATGACAACAGGGGGTTGTCTTGGAGTGAAGATAGACATGAAGGCTAGAATGATTTCATCAACATACTCACTTGTAGTATGGCATAAGACACTAGATATCATTGACACAATGTCTTGGACAAGTTTAGAAAATATGGTCCACATGTATGGGGGAGGATCCTTTGGAATGTGTTTCTCTTCCACAATAAAGGTTTGGAATACTTCAGCAAGTCTAGCAGGGGTAATCTTGGGGAATTTGTCAAGAAGGTCTCCAATGGAAATAGGGGCCAGATTTTGTCCTAGTTGCAATTGAAGCATTTCATTGATGGATTCAGCAGTGATGGTGAAGAGTACATCCTGGTTTGGAGACATCACTGCTCTTAGACTGGGGCTGTAATTGGTATGGAAATAATGAACAATTTTAGGGAAGATATGCACTTTTGGGAATTGGTACTTGGGCAAATTGGATTCCCAAAGCCCAATTTGGTCAGTTTGGTTCAGGTATAGGTCCCTGTACTGAAAGTATAGTTTAATAGGGGATTCATAGACAACAATGTCCTTGATTTGGAAATCTTTGTCCACCAAAGGGAGATGGTCTAAATCCAGATGTGGAGTGGTAATTGGACGGACATCCATTGAAACTGGAGTGGCCATTCTTAGTTCTTGTGGATTTAAGAATGGGGAAAAGGGGTTTTCAGTTAAATTGGGGGAAAATTGGTTCAATTCAGAGTAGTTTGGGGTTGCTGGGAAATTCTTTCACTTAATTACTTGATAACTTAAAGCAATTGAGTAACAGGTTTGGGAATGAGACAGGGTTTCTTAGTGAATTCAAATAAATACCTGGTTTTTGGCACTGAATGGGTCGATGGATGACTGTGTACAGTTGCAGGAGGTGTAGGTGACTGAAGGGTGGACTGGAAGTTTCAGCAGCTTCTGCAGGTTGGCAGTTGGACGTGGGTTGACAGTTGCACGTAGTATATCACTTGCATGGAGTTCTGAGCGTCATTTTCACGATAAAACCAACAAATATTGAGTTTTTTAGTTTTATTCGTGAAGCCAATTGTTGGTGGGCACATGGGTAAAAAAGGTACATTTGGATTTTAGTGGGAGATGGGATGTTTTGTCGTGTAGTGGGAGGCAGTAAGCGGATTTGATCGCACAACTTTTTTGGCTAGAGTGGTTTCAACGGGAGGCCGCTTGATGCCACTTATTGGGCGCCACATAGCTTTGGGACCCAAAAGAAAACTGCCCATATCAGGTGAGTAAAGGTCGGGCTTCGGAGGCCGCCCGATATGATCATCTGTCGTTGGATTAACGGGAGCCGATCATACAGTGATTTCATTGGCAAGGTCAATTATTATTTAACTGCAGATCAATTAATTAATTTTTTTTATCAGGATAGGGGTTTTATAAAGTTTATGTTTCAAACTTTTGGGGCTGGGTATTAATATAAGGGTTTTATTTATAACTATATATGGGAAGGGTTATATTTCTTTTTTGGGATTTAATATATATATATATATATATATATATATATATATATATATATATATATATATATATATATATATATATATATATATATATATATATATATATATATATATATATATATATATATATATATATATATATATAAGTTAGAAATTAATGTGGAAACGAAAGTGCTAAGTGTAATGTTGTTTATTTTATTATTGTCATAACACGTTATACTTAGGCTTGAAGTGTTTTTTGGGTTTTTTGAAGAAATTGGGTTTTTCAATGGGAGGTGATCACTTTTTCTAAGGTTTTATCCTTAGAGAAAGGGGTTTATTAGGGAAAAATGAATTTTCCTTAGGAAAATGATGTTTTTTCTTAGGAAAAGGGATTTGTTGGGGAATATGAGTGAATTTGAAGGGGGTGAATGTTTATGAGGGGTCTTTTAGTACTTAGGACCTATAAGTCATTGGGCTGAGGGTCCGATCCCTCTAGAAGTCAGAGAAATTCTCTGAGCCCCTTTGGCTTAAGATTTTGGGTACTTAAGACTTTTTATTGGAAATTAGTTAAGTGAAAAGTGTAATGAGTGAGGGCAGTTAATTAAGTTTGAATTTTTGGGCTTGATGCATGTCCAATTTTCATCCATACTTAGAACTTTCATGATGAAGGTGATCAATATGCTTTTATCTAACAATCATCACAATTCTGCAACCTTTCTTCTACTTACCCACCTACTCATCCTACCATTTTTACTTCTTTTTATTAGGGTGCACTTAAACTGGAAAACCCTTATCAAAACACTTTCTTTTTCGTTTACAATAGTAATCTAAATAAGTCTAACCTTATTACATCCAAGGGCTTAGATTAAACAACTGAGCTCCTTTTTATTTACTCTACCTAATCTAATTATCTGCCAGGATTAAACTGTTTGGTCAGATTTTATTCTCTATCTATAAGCATAAAATTGAAAGCATGAAATAGTCAAGTTTAAACACTTTGACTATCATGGATTGTGGCAAATGTAACAAGTTGCACACAATCATTTATTCAACATCAAAAGTAACTAGGAGTGGCATTTTGACTTGCACACTTTCATGGTCTTTTCTTTTCTTGGGGTTCATTTTTTCATCTTTTTGACTTTTTTATTCTTTTTGTCCTTTGATTTTTCTTTTAGGACATACCCTCTTTAGATTTTTTATTTATTTTTTTAAATATGGAAAACATTTACAGAAAGCAAAGATATGTACATATTACAGGTTTAATCTCAGGCATTCAAAAATTATGACTCCTATTTGGTATAGGAACCTAACATAATAGTCATATAGTCGATGAAGAGTCATGAGGGTAGATGAACTGTCATAAAGGGGAGTGGCAAGGGTCACCCCACCCTTTGTTATAAATAGAACCTCATAACTCATTTTAAAATCTTTTTGGTCATCCAAGCTTTGATAGGAGTATCTTAGAGAAATCTTGGATAGTATTGTAATGAGCCTTGGCCTCTCCACTGCACAAAGCTAATACATCTCTTTGGAGGAGCAGGTAGTTGTGGTTGTAACATTCTACTATTGAAACTAGTGGTTTGACATGGATGTATTGTATGACGGGAACTTACACTTCTTAATATAACAAGAGCTAGCATGTTTCATGCATATGTTTTACTGTATTCTACACTATCTGGTTTACTCTAAATGATATATGTATTGGTTTTCTTACACATGCATGTATAGTTATTTGTGTATGTATGTATGAATCTTTTTGAAATGTGTTGTTGGTTTAACCATCACTTTGGATTGCTTGCTAACTTGCCTTCCATGTTGTGATGCATCTTCGCTCGTGTGTTCCCTTCTTAACTGTGTGTTATCATAGGTTTCCAAGGGGTGCACTCCTCTAAACCGTCATGTGTTATAATGTCTCATGCACCTTCCTTGTCTCACTATAGCTGTCACACCCTTGCTACCAACAAAGTTATCCTACTTTCCTCTATGCAAAATTATGGTCAAGGCATTACTGTATGACCCACTGCTGGAAGTCCTACACCAAACAGTTTGAGGTCTAATTGGGAATTCTTACTGGGGAGATCCCCTTACATGTTGGCGGTTCCAACACCGTCAACAGAGCCATTAACAAAATCTATCATAAGCCATGCTTATAACCAGCATGTAACCAACAGAATAAAAAAAGTAGAACATCCATAAAAACCACATATTGAAAAGTAAATTTACTCATTAAATACCAAAGGAAAACATGCTCTTATTAATGTATGCATAGGCAAACCAAGTCAGGTACTTCGATGAACCACCTATCTATAGATTGGGTTGAATCAAACCTTTCTTTCAACCAATGAACCCCATGCCATATTCCAAGCATGAATGTGGGACTCACAACAAAACCATACAGGGTTTCCTTAGGCTTTATCCTATATCCCACCAAGGGATTCCTAGGCACAAAGCCCTCATTAATACAACCAGGATTTACCAAAATTCCACCAGTTCACAAGGCCCTAAACAACCATGGATGCCTCTAGATCTCTCCACATAAGGCATGAGTAATTTATCCATCTGCACCTCTTGGCTTTACCATATATCCCGCCATTCACCAGTCGAGGATTCATAGGCCCAACGAGGCTCCACCCTCTAGGCGTTACCGTATATCCCACCATTCACTGGTCGAGGATTCCTAGGCCTTCCGAGGGCATACATAATCAGGCTTTACCACAGTCCCACCTTCATCAGTCCATGGATTCCTAGGCCTTGTGTTTCTTCCCTGAGACCACCCTACTCAGTTTCAAAACCATCTAGCAATCCAACTCAACTTAAAAAGTAGAACCCCCTCACACCATGACTATCCAGAAATAGAGAAGTAAAGCTAAAAACTGCTGTCATACCTAGAAAAACCCATGCCAAATACAACAAGAGAACCAAAAACACACATGCATGTACCATGCATGCCAAAACTAGAAAGGAAATCATACATGCAACTCAACACCTGCAAGTAATCTCATTGTAGCTGCTTGAATCCTGCTATTACTTGCTTGATCCTTAATTCCTCTTGCTTTATTTTCCTTCCTTTTCCTTCTTTCTGCCAATTCTAGAGTGCTCCAATAATACTCTAAGTGTCCAAGAGTATGAGAGAGAGAGAGAGAGAGCTCCAAAACTGAATTGACAAAAGGTTGTGAACTGATCCTCAGAAGCCTTTTTATTAATGAGGCCTCCATTTTCTTCATTTTCCATTATTTTCCTTCATTTTCCTCCTCACATGAAACTTGTTACCTTTGGAGTTGTCTATAGTGTGACCTTTTGGAGTTTCTAGTGCCAGAATCCGGTGGAAAAATTTGAGGTGAAATCTTGATTTGTGTTATTTAAACTAGTGTTTTGACTATATATATGGATTCAACACCATGAAAAACCCCTAGGGGACTTCTATTGTGCATGGTTTACCCATCAATTGTGATTTCAATGAATTCTTGCTAGATTTTAGAGAAATTAGACCAGAAAAACCCACCTGAAAAGCTTCCAAAATGTTGCAATAAAGACAATTTCGTTACCTTTCACCTTCCTTTTCTCCTAATTTCCATTATTTTCATAAATACAATGCCAATTATTGCCTCTTGCCTTTCCAAAGACTTTTTTCCTTTTCCTTTGTCAATTTCCCTAGCCAATAAACCAAATGAATACCCACACTTGGATGTGTTTCCCAAAATTAAGCTTGGAACAAGTGTCTCATAGCCTTCGTTATTATTTTTCCTTTATTAACTTTATTACATGGAATTTTGACCGAGGCTATTATAGAACCCTTCCCCTTGGGGGAACATCATCCTCCATGTTCAATGACATTTACAACCAACAAGACTGTTGTAAGGAAAACATACTACCCATGGAGATTTATAACTTAGCTCGATACAATATTTACAATGATCATCCTGCTGAGAAGAAAAAGAACATGAGGAACATAACAACATGACAACCATAACGACATGACACCCATACTACTTATTGGAGATTTATAACACAACTCATTTTGCTATTTACATCCATATATATATATATATATATATATATATATATATATATATATATATATATATATAGACCCAAAAATCACACCGAAACATATGCCAAAAAAGTTTGCTCAACTAGCCAATAGAGAAGGATACATAGCCGGCATCTAATATGACATCTCCCATGTAGCTTCATCAAGCCCAAAGTGCTTCCAATCTTCTTTAACCTACTTGATTTCTTGGTTCCAGAGCATGACCATCTTTCACTGCAAAATACACATAGGTTTTGGATGGAATTCTCCATCTGGCTCCACCTGCAATACAAACTAGTCAATCATATGATCAACATATTTAACATACTTTTTAAGAAATGACACATGGAAAACATCATGGAATTTCACTGCCAGATGCAGTGCAAGTCGATAGGATACTGTTCGAATCCTTTCAAGAATCTTGAAAGGTCCACAAAACCGAGCTACTAGCTTGGCACAGGATCCAATCCTCAAGGAGCTCTGCTTGGGCTTGATACACAAGTACACCTGTTCCCCAACCTGAAAATCCTTAAACAACCTGTTCTGATTTGCATAACTTTTCTATTTTTCATGTGCTACTTTTAGGTTCTTCTTGATTACCTGCATTTCCTATTCCATCTTTGCCAGGTCCTATCAACACCTTGTTCACTAGATCACTCCAACTGATGGGAGTATTACAAGTCCACCCATATAGTGCCTTGAACAGACTCATCCTTGGTGACTCATGATACCCATTGTTGTAAGAAAACTCAAACAATGAATGGTACTCCTCCCATCTCCTCTGCTAATGCATCACATACATCCTCAACATGTCTTTCAATATCTCATTGACCCTCTCTATCTATCCATCTATCTACTGATGATAAGTTGTGTTGAAGGCGAACTTTGTACCCAAACCCGCAAATAATTATTTCCATAATCTAGAAGTGAAATTAGCATCCATGTCTGACACAATCTTCCTTGGAACACCATGCAACCTCGCTACATCTATGATGAAGACTTGCGCTACATCACTAGTTGAATAGGTAGAGTTCACTTGAATGAAGTGCACTACCTTTATCAACCTCTCCACCACAACCATGATGGAATCGTGCTGTCTAGATGTTCTCAATAAACCTGTGATGAAATCCATGGAAATGAGCTCCCATTTCCACTCTAGAATCAGAATTAGTTGTGTTATAGGAGGCCACGGGCAATCCCATTCCCTATGCAGACTTGAATTTATACTAAAAAAAAGTATCTCAAAATCCATACGCGACTCTTCCCATACTAAATCATGTACATACATGTGTCCCATAACATTATACCTATGTATATCTTTTAAAATATGAAAAAATAAAATAAAATTCTATTTTTGGGTCTGGTTTATGGATTTTACTGAGATCCCACCGACAGGATCCCGTGAACTAACTGAAATAACCAATTTAAGGTGGTATATATACACCCCTTGGGTATGCCTAATTCATACAAGAATAAGGATATGGACACTATACTCGATTTATCCTAGATCAAGTCTTCTTTTCCCATGCCTACTACACTCCTAGTCTTTAAGAAACCGTGGTTTCCTTTGCATAGATTCTCAACATCCTTATCTAACATCTACTTGCACTTATTAGATAGGTTGTCTTCATGGCTTAGGTTGGATGGATCTAGAGGAAGGATTTGTCAGTTCCTTTGGCCTGGATCAAGTTGTATATTTCCTGTACTTATTGTTAATCAATGAAGAACCTCTTGTATTGTTCCTGATATATGTTATCATCTTATGAATGATAGTTTATATGTTTATGTGTGATGATCTAACATGTTACTAGGTATGCACATTGAATTATCCATTATTTATATGCTTCTATGATTTCTGTGCGGGTCTACCCATATTGGAGGAAGCAAAGGGTTTGGACCCTACGGGAACATCTTCAAATGTAGGACCCCTTGAGTATGTCTCCAAATCCAAACTTTATAATTTGTATGTTTGGCATGCTTGTTTGAGTGCTCTTCGTTGATTATCTTACCCTTCTTTGTCGAGGCTTTCAAACCTTACTTTAGGGAACTTTTCCCGCCAACAGAATTGGCGACTTCGTTGGGGACTACCATTAAGTATTTCCTAGAAGGGTTGTTTTTCTTTGATCTAGGTTTCATTTGTTGTTTCTTGGTTTTTCTATCCTTCTTGAGTCTTAAGTAATTTGTTCATTTAGCTTGATATTTTAGATTTGGACTTTATTTTTATTTTTTCCTTAGTTTTCCATTTATACACACTTTTTCTTATAAACAATCGTGTATATATGAAGTTTCTTCCAAAGAAACCTGTGTATACGTGTGTTTCTTCAAACACAGTCGCGTATACAAGTGACACTGTATTTAAACAGTCTCATATAAATCTTGATTTTTTTTTCATTTGTATCTTTTACTAAGGTCTTGATCAAGTTTCTTTATGATTTCTTGATGTTTATGAAGCTTGGAATCACCTTGATGTCTATTGTTGTTGGTGTCTTTCATCTTGTTTAAGAAATACCTATGTCAACCTAGGGTTTGTAGTTTTTCAGGATTTTTTGGTTTGAAGTTCGGTTCCATATATTCTTTGTGAAGTGTCTAATTGTTATGTGCTTCTGGAATAGGTCTTGTTGCTTGTTGATAGCCCAATCTTTTGATTTTATTATTTTGCAACTTGACAGTTGGCATCTTTTTTCTTTCTCTTCCTTGTTTTCGAAAAGAGCTTGTGATTCTTGGATCAATGAGAGATTTTAGTTCTTTGGAATCATTCTGATTTTCATAGTCTTTTGTATATTTTTGGCCAAATCATTTGAAGTGATTAAGTGTCTTATTCTTCTCTAGTATTTTATCTTTGTGATTATTGGTGACTAGTGGAATTTGAGTATTTTTCATGTTTTTAGTCTTGAAATTGTTGCTTGTTTTTCCTTTCTAAAATTTTTTGGTTCTTTCAATCTTTAAAAGAAAAAGAAAAACATTTTCTTTGTGTTTCTTTTATTTATTTTTGGATTTGTAGTCTTTTGAGTTTTTGGCAAATGTGTGAATTCTTGTTTTAAAGATTAAGAGTTTTTTTTCTTTGAGGAGTGTTTTTTCTTTTGGAATTTTCTTCTCCTTGTTTGTTGAATTGGCCTTTTCTTTTGTGATCACATGTGTTCATATTTGAGCCTTTCTTTGAACCTTGCATTTACGTTCTAGTGTGCATTAGGGTAGATGCATTTTAGACATCATTTAGCCTTTTGTGGTAGGTTTTGAATGTGAGAGTGCTTAAAAGAAAAAGAAAAAGAGTTTTTCTTTATTAAGTTTCTTATATAACCTTTGTAGAAATCAATTTTCATCGAAGAAAAAGAGTTGCATTTTTATGTAGCTTAGGTTTTATATTGAATTATATTCATGTCATAACACCATGAGTTACACTTCCATTTCCCTATGTCTCAAATAACAACCAACTAAAATGAGCACTTAAAATTAAAATGAACTAGACTTTTTCTTTTTGTCATAGTAACATCAACTAGTCTAGGGAATTTAGGGCCTTGGAATAGGTGTCTGGAAAGTAAACTCTCCAAGGCCACTTAAATTGAAAGTATAGAAGTTTATTAATGAGGGGAAATCTAGTGTCATTAGGTTTTCTAGGAAATATCCTCTAACATAGGAGTCAAGCACGAGGACATGTGAAGATAAGGAAAGAGAGATACCCCCTCTCATACTTGTTGGATCGCGTGCCCACAACTATTATGCCCGACTTCTGATCACAAGTTGGTGACCTTAGTTACCTTTCCTAGGGACCACATAGGTTACTGTAGAGGGGAATTCCCATGGTACTTGAGGTAGACGTTGTATCACTTTCATAGTACGTTTGGAGGGTTCCCTTGCGAAGCTTGGGTACTTGAACTTGAAAAGGTTATTTTCTAGAGGTTAGCATAACTATTTCTAATACCTTCGCTAGTAGGTTTGGGTCCTTATCAATTCAAAATGCCTTTGGGAGGTTCTTATATTTGCTTTCTTGTATTTTGGTGCCCAATCCTAACCACCTGGAGAAGAAATAGTTGGGAGTTGTTTGCTTGGTTGTATCTTTAGGACTTTATAGTGGAGCGCTCTTTACTCTTTGTATTTAGTTGCCTTTAGGTGGATTTTGTCTTGTCACTTTTGGACCATTGATTCTGAGTGACTGACCAACCATTCCATTGGTCTTGAAAGGATTTTGATATTTCTCTTGAAATTATGGAGTTTCCTCCTTAAGGGAAAAGGTTTGATTATGCATATCTCTTCCTTGAAAAATAATTTGAACATTCCTGTAAGGGAAGTATTTGCGTATAAGCTGGGTATGGCCAATATTCCTATGGATGCCAACCAAGGGACCCCTCCAAAAGGGGATCCTTGTGCTTTTCCTTTATTTGGAAACATTGGTACCCCCTTGATTTCCACTTTGAATATTCCTAGAATGAATGTTGGACTATCCATTTAGCTATGGTCGACTATGAATATTCCAAATGTTCTTGAAGATTCTAAGATGAACACTTTATTTCAAGGGGATTGTAACAACCCTAGTGAAAGGTTCATGTAATAAAATTTAATAAAGGAAAAATAAGATCACGGTTAAGGGACATGTATTTGAAGCTGAATGTTGGGCAAAGATATCATAGTGGGCATCACTATATGTGTTTATGCCTAAGTAATTTGGCAAAGGCAAAGGCAAAGGCATTAAAAGGTAAAAAGGCATTTTTGGCACATTTGTTTATGAAAATAAAGAAAATTAGGAGAAAAGTAAGGTGAAAGGTCACAGGTTGCATATGAGGAGGAAAATGAAGGAAAATAATGGAAAATGAAGAAAATAGAGGCCTCATTAATAAAAAGGCTTCTAAGGATCAGTTGGTAAACTTTTGTCAGTTCAATTTTAGAGCTCTCTCATTATTCTCTCTCTCTCTCTCTCACTCTTGGTCACCTAGAGTTTTCTTGGAGCACTCTAGCTTTGGATCAAGGAAGGAAAAGCAAGAAAAGGGAAAGGAAGGAAAACAAATATCAAGTAAGGAAGAGCAGGATCAAGGAGCTTCAACAGGAATACTTGCAGATAACATATTGAATGTGTGATTTCCTAGCTAGTTTTTACATGCATGGATTTTCATGTTGGTGTATGGTTCTCTTGCTATTGGTGGCATGGTTTTTCCAGGTTATGACAGTGGTTTTCAGTCTAGCCTTACCTTTTATGGATTCCAAGGTGTGTTGGGATGTTTATCTTGGTTTTAAGCTTTGGATTTGCAGGATGGATTTTGGAATACGAGGTGGAGGTGGTCTCAAGGTTTATTCCCAAAGGCCTAGAAATCCCTTGACCAGTTTTGGCGGGATACACGGTAAAGCCTAAGGGAGGAGTCTCGATTTAGGACCTAGTGATATAAATTTGGATTGTGGTAAAGATTGAGAGACTGGTCTTGGTTTAGGGTCTACTGATATGGGATTGGATTGTGGTAAATCTTAAGAGACAAGGAGACAAAAAATTCCTCAAGGATAGTGATGTTTTTTGGATGGCATTCTAAGCTTGGTTTGATTTTGTGATCAGAGCACTGGTTTTGGTGTGATCACGGTTTGGTGAGGGTGGAGGTGGTTTAACCTCTGGATTTGCTTGATTGTTTTTGGATTGGTTTATCCATGACATCCCACATTCATGCTTGGACTATGGCACAGGGGTGACTGGTAGAAAGAAAGATTTGGTTCAGTTATGTCTAAAGTCGGGTGGTATGTGGAAGTCTCGAACCTCATTGGATTTTCCTATGATTAATGAAAGATAAGTTATCTTACTTTTGTACTTGTTTATATGTGGTTTCAATGGCTATTATATATCTGTTATTTCCATGGTTTTATGCTGGTTATAAGCATGATTAATTAACTAGTTCATGTCATGGTTATTTCATGTATTTACTTGTAATTGTTAAAATGGTGGATGCAAGACTTAATTGATGTCATAACAGTTTAAGGGATATGGTGGTGATCCTTTTTATCGTGTTTCAAAAGAGTTTTCAGTCATTCATGATCTGTCTTATATCTTTGACCTGTAGGTTGCATTGATACCAAGTGTTTGACAAAATGTTAGTCCCAATTGAGGAGTACGGAAGTTGATTTTTGGTTTATTAGTCTTATCATCATGTCTTTCATGGATTTTGGAAGCTACAACAATTTATAGGTAGTGGATGGAATTTTGGACTAGAAAAGTGCCTTAAATTTCATGGAAGTTGGCATAGGTCTACTGGGAAAAGTCCCTGGACATAGGCATGCAAGCCTATGAGAGTGTCCAGAGGTCCTTGGACGTTGGCATTCCCATAGCATGAGAGGGTTAAAAGGTCAAGAGGTCTAAATAGCTAGTGAGACCCAGGGGTAGGATGCCTGAGTGGCTGGGATGTCTCCTATGTGTGTTGTCGCTGATGTAGGAGGTATGGTTGATGTGTTTCCATTAATTTCACCAAGGAGGTTGAATCATATCATAGTACCCTCTCATCACATATTTACCCTGATTGGCCAGTTACTTGGGTAGATGTTGGAGGAGGGTAGTTATAGATTGGTACCAGAGTGTGGTTGCACCCTCCTTGGGTTAATGTGTTTGTCATGCATTCATGTCGGTTTCACTTGTGCCAGTCATCCTTGAATTCTTTTTGCATATGCATGGTGTTGGTCATGGTCATAGTGATGTCGCTATGGGAATGAGGATGTCTTTGTGTGAAGTGTGTTGTAATGAGTGTATAATTGGTTACATGTTGTTTATTCTTGTGTATTTTCAGTGTACGTTGGTATGGTTGTTTTTTCATGCATGAGGTCATGGTATGTGTAGTTGATATGTTCATGCATTGATGACTAGACTCTAGATAGAATGGTGAACATATGGTTACATGGCTATGTGTTATATTTTATATGTTGTCGTGATCATATCGTACATGTATCATGGTGATTTGTTGATCTTGTAGACAAGGTATCCTCCCCAAAGTATACTGAGGTACGTTGAATTATTGTGATTTGGTTTCGCTGACATAGTATGCCTTGTAGGAAAGAGATCAAAATGGCTAGCAAGATGGTAGACTACATAGACTCTCCCTATGAATCAGATGAGCATTTTGGTGTTGGGAACTCTTCTGAATTAGCAGATACATTGAGAAGTTTAAAGGAAGAAACAAGGAGTTGTAAGGCAGACACTAAAAAAATCATGTAGGCACAAGAGAAACAAGCGGAGGTTAATGCAATACCAATTTATAGTTTGTTAGAATTGTAGCAACAGGGACTACTCCAGATCAACCATGAGCAGGAGGATAGAACTAATGGAGCATATGGAAGTAGGTCTTATGGTGGTCATAGGTTAGATAGAGATGACACAATTATAGATGGAAGGTTTTTGGACACTCTGGATAGGAGAGGTGATGGACACAGATACTATTCTAGTTTTGGTTCTGACAGGCATCATGATCATCATCGTTATCATCATTATAGGAGGAGTGATAGGAGATGTAGAAATTCCCACCTGTAGATCACCTGATAATGCAATGTACTAAAGAAAAACACTTGATCTACTTCTACAAACAATTTAGCAGAAGCTTAATCAAGCATGAGAAACATCAATAAGAACACATATAACTGATATGGAGAAACCAATCACGCATAACACATAAGAATTTACCCGGGGAAAGCCTCAGCCTAAAATCCCAACTCTATATTATCATACAAGTGGAAATATAGCCAGTATTGCAAAAAGAATCAGCTCAAAAGCTATCTTTCTCTCTCTGTAATACCTTTGCTACTCATAGACAGTCAAAGGCTTCTATCTAACCTTTGGTCTGCCCTCCAAGCCTCCTATTTCTTTTCACAATTTTGATTAGGGTCCAGTGCAGCCACTTGTGTGAATTGGCCTCTTCACACACTCACTAACCTCTGATCCAACTACACAGTCCTAAAGGAGATAAATCCTCATCATGGATGAGCTTCCTTTATAGGAAAAATATTCATCCAACTAATAGTACACTGTCCCTTCTCTAATCTCAACTGGGTCTCTATCTGAACTGACATGCATGAGTTATCCATGAGTGAATACTTACTTACCTGAATTACAGTAGTTACATGCATGCAAGCATTAACTAACTGAACTCTCATTAATTTAAAAAACTGTTAAATTAATCTAATTGGACTTGACTCAGTTAACTGAGCCAACTAATTACAACTCAATATTACAACTCATCCTTATCTCTTTAACTGATGGATAAATTCCTCAATTAATAGAGAAACTGTTGCATGTCCTCACATAGACTTCAAGTTTGATTTTCCTTAACTAATTAACTCAAGATGAATTAATTAATTTATTTTCAAACTGCCGTTAATATCGAATTCGAATTTTAATTCCTATTTTTAGTCCAGGGACTGACTAAAATAGGAATCCATCCTAAACTGCTAAAAATAGAATGCTATTTTTAGCACTTCCATTTTTCATTCCCTATTGCCCAATCCAGCACTGGTACCCAAACTTCTATTTTTAGCAGTGCTATATTTATCAGTTCTATTTTTAGCATTTCTTGTTGCCATTTTTCAACACTCCCTCTCAATAAGAAAGGATTCAACTCGAACCTAATCCTGTACCTCTGGAATGTTCTGCATGCAACACATCTAACAAGTGTGGTTGCTCCAGCAACTCTCGGAACAAAAATAAACTCCCCACTGACCTCTCTGTTGGGATAGAAACATACTTTGATGTTGAAGCTCTACCTGCTGCTGACAAGTGCTCCCTCTCTGACCTCTGAGCTTCTACAACACTCCATGCATCTCGCACCGTTGCACACCTCTCTATGCCATCCTGCAGTAGTGCAACACTCCTGTGCCTCTTGCATTGTTGCAGCCTACTAGCTCTACATAGTCCTGGGAATCCTGCACTGTAGCTCTCTCTACCACTCCATCTGCATCTGTCTCTATCCAATCAGCCAGGCCTACTACTCCTCATCAGGGCTCCTGTAGCAAAGTCGAATCAAAGAGGTTGGGTACCTCAAGGATCCTGCCCCTCCTCCTTGGGACGATCACTCCACATTACCCCACCTCCTACCTGGAGGTATGGCTGCATGTGATCCCTCAGCCCACCTGGCTCGAAGTTTCCCCCTACTAGAGGTCTCTGCATGAGTAGATTTCTCTATTCGATCTCCTCTCAGCTTCTCTAGTTGTGGCTGCTCCACAATCTCCTGAAGCTGCTTCACTAATCGTGGCTCCTCCACAATCGTCTGAGACTTCTTCTGGTGCTGCATGTTGAGAGGTAATTTACTCTCCCTCTCAACCACCAAGTATCTAACCTTTTCCTTGCTCCTCAAGGCGTTGCATGCATCTTGTACCTCAAGTGCATACAGGTTCTTGGCTAGCACACCAATATGTTTCCACTTTCCCGCCCTCACGAAATTTTATGGGAAAAGAGCTGATTTTAAATCAGCGATATCTCCCTCATCCGAACTTCGATTCAGCTGATTGTTTTTTTTAATTTGGGTATTTTTCCACAAGGAATCCAAATCTGCTATTTGTTTCTAAAAATTTTGTACAGAAATTTTTAGATCTGATCTGCAAAATCTCAGCCCAAAACTCAAAACTTTGAAATCTCCTCTCAGTATATTGTTCTGTCCTTTGATCACCTTTGGTCCGATACCATGTAGAAATTCCCACCTGTAGATCACCTGATAATGCAATGTACTAAAGCAAAACACTTGATATACTTCTACAAACAATTTAGCAGAAGCTTAATCGAGCATGAGCAACATTAATAAGCACATATAACTAATATGGAGAAATCAATCACACATAACACAGAAAAAATTACTCGGGGAAAGCATCAGCCTAAAATCCCAACTCTGTATTATCATACAAGTGGAAATATAGCCAGTATTACAAAAAGAATCATCTCAAAAGCTATCCTACTCTCTTTGCAATACCTCTGCTACTCATAGATAGTTAAAGGCCTCTATCTAACCTCTGGTCTACCCTCCAAGCCTCCTATTTCTTTGCGCAATTTTGATTGGGGTCCAGTGCAGCCACTTGTGTGAATTGGCCTCTTCACACACTCACTAACCTCTGATCCAACTATGCAGTCCTGAAGGAGATAAATCCTCATCATGGATGAGCTTCCTTTATAGGAAAAATATTCATCCAACTGATAGTACACTATCCCTTCTCTGATCTCAATTGGGTCTTTGTCTGAAATGACGTGCATGAGTTATCCATGAGTGAATACATGAATGCAAGCATTAACTAACTAAACTCCCATTAATTTAACAAACTTTTAAACTAATCTAACAAGACTTGACTCAATTAACTGACCCAAGTAATTACAACTCACCCTTATCTCTTTAATTGATGGATAAATTCCTCAATTAATAGAGAAATTGTTGCATGTCCTCACATAGACTTCAAGTTTGATTTTCCTTAACTAATTAACTCAAGATGAATTAATTAATTAATTTTCAAACTGCTGTTAATATCAAATTCGAATTTTACTTCCTATTTTTAGTCCAAGGACTGACTAAAATAAGAATCCTTCCTGAACTGCTAAAAATAGAATGCTATTTTTAGCACTTCCATTTTTCATTCCCTGTTGCCCAATCTAGCATTGGTACCCAAACTGCTATTTTTAGCACTTCTATTTTTAGCATTTCTTGTTGCCATTTTTCAATAGGGGATACTTGTTGGATGATTTTAAGAAAGAAAAGACACCTACCTTTGATGGAGAGATGAATAAATCACTGGATGCAGAGGCATGGTTTCTTGGTATGAGGAAGTTCTTTAGATTGCATGAGTATTCAAAAAACATGAAAGCAAAGATAGCCACTTTCAGTCTTAAAGGTAAAGCAGATATTTGGTGGGAAGATGTGAAGATTGTTAAAGGCATACATGAGGATGATATGACTTGGCATGAGTTTGAGAGGCTCTTCAAGAAGAAGCATTTGTTAGAGAGATACTTTGATGACATAACTAAGGAATTTTATGAGTTGCGGATGGGTTCCATGACAAATGATGAGTATACTAGTAGGTTCTTGGAGTTGTTGAGATATGTTCCTTACCTCAAGGAGGAGAGGGATAAGGTTCATAGATTCAACAGTGGACTTCCAGTAGCATACAAAGACCGAATTGAGTTTGATGAGACTAGATCTTTAGAGGATACCATCTGAAATTTGAAACATTGTTAGGAGCAGTCGAAGTGAAAAGTTGAGCCTAAGCGTGACTTCAAAGGAAATGAGAAACCTAAAGGGAAATGGCCACCAAAGTGAGGAATACCTTAAGATGAAAGTGAGATATAAAATGTAGTCGCTTACAAGAGGTTCAATACAGTTGAGAAGGGACATGGAGAGAAACATGCTAGAGGTGGTGGTAGAGAACCATTGCAGTGTTGGATATATGGTAAGGATCATCATAAGAGGGATTGCCCATAGTATTAGAGTGGTGGTAGAACCTAGGTCTATAGTGCTCAGGATGCACATACAAATGGTGATGTTGGTTATAACCTTCCTCAAATCTATGTAACTGCAAACAACAGTCATGCATATCATCAAGCATCTATCATTGAGATGGATGGTAAGCTTTTTGATCAAGTAGTTTCTATTTTGATTGATCCTTGATGTAACTATAGCTATATTAATACTAACCTGGTGGATAAGTGTGGTTTGAGAAAAGAAGTGCATGCTTTTGGGTATGGATTGGTTGTACCTTCACATGACCAGAGTGGATTTCTTCGACAAGGCCATTGAGTATGTGGATGATAGTGGGGAAAATAGAACTTTGCAGGGGAAGAAGAAGCCTACATTAGTGAGGATGGTTACCGCTATGAAGGCTAAGAATAGTTGCAGAAAAGTTTGTGTGATGGTTGTAGTACATATCTAGTGACAAGAGCAAAGACATTGAGGATGTAGAAATATTCAAGAAGTACCCTGTATTGCAGAAATATCATAATGTGTTTCCAACAGAGATTCCAGAGTTATCTCCTCACAGGGAAGTGGACTTCTCTATTGAGTTGGTCCCAGGGGAAACACCATCATCGAAGGCACTTTATAGGATGAGAAATCTAGAGCTAGTAGAGTTGAAATTGCAGTTAAAGGAGATGCTTGACAAGGGATACATTATGCCAAGTTTATCGCCTTGGGCTGCACCAGTGTTGCTCGTAAAGAAGAAAGATGGTACTCTCACATTGTGCATTGATTATAGGTAGTTGAAGAAGGTAATGATTGCGAATAGGTACCCATTTGCGATGATTGATGATTTGTTGTTTTCAGTTGAAGGGAGCAACAATGTTCTCTAAGATCAACTTGAGATTGGGATACCATCATGTATGCATCAAGGAAGAGGATATATTAAAGATTGTGTTCAGGACCAGGTATGGGCATTATGAGTTTGTTGTAGTTCCATTCAGTTTGTTTAATTCTCCAACTACATTTATGTTTTTGATTAATAGTGTGTTACATCCTTATCTGGACAAGTTTGTTATTGTATTCATTGATGACATATTGGTATATTCTAAAAATGAGGAAGAACATGTCATGCATTGAGCTGTAGTGTTGAGATTTCTAAGAGAGAATTATTTGTATTCTAATGTTAGCAAGTGCAACTTCTTTCATTACCTTGGGTCTAAACAAAAAGAGGATGGCGAACCCTAGCTCCACCGTTTCCATGCCCTCGGCCGCCGTCGGCCCTCGGCTTGCTCTGTGTGAGAGGGGGTTTGAGAGATCGGCGCAAAGACTCAGGGGCTGTCTCTCTGCTGCAGAACAGCATCACGACCATGCCATATTCACCAGCTCGAACTCCATCATTGACGTCTCTTGGCCCCATGTCGCCGTTGGGTCACGGATAGCTCCGGCTGCGAAGAGATTGGAGAGATCTGGGCTGAGATCTCGGGGTCTTCACTCAAAGGCGGGCACACAAGATTTCCATACCCCGAATACTGATGCTGTAGATCTAAAAGAGCCTGCAATCCTCCTAGCCGAGAGCTTCAGGAAAGCATGGCCCCGACACCCGGCGTCCACGGTGCGACAGTGTAAGTGGGACAAGTGCCTCTATGTTAATCCCAGGGATGATATCTGCTCGGCTTATGATGCCCATTTCACCAACCAGCAGACGATGCCGAAAATCGAAGCAGACAGAAAAGCGAGCCTCGCAGTGCGGCATTTTCCCTCCGCGAGGCTCATGGTTACTTTGGTTCGGGCGCCGGATGTCAAGAGGGTGCACGACCTTCATCAGTGGTGGGCGCCGGATCTCAGAACCCAATGCACCGAATGCAGGATTAGCGAAGGATCGGAACACTTGAACCCGCCAGTTTTGCTTGCAGAGGAAAAATCCCCTCCCTATGTGCGTCAAGTGTTTGACGAAATACCTCTGGCAACTACCGCACTCTTTCACATGCAGCAGCAGTATTGCCAGGATCTGGAGCTGGCTCTACAGTACCGCAATCTCACTGTTTCAACCTCGTCTCCTCATTCAGGCAGCCGAGATCCTATTCATCTCCAGCAAGTGAATTTTCAGATTCAAATAATTCTTTTGACTGGCAAAACCATGCTCCTTGGGGTCCAGCCGTCTTTCACAGTGAGCCATCTCTCAAAGATACTTGAACAGAGGCTGGGGATCCCTTCCTCCCTTATGCGACTCCTCTTTGCAGGTAAGCAGCTTGATAACAATCTGCCTCTTTCTTTTTATAATATTGAAAGAAATGCCACAGTGATCCTATCACTTCGACTAAGGGGAGGTGCAGTTGGGCAATCCTCTGCCTCCAAAGGTTTTTCCTACAAAGATGCAGTACATGCACAGCCTGCCAAGAAGTCTGCGCAATCTGCCGAGGCTCCCAAGCCTTTCTTGGTGGACAAAATGGAGGAAACCCCTGCTATTGAAATCTCTCATCCATCTCTGGATAATCAACACCAAACATTTGCAGAAACAGCCCTCATCTGCAGATTTAATGGCCTATGGCCCCGCACGGCTGATCTATACCAGTGGATCCATTCCAATTGGACCAACAACTGCAAAGTCTTCCTCTGCTCAAAAGGCTTCTTTATTGTAGTCCTCGCCTTCAACGAAGATTACCAGAAAGCCTTAACGGGAGGCCCCTGGTTCTGGGGATCAGCTGGACTCTTCGTCTCCCCCTGGTTCCCAGACTTTGACCCCTCCTCTGCAGTCATCACCAAGCTTCCTATCTGGGTCAGGCTTCCAAATCTTCCTGCGCATCTATGGCATTTTGCTGTCTTTCAAGGAATCGGGGACACCCTAGGCCGCTTCCTGGCTACCGATACCTCAAGGGCAGAGAAAGGAATATATACCTTTGGCAGAATTTGTGCAGAAATAGACATTAGTAAAGGGTTGCCAGATCAGATCATCCTCAAAGTCGGGGACTTCCATTGGACGCAAACTTTGGACTATGAGAACACAGCCTTCAGGTGTCGCCATTGCCATCAGACGGGGCATCTCCAGAACTCATGTGCATCGTTCTTTGACAAAAAGAAGAATATCACTCGTAAATCCAAATCCAAGAGTTGGAAACCGTGTGATATTCCCCCTATGGATGACATAGAGTCCTCTAGCTCTGATGAGGAGGACATTGAAGTGGAAGAGGAGAATTTGGAGCAACCGAAGGACGCACCCTCAGCCCGCACCGAGGATCATTCTGTGCCTCTGTTCTCGCAGAAACGTTCACATGTGTCTTCGCCTTCAGATTCAGACAAGGAATCTCCTCCTTTAGCACAGAACAATCTGCAAGTAGTTTCGGTCCAGCCAGATCCAAATGGTTGGGTCAAAGTCAGTAAAAAGAAAGGTAAAAAATGTAGATTGGAAGATTCTGCCCATGCTGGGTAGACTCCCTAGACCAGCTTGTTCCTCTTGTCCTCTCTGTCATCTTTTGCTTATGCCGTGGTTGCTCTTTGGGACCGAGGTTGATATCATATCATTTCCGGCTCCCTTGCTCTTTAGCTTCGCTTCTCAAAAAGCTCTGATTGTACCATATTTCTTTTCTTAATAGAATTAGTCTTTATTCAGAAAAAAAAAAAAAAGTGCAACTTCTTTCAGATAGAGGTGCATTAATTGGGACATGTCGTTTCCAAGGAAGGCATAGCAATAGATCCAGAAAAGATAAGGACCATCATGGAGTGTGTAGATCCTAGGAATGTGGATGAGGTGAGATCATTCATGGGATTGGTAGGTTACTACAAGAGGTTCATCAGGAACTTATCACACATCGCATATCCTATCACATCATTACAGAGGAAAGGTAAGAAGTTCGAATGGATAGAAGAATGTGCATCTAGTTTTGAGCAGCTCAAACAGTTGTTGACACATGCAGTAATACTAAATATTGCAGACCCAGACAAAGAGTTTGTATTGTGTACATATGCTTGCAAGAAAGGACTTGGTGGAGTTCTTATGCAAGAAGGATAGGTGGTGTGAAATGAGTCACAAAAACTAAATGAGCATGAGCAGAACTATCCAGTGCATGATCTTGAGCTAGTCATGATCATACATGCATTGAAGATGTGGAGGCACTATCTTCTTCAAAGGAGGTTTGTATTAATGAGCGATCATAGTGGGTTGAGGTATTTGTTTTGACCAGCCAAATCTAAATGCCAGACAAGCTAGATGGTTGGCCACCCTTAGTGAGTTTGACTTCAAGATAAAATACATCAAAGGAAAGGAGAATCAAGTTGTAGATGCTCTTAGGAGGAGGTTATAGGTAAATCATATAACATCTATCAGATCTTATGGGACAAAGTTACATGATAGGGTCTTAGAGGCAGGACAACAAGATGAAAAGTACATGGAGATCATGCATACATTATAGTAGAGTATATGTATAGGTATAGGCATAGGTGAAAGAATAGGTATAGGTATAGATATAGGTGCAGGTACAGGTACATGTATTAGTGATAAGGATGAATACTATCATCTCACGATAGATGGTTTGGTGAAATTCAGGGATAAGATCTATTTGCTGAATTGCAGTGAGCTCAAGAAGATTATCTCAAGGGAGTTTCACGTCAAGCCATACTCGGGTCACCCAGGATATCAGAAGACATTGAAAATAGTGAGGAAGTTCTACTACTGGTTGAATATGAAGAAGGAAGTGGCAGAGTTCATGGCTAGATGTTTAGATTGTTAGCAGGTAAAGGTAGAATGTAAGCATCCAGGTGGTCCACTACAGCCTATTGCGATTCCAGAATAGAAATGGGAGGTCATTTCCATGGATTTCATTACAAGTCTTCTAAGGACAGTGAGAAAACATGATTCTATTATGGTCGTTGTTTGGGCAAGTTACAGACTTATAATTTGACATACATAAATTATCAACCAAGGGTAGGTAAGCTTATGAGATGTTGCGTAAAATATATGCAGGCTAATACCTTAAGTTCTTTCTAATTAAACCATTGATACACACAATTTCTAATGTATCTTTTCTACATCAAAACTTGGTAGAAAAGGCTATTGAGTGGATCCAATCATCCCTTTACAACTCTTGATATTGCTGATGTTGATCAGAAAAGATAAAAGACCAAACAGACAGTCATAAAAATCAAGAAGCTAAAACATGATTAAATGGTTCCAAATGCATTTACCAAATAAACTTCTTCATCCAAACATTTCACATATGCTGCTAAAATTCAGAAAGGAGAAACACTAGTTGTGCAAATAACTTATTGATGCATAAAAATAATCAAAAGAAAAAAAAATACTGTAATTAATGGAGTTGTGAGCAAAGGGGGCCCTCCCTTACTCACAAATCCTCTACTGTTAAAGGAGTTTACACAAGTAGATCAACAATAAATATACATTTAGACGGAGCTCCGAGAAAAGCGGATCGGCGAAACTCTGCTGCGCAATTGTTTGGCCCTCGGCCCTCATGGCTCCTCCGAATCCAACATTCCATCACTACACGCAGGCGCATGATGAGGCTCAGAATCAGGATCAGGAGCAAGACCATCCCAGGGTGGAGAAAGCAAACGTCCATGCCTTACTTCCGACAGCTCCAGGCATTCCCCAAACCCTTTATCAACGTTTATTCGACAAGCTTCCCATGGAAACTTTTGATAGAGGCAACATCTTCCCGATTGAAATCTGCGAAGAAGGCAAGCAGTGGCGCCTGGTGCTATTCCGCAATGCCTTGGCCAGGGTCTCCAACGTCTTCCACATAGATCAAGCGCGGCCCTTCCGGCCCCCATACGCTCGTAATGAGGAAATCTGGGTCTGCGACGATGGCAGTGGTAGATGGGCGATCCCCTTTAATGGATCTGCTACCTCTGCCCTTGGGAGAACACTGCACGGAGCCGGGGTGTTCACTTCTAGCGGGGGAGGGTATAAAACCCCCAGATATGCCATTGATCAATCTGATCGGGCTTTCAATAGATAGATCGGCCAAGATCTTGCAGGCCTGATACCCCTGACGGAAAATAGCCATGACAGATCTGCTCTTGGAAGCACAAGAATCCCTGGCACTACGTCCAGGCACTTCTTTGACTCTTTTCAGATCCAAATTTCTCAGCCTTCAGGCAGAACCATCCTGCAATGGATCAATTCCTCAGATCTGGTGCTGAATCTCAAGCTGGATCTAGAACGGCGGATTGGGATCCCTTCCGGCTATCAGAGACTTCTCTTTCAAGGCAAGCAACTTGAAGACCTTCTTCCCCTCTCTTCTTACAGCATTTCTAGGAACATCTCTTTGGTGGTTTCTCTTCGCCTGAGAGGAGGTGCAGCGGGACAGTCATCCTCTGCTCCTCCTTTCTCATACAAAGATGCAGTTCACTCTGAGAACCCCAAACCCCTGGAGGTCCTTAAATCTAAGCCCTTCTTGGTGGATAAAATAGATGAAGCCCCCTCTGTTGAAATCACCCATGATGATCTTGCAACCCAACTTCAAGTTTTTGCAGAAAGAGCCATCATTTGCAGATTTAACGGGCTGTGGCCATGATCTCAGGATCTCTATGCATGGATCCACGCAAACTGGACTCATCACTGTAAGATCAATTTCTGTTCAAAAGGTTATTTCATTGTTCTATTTGACAACAGCAAGCATTATAAAAAGGCTTTAGAAGAAGGCCCTTGGTTCATGGGAACTCCAGGGCTCTTCTTAACTCCTTGGTTCCCAGATTTTGATCCAGCAACTGCAGTCATTACCGGGACACCTGTATGGATCAAACTTCCAAATTTACCTGCCCACTTATGGAATACTGTTGTGTATAGGGCCATAGGCAACACCTTGGGCAGTTTCATTAGGGGAGATTTCTGGCGGGAAACCAAAGGTCTCTACACATATGCCAGAATATGTGTGGAGCTGGATTTAAGCAAAGGACTTCCAAATCAAATCATTCTCAAGATCAATGACTTCATTTGGACTCAGACTCTAGATTATGAAAACACTGCCTTCCACTGCTGCCACTGTCACCTAACAGGGCACCTGCAGAGTTCTTGCCCATCTTTGCCTGCAAAATTGAAAAAGGGCAACTTTGCAAAGACCAAACCCAAGCGTTGGACCCCTTGTCCTCCGCCGCCAGCAATGAGTTCTGATTCCTCAAGCTCGGAAGATGAGGAGAGCGATGCAGAACCGGACCAGGCGCCTCAATCGATGGATCCGTCCACTGATACACCTGCGCTCAACACTGTCACAACAATCTCCCAGAAACGCGTCCATGAGACCTCCTCTTCTGAATCAGATAAGGAGATCCCCGTGTTGGAGAACTCCAGTCTTCAAGTTGTTTTAGCTCATGCTTCCCAGGATGGTTGGATAAAAGTCAATAAACAGAAAGGGAAAAAACATCGTGTTGAGAATTCTGCCCCTGTGGGGTAAATGTCAGTTTTTGCTCTCAAGTTAATTGCTGTAGCTCCGTGTATGGTTAACCCCTTCTTCGGGACCGAGGTTGATAGTTTCATCATTTCCGGTCGGCGGTTGGCTTGTTTCTCTTGATTGTACTATATTTTACTTAATAGAAATAGTTTAATTTTACTGAGAAAAAAAACAATAAATATACATTTCTATTAACATAAAAAGTATTACAGAGATGTACAAGTCTGATATGTTCGACAAGCCAACCCCCTTGCAAATGAAACATAATGAAATTTATACAAGTTCAAAGGAATATGTTTGCCTAAATTAGGAAAACTACTATGTTGTAACTACTTGCTATAAATGACTAAATGTAATGAAAAAATAGCTCTACTGAGTTTGATCCATGATTGAAATCATGTGTCAAACTAATTTCGTTACATTTCTGGAGCTTTTTCCCAATACGATCATCGAGAATAGGGCTAAAGATCTGGGTGGTTTCAATGATGAATTCGAGGCATCCAATAAGACAACATCCATGTCGGTGGATTTCCTCAAAAAACCCATGTTCCCTTTCTTCTTGAAACTAAGTGGAACATATCCAACTACTGATTCTGCTGTAGGAAATCTGGGCGGTTACAGGAAATCCACATCTACAGGAAATCGTGGAGCGTCTGTAGGAAATCAGTGACCATGACTATCTGCAAGAAATCACAGAGCTACTTAAAATCATGACTAATTTGCATAAGATTTCGATCAGTCAAACTTAGGAAACGAATAAATTTAAGAAACACTTAAGAATAAGGTAAAATAATACTGTTTAAGATGATTTTCATACCGTAAGCACACAACACCCTTTTGGTCAAAACTTAGGTAATATAGGAGAAATATGAGTAGTTAGGAGTCAAAAAGAGTTCAAAAGGGGGCAAAAAGGTCTTAGGAGGCTATGAAAAATTGAGAAAAATTGGAATCAACATCTCCCCCACACCTAGCTTCTTACATGTCCCTTATGCAAGCAAAAATGTTGCATCCTCAGGGAAAAAAATCAACTCTTGCCCTATGTTGCAGCTATTGCAGCCAAGTGATCTAGTTGGGCTTTCTTGGACTCTTTCTTAACTAGATTCTGATACTTCTCATTCTTTTCCTGTAGGTGATCAATTTGGGCATGTTTCTTCTTCATTATCCAAGCTTCCTTCTGATGCCACTCATCATACTCGTTCTGCATGCGTAGGCTATTTTACCTCAAGGTTTCATTCTCATTTTGAAGGACCTGCTCAAACAAAGTAAGTTCAACAATGGTTTCCTCCATTTTTTTCCAAGATTGTTTCTTCTTAGAAGTTCCCTCTCCATCATGCTATCCTTGAGAGGACTGGGGCAAACTCGGTTCCTCTCCAACTGTTTTCTGTTTGCTTTCCTACAACTGTGAATTTTGAAAAGAAGCAACCTCCACTTCTTCTCTGTTGATAAATTTAGCTAACTCCACCTTCCCTTTCCTTTTGGATAGGTCTCAATGCCTCTTACTCTTTTTATCAGTTTTAATTGGTGGTACCCCTTCCTCTGCATTTTCCTCTATTGCCAGCCTCACAATTTGGATTCTTGTAAAGCACTTGGAAGGGGTAGAAGGGCCCTTATATTTGGACATTTTCCCTACGGTCTCCCTAGTTACCACCACTTCCTCTTCTGTCAATGGACCATGGGCTCGGGGTTTCTTTTTCATATTTTCTGCTAGCTCTTCCTCCTTGGGTTCCGATGAACTAAGGTCCTTCTCATACTCCAGGAAGTAATTCTCTAACAAGAATCCTTCCCATGTTTTCTTCTTCTTTCACAGAACCTCTGTCATGATAATTTTTATCAACCCATGGTGATAGAGGTTTTCCTCTATGTGGGCTTCCCTTGCCTTGGCAGCAGTGGACATTTTCATAAGGGACATTCTTAAATATTTGGGAAAATTAAAAGGCCTATCTCAGAAGTGGTCGAGAATACGCATATGAAACAAAAATGCTAGCTATAATCAACCTTCACAGGTTATGTATTTCTGCAGGAAAAACAAAAGGTGCCGATAATTACTTCTAAGGAAATCCTGTGGGATTCCCTTGTTCCAATCAGGTTTTGGATTTTCTTTCTAGAGGAAGTTTGCACAAAGTTAAACCACTGATTCTTGACGGAATGCTCCCCGTCCTATGGGATGCCATAAACTCGAGATACTAGCTCCTCTGTCAACCTAAATTGAAAATTCCATGCCTGTGCTTTGTCGCCATTTAGATTTAGAGCAAAGGACTTTGTTAACTCTGAATTGTGCCCACTAAATTTTAGAAACAGAGGCAACCACCCTGCCTTCTCCAGTCTCACTTTACTTCGGGGGTTGGCATCCAACAACATGGGAACCTGAGGTTCAAACCTGACAGCAAAATGCATGTTCGACATAGGTAGGGACATGAGAGAACATAGTTGATTCAGCTCACAGAGATACCTCTAAGAATTAGCACAAAAAACTCGACAACGATAGTTTAAATTTGGAAGTATTTAGAAAATGTGGAAAATTTTGAAAAACGCAGGATGTGATCATGATTGTCATCATGATCCGTCCTATAGGATAAATCTTGAAAATATAGCCGAAGGATGTGTCAAAGCAATGATGGATGGGAATGGAACTCGATTTATGACATAACGACTCGTAGCCACCTTCTTCCGCAAGGGTTAGCATGACTTACATTTATACAAAATTTAGGAATTAAAGTATCATTACCTTTTACCTTAAGCATCCTATTGCTAATCATACCTTACCGACCTTACCTTTCAACAATCCAGTACTTAGATGACGACTAATCTTGGTCTTGAAATAATAACCCACCTTGAAATCACATCATATGCACAATTGTATAGTTCATGGTCTCTATTAATAATGAAAATGACTAGTACTTCTTCACATTATTTTGGAATAATGTTCTTTCTGTACTTTGTTCTTAAAGAAATCAGTGGTGTTGCTGCAGGAAATGAAACCGCAACAGTTGAACTTCTAGAGGAAACCATTTCTTCCACTTTTTTTTGTATAGTTCATTGCACATGAATGGAGGTGTTGATGTCGAATGTGCAATTATATCATTAGATTACCAACCATTAAGGTCAGTTGTTAACCAATGCGAGGCCCATCACCGTTAATGAGAGTGAGGACCAAGGTACATCTGATGCATCCAATTAGGTGTGAATTTATGAGCTATTGTTGAACCCCCTATAGGATCCAGTAGTCAAGGAGCCATAATGAATCCCCATTGATACTGGCGAGATAGCCTATCATTAAGGCATACAAGCTTCAAGGCATCACAAGACTTTGATCTTGCACCTAGATAATTTATTGATGTCGATGGGCCAAGATTGTTGGAAGGAGGGCCTTAATAATTCCCATATCATTCCAATATGAGCAATCCAAAAATTAACTAAAAAATAGAATGTATTGAGAGGATCACAAATGATCTACTGACCTATGATTTTAACGAGCCCAAGGAAGTCCATGCTCACCAGATTTCAATTTTAGAGAGTCTGAAATACTGAGGAAGAAGACTCCAAGGGGTTCCTTTTCCGTAAATATTCCATTGGGCCTGGAAAAAAGAATAAACATGTACCCAACAGACATTCCTCTCATAGTTTACTGAGCACGAGAAGGAACAAAGTAAGCTTAGTTTATTATGGCAGAAGAGGTAGTGAGAGGAATGACTTCCTTCTCCACCATTTCCAGCTCCTTCTTCACAATTTCTTCCACAAATTCCTCCTTAGATTGGGTTTTTGATATAGCTTGAGTCTGTTCCCATTCACCAAGAAAGTGAAATTCCCATCATCAATTGTTTTGACCCAAACCGATCCATTATCAAAAACTTTCTCAACTTCATAGGGACCCAACCAATGTGTGTTAAATTTCCCTTTAAAATTCTTAAATTTCGAATCAAACAAAAATGCCAGTCTCCCTCTTTGAAATGTTTTTTCTTAATGTATCTGTTGTGACATTTAACCCATTGTTATTGGATCAGATCAGTATGATGAAAAGAATCTTGCCTAATCTCATCCATCTCATTGAGTTGGAGGATCCTCCACTGTTGTGCCTCATTAAGGTGTATACCCAAATCTATTGCCATCTTAAAAGTTTTGATCTGAAATTCAATTGGTAGTAACAATTGTTTTCCATACACTAATTCATAGAGAGAGAAGCCAATGGTATTATTCCATGTGATATGATAGGCACATAATGCCTCAGGAAGTCAATCAACCCAATCCTTATGTAATTGCACCGTCTTTGTGAGGATTGTCTCCAACACCTTATTTGTTGATTTCACTTGCCCATTGGCCTATGGATGGTAAGGGGTGGACTTCCGAAGAGTAATATGATATTTATGTATAATCCCCTACAAAATATTTGACACAAACTGAGTACCCTAATCAATAAAAATTTCTCGGGGTATCCCAAATCTCACAAAAACATCAGAAAAAAATAAATTCTACCACTGATTTATCCGTTGCTGTAGGTAGTGCTCTTTCTTCCACCCACTTCATCACATAATCAATAAAAACCAAAATATACTTCTTACCTTTGGACATAGCGTTGATGGGACCTACAAAATCAAGAACCCACCTCTTGAATGGTTCTATGACAACTTGTGGTTGCAAAGACATTTCATCCGATTGGACAGGTCACCCTATTCTATGGCAACTATCACATTTATGCACATACTCCTTTGCATGTTTAAAGGACTTGACCAATAGTACCTGGAGTCGAGGATCTTATAGGATGTCCTCTTATCTGCAAAATGTCCTCCACAGGGTTCATCCAAACAAGAGATCAAGATATCATACATCTCATCCTCCCTGACACACCTACAAATAATCAAATCAGTTCCATTGCAAAAGAGGTCTCCTTTTACCCAAGAGTAATTATCACTTTTCCTAATAATTTTTTTCTTCTGACTAGATGAAAAGTAGGGGGTAACTTTCCTCCAACAAGGTAGTTGGACATATTTGAAAACCAAGGTGTTTTAATAGTGATAACAAACAAATTTTCATCAGGAAAGTTATCATTAACGGGAACATCCTCACCTGCATGGTTGAGCCTAGATAGCAAATCAACTACCTGATTTTATTTTCCGAGCCTGTCCAATACCGTGACATCAAATTCGTGCAACAAAAAAATCAACCTAGTAATCCTACCATTAGTGACTGGTTTTTTCATGAGATATCGAATAATAGAATGATCAATATGTACAAAAACTTCATAACCAATGATGTAATGTCTAAACTTATTAATAGCATAAATTACAACAAGGAATTCTTTCTCAGTTATGGTGTAATTCAATTATGTAGGAGTTAAATTTTTACTAACAAAATAAATATCATGGGTTACGAGATTTTCCTTTTGGCCCAATACTGCTCCTATAGCTGACTCATAGGCATCAGTGGAAATATGAAAGGGAAATTTCCAATATGGACCTCTCAGGATAGGTGTTGAAGAAATTTTTTGCTTGAGTGTATCGGATGTAGCTTGACACTCATCACTCCAATGAAATTCAGATTCTTTGGTCAATAACTTAAACAATGGTGAGGCTATCTTTGTAAAATTCTCAACAAACCTTTTGTAGTAACCTACATGTCCAAGGAAACTTCAAACTCCCTTTTGACTAGTTGGTGGGGACAACTTTCCAATTATATCGATCTTAGCTGGATCAACTTTAATTCCTGCAGCAGAAACATGATGACCCAAAACAATACCTTCAGCCATAATCATGAAAGAAATTTCATTACTCAATGAAATATTAGTTCTCTACATCTCTACAAAACTCTCCCAATATTATGTAAATCTTCTTCAAAAGTATAACCCATTACTGTAAAAATTTTCATGTAAACCTCTACACAATCATACAAAAGATCAGAGAAAATACCAAGTATCTCCCTTTGAAATGTGGCTAGTGTGTTGCATAAACCAAATGGTAGTATCTTATATGCATAGGTTCCCTAGGGACATGTGAATTTTTTCTTCTCCTAGTCCTCTCGAGCTATCCTAATTTGGTTGTACCGACTGAACCCGTCTAGGAAATAAAAATACCTCTTCCCTGCTAGAGTGTCCAACACTTTCTCTATAAAAGGAAAAGGAAAGTGATATTTTGATGTAGCTTTGTTTAATTCCCTATAATCCACACACACTCACCATTTACCATTCTTTTCAGGGACAATAAATAGTGGGGATATGCACTGACTGTTTGACATAGTATAAATGAACCCTACATTTAACAATTTCTGCAACTCATTTTTTACAATTTATCTCAAAGCGGGGCTCATTCTCCTTTGCGATTGTCTCACAGGCTTGGCATTTCCCTCTATGTAGATATGATGAATGCATGTATCAGGGTGAATACACCTCATGTATGTGTATTCCCAAGCAAATGTATCCGTAAAGTCTTTCAATGTCTGAATTGATTGCTCCTCCTCTTCAGGTGTCAAGGCAGAATTGATATTTAGGGTTTTTCCATAATAAATTTCAATTACCTTATCTCCACATTTAGTCATTGAATATGCACGAAATGTAGATAAGAGGGCTGAATGTAATTCAATTGTTGTATCATATTTATAAGATTTATGCAGGTTAGTAATGATATCTAGATTAGGACTAAACTTCCCCTCTAAATGTTGTGAAAAATTAGGATTAGAAATATGAAAATTTATCATATTTTCCTCTGAATTTTCCTTAAGGCTTATGGCTTGGGTTATTTTCAATACTAGGTGAATAGCTTATGAATCATGTTCTTCATCATCCCAATAGGTATTTTCCGACTTTAGGAGAGTTTCGGTAGGGGGTATAGGTTGCTATGTTTAGTTTCAACCCCAAGAGTGATGGTCATGTTTCCAAACGTACACCCTATGTAGGCATCATCCGTAGCCAACCAAGGTCTCCCCAAGATCAAACAATGCCCTCCCAAGTTGGCCTTAGGTTGAAGAACATAGAAATATGCAGGTTATTCCTAAGAATCCAATGAAATGACAATGTCTTCTAATACACCCTCTGCCTTTACCTTGGACCTATCTGCCAATTATAACATGGTAGGAGTAGGAAGTAAGTCAAAGGACCCTATGTGAGACAATGTCCCCATGGTCATCACATTGATGGCTGCACCTAAATCATTTAGAGTGTTTCTTATTGGATACCCATTAATAAAGGTGGTAACCATAACGATCCCAGGGTCTGCATATTTCTCAGTAACATATCAGGTGGACATAAGACTTGCAAGTTTTCCACCTACTTGAATTGTAGAAGGTTCCTTCTTCTGTCTCCTTGGTTTCTTAGTACATAGATCCCTCACTTTTTTGGCATAAATAGGGATATCCTTAATTTCTTGCAGTAACAGGATGTTAATGCATACATTTCTCAGTTCAGACACAAGATTGAACTCGGGCTATTTTATTTTCATCTCCAAGCTCTTTGGAAAAGGAGGTTGGACAGTATGAGACAAAGAAGGTTCTTGTGACTTTGGAATGACTTGTTCAGTTGGTTCTAGTGTGGTTTCTACTTCAGGTGTATCCAGAGTGTCTTCCTCTATAATCTCTTCAATTTTTCTGAGCCGAGACACCACTTTTCCCGATTTGAGTTTGATTTCTTGCAATGACACAGGAAATTCTTGTAGCACAGGAACAAAAATTTCCTACAGAGGCTGTAGTGTAATACAATAGGTAGTAAAAGTGGGATAGGTGTCCAATCCAATATTGTGAGTAGATTGGATGAATTTATTGTTGGGATTGGCTATTGGCTAGGCAGGAAGTTGTATGGGTTGTGGTTGATTTGATGGGGTAGGAAACTGAAGTTGCTGCTATTGTGGCTGACCCATTTGTTGTGGCATGGGTTATGGTGGATAAAATTTCTAAGGGGGGTAATTTAATGTAGAAGGATAAGGAAAAATCCCCTGGCAAGGTTGTTGTCGAGGCCAAGGCTGCCAAGGAATTGGAATGTTCCACATTTGATTATGAGCATAAGGAAATTGATAATATTGTTGTGACATACCTGTAGGACGTGGCTTCCATGGTTTTTGAGGTGCCATTGTATAGAGTGCATTGACAGCTTCCTGATTTGCTAGATATTCCTCTTTAATCTTTGGAAGAGAAGGAGACTAATCAATAGAATGATCAGCCTCACAAATTTGACATACCTCCATACTATCTGCAGGACATTCCCTTAAGGGATGTTTCTTCCTACACTTGGAGCAAAATTCATCCAAGGCTTTCTCCATTTCCTCCTACTTATTCTTAGCCTGTAAAACATCTAACTATGAAGAAAAAGTGCTAAGAATTTCAGTTTTAAAATTTTCAAATAAGTTTCCCATTTCAGCTCTGGTTACCCCAGCCCCTGCAACTGATTTAGTGAATCTAGAAGTGGTATCTCTTGATCCTTTTCCAGCCTTATAATTTCCCCTTGAATATCATCAATACAACTCACACACATCATCATAACTCAACTTTGATACATCACCTACTCCCATCAAGTTCAAAACCTCGAGAGATTCTAGTCTTATGGCTCTTAGTAAGATTGTTCTTAGGGTTTCCTTATTTAGCTGGTTCATCTTGGATCTTTGCAAATTATACTGGAATCTTTCCAGAAATTCTCTCAGATTTTCTTCCTCCTTCTGGTTCATATCAAATATTTCTTCCCTAATGTCCCTAGTCTTACAATAATCCTGGTACTTATTCAGGGACACCTTCTTCATGTCATCCCATGTTGAAATGAAATTCGCAGTTAGTCCCACGAACCATCTGAGAGCTGCATCATTTAATGTGGCAAGAAACAGCTTGAAATTTTGATCATTTGAAGAGTAATCGTAGCTCCTACACAATACATCAAACTCGAATATGAAATCATCAGGATCTTCACTAGAGGTACCACAAAAATTAGGCAAAGCAAAGGGAGGAATTTTTTTCATCTGACTAGTCCCAACATAATCTTTGATAGGGAATTCGAATGTAAATGGTTCCCCCTCCTTCTCATGGTAGTCCCCATCTATAGTACCAGTACCCTCTAAATGAGCCATATTACACCAAAAAGGAGTGGGACCTTGGTAAACTATAGATCCTTTAGAGTCAGCTGCCTAAAACTTTGGTTCTTGAATAGGATTCAAGAGGAATTTTTCTTCATGCTGACCACTAAGCAAAGACATTATCCTCCTATTAAGAGGATATTATTGATGAGCAGCAACAGAGGATTCTCTATCGGAATGATTCTTCTCCGCTGTGGGGGTATTTCTCTGCTTAGGATTAGTTGTCGATCCCTATTCAAAACTATCAGTCCTTGGTTCAGATTCCCCCTTGTTCTTTGCAAACTTCTTTTTCCCTACCAGTTTATTAGTGAACAAGTGGTGCTCACACCACCAAAAAAACTTCTTGAAAATTTATATTTGGCCCTATAAAAAAAATCAAAACTTTGACTTATCAAAAAATCAGGACATGGCTTTGGTGAATTATGATCTTTGCAGGTGCGTAGGCCTTACCCCACGTCTTACCACTTCAACTCCCCCAGTTCTAAAAAAATTAAACAAAATTAAATCATACTAAAACACTTCAGTATTGTCCCTTAGCACCTCCCCAAAAATGACACCAAAATGTTTGGGCGAATTATAGACTTATAATTTGAAAAACATAAATTATCAACCAAGGGTAGGTAAGATTATGATATGCTGCACAAAATATATGCAGGCTAATACCTTAAGTGCTTTATAATTAAACCATTCATACACACAACTTATAATGTCTCTTTTCTGCATCAACACTTGGCAGAAAAGGATATTGAGTGGATCCAATAATCCCTCTACAACTCTTGATATTGCTGCTGTTGATCATAAAAGATAAAAGACCAGACAGACAATGATAAAAATCAAGAAGCTAAAACCTGAATAAATGATTCCAAACACATTTATCAAATAAACTTCTTCATCCAACCATTTCACATATGCTGCTAAAATTCAGAAAAGAGAAACACTAGCAGTGAAAATAACTTATTGATGCATAAAAATAATCAAAAGAAATACAAATATTGTAACTGATGGAGTTGTGAGAAAAGGGGGCCCTCCCTTACTCACAACCCCTCTATTGTTAAAGGAGTTTACACAATGAGATCAACAGAACATATAAATTTATATTAATCTGAAAAGTATTACAGAGATGTACAAGTTTGATATGTTCGACCAACTAACCCCCTTGCAAATGAAACATAATGAAATTTATACAAGTTCAAAGGCATATGTTTGCCTGAATTAGGAAAACTACTATGATGTAACTACTTTCTATAAATGAATAAATAGAATGACAAAATAGCTCTGCTGAGTTTGATCCATGACAAAAAGCATGGATCAAACTAATTTCATTACATTGTTGGAGATTTTTCCCAATACGGTCATCAAGAAGAGGACTGAAGATCTGGGTGGTTTCAATGACGAATTCAAGGCAGCCAATAGGACAATGTCCATTTAGGTGGATTTCCTCATGAAACCAATGTTACCGTTCTTCTTCAAACTAAGTGGAACATATCCAACCACCGATTTTGCTACAGGAACTTTGGACGGTTACATGAAATCCATGTCTACAGGAAATCGCAAAGTGTTTGCAGTAAATTTTCGACCACGACCGTTTGCAGGAAATCACGGAGCTTCTTCAAATCATGACGAATCTGCATAAGATTTCGATTAGTCAAACTTAATTCAATTAGGAAATGGTTAACTTCAAGAAACACTTAAGAACAAGGTAAAATAATACATTTTAAGATGATTTTCATGCCGTAAGAACACAACACCCTTTTGGTCAAAACTTAGGTAATATAGGTGAAATAGGAGTAGTTAGGAGTCAAAAAGAGTTCAAAAACAGGGCAGAAAGGTCTAGGAGGTTATCAAAATTTAAGAAAAATGGGACTCAATAGTCATGGTTGACAAGTTGAGTAAGGTGGTTCACTTCATTCCAGTGAAGACTACATATTTA
Organism: Pinus tabuliformis; assembly: GCA_031772625.1. Classification (NCBI taxonomy): domain Eukaryota; kingdom Viridiplantae; phylum Streptophyta; class Pinopsida; order Pinales; family Pinaceae; genus Pinus; species Pinus tabuliformis. The sequence goes on along the minus strand of CM062816.1, from coordinate 321,983,396 downwards.
ATGAGTGAGGCGGAATAGGTTTTCATCAGAGAGATAATGATATTACATGGTGTTCCAAAGAAGATTGTGGTTGACAGGGATGCAAAGTTCACTTTCAAGTTCTAGAAGGAGCTATTTGCAAGTTTGGGTATAGAGTTTGACTTTAGTACAACTTATCATCCACAGACAGATGGAAAAACATGGAGGGTCAATAAGATCTTGGAGGATATGTTGAGGATGTACATGATGAAGTAGCAGAGATGGGAGAAGTATCTTCCATTGGTTGAGTTCGCATACAAAAATGGTTATTAGGACTCATTGAGGATGAGTCCTTTCAAGGAATTGTATGGGTGGAGCTGTAATACTCGCATCAACTGGAGTGATCCAGTGAGTGATGAGCCTCATCATTGGGTAATTATATGGGCCTTAATTCACCTCCTAGCTTAGTCAAACCAACTATTCTCACAAGTTATTTCATACTCTTGATTATATTTTGCCTATGAGATGAGTTAGAGTTGGGTATTTTGGTTTATGGTCTAATGTGCATGTAATGCAGGATTAAAGGATAAAATCAAGGAGTTTTTGCAAAGACCTTGGTCAAAAATCGAATGGGACAAGGGAGAGGAATTATAGGAGGTAAATCCTCCTCATTTACCACCCCTCCATTCGAATATTCCTTCATCAGCTTGGAGTGCAACCAGCCAAATCATGAGGACTAGAAGGAAGCCGAGCAAGTGGAAGTCAAAGCACTAGTTTATCTCTAGTTTGGGAGCCGAGCCTTCCTAATTTTAAGGAAGTCATTGGAGACTTTAGTCGTATAAGTAGAGAGGCCCAGGACCTTAGTAGGATTCGATTTTTATTCGAAATTTGGATTGCAAAACTTTACTTTATTTTCGAGCTGCAAGACTTGTGACAATTTTGGATGTAATCAATTGTTTTGCTAATAATAATGAGTTTTGTTTCGAGCCAGCACTGAGTTAACTCAGAGGGCTAAAGCTCTTGGGTTAGGGGGGCCCAACCCTAGTAGCTAAGGCTCCTCTTTATTGTACATGTATGCTAGCATAGATCCATGGTTTAATCGGTCATTTGCTTAAATAGATGCATTTCCATCACAATAGTATAGCGCATAGATTCATGGTTTAATCATTCATTTGCTTAAATAGCTACATTTTCATTACGGTAGTGTAGAGTAGATTGGGTGTGTTTCATATTTCTAGTTATCGCATGAGCTTTGGAGTTTGTTGTCTTGATTAAGTACTTGGTTCATTTCATTGTTATCGTCTTCAATCACTCCCTTTTCTATAATAGATCTCACTCACATTCTCATTTCCTTTAGCAAAAAATACTTAAGCGTGAGCCAATAAAACACATATTAAGCGGATTATACCCGTAGATCTCCTCACCGTCCAATCCACAAAAAACCTGACAAATCACCATCTGGTTAATTTCAATTCTTGACTTTATGCACTCCAGATCTCCACCATCGATCTATCTAACTTGATCCAATAGCTATCATGAATTCTTCCACCTACTTTATGTGCTCCAAATCTCCACCATTGATCTGTCGCACCCTCAATCTAATGACTATCACGTCACCTGATCGACAATTAGCTTGGCTGATCTCCACCATTGATTAACCCCGCCTGATCCAATGGTTATCACGCAATCTCATGCAGATTCTTGCACGACTGATATCTGCCCGAGAGCAACTAAGAAAAGTGGTTTTCTCGTGCTACGTGTCATCCAGTGAGGCTAATTGTGCAAAATTTTGGAATTCCTCTTATAGCCTTGAGGGCGTACGATAAACTTCTTACTGCCTACGAAAACCCGCTTGATCATTCCACACATTTTCCCCCCGATAAGATCTCCGCTGCTCATCCTCTGTTGATCCGGTCCATCCATCTATTCACTCAATCTAATGTGATAGGATCTCCGCCATTCATCTTTCGATTAGTCTTGTTCATTCATCTCTTGACTTAAACCTCCCGTGATAGGATCTCTGCCATTCATCTTCCGATTAGTTTTGTTCGTTCATCTCTTGACTAAAACCTCTCATGATAATATCTCCACCATTCATCCTCCATCAGTCTTATTCATCCTGTTAGTGTCAGCCTTTCCAGCCTTCCTCCAGTGATCAAATATTCTCTTACAAAGTGGTCTCAGAGTGTCCAGGTCAAATTTTGTCATTTCAAAGAGTTTTCAAGCAAAATTTGGTCGCTAGGCATTAGGTCTAGGGTTTGCTTTCACTCCTTCTAAAGTTTTCCAAATGTCGGTCCATGTCATCATTCAACTGATTCTATCATCATTCATAGGGTTGTACTCATCATGTCAGGTTCCATTGGGTCATTTTACACCTTGTTCATGCTTCAGTTGCGCCTAGGCAAGGTTCATTTCGCTCTCCTAGGGTTTTGGAGGTAATTTCTATTAGACAGTCAAATCATCGGCAAAAATTGTATCCTGATGTTCATACACCTTCCGCTATCCTTAAAGTACCTTATCAAATGCTTCCCATCACTGAGATTCCCCAAATTCCTCATTTTTCCACAAACCCTAGTTTCTTGCTACAACTTGACAATTTTCTAGGTTGGGCCTGTGTTTTGCCCTTTTAGACCCCTTCCCCTCACTCGATCTCTAAGATTTAACTTTCCCCTGCTTCCTAACATCCCTCCCTACTTCCAAAAATTTCCCCAAGAATTTAGAAGCCCCTCATCCCCTTCATTTCACTTCATTTCCACAAAATTCCTTGTTTCACACATCGGGATAAGTTTCACTCAAAAGATGTTTCAGAGCAATAAAATATGAATTTTGGAAAACTGAGAGAGGTTTTTGTTCAAAACAGGCCAAGTAAGAAAAACCTCCTTCACTTTTTACACAGGTGTCATTTTTAGAGAAATTTCAAAAATACCGTTGCCTCAGGAGAATTGAATGCACCTCTGAAGTGACCTTGGGAAAATCAAGTGTTCTCATAGCTTGGTTGGCCAAATGACTTTATTGATGAGTCCAATGATAACTATACACAAAGATATTTCCAATGAGATATCATGAGCTCAATTTGGAGTTGAGGAAGGCATTCAAAAGTGGCCGGCAACAGCACTCTGCCTTGAGGCAGCCTCATTTGGCACATTTTGACCAGTCTTGGGAGATTTGATTTTTGACAGGGTAAATGAACTCCAAATTTAAAAATTCTACTTGGGTTGGAAATTAGACTCAGATACTTTTCCAATGAGCTATCCTGAACCTGATTTGGACACCGGGAAGTGCCCCAAACTCAGGTGGAAAGGCGCGCTACACATCAGGATTTTTTTACACATTTTGCACCTTCCAGCTCAGGAATTCGCCCAGCTTTGACCAGTTTTGATTTGTGAGGGGATTTTTCAACCTCCTTGATGTAATTGATGTAATTTTATGTTGACTTGACACTTATTTACCTATTCTAGATAATTCTGTTGGAAATAATACTGAGAGGGGGGGTGAATCAGTATTATCTAGCAATTTACCAAATCTTCCTTATTTGATCTTTTGAAATATTCTTGCATATCAGTACCATAAAACAATGAGCATGAATAAAGAAAATAGACAGTCACACCGAAGAACACAAGATGTAAGGTGGAAACCCAATGCGGGAGAAAAACCACCTGCTGCAATAATGTCTCTATCTTCTTTCAAGAAATTCTTTTTACAATGATTTTGTACTGGTGCAGTCCTTTACCAGCACGCAGGCTGCAACCTGCAAAGAGCTACAACTCTTTCTCGTTTTCCAGACTTCTCCTGGAAGGGAGCTACAACCCCCTACTTCTTTTCATGAAGAATCAAATGATCAACAAGTATACAACAGATACAGTCTACTACAGATATCAGATCAGTTATTACAGAAACAACCCAGAACACCTTATGAACAGAAATATACAGTTAACAGATCATCTTAAGACAGGGACGCATATTTTCTTTCTGTGGCCTGCGACTGGACGCAGTATACCTTATGCCGTTCTGCGTGCAGACGCTCTGTTCCTTTTGCTTGTCTGCGACCGACGCACACATCAACACAATCGCGCCGCGTCTTTCGCTTCAGAGACGCACCCAATACCACAGTCGCGCCGCGTCCCTCGCTTCAGAGACGCACCTGATCCTTTACTGTACTGCGTCCCGGCGCACTTTCCCTTCACTGAATCTGCGTCCCTTTAGATACAGAAGATAAGAGGACTTCACAACCAACCCAAACACTCAGATCCACAGATCTGATCATGCGCCATATAGATCGTAGTCCATTAGAAGATTTACCCTTAAAGATATGGACTAGATCACACCAAGAGATGATCAACCAAGATGATGCTTAATCCAAATGAACTCCTTTGCTTTATATAGGCAAGCTTCTCCCCAAAGCGTGGAACAATACCACGAGCCGACACCATAGAAACACACAACCGTCGGCTAGATACCACACAAGAAACCCCCACGAGCTTTTCTCTACCTTGAAATGTGTGCACTGGGCGGACGCACCTTCTGAACGGCTGACCAGCGTCCCTGGACGCGGGTTCTGTAAGGTATACCTGCGGGGACGCACTTGCTGAACAAATTTCCTGCGTCCTTCTTGATTTACCACCTGAAAGAGTTTGCCATCAAGGACAACACCTGAATCATAATGCCAACAAACTCCCCCTTTGGACTTGATGGCAACCACATAATCTTCAGCTTCATCATTCTCCCCCTTTGACATCAAGAGCAAAGGGTATGCTCCCCCTATGTTCATGCTTCTCCAGATTTGTAACCAGAAATCCATCATGAAGGAGACAGAGACATATTGCAGCTATTTCCAAGATTTCCTTCTCCATAATGCCAACAATGCATTATGTGCTCCCCCTGAGCCTATACCATCAATAGGAAGATGGTCAACAGTGAGATGATGCATCAACAACCCCCAGCTTTTGCCTGAGGTATTCAAAAGTGTCCCTGGGCAATGGTTTGGTGAAAATATCAGCAACTTGTTCCTTAGAAGGAACATACTCCAACTTGACCTTCTGTTCAAGTACTTGTTCCCGGAGAAAATGGTACTTGATTGGTATGTGCTTGGTTTTTGAATGCATAACCGGATTCTTTGAGATGCTGATTGCACTTGTGTTGTCACATAAGATAGGAATAGGAGGTGTACAAGTGATTTGATAATCCTGCAAAATCTGCATCATCCAAAGAAGTTGGGTGCAACAAGATGCAGCCGCAACATATTCCGCTTCAGCTGTAGACAAGGCAATTGAACTCTGTTTCTTGCTGAACCAAGATACCAGTCTGGGACCCATAAAGAATGCACCACCACTTGTGCTTTTCCTGTCATCCACGCTTCCAGCCCAATCTGCATCTGTATAAGCATGAAGAGTGAGATCTGTATCTCTAGGATACCATAGGCCATAATTTTGAGTCCCTTGAAGATATTTGAAGATTCTCTTTACTGCTTGAAGATGAGTCTCCTTTGGATTTGCCTGAAACCTTCCAACTATTCCAACTGCATGCATGATGTCTGGTCGGGTACCTGTCAAATATAGAAGACTTCCAATCATAGATCTGTAGGTTGGTTGATGAACTGCTGCAGATTCGTCATTTGCACTGAGACTACATCCTGTAACCATGGGTGTACATACTGGTTTTGCATCTTCCATGCCATATTTCTTCAAAATCTGCTTGAGATACTTGGTTTGAGATAAAAGGATTCCTCCTTTCTTTTGTTGGATTTGCAAACCAAGGAAGTATGTCAGTTCTCCTAGCAAGGACATCTCAAATTCTTTCTGCATGACTGAGGCAAAGCTTTGACTCATAGCTTCTTCATTACTGCCAAAAATAATGTCATCTACATACACAACAAGTATTAGTAATTTGTCATTTTCAACTTTTATATAAAGATTGCTATCTGCTGAACCTTTTGAAAAACCTTGTTGATGAAGATATTTGTCCAACCGATAGTACCAAGCCCTTGGAGCTTGTTTGAGACCATAGAGAGCCTTTTTTAATCGGCATACAAGATTTGGATCGTTTCCAAGAATGAAACCATCTGGCTGTTCAATGTACACTTCTTCATCCAAATCTCCATTCAGAAAAGCTGATTTCACATCCATTTGAAATACTTTGAAGTTCTGACAACTTGAGAGAGCAAGAAACATTCGGATGGCCTCAAGTCTTGCAACAGGAGCAAAAGTTTCTTCAAAGTCTATTCCTTCTTGCTGTGCATACCCTTTACAAACAAGTCTGGCTTTGTTTCTAATTACTTCTCCATTTTCATTCAATTTATTTTTGAAAACCCATTTTGTTCCGATAACATTCTTATCCTTTGGTCTAGGAACCAGCTCCCAAGTGTTGTTCTTTTCGATTTGCTCAAGTTCTTCATCCATTGCTTTCACCCAACATTCATCTTTGCATGCTTCTTTCACATTTTGTGGTTCAGTAGAGGAGAGTAATGCCAAATAACTTGAAGCTTCTGCAACAGTTCTTCTAGTTTGTATACCTGCTTCTTTTTGTCCCATGATCTGAGATTCTGGATGGTTCTTTTGAACATATCTGGATGGAGTCTTTTCTTCTATTCTTGTTCTTTCTTCTGCTTCTTCGTGAGGTCCGTCTTGAAATTGTTCTTGCGGTTCTTCTTCTTCATCATTCTGTCTTTGAGGGTAGCTTTCATCTTCTTCAATGTCTTCACGATGTATTTGCCTAGGAATGTATCCTTTCTCATCAACCACTACATCAATGCTTTCAACAATTCTGCCAAGTCTTTTATTGTAGCATTTGTATGCTTTGCTATGTGGAGAGTAGCCAAGAAGAATTCCTTCATCTGCTCTAGGATCAAGTTTGCCAAGCTGCTCCTCAGTATTTTTGATATAGCATTTGCTCCCAAAGATTTTGAAGTGCTTTACCGAAGGAGTTTTACCACTCCAGAGCTCATGAGGAGTTTGAGTGCTGTTCACTCGGACATTTGTCTTGTTGAGAATAATAACTGCCGCATGTGCAGCTTCACCCCAGAAGGTTGCAGGAGTTCCTGATTCATCAAGCATAGCACGAGCCATTTGCTGGATTGTTCTGTTCATTCTTTCCACTACTCCATTTTGCTGAGGAGTTCTAGCTGTAGAAAATTCTCTCCTTATTCCATGTTCATCACAGAAATCGAAAAATTCATTTGAAGTAAATTCTCCACCTCTGTCGGATCTGAGGCACTTAATCTTGTGACCTGATTCATTTTCAGCCAAGGCTTTGAAGGATTTGAATTTTTCGAAAGCTTCATCTTTGTGCTTCATAAGTCCTAACCAAACAAACCTGGAGAAATCGTCAATAAATAATATCAAGTATTCCTCTCCTCTAGGTGTTCTTTTTCTGAATGGTCCACATACATCTGTATGAACTAGCTCAAGAGGCATGCTGGCTGATCCTTCTTTTTCTGGAAAGTTAGTTCTAGTCTGTTTTCCAAACTGACATGATCTGCACATGGTGTTGTCAGGAATTTTGATATCTGGAAGATCGCGAACTGCCTGATATTTGCAAGCTTTCCTTATTTGTGAGAAGCTTAGATGTCCCAACCTTCGATGCCATAACCAGTGCTCTTCATCCTTGCTTAGATAGCATTGTTGTTGTTCTTCATCAAAAATGTATAGATTATTTGAAGTTCTTTTTCCTTTGAGAACTGTTTTACCTGTATCAAGATCACGAACAAGACATCCATTTGATCTGAATATAACCTCGGTTCTTTGATCACACATCTGGCTTACACTTAGAAGATTATGCTTTAGTCCATCAACAAACAAAACATTTCCAGCCTTAACATCTTCTTTTAAAGGAGCAATACCTTTTCCTTTTATAGTTGCAGGAGTATCATTTCCAAAAGAGACTTTCTTTCCCTTTTCTAAATTAGAATAAGATTCAAGTTTTTCTTTATCACCTGTCATGTGCTTTGAACATCCACTGTCAATGTACCATAGATTTTCTTGTCCTTCTGCATAGAATGCTATCCCACATCTTTCTGTTTGAGGTTCCTTTATTTTCCATGTTTTGGTGCCTGAGGTTTGTTCCCTTTTTTGTTCTTGTACCTTTTTTTCCGGAAACCTGCTTCTGCATTCAACATCTTCATGTCCAAAATTATTGCAAATAGAGCATTCAACTTCATTTTCAAGAGCTGAAAAATTGTTATAGGTCCTTTTTGTAATCCCTGTCATGCTTCTTTGTTTTTGAGCTTCCCTAGTCATGATTGTTTTATACGCAACACATTGGGCTGCTTTGTGACCAAAGTTATGGCAAGAAAAGCATTGTCCATTGAAAAAGTTTCTGCGATTATTGAATCTACCAGCCGACTGATTGTAATTTCTATTTTCATCTATTCTTGAACCAAATTGAGAAGATTTTACCTGTGGCTGGCTTTTGTTCACCCTTAAGCTGGATTGCCCCTGATAGTTTGAAGTTTGTCCCTGCTTTACCTGATGATCTTCCTTGTGTTCTTGCTCATTTCTTCTTGCAGCATCAAGATAACTTTTTGAAGTGGAAGCTTGAGAAGTTTCTCCATTGTAGCCCAGACCTGTCTTATTTAGTGGAGACCGCTGCACACTGATAATCTCATTCAACGTTTCAGATCCTTTGACAAACTTGAGATTAATAGTTTTTGTTTTCTCAATTTCTTTTCTAAGACCAACAATTTCACCTTCTAATTTTTCAAGATGTTTTTCCTTTTCATCAATCTGAAATTGTAGAGTATCAATAATCATGTTCTTTTCTTCTATACATCTCTTGAGTCTAGTAATTTCATCATAAAGGTTATCCACATCTATAGCATCCTCATAATTATCATCTTCAAATGCCATTAACAATCTATATTTGTTACCTTGTTCATCTTCATCACTGTTTGATAAGCCATCGCTATCTTCATGGGTGTAGTAGCTTTTCTTATTTGTACCTTGTTTCTTGTTCCATCTAACTGGTTCCTTTCCTTTATCCTTATAAGAGCATTTTGCAGCATAATGACCTACTCTTCCACAAGCAAAACATTTGAAAGGTAGCTTACCTCTGAACCTTCCAGAACCCCTTTGAAGATTTCTGACAAAGTTTGATTCTTCTTCTTCTTCTTCTGGAACATGACTTGCTTCATAGTGATCTTCTTTGCCTGATGCTTTAAAAGCAGCTTCCCTTCTGTCTGATGGCCCTCCCTTTCTCATTTCATAAGCAGTTAGAATTCCATGCAGCTGAGACATAGTGAGAACACGGAGATTTTCCTTTTCTTCTACTGCAGATACTTTAGATTCAAACTTGGGAGATAAAGATCTTAGAATCTTTTGAACTACTATAGTCTCTTTTATTTCTTCACCCAAATTTTTCATACAATTAACAATCTCATCTACCCGAAGAAAATAATTAGCCACACTTTCATCATTATACATCTTGAGAGTCTCATATTGAATCCTGAGAGTTTGAAGTTTAGCTTCTTTTACCTGTTCATCTCCTTCATAGCTGGTGATCATTTTGTCCCATATCTCTTTTGCTGATTTGAAGTGCATGACCTTCATGAACTCTGTTTGAGATATACTTCCTAATAGAGTACTGACTGCTTTTGCATTTGTTTCATACTGCTTTTTCTCAGCTGGATCTGTAGGAGTAACTGAAGGAAAGGCATAGCCTGATTCTACAATGTTCCAAACTTCTGTACCAAGAGATTGAAGATATGCAGTAACTCTTACCTTCCAATAATTGAAGTTTGTTCCATCGAAGACAGGTGGCCTAATTGATGCTTCTCTCTCGTAGTTGCTCATGATGATCGATCTACCTTCAAGCGATCAAGCTGTTCTGAAGGACCGGCTCTGATACCAATTGTTGGAAATAATACTGAGAGGGGGGGTGAATCAGTATTATCTAGCAATTTACCAAATCTTCCTTATTTGATCTTTTGAAATATTCTTACATATCAGTACCATAAAACAATGAGCATGAATAAAGAAAATAGACAGTCACACCGAAGAACACAAGATGTAAGGTGGAAACCCAATGCGGGAGAAAAACCACCTGCTGCAATAATGTCTCTATCTTCTTTCAAGAAATTCTTTTTACAATGATTTTGTACTGGTGCAGTCCTTTACCAGCACGCAGGCTGCAACCTGCAAAGAGCTACAACTCTTTCTCGTTTTCCAGACTTCTCCTGGAAGGGAGCTACAACCCCCTACTTCTTTTCATGAAGAATCAAATGATCAACAAGTATACAACAGATACAGTCTACTACAGATATCAGATCAGTTATTACAGAAACAACCCAGAACACCTTATGAACAGAAATATACAGTTAACAGATCATCTTAAGACAGGGACGCATATTTTCTTTCTGTGGCCTGCGACTGGACGCAGTATACCTTATGCCGTTCTGCGTGCAGACGCTCTGTTCCTTTTGCTTGTCTGCGACCGACGCACACATCAACACAATCGCGCCGCGTCTTTCGCTTCAGAGACGCACCCAATACCACAGTCGCGCCGCGTCCTTCGCTTCAGAGACGCACCTGATCCTTTACTGTACTGCGTCCCGGCGCACTTTCCCTTCACTGAATCTGCGTCCCTTTAGATATAGAAGATAAGAGGACTTCACAACCAACCCAAACACTCAGATCCACAGATCTGATCATGCGCCATATAGATCGTAGTCCATTAGAAGATTTACCCTTAAAGATATGGACTAGATCACACCAAGAGATGATCAACCAAGATGATGCTTAATCCAAATGAACTCCTTTGCTTTATATAGGCAAGCTTCTCCCCAAAGCGTGGAACAATACCACGAGCCGACACCATAGAAACACACAACCGTCGGCTAGATACCACACAAGAAACCCCCACGAGCTTTTCTCTACCTTGAAATGTGTGCACTGGGCGGATGCACCTTCTGAACGGCTGACCAGCGTCCCTGGACGCGGGTTCTGTAAGGTATACCTGCGGGGACGCACTTGCTGAACAAATTTCCTGCGTCCTTCTTGATTTACCACCTGAAAGAGTTTGCCATCAAGGACAACACCTGAATCATAATGCCAACAAATTCATTCATAAAATAGCAAACATTTAATGAATGAATTGGTTTCCTAGCTTATAGAGGCAAGTTGTTTTGACTGCCTAGATCATAGTGCTTTGTTTGGTTGAAACAGCTCCTAGGATGATGAGGTCGACCCCTAGAGGCAAGGGAATGTGTTAGATTGCCTATGTTATGTATTTTCTTAGTCATTTTCAGGGTTGGACCCTTTGGGAAGAGGCTTTGAGACTTTATTGTACATTTTACTTCAGCATTTTGGCAAAGGGAAGACCAGGGATTTGCAGCACTATTTGGAATTCTTGTGGCTTTATGTCTTGATGGTGTGCTTCTTTCAGTACTTGTAAGCTTTTTATGTGTATCATTTTCTCTCTCTCATCTTCTGCAATTGAACAAATGAAGTGTTAAGGTAGAATCCATAAATTTGCTATGCTCTGCCTTTAAATTTGTTTAATTTTCCATGTTTTCATCAGTTTAAGGAGAACCCTTGAGTTTGCTTTCCCTCCTTAGCTCCTCACCTGTCTGATATATTCACCTCATCACTTTAAACGCATCAAAACAATTTCCTACCTTGCTCCAATCAGACCTCTGCAGAAACTGTGTCTCATCCCCTCACCCAAAATTGCTTTTTCCTTTTGATTCAACAAAAATCCCAAAAAATCACCAATAAACCTCTACACTTAATATCTAGCCTAAGATCAGTATTCCTTATTGGTCATCTCAGCCCATTTGATTACCTTTTGCCGAGATTGACCGGAGAGAGCCCTCTCTTGTCCTCGTAGGGCTAGATACGAGGTTGAGCGTGGTTTGATGTGGCCTCGAGTTTTGCCTTCCTCAGCCTGAGGCAGATTTGAGCACTAACACATCCATCTATTCACGTAATCTTCTGCAATAAGATCTCCACTGCTCATCTCCCATTAATACTGTTCTCGATCGATCCAACGGTTCTTATGCATTTCTACTTCATTATGTCCTCCTTTCACTGATTTTGATCTTCACTGCAGAAATTATGACTGTAGTTTAACCTGATAATGCAATATAACCAAAGCAAAATGCTTTAACCTACTTCTACAATCAATTTGGAGAATCTTAAGAGATTTGAGCAAGATCAAGCTGAACACATATAACCAAAAGAAGAATCAATGAACATGAAACACAAAAGAATACTCAAGGGAAAGCCTTTGCTAAAAACCCCACTATCTGTATTATCATACAAGTTGGAAATATCTCAGAATTACAAAAATCCTTAGCTCTCACAGCTAGCCAGCTCTCAATACAATCCTCACAGATGCTCGCAAGCAAACTAGACTTCTCATAACCCTTCTCCTCTGCCCTCCAAGCTCTTATTTCCTTGCGCAGTTTCTCCTAGGTGATCCTCCAGTTACCAAGTGGAACACTGATCTCTCACACTAATCTCACACCCTATAAAACTGCACAATCCTGAAGGAATAATTTTCCTTCTGCATGCATGAGTTTTGTTTATAAGAAAGCACATGCAACTGATAGTACATTGTCACTGTCTTTAATCTAAACTGGGTTTTTCTCATAATAGACATGCATGAGTTAATGATGAGAGAATCTTCAGTTATCTGGAGTACGCTAGTTGAGTGCATGCATGCATCAACCAACTGATAACTCACAATTAGTTCCTCAAATACTTTGGAACTAATTTAACTCGACATAACTCAGTAAAATGAGCTAACTAATTACAACTCAAATATAACTCAATCTTATCTCCTTAATTAAGGGATAATCTCTTTAATTTAAGGGATAACTGTTGCATGACTTCAGAAAGACTTCTAACTTGAATTTCTCCAACTAATTAACTCAAGATTAATTAATTAATTAATTTTCAAGCAGCTAGTGAGACTAAATTTGAATTTTAATTCAAGGAAAAATTAAAATTGGAATATTCTTGTTGCCACATTTCAACACTCCCTCTCAACAAGAAAGGGATTATCTTCCACCCCAATCCCGTCTCTATGGAACTTGAATTTACACTTTGAAAATGCCTTTGTCAAAATGTTAGCATCTTGCTCCTCTGTCGAAACATACTGCAGCAACATGATCCTCCTCGCTACACAGTCTCTGAGATGATGGTACCAGATATCGATGTGCTTGGACCTATCATGAAATACTAGATTCTCAGAGAGTTTGATACAACTCTGATTATCACAATAGATCACAATTGGATCCATCCTCTGATCAAACAAAATAACTACGATTTTCTGCATGCAGATGGCCTCAAACATGCTGCCTGACTTGCAACATGTAATCAGCCTCTGCCGAGCTGAGTGAAACCGACCTATGTTTCATGCTGTACCAAGAAACTGCAGCTGAACCAAGGTTGAAAATACCTCATGATGTTCTCTTCTGATCTGATGGACTCCTTTCCCAATCTGCATTAGTGAAGCTACACTCCCTCTATCTGTCTGTACCATAATCCATATTGAGATGTGCCTCTAAGGTATCTCAATACATGCTTTTCCGCCTTCCAAAACATCTTGGTAGGATGAACCATCGCTTGAATTAGCTGGTTCACCACATAGCACAAATTTGGTCATGTGTTCACTAAGTACATTAGTGAACCCACAAGTTGCCTGTACACAATAGGCTCTACTACTTCACCTGAAGTAGCATCCTCCTTCCTCCAGTTACCTGCTAGAGGAGTTTGAATGGGCTTGCACTTCTCCATGTGGAATATCCTGAGTATCTTGTTGGCATACTTACCCTGAGGCACAAACAACTCCCCATACTTCTGACACACTTCCATGCCAAGGAAGTAATGCATGAGATCCATGTCTTTCATCTTGAATTATTTTGCAAGGTCCTCCTTGCAAGACATGATCAACTAATCATCACCTGTCAAAATGAGATCATCAACATAAAGTACAATGATCAACGGCTTACCTTTCACCATGATGTGGTACAAGTTCACGTCCACTTCACTCTTTGTGAAGCCCAACTCAGTGAAGTAGTTGTCTATCCTGGTGTACCAAGCATGAGGTGCTTGCTTTAGCCCGTATAAAGCTGTCTTGAGTCGGCACACATGCGACTCATGATTGAAGGTCTCAAAACCTTCCAGCTGCTCTATGTACACCTCTTCCTCAATCTTGCCATTGAGGAATGTAGTCTTCACATCCATTTGATGGATCTTCCAACCCATATGTGCTGATAGTGCCAACATCGATCTGATAGATGAGTGCCTTGTGGTAGGAGCAAAAGTCTCATCATAGTCAATCCCCTCAACCTGTGAAAAACCATGGGAAACAAATCTTGCCTTATGCTTCTCCACACTACCATCAGCAGCTTGCTTTACCTTGTAAAGATAATGGGAACTCACAACTAACTTGTTCTCTAGTCTCGGAACCACGTCCCAAACATTGTTATGAACTATGGAGTCATACTCCTCCACCATAACATCAACCCAAATTAGCTGTTGCGCTGCTTCCTCAAAGGAAGATGGCTTAGTCTCAACACATCCCCCAGCAAGGGCCATGTATCTAGTGTACCTCTCAGGTGACCTCCTCCGTCTGCGCTAAGAATATGGTGCTCCCACATTCTCTCTCGCATCCTCCAACAATCTGTTAATTTCTCTTGTACACTTTCGTCCATCTCTGGAAGACTCTGCTTGAGTGGATGTCTCCACTCTTGGAACCTCTGCATGCAGCTACTCCGCATCAGTCTGAGGCTCTTCCACCTTAGGAACCAACAGTTCCTCCATAGCTTGTAGTTGGAGCTCCCTCTCAAGGGAAACTCGCATGGCCTTCTACTCGTCAAACTTGAGATCTCTCCAAACCACTGTCCTTCGACTGGTAGGCAAATACACTCGATAGTTGTGGGGTGTATCAGTGTACCCCACAAGTATCCCCAACTCTGTTGTTAGCTCAAACTTCTTTCATGCATCCTTTGTCACATGGCAATATACCAATGAGCCAATGATCCTGAAGTGACCCACATCTGGTCTCTTATCGGAGAAAGCTTCCTTTGGTGTCTTCATCCCAAGTATACGATGCGGGCTTCTATTCTACAAATAGACCACTATGTTGCATGCCTCATCCCATAAGTGAAGTGGTAGTCCTTGGTCATGCAGCATCGCCCGTGCTGCCCCTATAATAGTTATGTTCTTCCTCTCGGCCACCCTATTCTGCTGTGGGTTATGAGGTGTCGTCAACTCTCATTTAATTCCTTCCACTGCATAGAAGTCCTTAAACTATTGAGAGACATATTCTCCATCATTGTCGCTTCTCAAGGCCTTGATCTTCTTCCCTGACTCTTTCTCGACCAAAGCTTTGAACTCACAAAACTTTGTGAAGGTTTGGTCCTTCTTCTGCATGAAATAAATCCAGCATTTACGAGAAAAATCATCAATGAAAATCACATAATACCTTTGCTTCGCTGTGGATGCCATCGAGAATGGTCCAGACACATCAGTATGAACTTGCTCTAAGATAGCCTCTGCTCGACTGTCTCAATCATGATAGGAAGACTTGGTGTATTTTCCCAAGGTACAACCTTTGCATGTGTCAACTTGCTCAAGTTTACCTTTGGGAAGTCTTGTAGATATCTACTGTATTATCTTCAAGGCCCCATGATGCAAATGGCCCAACTTCCTATGCCACAACTCGCCAATGTCTTGGATTTGCACCAATTATGCTTTCGTACTCAATGCTGCACAATCATCTACCTCTAGTTTATAGAGATTCTTCACCCGAATCCCCATCCTCTTGGTCTGACCCGTGGCTATGTGTCTAAGGAACACCTTTACTTTACTGAAGACAACATCGTAGCCTTTGTCCTCAAACATCGTGATTGATACCAAGTTCTTCTTCAGCCCAGACACATACATCACATCTGTCAAGGTGAGAGGAGCTCCATGCTTCCTCTAAAAAGCAACCATGCCCACTCCTGAAACACTATACCTTCCATCGTCACCCATCTCTATGCGCATCTTGAGATGTTTCTCCTCCAAGGCACTGAATAAATTTTTATCACCAGTCATGTGGAATGAGGCTCCACTGTCAAGATACTAGACACAACCCATCATCGATGACACCATACATGCGATGAGGGTAAAGTCCATTTCGAATTGAGAGGCTAATGCCTCACCTTCCAATCCCTTCAAGGATCCCTTCTTGGACTTCTTTTATGGGCAATTAGTCACATAATATCCCATCTCGTGACAATTAAAGCATCTCACTTTAGACTTGTCAACCTTCTTCCCTCCATGAGAAGAATTTGATTTGGAATGGGGAGCCTTCCCCTTCCCTTTCCTTGCCTTACTTGCTAAGGCCATATTTTCTTCATCATCATTCTTGGATGAAGAACCATCTCGTGTGCTCCTCCTGATCTCCTCCTGCATGAGATACGACCACAATCGTTCCCAATTCGGTAGTTTCTCCCTTCCATTCACAGAGTCCTAGTAGCTATTCCAGCTCTTTGGAAGGCCCAGGAGAGCGAGGCTCACCATATCATCATTGGCAGTAGTTATTCCAACACTGCTAAGCTCATCGCTGTAGGTGGTGAGCTTGTTCAGATATGTGGAAATAGTATCGCCCTTCTCCATCTTGATTCTTTGAAGCTTATCCTTGAGCGTCAATTTCGTCTGGTCGCTACTGTTCTAGTAGAGGTCCTTCAAAGTATTCCACATTGAAAATGGAGTATCCTTCCCATGGAGACTCAAGACAATATGGTCTCGAACTCCCTCAAGAATGATCTGTCTCGCTTTCGCCATACACTTCTTCCACTCAACCAACTCTTGTGCATTAGTTGAAGCTGGCTTTTGGATTTCTTGATTAATGAATTCCTTCAAGCTGTTGTCTTCTAATACAACCTCCATGCTTTGGAATCGCTTGATCTCTTACTCAAGGAAGGACTCAAGTAAGAGATCAAGCGATTCCAAAGTGTGAAGCCACGGGGATTGAGAGTACATATCAAAAGTGGTCTTCGACATAAAAGAATCAGAGGATGTAGAGTTTGAAGCTGAAACAATTTCCACGTAATTGACTTCGGCGGGACTAAGCGACATAACCTCACCCCAGGTATCAACAAGATCTAGTGCAGATATGACCCAAGGATTAGATTTGATCAAGATCATGTTGATAGAGGCAACATGAGGAGGTGGGAGTGGAAAAATCCCATTAAGGCAGAATATTTGAAGAGACCTACCCCCACACTCTCATAGGGAGCACCAGAGTGCTTGACATACGGAACATTGCCATCTGAGGAGGAAGTGGCAAAGAAAGACAGCTGGACAACAATGAAAATCTTCCTTTGATGGGGAAAACAAATCACGCAAAATAAAGAGGAGGCCACGACATGCATGGCATGAGTCCAACTTTGGCAAAGTAGAAGATTATAATTGAGATTGGCGTCAACAATTTGTACTTCGACTTACACTATCTTGCCTTCCAGGGTGATGGCAAGGTTAGGTAAGACACTAAAGGGTTGCGAATCACGCCCATAGAAAGCTTCCAAAGTGTTCAGAGATTGGTTCAGTGCAAGAGAACCAATATCCTTCCAACATATGGTCGACATGATGCAGGTGGAAGCACCTTCATCAATGACAGTTTGGTGGATGGTCTTCTCATTGATGATTATGTGAATAAGAAAGGAAATTTGATGAGGGAGCCACGGGACATGGTTCTCTAGATCAAAACATATCAAATTGGAATCAGTGGGATCAATGCCCCCGATAGCTGACAACAAATATTTCCGCTGTGATGGTGTTATAGACATTTTTGTGCCTTACAACTCTAAGCATGAAATGTCCATAAACCAAGGGATCCTAAGTCCCTAAAAGTGTTGTTCCTGCCCCTAAAGGAACAAGGTCAACAAACTACAGCTTCTCCTAGAAGTTCTCCACCATAAATTGCTCAGAATCAGTCAAATCAGGATCATTTCAGCTGCTCCACTAGCTAGCTGCGTTGCATAGCACCCCAGTACACTAGCTAGGTGCGTTGCAATGCACCTAAATGCACTACCAGGGTGCGCTGAGCTGGAAATGACAAATGGCAGTGTCATTCCGCGAGGTGGACAAACAATGGAAGCTTCCAGAATCTTCCCCAATGCACTTGCCTCACTGAGTTCGACCAAGGATGAGTAAGAGGCTCTCAGTCTCCAAGTGGAAGCAAGAACTGACAGAGAGAGGCCACTAGTCAAATCATAAGCTGACTCATCCTCTTTGCATACATCTATATATGGATCCCTCATCCCAGAGATCCAGAGGCTGGAATTTTGTACTTTGCAGAGAATTGCTGTTGGTTTTGAGATAGAGATCAGTGCATTGGGTGATTTATGCTTTGTTGGAGGTGAAGAGGGGATTCCTTTGCTGGGGGGTTGATGCTGGATCAGGAATCATCGGTTGTAACTCCTCCTGGATCTTCTTGTTATATCAATAAAACTATTTGAGTTTCTTCTACATGATTGTGTATCAATGATGTTTTGTTATATTTGCCTGTTTAGCTTAAATCTGATCCTAAGCTATTTATGAATATGAATCCATGTCTTTGTATAGTTTTCCTCTTCTGTGATCTTGCAGGAACTTGGCGAAGCTGGGCAAGTAAGGGAGCAGGTAGCTGGAAGCTGTCAAAGAGGAGAGAGATTGGATCAAAGGACTAGCGCAAGACACAGGTTGGTTCATCCTATTCCTCTTCGTTTATAGTTCATAAAGAAGAATACGAAAGTAGTTTTCCTTGTTTGTTTCTAAGGTACTATCACACCTTAGTGGGATAGGGGCATTCTGAGTAGACACTTTTCCCGTTAACAAAATGGCGACTCCACTGGGGATCGTGTCTAGTTAGTTTGTTTGTGTTTCCCTTGTTGTTTGTTTCATAAACACAGAAGTAGCAATCGAACTCCATTTGCTATTATCAAATGCAAAGTAGACACCTGCTACTTCAATCCATTCACTGGATTTGTTTACGATTTGAACAGCTGATTCACAAATGATCTGATTACCCTTTGTGATAGCTCTTAGGCCTCCTTTAAATCCACCCTCTGATTGTGCATTACTGATTGCTTTTACTCGGCCAAAATCCATAGATTAAACTGCAAACTGTGACCCAGAACCCGGATAGAAGTCTCGTTTCTGCCCCAGCGCGGGCACTGTGAAGAGACTCTGCATTTCAACGCAGTTCCCAAGAGGGCTACCTGCGCTGCAATTCAGTTTCTCTGTGTAACAGGTGCGCTGATCAGCCTAGCCTTGTGCAGCTGAGGTTCTTTGCTTCATTTTTTTCAGTTTTGTCTCTGATTTTGCAGCCTATGATCAATGTGTGTCTGTTTAAAAACCCCTTTTCTTTGCCTTAATTCCGCCTCCTTTGTACAAAAAGACTGTAGGTGTTCTTTGTGTGTTTGTTACATCATTTATAGTTTTCCATTGAAAGAGTAGAATAGTCATACTGTCGTCCTTGGCTTTAGATCTGTCGTAAGCGTCGATTTTGATCTTAGGAGAAAGTTTATTTGCTGTTGACAGTCGATTATGCTTTTACTTTTGTCTTTGGTTTGAATTTTTCACTTTCTAGTGTCGAAACGAGTGTTTATTTCAAAATCATAAAGTGTCGTAATCTTCTCTATCTTTTGATTTCGAAAAGAAGCTTGTTTGTGTTGTTCACTTGAAAGCGAATTCAGATTTGTACATCAACTTTCTTTTTAGGCATCAATATTAAGAAAGTGAAAACGAATACATGCATATGTGCATTTTCATATTGATAGTCTGTTTGGCTTGATTTAGGAAAAGTGCATCTACAGTGTGCTCTTTGCTCTTTGAGAAAAGATTGTGTCTTTCTTTTCCCCTTGTAGCTAGGATTTTCATTGCTGAAAAGAGATAAAAGTTTGCTTATCATCTTTAGATTGCATTTTAGGAATTACATCTACATCTCGTGGTGATCCCAAAAGGCAAACTTCTAAGAAAGATCAACTTAAAATAAACTGAATGAATCTAACAACGCTTTGGAACTTAACGCACAACATTTAGAGGTCTAGGCTTGAGACGTATTCCGGCGTCGTAAAGCCTAGTAACTGTTGTCCTCACTGATGGTTGGGTGATTCCTCCACTTTGAGACGATAAGTGCCAGTACGGACTTGTGCTCCCACGTACCATCGAGTATATATTGGGAGACCCCTATAGGCTTAAAACCTTTTATCCATAGGAAGCCGTGTCGGTCGCCCTACTGATTGCAATGCACCGAACACAGCATTCGGGAAGATTGACTGCCATACCGTAAAAAGTATTATGCAGCTTTGCGATTGGTTTGGTACTCCCTCTACCTAGATCTCCAGAGCAGTCCCTTTCGTTCCTTTTCAAACTCCTTAACGGAAAAGGTCCATCTGAGCACTTGTCACTTCAGGCTCATTAAAAATCGAAGGAGACTAGAGTCATCTTTTATTTTTTTCTCGACTCTTTAAAATTGAAAAAACAAGTTGTGTCAAAGCGTCTAAAATTTATTTTAAACGGAATAATCATCACCTTTCCCTCGTTGATCTTCGAAGTTAGTCTCCCTTCATCACAATTTCTTGTAGAATCGCTAAGAAATCTTTTGGATAGACTAGATATGCCTGAACAACCGTCGACATCTAGGACTGTGTCATCCGACACAACAGCAGCAGAACCTCCTGCTACTACTCCAACAATGTACGTCGGTATACCATCTGTCCCGGCAAGTTATCAACAACAAGTCGGAGTCCAATCAGGGACGACGACATGGTTAGTTCCTATTTCTTCATCCGGATTATCATCTGGTATTTCTTATGTTGAAACTCAACAAATTGATCCAATGTGTCTTCAAAGGCCAATCTACCCTTTAAGCACTGGATTTCCACCATATGGAGGGCAGTATGCCTTTTCATTGTTCCCTCCTAGAGAACAACCATATGAGAGTTTACAACAAAGTTCAGGTCGAACTGGAATTACATCCAGCGGTTGGGTACCAATACTGCCTCAACAACCAAGGGTTGTATATTCAATGCAACCAGTCCACCCTGTGTCGAATATTCCCACTATACCTGCTATGGTGACTGCATCGCAAGTACAAGCGCTACCTGTTGTATGTCGACCCCAAGTTTCTCAAGTTGCAATACAACAACCTCTTGTCTCAACGACTCAATCACAACCTCAAGGTAGTGCCTCCTTATCTGGAGTGACTCAGGCTCAAACAAGTACTATGACTTCTCATCTTGGTCAATCATCCAGTATTGGGCAACAGCAAATGGTCCAACAACCATGGCTGATTCAGCCTCAACAACCGCCATTCCAGCAATCATATCAAGGACCTGAGCAACAAGTCTTTGTAAGTAATGGGCAACCGCATTCCCAAAGCAGTTATCAACAACCATATCATGACGGTTATTCCCATCAAACTTGTCAAAATTGCCAGCATCAAATACATTATGCTGGTATGCAAAGACCCACTGCTCAGGAGATTCCATCTTATCTTGGGTATGCTTCGCCTAACCTGAATCAACAATTTCCTTTTGTAGCAACTCTATAATTACCAGATCTAAACTGGCTGACGAATGATCCAATTGCTTATGCCCCTTGGTGGCCAGCGATTCCGCATAAACTTCTGTCAGATATTCCTAAATTTAATGGAAATCCGGGTGAATATCCGTTGAATGATGTGATGACCTTTCATCTGTGGTGTTCATCAAACACCCTAAACGATGATTCGATTAGGCTTCGCCTTTTTCAGAGGACGTTAACTGGTCCGGCAGAAAAATGGTATATCGAATTGCCTAGAGCTTCGTTCGACAACTTCAGTACCTTAGCCACAACCTTTTTAACCCATTTTCAATTACCAATAAGATACGAAATAGGAACAAAACTTCTTACCAATTTCAAACAGACAACGGCCACTCACATATCTGATCATATACATGAGTGGCGACGTCGTCGTAGAATGGTAAAAACGTATGTCCTCGATCAGTTGTTAGCTGAATGGTTTATCAAGTCATTACTGCCTTCCATCACGGAAGATGTGGCAAAGGGGGGGGGGGGGGTCGTAACAAAAGAGCAAGTTATCGCTCGTGCGCAATATTTGGACTTGATTTACACTCAGTCTGGCACGCTCTACGATAAAATACCTGACGCCCCTAGACCAGAATTCTCAGTTCCTCCTCCTCCTAAATCAAACAATGACTCTCATGCTGGTGATGGCATGATTGGCACAACAGACATGAAATCGAAAAAGGCTACATCTAAAAAGGCCCGTAAGATTTCTAGTCAAAATACAAATGAGGAACTTCTTGCCTCGGAGGTAAATACCGTGTCGACTGACAAGGGCAAACAACTGAAGCAACCAGGGGGCAAGAAGAAAAAGAAAGGGAGAAAAAGGAAGTAGGATGAGTCATCTCCTGAAAAACCTTTTACAAACCCTTATGGGCGAAGGAAACCCCCTCCGGGGTGTCATATATGCGATGAGGATCATCGGACGAGAGATTGTCCACATAAAACTGAAGTTAAGAAACTCTTTAAGAGTTCAAAAACCTCAGCAGTATTGACTGATCCGTTTCCAAGCCCGGGAACCAAACTGGTTGCTAATCAAAATGCTTCCCGATCCCAAGAGCTTATGTTGTCTATCTCAAAGCAGCAAAATGATGCTTTGGCAAGGAATAAAGATTACGGGAATCCCCAAGTGTCGAATAACAAGGCTAATGAACAACCTAGTAGTTCAACAACAACTATGACCAAAGTTGTGCCACCCATAATTCCTGAACAAATGATAAAGTCGCCAAAGGGAGTAGTGCACAAATCGACATTTAATCCTCGTGCAAAAATAGCACAAAATTATAATATAATAGAGGACCCGGCCCAATCGCCGTCCGCTATATCGACACTTGAGGTACCACAAAGTTGCCTCTCCCAAGAGCAAGCTTTATTATCAGCAATAGGTGGTATTGACCCAATGGATTTCAATCTTGTGGCCTTTAATCATAAAGGATATGATCCTCAGTTACCGGCTCAATTAGCTTTCCTTGTTCAAGTGAAAGCCCTCAACAAAACTGTTCATCGAACAATTATTGATGAGGGGGCATCTACATGTATTATGTCGATGAGTTTATGGAAAACTCTAGGATCTCCAACCTTGTCGCGATCTGCGACGACGTTAAAAGCATTCGACGGAAGGACATATACCCCATATGGTATCCTAAATAACTTGAAAGTTGAACTAGGGGGAAAAACGGTAGAAATAGATGTTGAAGTCATCGATGGGAATCTTGATTACAACATCCTACTAGGAAGACCATGGATATATGCCATGGCAGCTGTTGTGTTGACCTATTTTAGAAAGATTGCATTTCCCTTTCAAGGAGGGATTACAATCGTCGATCAACAAAACTTCCTCCCCAATGGTTCTCAAGTTACAGGAAGCATTCCAATGATCCATGGAAGCAATCGTTCGCTCCAAAATATCGGAGTAGGTCTCCTAAAAGACCCTGCCTTAATGGGTACTTTTGCCCTACCGCCTCTGAGTAATCTGGCGGAAGTGGCCACAGTGGAATATGAAACCTTCTATATCTAATGGATTTGGACTCTGAGGACGGTTCTTATCTCGTGTCAACCTCGTTAAAAAATGAAACAAGGAGTCATGAGGACAGTTCTTTTACTGTGTCAACCTCATTAAAAAATGAAACAATCCCCTTTCCAAATCTCAAAGGTAAACCTTCATTCCAACCACCAAGTTGAATGCAATGAAGCTTGGGGGGCATGCACCTCGATTTGCGTTATTATGCTGGGGGCATACAAACTTATCACGAGCAGTGTTACTGCAGGGTTCAAGCTCGTTAAAAAATAAACCCGCATCGAGCAGTTTTAGCACATAGTTCAAGCTCGTTAAAAAATAAACATAAGACATGAGCAAGTGTTTCCACCCGCGTTTAAGCTCGTTAAAAAATGAACTATTCCCCGGTAAATAACCACCGTGAATGAAGCATTTCAGCCATTAAAGCCTTGGTCGTGTTTGCACCATCACCTCCACTTTTCCATTGGCCGATCATTCACCTCCATTTGATTGTTTACCCATTTTGAGGAACAGCTGCGAAGAGTGATTTCACTAGCCATCCTTCTGACACTGTAGTGATTGGAAAATTCTAACCCTTACCTGGAATCAGCTGCTACCCTTTTTATCACTCGTTCCTCAAAAGACGAGTCTTCTTTAAGCTCTTTTAAACTGACTCGTAAAATATGAAAAGATTGCCGAGTTCTGGCCTTCCAGCTC
Organism: Pinus tabuliformis; assembly: GCA_031772625.1. Lineage (NCBI taxonomy): Eukaryota > Viridiplantae > Streptophyta > Pinopsida > Pinales > Pinaceae > Pinus > Pinus tabuliformis. The sequence goes on along the minus strand of CM062816.1, from coordinate 321,959,189 downwards.
GTTAAAGTGACCGGAAGTGCTATCCCTCCTCTAGATTTTAATCTTTTTGGACCTCAGGGATTATTGCACAAAAAGATCGAGCGCTTGTTTTGTTCGGCTCGTTAAAACTATCGAAAATTCATCCCTTCTGTATTGTTTTATACTTTTTCGGACTTAAGGGATTAGATGACAAAAAAGGAATTTTGGAGTTACCTTTACGTACCTTTTCAGACTCTCTAAAAATGAAAAGGACCGAGTTATCTTTGTCGTTAAACTCGTTAAAAAGATTAATAGCGACAAACTTGTCTTTAGACGAGAATGAGTTTCACTATCGCTAGGCTCGTTAAAACATAGCGATGGGTTTGCCCGAAGGGAAAATTATAGAACAAGCATATGTTATCCTCCTCAAGCTTGACAAAAATAAAGAGGTACTGGTCAGCAATGACTGGGGAAAAATTGGGAAGAAACTCAAAGAATCTTTATTGGTAGCAAGTCGCTCTTGAACATGACACTTCCACTCCGTGCCTGAGTCGGGTTGGGTTGTTTCATTCACTGGTCACATCACCATGGTCACGCCATACCATCCACATTTGGGGTAAATGCTACCAATCCATCACATAAGTGTCGCCGACATGTTCAAGAGAAGTCATCCAGAGAAGTCACCCGTGTCCCATCCACTACCATACATTATACTTCATTCCTTCATGACCACCATCCTAAACCATATACCATCAGATCGTTTTCACCTCCATCAAAATCATTTACTCCGTTCCATGTCATTGATGTGGGATTCATCAAGGCCCTCCTTTGACGGATCGCTTCTTGTCGACATCAGCTCATTATCCAAGAAGTTGATCTAGGAACACCCCATTCAGTACTTTGAAGCTTGCATGCCTCAATGGCAAGTTTCTCACTTCCGGTGACAGGTATACATCAATGACCTTCGACCGAAAGATTTTGCGTGGTGTTCGACGCCAAGTCCCTTATTCACACCACGTGAATTGTACTGCAGTACCTTGAGAGTCATCATCATTATCGGTGATTCCTCTCGCGCTTGTTAACAGTTTACATCATCGACTAGTAATCAAGCGATGTATTTCCATGTTCGACTTCAAAACATTTTTCACATGGATCGACTTGTACTTCGAGTGAAGATCGGATGAGATTGAAGACCCCGGATCTAGTTTCATCCATCCGAGTTGCGATATATATTCAGGAAAAATAAAGACATCGACATGTACAACATTACAGCACAGATAATCATCCTACCAAAAGGATGATGACTTCATCAGAATCATCAGTCTACCATCAGATGATTGTCTGTCCTGTGTACATTAAAATGAATTTGTAAAGTTGAGCATGGGAATGCCTGCCTCAGCTAGATCATGAAAACAGTATGAAGATAATGTATTGTATTGTATCTTATTACAGGTCTCCTCCCAGCATTGAAAGAACTTCGGATCCTCCTAATAAAGCATTTCACCCGATAAACGGCCTCATACTTTAGGGGGAAACTATTATAGACATTTTTGTGCCTTACAGCTCTAAGCATGAAATGTCCATAAACCAAGGGATCCTAAGTCCCTAAAAGTGTTGTTCCTGCCCCTAAAGGAACAAGGTCAACAAACTACAGCTTCTCCCAGAAGTTCTCCACCAGAAATTGCTCAGAATCAGTCAAATCAGGATCATTTCAGCTGGTCCACTAGCTAGCTGCATTGCATAGCACCCCAGTACACTAGCTAGGTGTGTTGCAACGCACCTAAATGCACTACCAGGGTGTGCTGAGTGGGAAATGACAAATGGCAGTGTCATTCCGCGAGGTGGACAGACAATGGAAGCTTCCAGAATCTTCCCCAATGACACTTGCCTCACTGAGTTCGACCAAGGATGAGTAAGAGGCTCTCAGTCTCCAAGTGGAAGCAAGAACTGACAGAGAGAGGCCACTAGTCAAATCATAATTTGACTCATCCTCTTTGCATACATCTATATATGGATCCCTCATCCCAGAGATCCAGAGGCTGGAATTTTGTACTTTGCAGAGAATTGCTGTTGGCTTTGAGATAGAGATCAGTGCATTGGGTGATTTATGCTTTGTTGGAGGTGAAGAGGGGATTCATTTGCTGGGGGGTTGATGCTGGATCAGGAATCATCGGTTGTAACTCCTCCTGGACCTTCTTGTTATATCAATAAAACTATTTGAGTTTCTCCTACATGCTTGTGTATCAATGATGTTTTGTTATATTTGCTTGTTTAGCTTAAATATGATCCTAAGCTATTTATGAATATGAATCCATGTCTTTGTATAGTTTTCCTCTTCTATGATCTTGCAGGAAATTGGTGAAGCTGGGCAAGTAAGGGAGCAGGTAGCTGGAAGCTGTCAAAGAGGAGAGAGATTGGATCAAAGGACTAGCACAAGACACAGGTTGGTTCATCCTATTCCTCTTCGTTTATAGTTCATAAAGAAGGATACAAAATTAGTTTTCCTTGTTTGTTTCTAAGGTACTATCACACCTTAGTGGGATAGGGGCGTTCTGAGTAGACACTTTTCCCATTAACATATGGGAAGTTTTGGAGTAGCTCAAGAGCTCACATGGTTGACGGTTCCTGAGCCAAATCCTCAACAATATTGTAATGTGGAGCAGCTCGGGCATTGGGATTATATGAGGATTTTCATAGTACACCTCGAGAGGGTGGTCGCATAATGGAATCAGCGTTGGGGTGTTCAATATTTGGAGGGCCAGAACTCGGTGTAGAAGAAGAAGGTGCAACTTCTTTATCTTTCCTAGCTACCAGAGTAGGAGTTTGATAGTCTTTCGACCTAGTAGCCACATTAATAGGCGTACTCATCATGAACACTTGAGATCCATAAGAAGAAGATTGGGGTTGGTCTACCATTTGGGTCTGCTTGGACGGAAATGGCTCTTTGAGGACAACAGGGGTCTCTTTGAGCAGGTGACTACAGGGAAAATTTTAAAAACCCCCCCTAAATTTATAAATATAATAAATGGGCGAATCTCCATGGTATATAGGAAAAATGGAAGGCGATTTTATCAATAATATAATATGTATATATAATTTTTTGGCGAATCTCTCACCAGGCATGGCGAATCTTTTACTCAATTATAAAATCTTGTAAGATCTTGGCGAGTCTTTCACTAAATAATAAAACTTTGTAAAGTCCTATTGAATCTTAGCATAGGCTACATGCTCCTTTAATTCCCCCATTTAAATAGGCTACATTCCAGGTGAATACCATGGGTCAATACCATGTGCCATTTTGGTGAATACCATGGGTCAATACCATGTGCCATTTTTATTTTTATTAATTCTAATATTAGGGTTAATAATGGTTTTTTGCATGGTATTAATAACAATCTAGTCCATGGTATTTGTCGCATAATATTTTGGCCATAGGTTTCACCTAAATATAACCCATTTTTTGAGTGTTCGTAAATATAAGGTGACTTATGGAGTAAATATAAAAAAATGTTTTATTTGTTTACCATACCTCTCGTTTATTTATATTTTTATTAATTTACCATACCTCTTTTACAAATATGGTATTTGGCCCATAGGATTCACTTAAATAAAACCTCTTTCTTGAGCCTTCATAAATAGAATGAGGGTTATGGACTAAATATAAAAAGAGGTTTTATTTATTTACGATACGTATAGTTTATTTATATTTTTATTTATTTACCATACCTTTTGAGTAAGTATAAAAAGATGTTTTATTTATTTACCATACCTCCACTTTACTTATATTTTTATTTGTTTACACCCTTACATGTATATAAGGTGACTTATGGAGTAAATATAAAAAATATTTTATTTATTTACCATACCTCTCATTTATTTATATTTTTATTAATTTACCATACCTCTTTTATAAATATGGTATTTGGCCCATAGGATGCACTTAAATAAAACCTATTCTTGAAAATGGGCGAATGGATTCACTTAAATAAAACCTATTCTTGAAAATGGGCGAATGGAAGGTTGTAAGTCCTAATTTCAAGGGCTAAATTTACCGTTTTTACCCTCTCCCTTAAAATAAGGTGGGCTATTTGAGGTGATTTGTAAAAATGTACTATGATACAAAATATTCGCCCGCTAAAAATTTAAAACCCCTTAATTTCGCCAAAGGGCAAACATTCACCCCTAAAATTATCCTTGGGTGACTAATTTCGGATCATCAGGGACAATCCTTAGTGTAGTGATCTTCCTTGCAAATGAGGCAGGGATACATAGGTTTTTGTTATCCTTGGGTGACTAATTTCGGATCATCAGGGACAATCCTTAGTGTAGTGATCTTCCTTGCAAATGAGGCAGGGATACATAGGTTTCTGTTGCGAAGATTCGCCAGCAGATGATTTGGGAGGACCCTGTTTTGGGGCTGTTGGGCCGTACAATGGGTATATGTTTACCCTTTATTACACTATCTTTTTCCTTCTTTTTTATGCATTTGTGCCCTGATATAGTAAGATGTTGATAAAACCTCGATGAGAAACAAATAAAATTGCTTTTGGTATGGTTCGACTAAGCAAAGCTAACTTTTGTTGTTTTTATGCAGAAATGGGCAAAAGGAACAACTGTTGTTCAAAAGATTGAACAACAAATGCTAAACAGAGGAAAAGGAGTGCGTCTTATGCAAACGAATCAAGGAATAAATCAAGAGGATCACTACAAAGTGTAACCTTGAAGAAGATAGTGCGTTGTAATGACATTTCAATTTGATGATTAATACATGAATTGAGTTGCTATTCACTCGTGATATTCTAAAGTAGTTAAGCACTATTCGCTAGTGGCTCAGGCCCGGTCAGTGGTGGATTACACTGTTGTTCCTTGTGTTTTTAATTTTCCTTTACCACAAGTTTATTTACTCTGGTTTACAGTTTTATAGATGATTTAATTTCATTGGTAGGAATTCGTGTATGTATTTCATTACTTCTTAATTCTGCCAATCGATTTCATTTACTTATGTTGTGGATTGAATTAGTCATTAGTAGAGAGTTATTTCGATTCATTAAAAGATAAAAGTGTTATTGATTGGATTGGATGATTTATTCCTCCGCAGTAGATTAGAATCAACTAGAAGATCTCTGTTATTGCTACAGTGAACTTAGTTGATGCGATTGCAATTAGAATCTCTTGATTAAGATTGAGTCTTGGTTCTGATTAAGGTTGAGTTTTGATGCTTATATAGATTATTTTCCCTGAAGTTACAAGCTTGAGATTTATGATTTAATCTATTTACTCTTGTATTAAATTTAATAAATTATCTCTAATCATTACTCTCCATAGATGTAGCAATTGCGCATATTGTGTACACTCTTAGAACAGAAAGACGTACCCAAGTTGATGATTAATGTGAGGCAATTATGAGTTTTTAAAGACACCTTATAGCACCCAAAATTTTGACGCCATTGCTGGGGAGAGTGTTGCTGTTTCACAGAAGAGTGATGTATGTTTAATAGTTGTTGCTAGGAAAGAATTGGGTATTAAAAACAGAAGGTAAGAACTTGCATACAAGTAAGTAAAGTGCTTGCTCCCTCGCCCGATTTTCAGCACAATTATGTAGGAATTGAAAGTAGAAATAGAAATTTGATGTTTATTTGTTGTGAAATAATTGGGTATTAAAAACGAAAGGTAAGAACCCACGTACGAGTAAGTAAAGTGCTTGCTCCTTTGCCTGCTTTTCAGCGAAAATTGCATAGGAATTCAAGTAGAAATGAATGTTTTTATTTTTGTATGAATGACTAAGAAGAAACGAAAAGAAAAGGATATAATTCCTCCATCCAAGTCTGAAAAATCCAAGGGACCGGTGTTGGGTGTGGAGCCTGATTATCTTCTGTATTCAAAGGTTTCAGCTGGATGTATACCCCAAGAAGACTGTACACCCCTTGACGCGGGGGGGATTTTTCCCGCCTCCGCGGGGTCTGGGGGGGTAAATTCCCCCCCGGCTGGGGGGTCCGGGGGCCAGCGGTCCCTTGGCAGGGGTTCGGGGGCAGTGCCCCCGAAGCTAAAAATAGATGTAAAATTTCCTTGTAAAAGTCTAGTAATTTCTAGTCAATCTAGGCTATTCATTAGGCAGATGATCTTACGGTAGAAGTTAAGTTTAATTTAGGTTTTTTTGCCCTAAAAGGCAACCCCTCACTATATATGAGGGAATTGTATTGTGTCTATGTATATCTGTATTCCGAGTGAGGAAGAGAGAGGATATTGAGAGTGAAGAGGGTGTTACAGCGGATCTATTGTAGGTTGTATCTCTTCAATTTGCTAGATAATATAATAAAAGAAGGACTGGCTGTTTCTCCATGGCATAGCCCAAACTGGGTGAACCATGTATATCTATGTCTCTCTTGTTATATGCATTTTCTGTGTTTATATTTTTGTAATATTTTATGTGTTCCATTGCTCCATAATATATAATTTTCTAACAACTGGTATCAGAGCCGAAGGTCTATTTGGCTGATAAACTCATAGGAGAGAAGGGTTCCTGGTTCGAGTTGGAGCAATGGCGGAAGATGGTAGGTTTAGGGTCGAAAAATTCAATGTCCAAAACTACGAGTTGTGGAAGATGCAGATGGAAGGTTATCTGTATCAGAGATCTGTACCTACGATTGAGGGGAAAGACAAAGAAGCTAACGAGTATGACAGACATAGAATGGGATATTCTCGACAGAAAGGCACTTGGAACAATAAGGTTGTGCCTAGCAGCATTGGTAGCGTTTAATATTTCAAAGGAAACGACAACATAGGGTTTAATCTCGGCATTAGCCAAACTATATGAAAAACCCTCAACGTCAAATAATGTATTTCTTATGAAGAATTTATTTAATATGAAGATGTCAGAAGGTGGATCTGTTGCAGATCATTTAAATGATTTTAACACAGTTACAAGTCAGTTAAGTTCTGTAGGGGTAAATTTTGATGATGAAGTTAGGGCTCTGTTATTTCTATGCTCATTGCTAGAAGGTTGGAATGGTTTAGTTATGGCCATTAGTAACTCTGTCTCTGTTCTAGTACTTTAAAGTTTGATGATGTTGTCGGTGCAATCCTTAGCGAGGAAATACGACGGAAAAGCTCTGGTGAGACATCAGGTAATGCTTTGACTGCAGAGACTAGGGGAAGAAAAATGGAAAGAGGGAAGAGCCCAGGATATCACAGTAAGTCAAGAAAAGGCAGATCCAAGTCCAGATTGAGGATAGTGTACTGGAAATGTGGGAAGAAAGGACACCTAAAGAAATACTGCAAGTCTTGGAAGGGAAAAGAAGGAGATGCACAACAAGAAAATAATCATGAATTGAATGTAACATGTGATGTGTTGCAAGATGCTTTGATTCTTTCATTAGAAAATATTATTGATGCCTGGGTGGTAGATTCAGGGGCCTCATTCCATGCCACACCTGATAAGAAACATTTTCATGATTATGTTCAAGGAGATTTTGGACAAGTTCGATACGGTGATGATAAACCCTGTAAAATCGTTGGAATGGGTACAGTTTTCATAAAACAACAAAATGGAAATCAGTGGCTATTGAAGAAGGTAAGGAATGTTCCAGATCTGAAGAAAAATATGATTTCAATAGGGTAGTTGGGAGGTGAAGGCTGCGTAACTACTTTCACAGATAAAACCTGGAAGGTCACTAAAGGATCCTGGTAATAGCGAAAGGAAAAAAGGTTGGTGCATTGTATTTATGCAATGGTATTTCTAATTCTGTTAATGCTTTAACCTCTACAGGAGAAGATACGACATTATGGCATCATAGGCTCGGGCACATGAGTGAGAAAGGGATGCAAATTATTCACTCAAGAAATTTGTTTCCAAGTTTGAAGCATTTTGATTTAAAATTTTGTGAGGATTGTGTTTATGGAAAACAGAAGAGAGTCAGATTCCTTAGAGTTGGGAAAGAAAAGAAGAGTAAAAAATTATAGCTTGTGCATACAGATATATGGGGACCTGCTTAGGTATCATCTCTTGGTGGCTCTCGTTATTATGTTACTTTTATTGATGATGCAACTAGAAAAACCTGGATTTATTGTATTCGAAATAAATCTGATGTATTTGATACTTTCAAGAAATGGAAAACTTTGGTTGAAAATGAGACAAGGAAAAGGTTGAAGTGTCTCAGATCAGATAATGGAGGTGAATATTGCAGCAAAGAGTTTGATAGGCACTGTTCAGAGAATGGAATTGGAAGAGAGAAGACAGTTCCAGGAACACTACAAGAAAATGGTGTGTCAGAAAGGATGAACAGGAAAATCATGGAGCATGCAAGGTGCATGAGATTGCATGCAGGATTTCCTTTACAATTTTGGGCAGATGCTGTAGATACTATTGTTTATCTAATAAACAGAGGGTGTTCAAGTTCCTTGGATGGTGGTATTCCAGAGGAGGTATGGATAGGTAAAAAGGTAAACTACTCTTTTTTGAAGACTTTTGGTTGTGAAGCCTTTGTCCACATTAACAAAGAAAATAGAACAAAGCTTGAGGCAAAATCAAAGAAATGTACCTTTATTGGATATGGTGTTAATGATTTTGGTTATCGCTTATATGATTATGAAAATCACAAAATCATTAGGAGCAGAGATGTAATATTCAATGAAAAGATCTTGTATAAGAATTAGTTGCAGGGAAAGAAACAGGAAAAAGAAAACAGAGAATACACAGTGCTTGACGATATCACAGGAAAAGTGAAGGTGCCTAAAAATCATAATGATCAACAGCCAGAACAACAACCAAAACAACAACAAGCACTTCAAACACCTGAAAGTGGTGTTAGAAGATCTATCAGGATAAGTAGACCCCCTGAACGATACTCTCCTTCATTATATTATGTATTGTTGACTGATTCTGGTGAACCATAATGTTATGAAGAAGTAGTGCAGGTAGAAACTAGGAAGAAGTGGGAGCAAGCCATGAAAGAAGAGATGGACTCCTTAGCACATAACCAAACTTGGGACTTAGTCAGGTTGCCTGCAGGTAAAACAGCATTGCAGAATAAATGGGTTTACAGGCTGAAGGAAGAAGATGGAGGAAAACAGAGGTACAAAGCTAGACTTGTGGTGAAGGGGTTTGCACAGAAGAAAGGTATTGATTTTGATGAAATATTTTCTCCTGTTGTTAAAATGACTTCAATCAGAACTATTTTAAGTCTAGTAGCAGTTGAAGATTTGCATCTTGAGCAGTTAGATGTAAAGACAACCTTTCTCCATGGGGATTTGGAGGAAGAGATATATATGCAGCAGCTACAAGGATATTAGGTAAAAGGGAAGGGGAAACTAGTGTGCAGGTTGAAGAAGAGCTTCTATGGCTTAAAATAGGCTCCAAGGTAGTGGTATCTAAAATTTCACAGGTTTATGTCTGAACAAGGTTATACTAGATGTCACTCTGATCATTGTGCTTATCTCAAAAGGCAAAATGATGGCAGCTATATTATATTGTTATTGTATGTAGATGACATGCTTGTTGCAGGTTCTAACATGCGAAGATAAATGTGCTCAAAAGAAAATTGGCAAACTCATTTGCTATGAAGGATTTGGGTGCTGCAAAACAAATCCTTGATATGAGAATAACTAGAGACAGGAAGAATCCAAATTAACATTGTCTCAAAGTGAGTGCATAGAAAAGGTGTTGAAAAGGTTTAATATGCAGAATGCAAAACCAATTGGTATACCTTTGGCTAGCCATTTCAAATTAAGTAAGGAGGTGTGTCCTAAGACTGAGAAAGAAATGTCTCATATGTCTAAAGTTCCATATGCATCAGCAGTTGGAAGCTTAATGTATGCAATGGTCTGCACAAGGCCTGATATTGCACATGCAGTGGGAGTTGTAAGCAGGTACATGAACAATCCAGCAAAATAGCATTGGATGGCAATGAAGTGGATTCTCAGGTATTTGAGAGGTACCACAAATCAAGCATTATGCTTTGGTGGTTCAAACATTGCTCTACAGGGATATGTTGATGCAGATATGGCAGGTGACAGAGATAACAGGAGGAGCACTATAGGATATGTATTTAATGTAGGTGGAACAACTGTCAGTTGGGTTTCAAAAATCCAAAGTGTTGTTGCACTTTCAACAACAGAAGCAGAGTATGTTGTTGCTACAGAGGCTAGTAAAGAAATGATTTTGTTACAAAGGTTTCTAGATGAATTGGGTAAGAAGCAGGAGTTGGGCAAGTTATAAAGTGATAGCCAGAGTGCCATACATCTTACAAAGAACTCTGCATTTCATTCCAAGACTAAACATAGACAGCTCAAGTACCATTTCATACAGTCAGCATTGGAAGATGGACAGTTGATGCTGGAAAAGATACACACTAGCCAGAATCCTGCAGATATGTTAACAAAATTTGTAACCAGGGAGAAACTGAGAATATGCTCAGTTTCAATTGGTTTTCAAGTATGATGAAGAATATGAGAAACAACCAGGTCCAAAGTGGAGTCATTGTCTAGCAAATGAAGCAACGGTGGAGTTGCTATAATCAGTCTCCAAGTGGGAGATTGTTGGGTGTGGAGGTTGATTATCTTCTGTATTCAAAGGTTTCAGTTGGATGTATACCCCAGGAAGACTGTACACCCCTCCACGCGGGGGTCCGAGGGCTAGTGTTCCCCCGACAGGTGTTTGGGACAATGCCCCCGAAGCTAAAAATAGATGTAAAATTACCTTGTAAAAGTCTAGTAATTTCTAGTCAACCTGGGCAACTCATTAGGCAAATGATCTGACAGTAGAAGTTATGTTTAATTTAGGGTTTTTTCCCCTAGAAGGCAAACCCTCACTATATATGAGGGAATTGTATTGTGTCTATGTTTATCTGTATTCTGAGTGAGGAAGAGCGAGGAGATTGAGAGCGAAGAGGGTGTTACAACGAATCTTTTGTAGGTTGTATCTCTTTAGTTTTCTGGATAATATAATAAAAGAAGGACTAGCTGTTTCTCCGTGGACGTAGCCCAAACTGGGTGAATCACGTATATCTGTGTCTCTCTTGTTTTATGCGTTTTCTGTGTTTATATTTCTACAATATTTTATGTGTTCCATTGCTCCGTAATATATAATTTTCTAACAACCGGTGACCCTTGGACGATCAACCTTCATTGACGAAATCATAAGAAAAGTTGAGTCTCAGTCATCAGTAGGACCCCGAATAATTTCCACAAGAAATCCTACTGTAATCCTTCAGTTCGCAGGATCACCATCTATAGCTAATGCTGAGATTCACAACAGAACTGAAGGTTCTGAACAGAGTTTTCAAAATACTGAAAATTTGTAGTTTAGCCCTTTACAAGAAGGGAATTCTTGCAACCTCCTTGAAGGAGGAGGAGAAACAGGTAGTACTAAATTATGAAAACCAAAATCTCCTCAAATAGTGGTTGAACAGAGGACCCCAGTATTCCAGACCAAGGAAGTACTGTTAAAATCATTTTACAAGTCTCTTCTAGCCCTCCCAGGAACAAATCTCTAGCTCCGGAAATCCCTGAAGAGTATTGGCATATTTTTGACCAAATGGCCAATAATCAGTGACAGCCTCAAACCTCTACATTACAATATCCTATTGTTGACACAGCTGTCAATGCTCCCATGAAAGCCATCCTGTTACAAAATATTCCTACCTTTCATGGGCTAACTTTAGAGGATCCTGATGCATTCCTTTTTGAATTCGATGTTTTATGTAGGGGTTATGATTACACTACTAACCCCCAGAAACTGAAGTTGTTTCCTTCTACTCTGAAGGGAGCAACTCTGTGTTGGTTTATGGGGCTTGGTGGAGGTACCATTAATGACTGGGAACAAATGAAAACAACCTTTCTGAAAAAATACCAAGATTTTTGCTAAAGTAGAGAACTGAAGGATGAAATCTTTCAAATGGTAGCTAAGACTAACGATACACTTGAAGAATATGTAGAATGTTTTCAATATAATTTGCAAAGATATCCTTATGCAAATCTACCCGCTAAAGTTCTTAAAACCACAATGATTAAAGGTATAAAAGACCAATGGGTAGAGACATTAAACTTAATAGGGAAAGGGGATATTTATGAAGAGGATTTTGACAATATTGTACAATTGTGTATCAGGTGATCCAGAGGCAGTACAAGGATGAAACCAAAAGGGCGTGATGAGATCACTAGAGATAATAGAACCTCAGAAGGAAGCATTACACGAGTTGAAATTGGTAATTTGCTCGAACATTTCAAGACTGATAGCTTGGGGACCCTGACAACACAATTGGATATCATGCAAGCCAAACAGAAACAAGCCGAAGCAGAACAAAACCTGGCTACTTTCTATCCACAATGCAGGAAGAAACACCATCATAGAGAATTTCCGCTAGATATGATACAAACATGCACCATTTTCACTAAGGATAATGCTACGGAAAGTTGTCCATCACTTCCTAGGTTAAAAGCGGTCTTCAAGGAAGCTGAGGAGGAAGTGGAACCAATATATCTGATGAAGCAACGTCGTCAATGGAAAGCACGACCGACAGGTATGCCTACAGACCCTTTTTTGTTGTTTCCTTTCTCACAATATAATTCTTAGGAGTATCTAGGAATAGCATGGCAAAACCAACCACCCTTCTCTCATTGGCCACCTCAAGCCTTTTCTATGCCATCATGGCCCAATCAATCAAATTGGTCAAATTCCTCTTATCCTCCACCATTCTAGCAAAGTAACCCCTATCCCTTGCAATGGTCCCCTTCTACCTCGGAAAATCATAACTGGAAACCAAATTGGAAATGATCAATAAACCAGCCTACTGGAACAGTTCTTGCATCTCAACCAACCTTACCAGCACCTTACGCATTGCAGCAAAATCCTCAATCTAATATACAGCCACAACTCCCAGCCCAATCAAATCTAAATCCTAACAATAGATCCATCCAGTCAGTACAAATTATTGAGAGTATGGACCCTGAAGTTGAGTCAAGAGAATGTAATGAACTTAAGTTAAGATCTCGATGCATAATTACCCCAGATGAGGATAAAAATCTGCAACTTGAAACTAAAGAAACATATCCGGATAAGCCTTCGACTGTAGATAGCCAGCAAAAAATGCAGGGAGAAGATATAGTCAGGCAGAAAGATCCCGAGAAAATCATAACTTCTTCTCCCCCATTCCCAGAAAGATTGATAATACCTCGACCAATTGAATATCCAGGTTTTGATCTTTTGGGTGAACTCAAGAATATATGTCTAAAAATACCCCTCCTCCAGGCTATTCAAGACATTTCGATATATGCTAAAACTATTAAAGAATTGTGTATAAAGAATTTTATGAGGAAAACAAAAATAACCCTAACTGTCCATGTTGTCGGGAATTTGTCTGATTTATTACTAGGCAAAGAGACACCTGTAAAATGTGAAGACCCGGGAAACCCCATTGTCATAGTCGAGATAAATGGCCGCTCTTTTCCCAATGCTTTAGTTGATTTAGGGGCAGCTGTTAACATTCTCACAACAACTTGAAAAATGCTTGGCATCACAGCCTTGGAACCAAAAACTACCTTGCTGGAACTTGTTGACCGCTTAGTCATTAAGCTAGAAGGAACATTACTAGATGAGATGGTTTCTGTAGACACTTGGGAATATTCAGTAGATTTTTTGATTATTAACCCTAGAAACCGGCTAGACGGAAATCCCTTAATATTAGGAAGGCCTTGGTTAGCAACGGCTAATTCTTATATCAGCTGCCAAACAAGCAGTATGACCATAACCTGAGGAAATGATGTAAAGAATCTAGTCTTATACCCTCCCGCTCAGCCAAGCCTAACTATTGTAAAAACTCGGAAACAACCTGTAACATATTTAACAGAAAATATTCGTTCATCATTGAATGTGGTAGATGCCCTTGAATTCAAAAACCAAACAGAAGACGATGTCATTAATACTTTTATCAATCACCTTGCTACGGTGTCTAATTTGAGATGTCACATGATTAAAGTAGTCCTTGACAATGAGATTGAAGAAGATTCCCTGAGAGATATCAATGGCCAATCAATACCAATAGCCACTCTCTATAATAGAAATCATATCGAAATCGAGCAAGGGAAGATCCTGAACATCAATAGTAATCTGAGTAGTGACCAACAACAGAAACTTATCCAAGTCCTTAGGAAATACATAGGGTCTTTTGCATGGGACTACCTAGACATGAAAGGGATTGACCCTCAGTTATGCATGCACCACATCTACACTGAAAAGGATGCAAGACCCATTTGAAAAATGCAGCGTAGATTAAATCCTCATCTAAAGGATATTGTGAAAACTTAAAAAATTATTAGATGTGAATTTTATTTATCCTATATCTGGCAGTAAATGGGTTTCCCCATTAGTCGTTGTCCCCAAAAAGAATGGAAAATGGAGGATATGCGTTGACTATAGAGAACTCAATAAAGCAACACAAAAAGACCATTTTCCCTTTCCATTTATCGATCAGGTCCTAGATACACTGGCAGGGAAGAAATTCTTCTCTTTCCTGGATGGCTTCAGTGGCTACAACCAAATTCAGATTGCCCTTGAAGACAAGGATAAAACTACTTTCACCTGCCCGTGGGGAACATTTGTTTACAGAGTATTTCCTTTTGGATTATGCAGCGCACCTGCTACATTCCAAAGAGCCATACTCAGTATTTTTGCAGACTTGATAAATGAAGGGTTGGAGGTGTACATGGATGATTTTACACCCTACGGGGATGACTTTGATCAGGCATTACATACATTGGATAAAGTCCTAGAATGGTGTATTGCAGCTAGGCTATGCTTAAGTCATGAGAAATGTCATATGATGATGACAGAGGGCCTCATTCTGGGTCATTACATTTCAGCAGCTGGAATTCAGGTAGATCCGACAAAGATATAGGTAATCCTCTTATTAACTACTCCCTACACTCAAACAAAGGTACATAGTTTTTTGGGATTTGCTAGATATTATCGTAGATTTATAAAGAATTTTTTGCAGATTGCTACACCTTTATATGTCTTGACAGGGAATGTTGATTTTATATGGACTGATAAATGTGACATTGCCTTCATAGATCTTAAACGGTTAGCATTGAAAACACCAGTATTACAAGGGCCGAACTGTGATATACCTTTCCAGATTTCATCAGACGCATCAGATACAACTATTGGAGCTGTTCTTGGCCAAGAAGAAGACAAGAAACCCTACGCTATATATTACATTAGTAAAAACCTAACTCCTACTGAGTTGAACTATATCGTCACAGAAAAAGAGTTTCTAGTTGTTATTTATGCTATAAACAAATTTAGGCACTATATAACTGGATATCCTGTCTTTCTGTATACTGATCACTCTGCTATTAAATATTTAGCCAACAAACCTATCACAAATGGAAGAGTGATATGTTGGTTAATACTTCTACAGGAATTTGACATAACTATAAGGTATCAACTAGGGAAGGAGAACCTTATGGCAGACTTCTTCTCCCAAGTACCAAGCACAGACAATACAATAGCAGTGGAGGATTAGTTCTCAGATGAACATTTGTTCGCTGTGGCTGTTAAAACACCATGATATTCAGATGTGGCGAATTACTTACCAGTGGGAAAATTGCCCAAACATCTGACATCCAAAGAAAGGAAATTGATTGTGTAGTGCAACACTCATTTCTCCTAGATTGGAGGATATCTTTTCCACATAGGGGTTGATATGCACATCTGCAGGTGCATCAGGGAGGATGAAATTTATGACATCTTAAAAGCTTGCCATGAAGGACCTTGCAGTGGACACTTTGCAGACCGTAGAAATGGGCAATAAATTCTACGAATGGGCTACTACTGGCCCACTATTTTTAAGGATGCTAAGAAATTTTTTCAGACATGCGATAGTTGCCAAAGGATGGGATGCCCTGGGAAAACTAATGAAATGCCCCTGCATCCACAGCTGGCGATATAACCTTTTGAGCGTTGGGCATTAGATTTCATTGGGCCGATCAAACCATCATCCAAGAAGAAATCGTATATATTGGTTGCAAAAGAATACGTAACTAAGTGGGTGGGAGCAGTAGTGTTACCAAGAGCAATAGAGAAAACTGTTATTAGCTTTCTTTTCGAAATTCTTGTGCGGTATGGTTTACCCAAAGAAGTGATTATTGATGGGGGGCCACAAGGTTATTGCTACAATGAAAAATCATCACAATACACATAGAATTACCTCTTCGTATCACCCGTATGTGAACAGATAGGTGGAGAGCACCAACAAAGTTATCGAGGTTATTCTAACAAAGACAGTCTCATCACATAGATGAGACTGGACTGCTCTATTACCAAAGGCCTTGTGGGCATATTGCACAACCTGGAGAAGCACTACTAGATACTATCCATATCAGCTGGTATTTGGTAAGGAACCCATTTTCCCCATAGAATTTGAAATAAAAACACTAAGGATATCCCAGGAGGTAGGACTGGACTTAACTGAAGCCCGGGTTAACAGGGTACAACAAATGAATGAATTAGACAAAATTCAACTATTGGATCTACAACATACTACACTTATTCAACAACAAAGAGCCAAATGGCATGATGGCCTTATCAAGAAAAAGAAATTTCATGAGGGCAACTAGGCACTTCTATATCATTCTAGGTTCCAAGACTTCCTGGGCAAACTGCAGACTAGATGGCTAGGCCCTTACGAAATAAAGAAAGTACATGACAATGGCACCCTTATGTTGGCCACCATTGATGGGTCTAGTTCTTCTTTTAAAGCAAATGGGCATCGGGTATGCCTTACCAAAAACCACTTACCAGAGAATCTTTCTACCAGTAGATACGTGAGGACCCCACCATGCAAGTTTTAGCTGAAGAGGGCAATCCCTTGGAAGCTTCATGATGATAAAAGTTATTTCTTCATTGTAAAATATGTAAATATCATTCTTGATTTGATTTGATTTTCTTTTTTTTCCTTTCTTTTTTGTTGTTCAAACTTTTGAATAGCACTTGTATTTCATGTTTTGCTATTCAAACTTTTGAATAGTTGTTGTTCAAACTTTTGAACAACACTTTTTTGCGTGTTTTTGTTGTTCAAACTTTTGAACAACGTTTTTCTTCCATGTTTTACTGTTCAAATTTTTGAACATCTGTTGTTCAAACTTTTGAACAACACTTTTTTGCATGTTTTTGTTGTTCAAACTTTTGAACAACTGTTGTTCAAACTTTGAACATCACTTTGCGTGTTTTTGTTGAAAATTCTTGTGTGACAGTCGTTCTGATGTAACATGTCATTCTGACATTTTTCAATACCAGTTGAACGCTGCCTGATTGTGAACGCAACTGAACGCTGCCTAATTGTGAACGCAATTGAACGCTGCCTGATAAGAGTGTGGTATCATTGTTCTGAATGCGCAGTGCATTAAAGCTGGTAATGGTGTTTGTATATGCCTTGTTTATGTTTTGAACGAGCTGTGTTGTATATGCCATGGACGTTGTTTAAATAAGTCGGTTCAGCCATTGGATTTATAGTGTATACAACGGTGTTTGTATAAGCCTGATTCTATCATGGGCATTGACATTTTCCATAGGCGGTGAACAGCTCTTTGGTTCTAGTTGGAAACGTCTGGATGTTTATAATATAGTTGATAACATTGACCTTCTTGGTGGATCATGAATTTATCTGATGTAAGTAGCATTGAGGCTTTGATATGATCCCATGGTGCCCTTTTTTAGCTTTTGTTTATGATTGAGTTTTGTATATTACAAATGTGGTACTGTTAAGGATTTAAACACATCATATTATATTGTAAGTAGAAAGGGAGGTTGTCTCATGAATGGATCATGACGGCATTAAAATAACCTGTACATATGGAATATGGTGGCTATATTATATGAGGATCCTTGAAGGGATTTGAAGAAACAGTACATAAAAGTATTTGAATTTTTTTTTTGCCCTTTTGAGTACAATTTCACTGTATATCAGTAGAAGTATTTTTTTTCTATCAGCAGAAGTTTTTTTTACAGAATGCATTCAATCATCTCTATGGTAGGAATAGTTCTCATTGGCAAGGAGAACTACCTTGAATGGTCCCGGATGATAAAACACACCCTCATCTTCAATGAGTTGTGGAAGGGAGTGTGTGTCGGAGAAGGAGACAATGACCCAGTACAACCTACATCAGACAAAGAGCTCGTCATTTGGGAAAACAAGAACAACAAAGCCTATGCATTAATCGCAACATCTGTAAATGAAGAAGTAAGTCGCCATATTTCATCATATTCAACTGCCTTTGAAGCTTTACAAAAGCTGAAAGAACTCTATGACTCACATTCTGCACTTGAAGTTGTTCAGCTCATGATTAAACTCTTCACTCTTGAACTGAAAAATAATGATCCTCTTGCTCTTGCATCTGAAGTAAAATCCATAATGCATGATATCAAATCCACTAAGGTTGAGCTGGATATCCCTCTTATTGCTTTTCTCAAGGCACTCTATCCTACTTACTCCAATTATCTTGAGTCTTTACAAGCAAATGGAAATCTTAAAGATATAACCTTTGACTCTCTTGTGAAAAAGTTTGCTGAAAGAGAGAAAGCCTTTGGAAAGAAGACAGTCCCTGAATCTTCTGAAGAGACTGTGTGCCTTGCTTATAAAGAAAAGCATCCTGCTCAAGACTCTACAAGAGGAAGAGGTGGACGAAGAGGAAGAGGAAGATATTTCAGAGGCAAGGGGGGTAGACATTCTCAAGGAGAAAAGGCAGATCTGCATTGCATTCGCTGCAAATGAAATGGATCACATGATGCTTCTACATGCAAGCTACCATGGGAGAAAATTGAGCAGAAAAGAAACCAGCAGAAAGGTAAAACTGATGGTACGGACAAAGGTAAAGCACCTGAATCTGCTCACTATATTGAGGCACAATGTAACATTGGAGTAAATGAAGATTTGTTTAATGCTTCACTTGCTTCTTCAAAAAATGATTGGTTGCTTGATTTAGGAGCAACCTGTCATATGACTCATAGGAAAGATTTTTTTGAAGATTTCACTGACAATGTTGATGGAGCAGTATACTTTGCAGATCAGTTAAAAATCAAGCCATCAGGGCTTGGCACAATCAGGCTTAAACTGCTTGGTCTTCCAGACTTTCTTCTAGATCATGTTCTATATCTCCCACAGCTCAAGAGAAACTTGCTGTCCTTGGTCCACATCCGCCAGCAAGGTCACTCCATTCATATGTTTGATGGCAAGATTGAGGTAAGAAAAGCATCTGACCACTCACTTGTCATGAGGGGAATAGAAGAAGAAAGGCTTCTCAAACTGCAAGGAACCTCTGCTCATGCACAAAATTTCTCATATATTTCTCATCATGAAGAAGGTACACTTCCATCAAGTTTATTATGGCATGCTAGATTTGGACATTTAAACTATGACAGTCTCCGCTTATTGAAGAAAAATGGTGTTGCTGGTTTGCCTACAATTCCTAGGAAACATAAGCAATGTGATGCTTGCATTCTAGGAAAGCATAGCAAACAGTCTTTTCATGATTCACATTCAAGAGCACATAGGAAGCTTGAACTCATTCATTTAGATTTATGTGGTCCAATGCCTGTTCCTTCTGCAAATGGAAATAAATATATCATGACATTTATTGATGATTACACCAGAATGTGCTGGGTTTATTTATTGAAGAACAAATCTGATGCGTTTCAAACATTCAAGAATTTTCATAAATGGATTGAAAATGATGCACAATCTCATATTGGGTCTATTCACACTGATAATGGAAAAGAATATACATCAAATGAATTTGAAAACTATCTTTGCCAACATGGGATCAAACATCAAACAATTGTGCCTTATAATCCCCAACAGAATGGTGTAGCTGAAAGAATGAATAGAACAATCTTGAATATGGTACAATCCATGCTTTTCTTCAAAAATGTAAAGATAATGTTTTGGGCTGATGTTGTTCTATGTGCTGCATATATAAAGAATAGATGTCCATCTAATGCTATAAGAAACAAGACTCCTTATGAATTGTGGTATGGACGTGTTCCTTCGGTAAAACATCTCAGGATCTTTGGTTCCACCTGTTATGCTTTGATACCAAAGGTACATAGAAACAAACTTGGTGCTAGAAGTCGTAAGTGTATCTTCCTGGGGTATTCAAACACCTCTAAAGCATATCGCCTCTATGATGAAGTAAATAAAAAGTTTGTTGTATCTAGAGATGTCATTTTTCTTGAATCATCCAAATCTGACAATGTTGTTGAGCGGCAACTTGATCGCTTGGATAGATTCGCAAAAACGAAATCATTTCAAGAATTTGATAATCAGATTCCACATCTTGAAGGGGGGATTCCTATACTAGATCAACATGTGGAATCTTCTTCTGAAGAACAATCTCCCCTACATGAAACTCCAATAACGGATGATGCTTTAAGTGATGTAATTGATAGAATTGGGAGACTCAATCTTGATTCAGTCCCAACTCAATCAACAGAGCAGCCTGGACCATCTCAGAAAGGTCCCCCAAAGTGGTTGACAAAGACACTTGAAAGTGTTCATCCTGATGAAATTGGAAAAACAGGAACCAGAAATTCAAACTGACAAAATGGAGGTGATGTAGATGACTCTAATTCACCTGTTGATATGGATGTTACTTATGATTGTGAATTGAACTTGTCTACAGATTTTGAACCAACTTCCTTCAAAGAAGCTGCTTCTCATGATGAATGGAAAGAAGCGATGCAAAAGGAGTATGATGCTCTCATAAAGAATGGCACTTGGAAGCCGGTTTATCCTCCATTTGGAACCAAACCAATTGGCTGCAAGTGGGTCTACAAGAACAAGTACAAATCTGATGGCTCACTTGACAAGCACAAAGCTAGTCTTGTGGCAAAAGGTTTTGCACAGAAGGAAGGGGTCGATTATGAGGAAACTTTTGCCCCCACAGCAAAATGGGCCACCATCCGGACACTCTTTGCACTAACATCTTAGAACGGTTGGAAAGTCCATCAAATGGATGTAAAAACTGTCTTCTTGAATGGAGATCTAAAAGAGAATGTTTTTATGTCCCAGCCTGAAGGATTTGCTGTGAAAGGACATGAACATAAAGTATGCAAACTTGTGAAATCCTTGTATGGCCTCAAACAAGCACCGCGAGCCTGGTATGAAAAACTAACTGAGCATCTTCTAAAACTCAACTTCAATCATAATGATCTTGATGATGCAACTTTATTTTTCAAGAAAGTTGGCAAAACAGTTGTGTATCTTGTGGTATATGTAGATGATCTTTCAATGACAGGGAACAATGAAAGCTACCTTGCATCCATAAAGAAGGAATTGGGGAAAAGTTTTGAAATGACTGATTTGGGCTATGTTCATTACTATCTTGGCATTGAAGTAACCCAACATCCAAAAGCCATATTTCTTTCTCAAAAGAAATACATTGGAGATTTGTTAAACAGATTTGGCATGACAGAATGCAATCTTCTTTCTACTCCAATGGAACGAAACTTAAAGCTCACATCTATTGAAGGAAAGGAATTTGAGGATGCAACAAAGTATAGATAGCTTGTAGGAAGTCCCATCTACCTCACTACTACCTGACCAGACATTTCATTTACTGTTGGAATCCTCTCCAGGTTCATGCAAAAACCTTGTGAGGGACATTGGTCTGCTGCAAAAAGAGTTCTAAGGTACTTGAAGGGAACTCAAGACCTTGGAATCAAGTATACACAGGTGGACGACTTCAGCTTGATTGGATACTCTGATTCAGACTTCGATGGAGACAAAGAAACTGGGGTATCTACCTCAGGATATGCTATGAGTCTTGGATCAGGAGCTGTCTCCTGGAGATCACGCAAACAATCAGTTCCAACAGATTCCACAACAGAAGCAGAATATGTGGCAGCAGCTGAAGCAACGAAAGAAATTGTGTGGCTCAGGAAAATTCTTGAAGATTTGCAGGTAAAACAAGTACAATCAACTCCACTCATGATTGATAACACCTCTGCAATAAAACTGGCCAAGAACCCAAAGTTCCATGATCGAACAAAGCATATCAATACTAAATATCATTTGATTCGACATCATGTTGAGGCCAAAACAATCCATCTCCATCATTTTTCCACAAATGAGCAAATTACAGACATCTTCACCAAAGCACTTGGAAAGGAAAAGCTTGGACGATTCAGAATGATGCTTGGACTCACCAACATCCCTTCAGATTAAGGGGGGGAATGTTGACACCTAATCTTCATGATTGGGAATTTTATGTAAATAAATAAATTGGGAAGGTGAACAGTCATCGGAAATGAACTGAACAATCACTACCTATTGTATATAAAAATGGGTTACCTATGGAATAATACACCAATCAGTTTTTCTACCTTTGGAGAGTTACTGCCTGAACTGACACTTTTGAACAACACTTTTTCCATGTTTTGTTGTTCAAACTTTTGAACAGTTGCTGTTCAAACTTTTGAACAACACTTTTTCTGTGTTTTGCTGTTCAAACTTTTGAACAACACTTTTCTTGCATGTTTTGCTGTTCAAACTTTTGAACAACACTTTTTGTGTATTTAGCACTGCTGTTCAAACTTTTGAACAACACTTTTTTCTTGCGATTATCTGATGTTCAATCTATTTGAACAACACTTCTTTTCTTTTTTGTGATTACTCTTAGCTTATCTCAGCCCCATTTTGTTTTCTTTTCATGGCATGAAGTACACTCCTTTCATGAGGGCAAGAAGTATGGATCCTATTGAAGGGAGTTAATGCTCTTGATGTTATGATCTTTAACAGGACAACCTCTTGATGATAGATTCTTTTCAAGAAAAGGGACACAATTATTTATATACTACTCTACTGCGTTGTTTTATGTTGTACCTGATACTGATGGGTCACCTTGAATACCACGCTGGTTCTACTTCTCCTGGTTATAAACTTCTCTATCTATAATATATAATACTATGGGTATATTTTTTTTTTCCCTATTGACATATTCAACTTTTTCCGCCATCCTTGCTCTTAAGGAGTACCGAGCCTCCCTCTATTTATCATAAAAATATGTAATAATAGCAAAATTTTGTTTGCAGATGTAGAATAGGGGGTCTCATTAAGAGCCAGCCTACCATGTTCATAAGGCTGTAGCAAAGTGGCATTCCCATTATGGCCACCACACTAGGGTTATGATCCATTGGACAACTAGAATATCCTTGGAATAGGAGGTCTCATCACAAGCTCACTTGATCACTTTTGCTACAACCCAGTGAATGGCAGTGTGGTCATCTGGTTACCATGCCAGCACACTAATCCCTTCTGTAGAATAGTAATGGAATTGTCCACTTGTAAATTGAGGATCTTGGGTCATAAGGGTTAAAAAGAAACCCTGTCGAGGCTATGGACACCTGTTGGTAGCAGAGGCTCTGCTTATGGCATTGAAGTGATATTTTAACGTCAATAATCATTATAATACCCTCTTCTTATTCTTTCTTTTTCGGAGAAACTATTTCCTTAATTTTTTTTAGAACCTTTATGCATGACATAATGTTTTTTGAACAATCGTATCATTTTCAGCTAAGATACCATCAGTAGAGAATCATTTTGGCATATTTCTATCCTTTTTCGCATAACCTATCATCAACCCAAAGCGTCTTATATTTTATTCATAACTACCTTTATATACTCCACTCTCATTATAACCATACCTCTTGTCGTCCCGGCATTGATATGTGTACTCTGTCTCATTTACTGTTGTACCCTTCACCATCTTGCATTGCCATCAGAATAGCACCTCCCTGTTTATTTGGTCATAGGCGACCTCTCATTTGAAGGAGGGGAAAGACTCCCATTACACCCTTGCATGTGCTACATTTATTTTATTGGATTTCATATGTTGCCATGGTATCCCATGATTAAACAACATGTGGCAATATGATAGTCCTTGAATCAATAATATTAATTCTTATGGAAATGCCACTTAAACATCATGAAAATTAGCCATTACATCTACTTGTTGTTCTATCTCACCATTGTTGCTCTCTACTACATGTTTCTTGCTATTGTTGTTCTTTGCTATGTTTTTCTTGCCTATTAATATTTTGAAATTCTAGGAAGAATTGAAGCATTATGGGTGGAAAATCATAGCATCGAGAACCTTTAGTATTGGAAATTTCAGATAGATCATGTGCATAGGATGGACGTCATACTTCACTAGGCTCCAGACCCCTCACACTAAAGTTTCTCTTGAATTCTTACAACATTTACGGAATGGGCAGTCCATGGTGAAAGGAAGAAGAATTACAGTATTAGAAGTTGTGATAGCTGAAGTATTTGGGCTACTAGTGGAAGGAGATCTATGGCCTAAAAAGCACGTAATGTTGTAAGACGCGGTGGAGATTTTTAGAGATGCAGGCAAGGAATTAACAAGAAAATGCAAGGGCATTCAACTATCTTCTCTGGGAGAACCATGGCATGAGTTGGCAAGTGTTGTCCAGAGGTACATTACCTGTGATGCACAACGAGATGTGGTAAGACCATGACAACTCAAACCCTTAGTTGTTTTAAAACAAAAACCCACTGTTAATCTATCATCTTTCTTGAATTCATTGCTGCATGATACCGCTGATAGAATAAGACAGGCTAGGCACCTCGAAACTGTAGTTAGCCACCATGGTTTGATTAGACTAATTATTAGCCATAATCTTGTTCAACAAAAGTTAACTTGGGATGGTCTCATAACACCTCTAGAGATTAGTCAAGACCGTGTAATCCAAAACTCTTCAATATTTGAAACTAGCCAGCAGAGCCCTGTTTTGAAGAGGAAAAGGACTGCTCATTCAAAAATTGAACCCCATAAGTGCATGTCACACGGAATCAGTCAAGAGTGCGGACACAACCGACCTTCCTAGAAGTCTAAGACATTCTAATGACAAACAAAACAAACTGGAGCTATCCTTCTCTAAACATGCATTATGATATGAGAAATCAAGTGTTTCGTTCTTACCTTTGTCCAAACGCTGTTGTAGAAGTCCAAGCTTTGTTGATCTGGATGAGCTCCTCCTTTTCTCCAAAACCTGCAATCACCAACAGTCAAACAATTAAATAGCACCTGATTATAACATAAAACAAAGCATATTCAACATATAGACCAAGGAGTACATGAAATAACCCATAAACAACAAGTTATTGAGAAGAATGGACCAATTTGCATTAAAGGTAATCAAAAGGAACCAGTACAACCTGAGCCTTGGTGTTGTGCAAGCTCCTTCCAGGGTCCACAAGAGTCTTCCTCTACTTTGACAAAGCTCACCCACTTCCAAATAGAACAAGCAAAGATGGCAATCTCTCCTCACAAGCTTCTAAATGGGAGTCCTAATTCCTGCAGCATTTACCCTTAGAAATGTATAGCTTTCAACCTCTCTCCTTTTGGCCCAATGCCTGTATTTATAGTGCTCAAGAGGAAGTTAATCAGGTCCACCATCAATGGGATAGTCCCCTGTTTGGATGGGATCACTCCCTTATTGATGGGATAAGTTCCTCTTTGGTAGGGGTGCATGAACCATCTGGAGGTGCTCAATACACGTCGAACAACCTTCTAGAATGCTCTAGAAATGACCACAAGTAAGTTTTTGAAGATAAAACTTGCGCATTTTAACCTTTTCAGAGGGACGCACCTGCCCCTTTAGATACAGAGTGTCCTTGGACGCAGACCTCATGAACAATAGATGCGTACCCGCAGGCAAGGTTTGAGAGAACCTGCGTACCCAGAGATAAACACATTTATAAAGACTTTCTCTCTTTCTTGGAGTTTGACATGGATAGCAGAGGCATAAGACTTGCTTAAGAGGGTAGTATGACTGTTGATAGAGCCATACCAACTGTAAATAGCCATGGTGACATTTTTTAGTGTAACAGATTGCCCCCTAAAGTGCGAAGCCTGGAATAGATTAGGGTTTTGTATTATCTAGGAAGGGTGAAGCGCTTTATCATTTCGAGGATTATCTCGTGGAGAGCCTGGTCAGAACCTGCAATTTTCAACACAAAAGACATGTATAAGATTATATCATCACTGAGGTAGGCATTCCCATACTCAGATTAAAATTTTAACTAACAGACTAACTACTCTGATACAGGAATGATTTTGCAGTACATCATAATCATAGACTTTTGTAGACACAGTATGGGCGCAGCCATCTGTTTATGGTTAGTCTACTTGGATAATGAATACAAAACTCCTCGCAGCCTGGATGGTAAAGATTCGATCCAGGGTCTTCATTCCTACTTCTCGAATTGGTACGATTCTAGCCATGCGAATAAATGAGTCGATGTCGAACATGGTAGAAACCACTTGATTACCAGTCGATGATGTAAACTGTTAACAAGCGTGAGAGAGACCACCAGTAATGTCAATGGTTCTCAAAGTACCCAGTACAATCCATGAGATGTGAATGAATGAGTTGATGTCGAACATTTCACGGAATCCTTCGATCGAAAGTCAATGATGTAAACTGACGTCAAAGGCGAGAAACCTGCCATTGATGCATGCAGACTTCAAGGCATTGACGATTTCTAAGTCATCTCTCTAGATAATGTGCTGATGTCGATAGAAAGTGACCCGTTGCAGGCAAGCCCACAACACGAAATCATAAGTTGAAGAAATGTTGCTGTAAGGACTGACTCAGGGATGGTCAAATGGATGACAAGTATTTTGCAGATGAAAGTTTTGTTTGCAGACCTCTTGAACACATAGATGGTTTGGTGCTAAATAACTCAAAGTTAATCCCCGGAACCCGGCTGAAGACTTTCAAAGTGGTTTGATCAACTGTGAGGTAAAGAATTTCCCAACCCAGGTGAATGAAAAGTGTCGTGTTCAAGAGTGGTAGTAAAGCTTCTTCTGAGACAAAAGGTAACAAATAGGCTCATTCTTCTCTCTTTTCCCCCACCATTTCTGGCAAGTACCTCTTTATTTTTAACAAGCTTGAGGAGGATAACATATGCTTGATTATAAGCTCATCCTTCGGATGAGTCCAACCTAGTTTTGATTCGAACCCTAGGAAGGAGTGGTTCGTTCCTGTTTGTAATTGAACAGGTCCTTTACTGTGAAATTTTTAACGAGCCCAGTATAGGAGAAACTCGGCGTTTTTCAATTTTAGAGAGTCTGAAAAACTTAAGAAGACTCCAAGTTGAACTTTTTCGTAGATTTGTGTCCCTCAAGCCCGAAAAAGTATAAAATAATACCTGGGGGAACCGCTTGATCTTGCGACCAAGGAGTACTTTCATAATTAGTGCCACTGACCTGAAAAGTAAAAAGCGATCAAGGACACGTCGTTTTATTTCCGTATCGAGTTTGAAACGAAAAAAACTCGGCAATCTTTTCCTGATTTTACGGTCAGAAAAGAGCTATAAGGGGACCGTCTTTTAATTCCGTTTTAACGAGTGTAAAAGAAACGCTCAGCAATCTCTTCATGTTTTAGGAGTCAGAAAAGGGCTTAAAAGATGACTCTGATATTTTGTTCGTGAAAAAATGACAATTTTCCCTCTAAGTCCCTTTGTCCTGCACAAAAGCGACACATTACTCATACCTGTTTAAGATAGGCAAAAATACATCGAAAAACATCTTTCCATGGTGAAAAATGAACAAATTCATCCAAAAAACCTATAAAAAGACTTTTTACCATGTCATTTTTACCGTTTGACTGTTGAGGTTGAAAAAGGAGCTTTTGACAAGAAACTTCCCGTGGTTGCTGCGGAAAATCCGACCGTTAGAATCGACCGCCGTCTCTTCTAGGTATTTCACAACATCCTCCTTGTCAATTTCATCCATTTAGAAATTTATTTTAGGTTTCATTTTTGATTTTTGGGGGGTTTTGGGTTTTGAAAACCGCTCTGCGGGGGACGCAGGTTCCCTAAAGGCTGGCTTGCGTACCTCGACTTTTTCCTACACAGGGAAAAGGTCGGGGGACGCAGGCTACCTTCAGGCCACCTGCGTCCCGGCGCACTGTGCGCCAAACGCGGGGTGCGTCCTCCGCAAAACGCGGATTTTGAAACCCCAAGCTCCCAAATTAACCATTGAATTTACCCAAAATTGATTTTAATGCCTGTTTGTTCATGTGTAGGGCACTTATCATGCTGGATTGGAGAGAAAGAGAGCATGAGGAGGTTGATGAAGCTGCAATCAATCATCAACCTTCCCTCGATGCCCTAAGAGGATGTGGATTATACAAATACTGGGCCATACCTGGCATGAGGGCTCAGGTAAGATTCTTGGAGTGGCTGGTCGAGAGATGGAATGTTCAAGAGCAATGCTTTTATATCGGGGGGCAACAACTCGAGATAGAGCCCTCTGATATCTACTTTCTCACTGGCTTGCCGAATAGAGGCGAGCAACTCAATCTAGCCGGGACTAGGCCGGGTGGCCAATCCCTTGATAGTCTCCGAGCAGATTGGTGCCTACCTGATCGACACCATGCGAAAGGCATAGAGATCAAATACATCTCTCGGCGTGAACTCGTGGTTTTAGCTTTCACTGTGACCAGGATTTGTGGCTCAGCCACTTTACATATTGCCACTGGGTCCCAAATGCGGATGGCAATTGACTGTCTCCAAGGCACCATCTTCAACTGGTGTGATGCGGTGTCGGCTAACTTAAAAGCTCAACTGACCAGGGCAAAGACCGGGAAACTAAAGACCTTTGGATATGGGCCTATAGTCATGAGCTTTGCCCTAGAGAGAATTCCGATGCTGATCCCTCAGCATCTCACTGTTGATATTTTGGGTCCTCAGGAGCCAAAGCTGGTACGATGGGTTGCGGTGATGGCCCGGCATCCGGACGAGGGTGCGGCAGTTGTTCGATTCACTGACAGTTATTTTCACTGGTTAGAGGACCAGGTGTTTGCGATTCAGGACTTTCCGTATGCCGGAGTAGATTTTCGAGGTGATCCGGACATGGTTCTTCCACAGGGAGAACAATGGGATGACAGAGGTACTTTATTTTTCACAAGTTTTCAAATTATGTATTTTTTTTGTTTTTTATATATATTGTCTCAAAACTGACAGTAAAATTTTCAAAATGCAGATGTTGGTCCACAGCGTCCAGCCAACCTCTGGCCTTTTGAGAGGAGACATCCAGTTGCACCGGTACCGGCCCCACAGGACACGGTGGCTGCAGAGGTACTAGCTGAGTTGGAGCATGATCTACAGCGTCTGACGGCGGATATACCTGAGACTACTATGGATGATATTCCTATCAGACTTCAGCGCTATGTAGTCGCGGTCCCTGGACCGTTTAGGAGATTTTTGCGCAAGGTAGCCCGTGCAGTGGTGTCGTACAGGGAGCACCACCAGTGATTGGCTAGTCACTTTGTAGACACATGTGACATTTTTGACTTTTTGTACTCTATCATTTTTGCCGATCATAAGGTGTTTTTCAACCTATGATCGAAGACGATGTATATTTTTTGACACACTCCTATCTATATATATATCACTATTACCGGCTCATCTTGTTTAACATGTATGATGAAATGTTTTTAAATTTACTTGCATGATTATCGTAAATGTCTGTCCAACACTCGAGAAGCAATTGCATCTGCTAATGTATTTAAGGACCTTGGAATATGCTGATATTCAATGTAATCAAATTCACGTTCCAAGAGACGCACTCTCAAAAACAACCTTAATAACACAGGATTTCTAATGGCATAAACTCTATTAAGCTGTAATACAACAAGTTCAGAATCTAACCTCACTATCAAACGTCGAATTCCAAATGAAATAGATTCGGATAATAATTCAACCACTGCACTGTATTCTGCAATGTTGTTCGTTGTTTGACCGAGGCTTACCCCATGCATAGAAACTAACTCGTCAGAGGGTGAATAGATAACCCAAGCTGCGGAAGAGATATTCCGTGTACTACGACAAGCACCATCAGCAAATCCAATGTATGTTTGGAGAGACGTCGACATCTGTAATATCAAGAGTAAAACCAAGATAAGCCAGAATAACGACGAAAAACACACTCACTAAGCTAAGCACACTGACTAACTAACAATCATACTAGCTAGAAAGAAAACCTAACCTAACTAAAAATTCTCCATACCCACCATTTAAGCATAATACCTCTTTAGGTAAAGTCCATTTCTGGGTTTACCCAAAGAGTCCCCATCAATATCTACCAGCTCATAAGCCCCTTTTGCTAGCTTTCGCTTTACAATATAGGGTCCATGCCACATAGGAACGAATTTTCCAGCACCTAGCTTATCGTTAGCTTGATCATATAAAAGCACTAGGTCTCCCTCCGAAAAACTTCGAGGGGTCACATTTCTATCATACTGAGCTTTCATTCGCTTCGCGTGAGTCTCGATTGCCAATGCAGCGTCACGTCGAGTCTCATCTAATTTAGCTAAGTACAATAAACGTTTCTCCTCTTCGGAAGTAGCTGGGAGTAATTCGACAGCCATTTGAAGTGATGGGATTTCACATTCAATGGGTAACACTGCTTCCAAGCCATAAACTAGCTGGAAAGGAGTGAACCCTGTTGAAGTTTTCACTGAGGTTCGGTATGCCCATAGCGCCGAAAATAACATGTTGTGCCAATTCGACCGATGAATACCAATGGTTCGTCGGATCATGATAACTAGAACTTTGTTGATAGACTCAACCAAACCGTTGGCTTGCGGATAATAAGGAGTAGAGCTGTCGTGGCGCAAACCAAGCTGGCTTGTAAGTTCAGTCATCATGGTGTTTCGAAAATGGCTCCCATGGTCAGTAATGATTGCTTGTGGGACACCAAACCTAGTTATTATATGATTGAATATGAAAACTGCAGCTGTTTTGCCGCTTGCGTCGAATGTAGGCATCGCCTCGGCCCATTTAGTGAAATAATCAACCGCGAGGATGATATACGCATGCCCCCGGGTCGAGTGAGGGTTACAAGTAATAAAGTCGATACCCCATTTGGCGAATGGACCAACGACAATTATAGGGTGGAGAGGAGCAGGCGGTGCGCGCATCTTTCGATCAAACACTTGGCAGTTGTGGCACTTCCGGACTGCAATGATACAATCTTTAAACATAGATGGCCAGAAGTAACCAGCGCGCAACACCTTCTGAGCTGTGGCATACCCAGACATATGACCGCCACATGCTCCAGAGTGACAATCATTCAAAACTCTCTCAGCCTCTTCGTGAGTTAGACAACGTCGAAAAACTAAGTCTGCCCCCGGCGATAAAGTGTATCTCCAATAATTTTGTATGGCTGGGATTGAAACCGAATTTTTCGACGTTCCGCCTTTGAAGCTTCAGGCCGAAAGGTTTGGGTTTGGAGATAGATGATTATATCCCCGTACCACGGATCTAAAGTACTGATAAGAAACAAAGATTCGTCCGCAATGGACTCCTCTGCCACAGTCTCTGTGTCAGTACGCGGGAAATCACACATCAATTCCGCAAAAACTAAGGATTTCTTAGACTTGGACTTCTCGAATTCCAAGTCGAACTCTTGCAGGATAACGATCCATTTAGAGTACTTGCCCCCTAGCAGTTGTTTTGTCAAAATGTAAATCATAGGGTTGCAATCCGAAATAACTGTAGTTTTACGGAGAAGAATGTAGTGACGAAAACGCTGGACAGCTTGAACGGCTGCCAGGGCCAATTTCTCCACATGCGAATATTTTAGCTCAGTGGGATTTAAGGTCCTACTGAGATAATATATCACATGTTCCGCTCCGAATTCATCTTCTTGAACTAACACCATTCCAATGGTGGAATGCGAAGCTGCGAGGTATAAGAAGTAGTCTCGGTTGTAGTTGGGAGGATGCAACAACGGTGCATGGGTCAACGCGTGTTTAAGTGCATCAAAAGATTGTTGGGCAATCTCGTCCCAAAAGAATTGAACGTTCTGTTTCAACAACCGTGTAAAACCTTTAGTGACCTCGGCGTAGTTTGGGATGAATCGGCGTAAAAAGTTTGCTTTCCCTTGCAAACTTTGGAGTTGGCGCAAACTCGAAGGAGGAGGCAATTTGATGATAGCCTCGACTTTCGAGGGATCGACGCGAATGCCGGCTTTTGAAACAACAAATCCCAGCAATCGACCTGTTTCTATACAGAAAACACACTTGTGGGGATTCAACCGAATTCGATAATGCCTACACCTCATAAAGATTGCTCGTAGGTGGACAAGGTGATCAGCTCGACGTAAAGAATGAGCAGGCAAATCATCGAGATACGGTTGCACAATGTGCTTGATGTCGTGAAATGCGTAAGACATCGCCCGTTGAAAAGTGGCCCCGGCATTCTTAAGCCCAAAAGGTAATTTGCAATAAGCAAATGTCCCCCATGGACAAATGAATGCCGTTTTTGGTTGATCGGCAGGTAGAATATTGATTTGATTATAGCCCGAAAAACCATCCATGAAGGAAAACATTTCACTTCCGGCACAATCATCAATAATTTGATCGATATAAGGCGTAGGATAGTTGTCTTTTGGACAAGCTCGATTAATATCCCTATAGTCGATACAGATTCTTATTGTTCCTTGTTTCTTATTGACGGGAACAATATTCGATACCCAATCCGTTAACGGGATCGGATAAATGAAACCTGCTTTCAACAGCTTTTCGACTTCTGCTTTAATCGCAGCCGCTTTTCGAGGGTGAATTTGACGCAACCGTTGCCGGACGGGTTTAGCATCCGGGTAGGTCTTTATTTCATGAACAACAATGGCAGGATCGATTCCCGGCATTTCCTCGTAAGACCAGGCAAACACATCGCGGAATTCTTGGAATAGGGCCTTGTAAGTTTGGATTTCTTCTTCTGTACATGCGGCACCTATATGAATGTTCTCCTCAATTCCGGGCTTCACTGAAATATCAATGGGAATAGTACGAGAAATATTCCCTAAATTCAACTCTGAATCAGAATGTTTCGTTGGATCCTGAGCGTCTTTGACATATTCAGCGGTAAAGATAGATGAAAAATCATTTTCAAATGCATCATCCTTAGGTAAAAACGAAGATCTGTGATGGAGATCCTCCCATGGTAGATCGTCTACACTTAGGATTTCGCGAAGTTGTTCGTCAGATGACACGACTTCGGGAAACGCTATCCATTCTAAGGTTGAGGTGAAAAGTGACTCTTCACTGACCACATTCATTTGGTCGATCTCGGTCGAATGAAAGTCGGTAAAAGACATGAGAGCTTCATAAGCAATTTCATATGGACTCAAGGGCATAGCATTACCGAATGAGTCTATCTCAGAGTCAGATGGGACAAACCAAGGATCATCATAAATAATGTTTTCTGATGTAATCATATGAATTGTTGCAAACGAAGGTTCTACGCTGAGTGGAGGGAGAGGAAAAGTTCCCAGTAAACCGGAATCCTTAACTAAACCTACACCAACGTCCCTATAAGGGATTGTCGTCTTACCGACATGCTGGATACTCTCTGAAGAGGCTGGGTCGGATGAAAAGTATGTCAGCTGATCAATAGTCACGATCTTACCGTTATGTGGAAACTTAATTACTCTGAAGACCGATGAAACGACCGCTGTCATAGCATATGACCAACTTCGACCCAAAAGAAGGTTGTAGTCTAGAGGGGCATCAACCACTTCCACATCCAGACTAACGGTTTTACCTTCTACCCCTATAGGAAATTCCTGTAGAATACCAAACGGACGGAACCCACGGCCATCAAAGGCCTTAAGGATGGTGGGGGATTGGTTCAACGAAGGAGAACCAAGGGATCTCCAACATTGAATCGACATAATACACGTAGAAGCTCCCTCATCAATCACAGTCCTATGAATAGGCCTGTTTTTTACTATCACTGGAATTTGGAAAGCCATTTGATGGGGGAGACGCGGTGTACTATTTTCTAGATCGAAGATCATTAGATTCGGATCCTGAACATCAACAGCTCCTATAGCCGACAAAAGCAATTTTCGTTGTGCTGGGCATGATTGCAGCACTTCTAACGCTGACATCGCGGAGGGTGAAACAGCTAAGTCCTCAACAATGTTGTAATTCTGGGCCGCTCTCGCATGTGGATTGAAAGCAGACCTTCGAAGTACACCCTTGGCGGGCGGTTTAATTACTAAGTCTGGGTTAGGTTTTTCGATCTGTAGTGGATCGGAACCAGGAGCTGAGGTTGATGGGTTAGAGTGAGAAGATTCTGCTTCCTTACCATCAACAGGATTCTTACTACCATAATCTTGCGATCGAGTCGCAATCCTCACATGAGACATCATCAAAATGGGTTCTTCACTGGCATTCGAGGAAGAACCTATCATCTTATTCTCCTGCTCCGAAAATGGATTTTTTAACACAGCAGGAGTGGGAGAACCTTTGACTATTTTCACTACCTCGGCCCGATGAGGGCAATCTCTCGTAAAATGATCCTCTTCACAAATAAGACAAGGATATCGAGGTTTGCGCTTTTCGTCATTGGTTTCCGACTTTTTTGTTTTCTCCTTCGGAGCCTTGTCTGCTTTAGCCTTCTTCTTTCCTTTCTTCTTTCCGCCGTTTTTTGATTTGGCCGTAGATGACTCTACAGCGTGAATATCGGCGGTAAGTTCAGGAGAAGACTCTCCTGTCGGGGAATCGGGCAAAGTGATAATAGGAGTAGTTGAAGCCTTGGAAGACTTCTTCTTGCTCTTTGTATTCATGATACCAATCATACCATCAGCGGCATGAGATCCCGAAGGAGCAGCAGCGATTTGATTCGACTTTGGAAGATCCGGAATCTTCTCGTGTAATGTACCTGACTGAGTGTAAACTAAGTCAAGGTATTGCGCCTGAGCAATGACTTGCTCCTCAGTAACTACTCCGGCCTTAGCTACATCTTCAGTAATCCTTGGTAATAATGATTTAACAAACCATTCAGCTAAGATTTGGTCCGGGATAAAAACTTTCACTAGCCTTCTTCGACGTCTCCACTCATGAATGTGATCGGAAATATACGTGGAGGTTGATTGTTTTAGTGAAGTTAATAACTCCGTACCGTTATCGTATCTGACCGGTAACTGAAAGTGAGTTAAGAACGAGGTAGCTAACTGGCTAAAATTGTAAAAAGAGGCCTGTGGTAACTCAATGTACCACTTGGCCGCGAGACCAATGAGTGTACGCTGGAAAAGACGTAAGCGGATCGAATCATCCGAGATAGAATTTGAAGCACACCAGAGGTGGTAAGTCATCACGTGATTGGACGGATCCTCTCCAGACTTACCTTCGAACTTGGGTATATCGCTGGGCAACTTATTTGGCATTGGCGGCCAGAACGGAAGATATTGAATTGGATCGTTCATTAGGCGCGTCAAGTCTGGTAAATCCAAAGTTGCGATAAACGGTAACTGTCGGTTAGGATCTCTAAAACTCTGGGTCACAATACCGGCCCCAGGAGGAGGATATCCAGGATAACTAGGAACAGGAGTTGCATTTGGGATATTATATCCTCCTGGAAAACCAGGATTAACCGGACCATACTGGGGTTGCTGAGGTTGTTGATAAGTGTACCCAGGATACGGTTGATACTGGTAAACCGGTTGTTGGACAGCTTGCCCAGGTTGATACTGTCCCTGGTACGGAGGTTGAACAAATTGAGGTTGAGTAGTGACAACCGTACTTATACCAGGCTGGCCTACAGGCATCTGGACCGTGGTTTGAATCGTAGATCCAGACAACGGTACAGATGTCTGAGGAGTGGTTACAGAGACAGTAGAAACCGGAGCCGTCGATACTCCAGAAGTAAGTATGGTAGATGTGGCGGTAGTTGTAGCAGCCGTTTGAGATGGAGTACTAGGTGCAATTGGCGGCTGAGTAACTACCGAAGTTACAGAGGTTTGAACACTTGACTGGACAGGTTGCGGTTGCTGGGGTGGACCAGAAACTACAGGTTGTCCAGCTTGAGGTACCGACTGCATACTTGGCTGCAACATCTGTTGACCCTGTGAAGGATCCCATACTAACATTCCAGGGTATTGACCCATAACAGGTTGAGGATACTGAGATCCATAGCCGGATTGAGGATAGGCTTGATAATTGTAAGATGCAGTTCCCATACCTTGACCATATGATTGACCTTGAGGTGGTTGATAACTTTGACTTGAGTATTGACCTTGAGGTTGATAACCTTGAGGTAAATACGGATACTGGGGTTGACCTTGACCTTGAGGTTGGTACCCTTGAGGTTGATACCCTTGGGGTTGATACCCTTGGGGTTGCCATCCTTGAGGTTGCCATCCTTGAGGTTGATATTGATACTGAGGTCGACCTTGGGGTACATATTGAGGTTGGGGTTGACCTTGAGGTATGTATTGCCCTATAGGAGCGTACTGACCTTGAGGTTGCCCCCCAGACACGAATGAAGTACCTTGAGGTTGCCCCCCAGGCATTAACGGAGGCTGCCCCCCAGGCGGTAATTGGCCACCTTGAGGTTGGGAAACGGGAACCGAACCTGACATCATGTAAATGTCTCCTACACCCAATGGTACATTACCACTGTTTCCAACTAATAACCCATGATCAACGGGTTGAGGAGATGCTCCCGCAAAGGTACCAGAAAGAGATTGATACCCAGTAGGAACAGAAGGACCGCCATGTAAAAAAGATTCAGGACTTTGTGTAAACACGGACGACTGACCAGACATATTTACAGGAGTATGAATACCTCCAGGTGGAAAAGGAGTACGAGGTGTGGAAAAACCTAGCCCAAAGTTGTCTAGATAATTGGTTAACGAAAGGTACCAAGTAGTACTTCTAGGAGGACTGTAAAAGATAGATTCACGCTCCCTTAGATCAAGGGTAATTTGATCTTCAGGATCAGAGACGCCTATTTCTTCCTCTGGAACAAGTTCTTCAATAGCAATCAAACCAACAGGAAGATTTTCGGTGATAATTCTTTCTATTCTCGGTGAATCAGGAACACTAGGAGTCGGAGTAACAGGTTCAGATATTTCTGGTTCTTCGCCTGTATCACTAGCAGACGAAAAACTACCAACAAGCTCAGAAACTGTAACAGCTTCGGGATTATAACCTGTCTCTAAACTTTGGTAATCTGGATGGACCACCAAGGAAGATTCTCCTTCTTCAGGTGAACCTACTCTACTGCCACTAGGAGGAGTTACAAGGACCTTTAAACCTTCTAGATGACTGGACTCGTCTTGAGGAGGTTCACCGCTAAGTCTACGGGATCTTCTCAACAATTCGGCCACAGAAACAACTTCAGGGACTGGCCCCGAAGTCTACGGGACTGTCTCGGTAATTCCGCCACAGCTAAAAACTTTTAACTACTACACACGAAAACAAAATAAATTTTCAAATCAAACCACCTAAAGTCTCTAAAGAACCAAACAAATTTGAATCACACGCCTAAAGAATCTAGGGCGTCAAACCAAACACAAATAGTAGTCTTCCGGACCAAAAGCGCTAGTTGGTGATGAAGCCCAACCTCGCTGGATTCAGTACAGAAATGGCGGGTGGAACAGTTACCCCGACAACCTGCTTAATGAATAGACTGGACCAAGTTCCTCCACTTTAACCGTCTCGAGTGAAGTGAACCCCCCAGAAAATCCAAGTGAGTATAGCCGACGTCTGCTCCAGGTACAGTGGGACCTTCCCTCCACCGTCACCTCGGTAGAATCCTAAAGATAATGGCCACTAAGGTTACCAACCGCAACAAATGCACCTGGGGGAACAGTCTAAACTCCGACAGCACGCAAGGGCAGAGTAGCAAGCTCAATCCCCTTGCCGGCTCCTTGACAATAATCCAAGGTTTACCGACAAGTGACCCCTGGCTCCTCGACAATGGTTAATCCGAGGTTTACCGTTTGTAATACGTGCGTGTCTGGCGTCGTTCCCAACGAGGGGGGAATGATCCCCTCACTGGTTCGGACACGAGCTCGTGCTTCTCCTTTAAGAGGAGCTTTCCCAGAGTACAAGTGAGACAATTGGATTTATTCTATCACAAGATAAGCTACTTGTTTGGTTTTGTTGTCTTGGAGAGTTAATTACTCACCTACTCCAAGACACTAGCCTGATCTAAATTGGTGTTTCAGAGCCCTAGTAAATAAAAGTTACTATTTCAATTTTACTTTAAGCGTTACTTTTACGGTTTTTATTTAAAGTCAAAAGGTAGTGGAAGTGAAACCAATGGTGTGTAGACTCGACTCCAACCACTACAAAGATGCACCTAAGATGATTTACGCTACTTTCCTTTTTCAATGAAATTCTTAACTAAGAGAGTTGAGAGAATGCAAATTTTAGAGAAAACAACTTCCTTAGAAAAGACAATCAAAGAAACAATTCTCTTTTTCTTTTCAAGCACACAAACATGACCACTCTTTACTTGCACGAAAAACTCTTTTTCTTTCAAAACTTTCAAAGCTACTTGAAACAAAACTTTTCAAAGGAGATGTTTTTGTATTTTCTCTTTTTAATAAAGCATATAAACCTATCTTAACACAAAACAATCTCAAAAGCTACAAAAACTATGAAAACTTGACTCACAAGCAAATCAAAAGAGAAATTACTCTAAACAAACCTAACAAGGCAAAAGCTCACAAAGATGACTCTAGGTTGTTTTACTTGATCAAAATCAAATCAAGGACCAGCTAATGCAGAATCAAAAGACTAGTCAAAACAAAACTCAAATCTTTTTGTTCTTTTTGTAAAATGAAATTCAAGACTTAAACAACAAGCACTTCGAAATTGGCCCAAGAGACAACTCAATGGTAAGTTGCTCTCACAGGTAGACTTTATGACAGGTCTGACTTCTTAGAATGTTGACAAAACCAGAGAGATCTAAGGCTTGACAACTCCTACCGCCAAAGTCACTACAAGACCTACTCAAAATCAAACCCTAGGGCGTACACTTCGATGAAATCCACTAAAACACTCAATGCTATCGAAACAAGTTCAGGTGAAGATTCTTGGCAAGGGACTAATGAATCTGGGCAGAAAAAACTAAGAAAAAACAAAATCTAAGAGCAAAAAGTGTAAAAAATGGAATTTTCTCAAATTTTGGCAGGGGACGCAGGCAACCCGTTAGCACAGGTGCGGGCCCGCTCTGTGCACACAGCAAAAGTGCGTCCAGGGACGCACTGTGCAGCACTCAGAGGGTGCGTCCTACTGAAAAACTCAAGAAAAACCAAAATAAAACTAATCCTAAGCTAACCCATCCAGAGACAGAATCACAGAGCCAAAACCAGAAAAATAAACCAATTTTCTCAAAGCAAAGTTCACACAAAGGAAAAGACTTTTCTCATCAATGGAATCCCCAGCGGAGTCGCCAATTTGTCACACGGAATCAGTCAAGAGTGCGGACACAACCGACCTTCCTAGAAGTCTAAGACATTCTAATGACAAACAAAACAAACTGGAGCTATCCTTCTCTAAACATGCATTATGATATGAGAAATCAAGTGTTTCGTTCTTACCTTTGTCCAAACGCTGTTGTAGAAGTCCAAGCTTTGTTGATCTGGATGAGCTCCTCCTTTCCTCCAAAACCTGCAATCACCAACAGTCAAACAATTAAATAGCACCTGATTATAACATAAAACAAAGCATATTCAACATATAGACCAAGGAGTACATGAAATAACCCATAAACAACAAGTTATTGAGAAGAATGGACCAATTTGCATTAAAGGTAATCAAAAGGAACCATTACAACCTGAGCCTTGGTGTTGTGCAAGCTCCTTCCAGGGTCCACAAGAGTCTTCCTCTACTTTGAAAAAGCTCACCCACTTCCAAATAGAACAAGCAAAGATGGCAATCTCTCCTCACAAGCTTCTAAATGGGAGTCCTAATTCCTGCAGCATTTACCCTTAGAAATGTATAGCTTTCAACCTCTCTCCTTCTGGCCCAATGCCTGTATTTATAGTGCTCAAGAGGAAGTTAATCAGGTCCACCATCAATGGGATAGTCCCCTGTTTGGATGGGATCACTCCCTTATTGATGGGATAAGTTCCTCTTTGGTAGGGGTGCATGAACCATCTGGAGGCGCTCAATACACGTCGAACAACCTTCTAGAATGCTCTAGAAATGACCACAAGTAAGTTTTTGAAGATAAAACTTGCGCATTTTAACCTTTTCAGAGGGACGCACCTGCCCCTTTAGATACAGAGCGTCCTTGGACGCAGATCTCATGAACAATAGGTGCGTACCCGCAGGCAAGGTTTGAGAGAACCTGCGTACCCAGAGATAAACACATTTATAAAGACTTTCTCTCTTTCTTGGAGTTTGACATGGATAGCAGAGGCATAAGACTTGTTAAGAGGGTAGTATGACTGTTGATAGAGCCATACCAACTGTAAATAGCCATGGTGACATTTTTTAGTGTAACAGTGCATGCGGTCTACAAGGTTAAAACTAGCCCAGAGGATGTTTGTAAATCCTCAGGGCAGTGCTGAATGACCAGCGGAGCCATCCAGACCAATTAGTGTATAGGACTCTGAGTCAGAACCAGAGGAACAATGCAAATCTAAGCCAGAACTAGAAGAAAAGGATAATTTAGTGCCTGAGCCCGAGGAAGAGTGCAATTCTTAACCTGAACAGGGGGTAGAATTTCATTTTGAATTAGAACCTAAAGAAGAAGCCAATTTAGAACAAGAACCTGAGGAAGAACGTAAGTCGGACTCAAAACAAGAGGGAGTACAACATTTTGATGATGAACCAGGCAATGAAGCAGGACCTCCTCAGACACCACCTATGAACCCCCAGATGATATTTTGTAGGATTTTGAGGAAGGGATGGCACAGGTCCTAGAAAATTTGAATGCATACATGCAACCTGGAGGATCACTAAATCCTAACCTTATGAAAGCTCAATCCTCAAGAGATTCTGGTCATACAAAAATTCTGTCTTCTCCAGAAGCTGTAGACTAAGAAGAGGGAGTGAGCACAGAAATTATTCACGAATCCGATAACCAGTCTGGTGACACAGTTATATTGGAGCACACCCATGATGAGCACCAAGAACCCTTAGATACAAAGGGTATTGACAAACCCGTTCTTACAAAGAAGGCACCTCAGAAAAAGCGAGTAGTTGAAACAAAACTAAAGAAGCTGAGGAATAAATACCAAAATCTCCATAAGTCAGTTAGAAGGCTACGCCCGAAATTGAATGAAACTGAAAATAGAGAAGCCCAGAGCACTACTCCTGAGGTAGTCACTGTGGCCACACAAATAGAAATATGTGAGGGCAGGGTGACTGAAACCCAGACCGAGCCTACTTTTACTCAAATGGTAGCCACCCAAACAAATTTTCATGCAGAATTAATGGATACAACTATTCAGACGTAGGGTTGGTCCTCCCATAACAAAAGAACTTAGATCGAGAGCATACCCTCTCAGAGCTCAAGCACCCAAATTAGAGAAAAATTCAAGGACACCCCTTCAAGTAGTGATCCTATTCTTTGGAAGTTACAGGAGGAACTGGCACAAGGCCAGCTTGCTTTAAAGTAATGTAGGAAGGAGACAGTTCCTCTGCAGAATTATCAGGAGTTGCAAAAGCAATTCAGACATCTGACTATAACAAAGGATGAAACTTTTGCTAGGTTTAGACAGGTGGAAGAAAGGCTGAAGAAGGTGAAGAAAAAGCTGGACAAGGTCATGGATCAGATTGACACCATTTGCTCGCTATATTCAGATGTCTTATCTTGCAGGTCTCTTGCTACGAACTATGCCCTGTGTCTATTGGAAAGACACTTATTATTGAAGATTAAAGCTATAAAGGCCAGAAAACCAATAGAATTAAAAACAACTGAAGAATTTATAAGTTGATGTAAAGAACATGGGGTAAAAGTTCAGTGACTTCTTTGTGAATTTTATTTACATAATTTTGTATTAGAAGAAGAGGTAGATAGGAA
The DNA here is from genome assembly GCA_031772625.1 of Pinus tabuliformis. Lineage (NCBI taxonomy): Eukaryota > Viridiplantae > Streptophyta > Pinopsida > Pinales > Pinaceae > Pinus > Pinus tabuliformis. Next base: position 321,917,376 of record CM062816.1, on the reverse strand, counting down.
TCCTAGCCCTTTTGTTGGGGACATTCAGTTTCAAGCTTTTATTTCCTTCACAGTTAAACAACTTAAGTGGTTTAAGGCCTATAACTCTTTCCAGAGAAAGAACATGAAATGGATTTATGGGTAATAAGCGAGCCTTCTCACCCTTTGCAACTATTTATTAAACAAAAAAGGCTTATGACAAAGGAGGGCGTAATTAAGACTTTGGGACCTATACATAAGGAAATCGTTCAAACTGGAAGGGAATATTTCCTCTCCATTTAGGAAAGGTCCTTGATTGCATCCAAGATGAGATGGATAATCTCAACTAATAGTGTCAAGAAAAGAGAACCACTTAACTATAGGAACTTCAAAGCTGCTGCAGGCCGTTTGGTCACATACAACAATATTATCTTAAGAGAAGGACCATATTGGTTGGGATGTCGATACAGGAGCCTTATTATTTGGTACCCTCCTGAAGGATATCGCTCCAACTATGAGTTGCCTAAAGGACAGGAAGAAACAACCTTTTCCAATTTGATACAACATCACGGTTTTAGGTCTGATAAAGAAACAATTTTTCCAGCTTACTCTCTAACTGCACTACATAGGAACTACTTGTTTTTCATGAGGACATGAAATAAGGTAAGCAGGGGAGTATGTTGGGTCGTACAATTGGTATAAGTGTGCTCTTGATTACACTGTCTTTTTCCTTCTTTTTTATGAATTTGTGCCCTGATATAGTAAGATGTTGATAAAAATTCGATGAGAAATGAATAAAATTGATTTTGATACGGTTCGACTAAGCAAAACTAACTTTCAGATATCATTTTGGGATTCAACTGCGTTAGGTAAGTCATTCACGTATGACCATTTCCATGAGAGGTAGTCGTAACTGACTAATTTCTCATGATTTTTGAATAGTTCACTTAGCACTCATTGCATCGGGTGATGCTCACAGGGGTGAAGAAGTGGGATTGAAACTAGTGAAACGAATCACATAGCATCAATCATCACTTCCGGGGCTTGCACCCGGTAACCAGGACTTCCCAGGAGGTCACCCATCCCAGATCTCATCTGGCTCAAGCGCGCTTAACTCCACAGTTAAGCGCGCTTGAGCCAGAGGAGATCTGGGATGGGTGACCTCCTGGGAAGTCCTGGTTACCGGGTGCAAGCCCCGGAAGTGATGATTGATGCTATGTGATTCATTTCACTAGTTTCAATCCCACTTCTTCACCCCTGTGAGCATCACCCGATGCAATGAGTGCTAAGTGAACTATTCAAAAATCATGAGAAATTAGTCAGTTACGACTACCTCTCATGGAAATGGTCATACGTGAATGACTTACCTAATGAAGTTGAATCCCAAAATGATATCTAATATAATGCACTGCGTAAACCCCCATACTTAAAAACTAAATTTCGTTGTTTTTATGCAGAAATTGGCAAAAGGAACAGCTTTTGTTCAAAAGATTGAATAGTAAATGCTAAGCAGAGGAAAAGGAGTACATCTTATGCGGATGAATCAAGGAATAAATCAAGAGGATCAACGCAAGTTGGAATGTTGTATGATAATAGCATTTAGTTGCGAATTCCTTAGGATCTCCTGATCCTGAGGAATCGCATTTATCTCTTTTACTTCTTGATTATAAAAGGGAACTTCTCGCCCTTTTTAGGGAGTAATTTTTAATATACAAAGTGTAATCTTGAAGAAGATAACACATTGTAATGACATTTGAAATTGATGACTAATACATGAATTGAGTTGATGTTCACTCGTGATATTCTAAAGTAGTTAAGCAGTATTCGCTAGCGGCTCGGGTCTGGTCACTGGTGGATTCCACTACCGTTCCCTGTGTTTTTAATTTTCCTTTACTGCAAGTTTATTTAATCTGCTTTACAGTTTTACATACGATTTACTTTCATTGGTGTGGAATTCGTGTATGTATTTCATTACTTCTTAATTCTACCAATCGATTTCATTTACTTATGTTGTGGATTGAATTAGTAATTAGGAGAGAGTTATTTCCGGTTCATTAAAATATAGAAGTGTTATTGATTGGATTAGATGCTTTATTCCTCCGCAGTAGCTTAGAATCAACTAGAAGAGCTCTGTTATTGCTACAATGCACTCATTTGATGCGGTTGCAATTAGAATCTCTTGATTAAGATTGATTCTTGGTTCTGATTAAGGTTGAGTTTTGATGCTTAGATAGATTATTTTCCCTAAAGTTACAAGCTTGAGATTTATGATTTAATCTGTTTACTCTTTTATTGAATTTCATAGATTATCTTAAATAATTACTCTCCATAGATATAGCATTTGTGCATATTGTGTACAGTCTTGGAACATAAATACTTGCCGAGGTTGATGATTAATGTGAGGCAATTAGGAGTTTTTAAAGACACCTTATAGCACCCAACAAGGGCGTCGACTTTAGATTTTCCTTTGCTTTTTTTTTCCCTTTCGAGTATTTTTCCATTGTGGTATACTGGACAATGTGGACCTCTAATGTTTTACTAGGGCTAGGTGGATTATGAGATGAATTATTAGGGACAGCATTCGATACCGACTTCTGTCTGGAAGAAGTTTTAGCAGGGGTCTGGGATACTGAACCAATAACTACATCAATGGGAGGAATAGCTGGTGACTTTGATGTTGCGGGATCAGATGATGGCAACGTAGCATTGGGTAAAAATTCATATAAAGTGCTAGACTGAGAGTAAATGAGATCCAAGTACTAGGCACAAGAAATGGCCTGCTCTTCAGTGGCACATCCACCCATAGCTATATCGTAAGAAATTGGGGCTATGAATGATTTGGTAAACCATTCAGTGCGCAAATGATCAACAATATCGAATTTGATCAGGTGACGCCTACGTCTCCATTCATGGATGTGATTAGAGATGTGTGTCATAGTGTCTTGATTAAGTGATGTAAGAAAGTAGGTGCCAGTTTCATATCAAACTGACAACTGAAAATACGTGAGGAAAGTCAAGGCCAAAGAGTTAAAGTCATGGTAAGTACTTTGAGGTAGCTCGATGTACCACTTCGCTGCAGCACCCATGAGGGTTCGTTGGAAAAGACACAGACGAATGGAATCGTCTACGTATGAGTTGGACGAGCACCAGAGGTGATATGTTATCACATGGGCTTGAGGATCTTATTTAGCTTTCCCATCGAAATTTGGGCAATCGCTTGGTATGTTGGACAACACTAGAGGCTAGTACAACGAATGAAGGATCATATCATTTGTAAGGCAAGATACATCTGGCAACTTGAGTGTATCCAAGAAAGGAAATTGGGTGTTAAAATGCATGGGAGGTCGATAAGCGGGCCCATAGGGAGGAGCCCATCCCTATTGGTAAGGATTTTGGCCCCACAATGGGGGATTCTGGCCATATGGCATCTGAGGCTGCATCCATTGTGGATTACCTTGACCATAGGGAGGATTTTGACCTTCAATATCTTGGAACTATCCAGCCATAGGTTGCTGATAAGCAATGTACGACTTAAAAGGTTGTTGAGCCTGTTGACCTTGGACATATGGATATGGGACCTGTTGTCCTTGAACATATGGCTGATGAACTCGTTGTCCTTGAACAAGAGGGTTTTGGACCTATAATCCTTGGGCATAAGGTTGATACATCCTTTTTCCCTTGGACATAGGGATTTTGTACATGATGCCCTTGGCCGGCAGGATTCTAAACCTGTTGACCTAGGACATGAGGATTTTGAGTTTGCTGTTGCAGGACTTGACCTTGACCTTGCCCTTGCAAGGGTTGACCTTGTTGATATGTATACAAGGGTTGTTGCTGCCTGTTATAGCTCCAAATATCACCCTTGATATTTGTGATGCTGCATTTATGGCCTAGGGTAACTCCTCCTTCTAGACTTGGTCCAAATACTTACAAAACAGTGTTTTACTCCCTGTACATGACATTACCCTAAGAAAAATACATGTGTACGTGGGTCAGTGATACGCAACCTGTGTATATGTATTAAAACACTTGAAAAAATTAAATCTCCTTAATTTCGAGGGGAGATCACTGGTTTTACCTGTTGATTACCAATTAGTGCCCATGGCCCAACCGTTCCCAACAAATTCCCAACTAAAAAACTACTTTGGGAGAAGTATAAAAAGGCTTCAATGGGAAGGCCTTAGGGAGGAGAGAAGAGAGAGAATTACTCTGTGGAGATTATCGCTGATCAGGTCTAAAGATCCTTGTGCTTCCAACACTTCCCCCACTACAGTAAACCCTTATTTCCTTGAGTTATGATGTCATTTCACTAGTTGAGATATCTTTGTGTGAGTCATGGAAGAAGCCTTTTGAAGACTTGGGATTGGACGGACCCGGAGGATGGTTCCGATTGGAGCCGGCAAGAGGAAGATTCAGGTGATATCATTCCTTTCTTTGTTTTAGTTATCTACAATAAAGAAACATTTGTCTTGTTCCCGAAATCAATCTTATTTATATGATGTTATTGTTATGGTTTATATATGAATAATTGTTTCCATGTATAATTTACCATCTTTCAATAAGTAATGAAGTTGATTTCTATATGATACTTTGTCTATATATGGCTATGCTTCTTTGAGTTCGCTGTTTTGCAGGTTCAAGGATCAAGAGGAAGTCCAAGAGGGTTGGACCCTGGCTGGATCTACTCGAACGAAGGACCCCTAGGTGCACCTCTCTTCACGTAGTTTGCTTGTTTAAGTATCATGGCTGTGTGGAATGCTTTTTTTTTTTACTGTAGATAACCCCCGCTCTGTTAGGGTGTTGAGCCAAAACCCTAGGGACTTTGTCCCTCAACAGAATTGGTGACTCCACTAGGGACAACAGTATTGTTGTTCCTAGTTTGGGTTAATTTAAGCCAATCAGGGCTAAGCCATTGATCTTCTTGCTGTAACTGGTTTGTCTGTTCCAGTAGGAACTCAAGCTTTAAGTTTGAGCAGTTTCTTCAAACCTCGTTTTTTATTTTTCTTGTGAACTGTTATATATGCAGTTTTGTTAGGTTATAGTAGCATATGTATTCAAGTTTCCCCATATGAACCCGCGTATACGCAGGTTTCTTTTGCCTGAATCGCGTATACACACAACTGTGTATTGACAAAGTCGTGTATACCCTAATTTTCGAAGATTTTGTCAAGTCTTTTTGTTTCAGAAGATTTGTTTACTGGTCTGAGTATTTCCTGAGCAGTCAATTTTTATTGTCAGACTTTGGTTTTGCAGCAAGTTTCCGGTTTCGAATTCTCTCCTATTGTGGAAAGTTTTGGTCTTGTTTTTGTTTTGTCGCAAGTGTCATCATTTGTGTTTGAGCACACGAGATTTTTTTTTTGAGAATCGTGGTTGTTCTGATCTTCCAGAGCATAAATATTGGTTTCAATATTTGTGACAAACTTTATCTTTGTGATCTTCTTGCTTTGTGTCAAAACTGCATCTTGTGGCCATTTGATTTTCTCGCTTTTTGAAAGTTGTTGAGTGACGATTTTGAAAGTTGTCTTTCTTGGTCTTTTGATCATTGTCACCAAGCTCTTTTTGCTTCTTTTTTGTCGTTAAGAGCATCTTGAAACACCTATTTTGTTGAGTTTTCGCCCATTTAGAGTTCATAACTTGCAAAGTGTTTTTGTTGCCTATTTTTCGGTCTCAAAATTTGCAATAGTATTTGGAACGCTTTTGAAAAGTTGTTTTTTGCTTTTTTGAAAAAGAAAACTTCTTAAAAACTTGGATTTTGCTTTCTTTTGCCTTGTTTTGATTTGGTTTCTTTTTGTGAGTGAAAGTGCATTTTGTTTGTCTTGAGATTTGCTTTTAGTGTTTGGACGAAAATGAGCATTAGGAACTTATATTCTATCTAAACATCTAAAGTGGCTAACTAGAAGCGATAAACAATTTACTTTCATTCTTTGCTTTAGAGTAACCTTAAGTTTTTGCACCAGCGTATACTCATTGCATTAGGATAGTTTGTGCATATTTTAGGGCATCCATATTTTTTGTTAGTTTTTGTGAGTGTGAAGCTTGTTGAAAGAAAAGAAAAGAGAAATTTATTGCTTTCTTAGAAGTTCCTTAGAACCTTGTAGAAATTTATTTCATTGAAGAACGAAACAAGTGCATTTGCATATAGTTTGGTTTTTATTAATTTCTTTTGCATCGAAGAACACCATGAGTTTCACTTCCATTTATCCCCTGACTTAAGAACAACCAATTTAAAAACAAGCGCTAACTAAAATGTACTAGAACTTTTTTATATTGTCAATTTAGACACACCAACAAGTTTTAGGATATTTAGGGCCTTGGATTAGGCGAGTGGAGAGAAAACTCTCCAAGGCCACTTTAAACTATCAAACATAGAAGTCTAAATAACAAGTGCAAATCCAATAGAATTAGGGAGACCAGGAAAGCTCCAGATCTGGGAGTTAATCATGAGGGTTTTTGAAGATAAGGAAGAGAGATACCCCCTCTCTTACTTGTCGGATCTTACCTCAAGACTATTCCGCCTCGCTTCTAACACGAGTTGGTAACCTTAGTTGCTTATCCTAGAGATTTACATAGGTGGCTATGGAGGGGAATCTCGTAGCACCTAATGTTGATGTTGTATCACTCTTAGCAGTCTTTCTGGAGGGCACCCTTACGAAGCTCGGGGGCTTGCACTGGCACAAGCTATTGTTTGGAGGTCAGCGTAACTTCCTCTGATACCTTCGCTGGTAGGCTTGGGTCGTTATTACCCTAGATTATCTTTGGAAGGCCCCTACTTCACTTTCTTGTATTTTGGTGTCCGGTTCTCATCACCTAGAGCAGAAATACTTGAAAGTTGTTTGACTGGCTAATATCTTTTAGGGACATTTTTAGTGTGTGCTCTATGCTCTTAGTTGGCCTAGCTTTCATTTTTTCTTGAGTGTTTAATTAGATATTAATAAAAAATTCAAAGTGGCTGACCGATCACCTAGACGGTCTCGAAGACTTCATGGTCTTTCACCACCAAGTTTAGAGCCTTCTCCCAGAAGGCGCAGAGGCATTACTGCTAGTGCTTTTCACCTAGTGGCAGCTGACGCATCAAGGATTTATCCTCTTCTTGGGGGCATTCATGTATAAGATAGGGTTGGTACTACCATAGAGCCAGAGAGGAACACTCCAGTTCTTTCTCGGGTCCACTTCTAGTCAGAAGATAATATTAAGGTAGAAGAACTCTCAGAGCCATTAGCAGCTCCGAATTCTCCTCTGCCTTTTGATCATTCGGACGTAGTATTATACTTTGGGACTCCAAAACATAGACCTTCAAGTCCAGGTCACCTCATGCACATCCCTTCGATGACCACTGCTGGGAGCATGGCATCCACCGCGAGTGCTACAAGTATGCAGACTCCTATATCAGTACCAGGAGGAGGAACCATTTCCATCCCTTCTACATCTTTATTTGGGTCTATTGCTAGCACATCCTTGTTTGGGTCTACTTCCATTCTGTTGATGAATGGAAGTTCCCAAGTGCATGCATCCAGTTTTGGATTCTTCCCATTTGGCACCCATTCACAGGGTATTCCGTCAGCTCTGTTCAGTGCCTCCAGATGCAAGATGAGTGGATCAGCTTCATTTTAGGGTTTTCCTTTTGGAAGTGGTCATATACCACATTCCAACTCGATGATAGGATCTATGCCTTTTTCTTCTATAGGTCAAGGTAGTAATCCCTTTCAAGGTTGGACTAACCCTGTTGTTAGTGGCATAGGAACTCGAAATCCATTTTTTGGCTAACAAGGGAATACGCTGTACTCCACAGTTAGTTCGTTTCGAAGTATTCCTCCCTTAGCTACCGCTTGCAATCATTATCAGGGGTTATCGACTCCCTATAATGCTTTAGGAGGGAACTTCGATGGTTTTGGAGGGTTTTTGCTAGAGTTGGTCAAACTCTGAGTTTTTCTAGACCACAAGGGTGACCTTTTGGTTCAGCGGGTTTTGCTAGTTACTTCAAGCAGCCTGGTGCCTTTCAAAATCTAGGCCAATCTTTACAGAACTTTGGGAAATTTGCCTAATCTGGGTGGAATCCCCAAGGTCCTTCTAGACTTCCTTTTCTGGCAACGGTGAATTTGCTAGATCTCACAAAATTGACAAATGATCCAATCAGATACAATTCGGCCTAGCCTCCGGTCCCAACCAAACTCCCATCGGATATTCCAAAGTTTGAGGGGTAGGGCTGTGAAGACTCAGGCGACCATGTAACCACATTCCATTTATGGTGCTCATCAAACTCCCTCATTGATGACTCGATTAGGTTGATAATTTTTCAACACACCTTAACTGACAATGCGGCCAAGTTGTATATAGAGTTTCCAGGGGGTAGCTTTACATATTTCACCGATTTGGCTAACATTTTTCTAAACTATTTCCAGTTGCTTGTCCGTTATGATGCCAGAATTGAACTTCTATCCAATTTCTGTTAGGATACAACAACTCACATCTCTGATCATATTCAGGAATGGAGACGAAGAAAGAGGCTCATTAAAGCCGAAATTCCTCCTTAATACTATCTCGAATGGTTCTTGAAATCATTACAACTGGAGATTTCCAAGGATGTCTCTATGTTCGGAGTTTATTCTGAAGAGCAAGCTATTTTTCGGGCCCAACAGTTAGAATTGATTTACTCTCAGTCTGGGATTCTTCAGAAAATCTTACCTGATGCTTCTAGGAGTAAGGTTGATATAGCCAAATTGATCTCAGGTCCTCATACGAATGGTATCATTGGATCGATAGGCACCAATGTGGTGAACTTGTTGAGCCAATTGCAGCAGTTGTCTTTACAAACTACTCCTACCAACCAGGTCACATTTTCTAACTCTTCGCCTTCCCAACCTTCTTTCGTAAACGCCGTTTAGACTTCTGACCCCAAAAGAAATCAAAATTCCGATGGGAATAAGAAGGGATGAGGTAAAAAGAAGAATCAAGATGGGAAGGGTAATGCGAACAATTCTGGCAATGGTGTTGGTGAGGGTGGAAATGGGTCTGAAAAGAAAGTTAAGTTTCCATGCAAGTTATGCAATGGAGACCATTTGACTCATCTCTGCCCCAAAATTCAAGATGCTCAATGCTTGTTAGTGTAGCAAGGGTCTTCTAGCTCTCAAGCTATGTTAACCAACCCTTTTCCCTAAGGGCAGCAGTTGCTTGTTGGCGCAAATTCAAATCCTAGTACCTCTGTAGGGGGCAACCAGGAGGGGGACAATTCCTCAAATGTCTTCATGATGGGTTCTCACGTTAATGTGGCCATGCAGTCACGTGATTATGGTGAAGCTGAAACATCCAAGGATAAAACTATTCCCGGAACTATGAATACACTTCATATTGAGTGACACTTTATCGAGTCTATACCTCAGATACTGAAAGGTTCTACCAAGCACGCTACTATCAACCCTAATGCTAGGGCAGCTTAGAACTACTCCATTGTGGAGGATCTGGCTTAGAGTCCATGCATGATGTCTGCTTTAGAGGTACTCCAGTCATGTCCAGCTCAACGAAGTGCTTTGCTTTCAGCGATAGGGGAAGTTGATCCAAATAATTCATTAGCTCTCACTTTTGATATGCATAATGTCAAAAAGAGACTTCCTCATCATATGGCTTTCCAGATAAAGTCTACTTACCAGAAAACTAATATTTTTTAGACAGTTATAGATGAGGGAGCTTCCATGTGTGTCATGTATATGTCATGTTGGAAGGCCATTGGATCACCTTCGGTTGTTCCTTCACCCACCCTCTTGACAGCGTTTGATGGTCATTCTCATAGGCCACACAGGATTATCCTGGCCTTTCCTATATGTGTTGGAGGAAAGGTCGTTAACGTCGAAGTAGAAATCATTGATGCCAACCTAGATTACAATCTCCTCTTAAGACGAAATTGGATTTATGAAATGGATGCCATCATTTCGACTATATTCTGAGTCCTTTGCTTTCTTCATGAGGGGAAAATTGTTAAGGTTGATTAATTGGATTATTCTCCAGTTGATCCTCATGCAACTTCGCATTCTATTGTTCTGATGGTGGATAACCCCCGTCAACCTATCGAGAATCTAGGAGTCGAGAAGTACTCTTCCTTGATGGGTGTATTTGATCTTCCCCCTCCTACAACTAGAATAGATACAATTTCATCCTCCAAGGAGCCTTTACAGAAAGAGTTTGTTCAAACTCATTATTTTTCGAATCCTGGGGCCTTATCTTCATCTATGACCACATCAAATGATGACAAGGTGGGTGAAATAGAATCTTTTATGTCTGTAGCAGAGCTTAGATATGAATCTATCGATAACTCTATAGACGACCATCCTACTCCTTCAGAAAAGGAGTTAGATGGTGATGTGGCCCCTACTTGGACCCTTGATTCCACTTCTGCTTTAGATTGCTTAGATACAGTTTTTCCATCTAACGAAGCAATATTCAAAGCAATGACAGCTGTAGATCGACCATTGGAAGATTTACATCATCATTCATTTTTCCGTCCTCCTTTGCATGAAGTCGAATCTAGGTCCTCTAGTCTACCTACTAGTGATGTTTGTATAGTTCCTTTGGCTCCAACATAGATGTCTGCCAAAGGTAATATATTGATTGGTTCAATGACTGTACCTATAAACATCCCTAGGAGCAAGTTGGTGGAGCTCCCTGATCGGCTCTACCTCAAGAAGTACTTTGCTTAGGTTACGGTTGAGCAATGGCTTCTTTGTATAATTTGTATTTTTGTACATATCTTATCGGGAATTTTCATGATATCGACACTTTTTTATCTGCTGTGGTAGGTGTTGATGGATGACTTGGTCTATTTTGGATTTGCCGATGGTGCTAGTCGGCACACTCGGAACCTCGCTTCTGCAGCTTGGGTGATCTACTATCCAACTGGTCAGTTGATGGTATCAAGGGGAGTATGCATTGGTCATGCATCAAATAATAGGGTTGAGTGTACTATCGTCATTAATTTACTATCCGAAGCTATTTCTTATGGAATTGATTCGTTGGTAGTCTATCTTGATTCACAACTGATAGTGTCACAATTGAATAACATTTATCGGGTTAGGGATCCATGTTTATATCACCAATATTTAAGAGTGAGGTTGTTGCAAAGATCATTTACTTACATTACTTATTTGCACATTCCAAGATCTCATAATTGGTTAACAGATTCTATCGCTAATCAAGATTTAGATTAGCACATCATTCATTCATCACGATAAAATCAAACATCAAAAAGTTGAAACTGTATATATATATCATAAAACATCCCAAATCTACATAAGTGTGTCCAAAATAGTATACAAAAATTGGGACTCAAATGCCCATAATCATGTCCAAACTATCCATGACCCGGATTAGGATGAGCAGCTAAGTATGTGACTACAGCCTTAGCCACATGCCTAAGAGTCTGAACCCAGTCCCGTGGCATTCCAACCACACGATGTTGCATGTCTATAGGGAGATCCTCTACTGGTGCCATCAGTACTCGGTGAGTTAATCTCACCAAATTCCATTGAAGTGTGTATAGGACTCACTCTGTATCGGTAGCTACCTCTTCGGAACCTCGGCTGTGATGTCCATGCTGTGGGAAACCATCTGGTCGTACTGGCCCAATATCTGGAATATGATCATTACATTAGTCATTTGAATCCCATCAAAAATATTTTTCAAGTTCATTTTCATATTTCAAAAATCATAAAATCAAAAAAAATTGTTACCTATATCTCCCCATGCCGCGCTTGGTAGTAATGCTAGATCAGGATCTCCCTGGAAGTCCAAGCCGACATAGGGGTAATCATCCACTGCAATGATTTGCTGCTCCCACTAGGAGAAGAAATCATCGTCAAAAGCTGTCCGCAGTACGTCCCCACCTCCTAGTCATTTCATCAGATCAGCCCACCTACCCATCTGTGGATCTCGTAGGCTACTGATCGGAACTAGTACTCTAGGGAATAGCACTGGGACCTTCTCAAAAAAGGAGCATAGAATAGTCCCATACCCAAAGTTTTTGGTCTGGCCCTTTTTGATAGATGATAGCTGGCTCTTCAAGTTGGTGAGAAGAGGTGTACACCAATCAAATACTGTGGTGAGACAGTCTACAGCCAAGCTCATGGAAAGTCGTGAAGCCTGGTGTAAGGAGGCTGATCCATTCACTCTAGCTATAGTGAACAGGATGATCCTTAATGACAAAATCTCTACGTGCTTGATTGGAATTTGGCTTCCAATATTTTCTGGATGGCCCGAGCAGTATATATGCACATAGTCCTCGATAGAAAGGCTACCTCATGATCGACCCGTAGAATGTACTACCTCTCCCCTCTAGGGAATGCCTATGATAAAATAGATATCCTCAATCTCTATCCTCAGTGGCATTTGATCAATCATGAATGAGTCGACCTCGATGCTCGAGTAGCGAATGAGCATTTCGAGCAAGCGAGTATTTGCCTTCATATTTGGCATTTTGAAAATTTTTAGCAAACCACATCCCCTCAGTGCATCTAAGGCCTGTTGATCGTTCATAACCTCAGCATTAATAGTGGCATGCTCCCTTTCCCTCCAGGTGATTGTCATCTTGAGAAAAAAATAAGTTTGGACCATCAATTTTTTGTTTTGAAATCAAAACAGCATATACGCAGGCCTGTTTTATACATAGTCGTGTCTAAGGCTTGCATATATGCAGGTTTCATATAGCCAACCCAGGTATACGCCGCAACAAAATTTTTGACATAAATTCAATGGTGAAACTTTAATTACAATTCTTAAAAACAATCACAAATTGATGCAAGACAAGTTTGGGGGTTACTTGGTGATTTGGGGAAGATTTGAATGGTTGGATTCAGAAAAAGGCGAGCTTGCTTCTTTTTCTCCACTCCTTGTGCTCTCAACTCAAACGGTAACAATGGTGAGTCAAAAAACTATTTTATAGACTTTGAAAATGTCAAAATTTTTTCAAAACTTGATTTTGTTTTGTCTCATGTATATTTTAACTTGGGAGCTTGGAGTGTCGAGAATGGATTGTTTTTTAGGACATTTTTGATGCTTTTTCGACAGTTTTGAGTCGGTTCCATGACTGCTAACCCATCATGGCAGGTATCATTTTCTCACTGGCATATAGGTTAGGGAAGCCATTTTTCCATTGCATTTTACATACTAGCCTCCATTTGTCAATACACTTGCCATAGGGTCGATCCCATCATGTTATGGTTCATAAACCTTTTTCACTCGCCGATTTTTTAAATCATGGCACGATGGTAGAGCTATCCTTTTCACGGGCATCGTAGTTAGCACCTCACTGACATTGGTTTCCCAGCTTCATTGAGTAGGCTCGGGAGTCCTCTGTAGTCCCACCATGACTTATGCGTTGAAGATTCATTCCTCTTTGTTTCTTCGCTTCGTTCCGGCCTTATACCCTAGAGGCTCTTTTGTGTAGAGTTGTACTACTGCATTGCATTTTGACCATTTGCACCTTTTGGCCTTGAGCCGGATTCACTTGGACTCGTGTTTAAGCCACTTTTTGACCATGTCTTTTGGAAAAAATCAAACTTGCAATCCCTTAACTTCTACAACTTGACACACTATGACTCGTAGAAGGAACATACCTTTGAGTGTCTTTGACCAGTTTTCGCCTTCCTACATTGAGCATAGGATTGTTCCAATCCCAAGAGCTAGATCATCTGCTTCACCAGCACTCATTCTATCCACTGTATTATAGCATTCTTTTATTCTTTTTCAAGCTTAATGAAAAAGACAAAAAAACTATATATTCCAAAAAGAGCGGGAATGGGACAATATTTCCATTTAATGTTGGCAGCTAGAGTCAATCGTGTCACCCTTGAACAAAGCACTCAAAAGAAATTCTCTCCTCCATTTGGACGGGATTTAGTTTGACTTAGATACACCTTAACCTTGTTATTGACTCAGTTCTCCTCCTATTGGTTATCTCTTCCAATCATATGGAGAGTTCGTTCGTGACTCCTACATGATGAGCTTATTCAGAGTCACCATATGCTGCCACATGGTCATCATTGAGTCATGTTTTTGTTCAAGGGAAGTAAGCCTGTTAGTGTCAGTATTTGCAGCCTTCCTCCAATGATCAAAAATGCTCTTACACAAGTGATTTTAAGGTGTCAAGGTCAAATTTTGTCATTTCATTGAGTCTTCAAGAAAAATTTGGTCACTAGGCATTAGGTCTAGGGTTTGCTTACACTCCTTTCAAAGTTGTCCAGATGTCAGTCTATGTCACTATTCAGCTGAGTCCACAATCATTCAGAGGGTTGTCATCATCATGTCAAGCCCCATTGGGTCATTTCACACCTTGTTCATGTTTCAGTTGTGCCTAGGCAAGGTTCATTTCCCTCTCCTAGGGTTTTGAAAGCTAATTTCTCTTGGATGGTCAAATCATGGGAAAAACTTGTATCCTGATGTTCATACACCTTCCCCTATCCATAATGTACCTTATCAAACTCTTCCCATCACTGATATCACCCAAATTCCTCATTTTCGCACAAACCCTACTTTCTTGCTACAACCTGGCAATTTTCTATGGTTGGGCCTGTGTTTTGTCTTTTTGGACCCCTTCCCCTCACTCAATTTTTGAGATTCCACTTTCCCATACTTCCTAACATCCCTCCATACTTCCAAAAATTTCCTCAAGAATTTAGAAGCTCCCTATCCCCTTCATTTCGCTTCATTTCGGCAAATACCTAGTCCCACACATTGGGATATGTTTCACTCAAATGATGTTTCTGAGCAATCAAAGATGAATTTGGGAAAAATGAGAGATTTTTTTGTCCACAACAGACTAAGGAAGAAAAACCTCCTTAACTTTTTACACAGGTGTCATGGTTTTGAAGAAATGTCAAAAATACTATTGTCTCGGGAGAATTGATGCACCTCCGGAACGACCTCCGGAAAATCTAGTTTTCTCCTAGCTGGGTTAACCAAATGACTTGCTTGATAATCCAAACGATAACTAAAGACAATTAGCTGTCCAATGAGCTATCATGATCTCAATTTGGAGTTGATAAAGGTATTCAAAAGTTGACTGTAATAGCACTCTACCTTTAGGCAGCCTCATTTGGCACAGTTCGAATAGTATTGGCATATTTGCTTTTTGACAAGGAAAATGAACTCCAAATTACAAAATTCTAGTTGGGTTGGAAAGTAGACAAGACAGGCTTTCCAATGAGCTATCAAGAGCTTAATTTGATATTGATGAAGGTATTCAAAAGTTGACCGCAACATCACTCTGCCTTGAGGCAGCCTCAGTTGGCACAGTTCGACCAGTCTTGGGAGATTTGATTTTTGACAGAGACAATGATCTCCAAATCGAAAAATTCCGGTGGGGTTGGAAAGTAGACTCAAGTACCTTTCTAACAAGCTATCATGCACTAAATTTTGACATCAGAAAGGCTTCCAAAAATCACTTGGAAAAGAGCATGACGCATAGGAGGAGGAGCACAGCGGTTTTATAAATATTTTCACTCCATATGGTCAGTTATACAAGTGGCAAAGGAAGGCAAAGGGTAACCCAAGCCATGTGTAATGTTTTTGGTGCTGCACTTGTAGCTGATGCTTGTCTCTCCACCTTCATTTTTTGACCCTTGAGCGTTCTATCTCTTCATGGCACATTCTATATATTGTATGCAAACCATTTGCAAAGCAATTGGGTTGGTTGGCTTGTAACTTCTGGGAGACTGTGGGAAAGAAACTTTGTTTCTTCACTATGCATTTTTTATAAAAAATTAATGAAAGGCAGTAGCTCTATTTCATGAGATTCTTGTGGTTGTGAGTGTAGCAAGTGTATTTCTTATGTGTTCATATGTATTTAGTTATGTTTCATAATTCATTTCATGCTCATTTCCAGTGAAATTTTTCGAATGAGATTAGGTAGAATTCAATTTTATTTCTCTACCTGTGGGAAAATTTCATGTTAGTGTTCATTCTTCTGTTGAAAAGGATTCATGTGGTCCATTCCCTTTTCACCCTCTTAATCAATCTCTCCATTCCGCCATATCTTAAAACTAAATTGCTATGCTTTCCGCCTACCTTGCCTCACGAAATAATTTGTTCCTTTATGTTAAGTTCTCTATTCATTGAGGTCCAGTGGTCCCATAACATCCCAGAAACACAGTCATTCATAAAAATCACTTCTTGTTTCCATTCACTTACTAGCCTAAGATAAATTCGTTTGAAAGTCATCTCATTCCTTTTCGTTCATCTATTCACTGAGTGTGACTCGGAGAGAGCCCTCTCCTATTCTGGTAGGGCTAGCTACCAGACTGAGCGTGGTTTGTGGTTACCCTAATTTTTGCCTTCCTTTAGCCTAAGGCAGATTTAGGTGCTAACATAGTGGCGACTCCGCTGGGGAAGACAATGGTTTTCTTGAAAATTGTTTTGGCCCGGGACATATCTCGAGCTCATATCTGATGGTTGATGGTGAACAACGATCAGACATAAGAAGATGGCTGAAATCATTCACCTGGTGACTCCTTTCACTAAAGAATCCAACAATCGGTGCTTCATGGTGACTCCACTGCAGACGGATCAGTAGCTTTGATATTTCTTAAGATGGATCGGATTGCAAGAAGATACGCTCCCATGAGCCGAGATCACATCCCAGGCTTCCCAAATAAAATTCCAAAGGTAGTTTGGTCAAAGAATCTGCCTACGTTTAAAGATGATGGTAAGAAGGATGTTGCTTTACATCTAGTTCGATTTCACATGCATATTCACAAGTTGAAGGTTGATTTTCCTGAAGATTTCTTAATGAAGATATTCATGGCCACTCTTGAAGGTGAAGCCCAATCTTGGTATGAAAATTTTCCCTCTGCTTGTATTTACTGTCTAAAAGATTTTCATACCATGTTCATTGAAAGATATAAAGACTCTTATCCATCATTGAATCTAGTTCATGATTGGTGCAAGCATGCTTATGGTTTTATTGAAAGCCTTGAAAAATATTATGAGGATGATAATTTTGTGGATGATGAAATCATGGAAGCCCTGTATGAAAATCCCTTTCAGCAGTGTAAAGACGATCAGGAAAATTTGCAGCAGAATCAAGATCTTTGTACGGTGGAAAATGAAGGAATCTTGCATCTTGACAGTTAGCATGAATTACATGAAATAGAACAACAGGTTGGAGAGTTCCATATGGCTGAAAGTGATGAAAGAAAAAGTGTCGTTTCAGATTGGTCCATAGAAGAAGACAAAGTTTTGGGTCCAAATGTTCTCATGTCATCAGAACAAAGCCTTCATAAAGAGGTAATGCAGTCAGTTCATGAACAACAAGACGAGATCTCTGCTCAAGCAAGTGAAAAAGTTTTCTTGGATTAAATATTGGTAGATGAGGGAAATGTCATATTTGAGTATCAAGAACCATCCGAAGTTTCTTTTCTCATGATTGATGAACTTAATGAGGCACATCATAATCGAGTTGTTTTATCATATGAAGAAAAATATATTCAGACTGTAGAAGACCAGAGCAATCAAAATTGCCATTCAGATTCTTCTTCATATGTCTCATGTCTTGAAATGTTTTTTGAAGAGGAAATCAACTCATCTGCTTGTTCAGAATTTTTTGAGGACCAGGAACATACTTCTTCTGAAGTACATTATGAAGGAAGATCAGCATCACAAGAAAAGGACACCTTGTTTCTTCAGCAGGAGGAGAATCTTCATGTTTTTCATGATCCAATGGCAGATTTGTTGCAGACAGCAGTGAAGGTCATTATTGCAGTATTCAGTGATGAAGGAGATCATGGTCAATTATGTTTTTGGAGGTCCAGTTACCAACATCAATTGTTGACCAAAAGATTTGATCGGAAGAATCAGTCAAGAAGCCATCTTCTTGATTGGTTACATTGGCAGTTTGATATAGTTTGATGATATATAGTCTTGTAAGAAATAAAGGTGGTCATGTTCTACCACCAAGCTTTAAGTTTTAAGTTCAGAGTCAAGTTTTTTTAGTCATGTCAGTTTGCATTGAGTCAGTTTGAGTCATGTTGGTTTGTCGGAATAATGGACTCCATAGCCCAATGGACAAAGGCACTGTCTGCTCACCCAAAGATCTGTAGTTCTTGGCACCTCCAAGGAGCTACCATCCCCCATTGGAGCCGATGTTAGTGTTAGTCTTTGCAGCCTTCCTCCAGTGATCAAAAACGCTCTTGCACAAGTGATTTTAAGGTGTCAAGGCCAAATTTTGTCATTTCAGTGAGTCTTCAAGCAAAATTTGGTCACTAGGCATTAGGTCTAGGGTTTGCTTACACTCCTTTCAAAGTTGTCTAGATGTCGATCTATGTCACTATTCAGCTGAATCCACCATCATTTAGAGGGTTTTCATCATCATGTCAAGTCCCATTGGGTCATTTCACACCTTGTTCATGTTTCAGTTGTGCCTAGGCAAGGTTCATTTCCCTCTCCTAGGGTTTTGAAAGCTAATTTCTCTTGGATGGTCAAATCATGGGAAAGACTTGTATCCTTCATACACCTTTCCCTATCCATAATGTACCTTATCAAACTCTTCCCATCACTGAGATCCCCCAAATTCCTCATTTTCGCACAAACCCTAGTTTCTTGCTACACCCTGGCAATTTTCTATGGTTGGGCCTGTGTTTTGCCTTTTTGGACCCCTTCCCCTCACTCAATTTCTGAGATTCCACTTTCCCCTACTTCCTAACATCCCTCCATACTTCCTAAAATATCCTCAAGAATTTAGAAGCTCCCTATCCCCTTCATTTCAATTCATTTCGGCAAATCCCTAGTCCCACACATTGGGATATGTTTCACTCAAATGATGTTTCTAAGCAATCAAAGATGAATTTGGGAAAACTAAGAGAGTTTTTTGTCCACAACAGACCAAGGGAGAAAACCCTCCTTCACTTCTTACATAGGTGTCATGGTTTTGAAGAAATGTCAAAAATACAATTGTCTCGGGAGAATTGATGCACCTCTGGAGCAACCTCGGGAAAATCAAGTTTTCTCCTAGCTGGGTTGGCCAAATGACTTGCTTGATAATCCAAATGATAACTAGAGACAAGTAGCTGTCCAATGAAATATCATGAGCTCGATTTGAAGTTGAGGAAGGCATTCAAAAGTTGAATGTAACAGCACTCTGCCTTTACGCAGCCTCATTTGGCATAGTTCGACCAGTCTTGGGAGATTTCATTTTTGACAGGGAAAATGAACTCCAAATTGAAAAATTCCAGTTGGGTTGGAAAGTAGATAGGATAGGATTTCCAATGAGCTATAAAGAGCTTAATTGGAGATTGAGTAAGGCATTCAAAAGTTGACCGCAACATCACTCTGCCTTGAGGCAGCCTCAATTGGCACAGTCAACCAGTCTTGAGAGATTTGATTTTTGATAGAGCAAATGAACTCCAAATCGAAACATTTCGGTGGGGTTGGAAAGTAGACTCAGGTACCTTTCTAACAAGCTATCTTGCGCTCAATGTGGACATCAGGAAGGCCTCCAAAAGTCACCTGGAAAAGAGCGCGATGCACAGGAGGAGGAGCACAACGATTTTATAAATATTTTCACTCCATATGGTCAGTTATACAAGTGGCAAAGGAAGGCAAAGGGTCACCCAAGCCATGTGTCATGTTTTTGGTGCTGCACCTGTAGCTGATGCTTGGCTCTCCACCTTCATTTTGTGACCCTTGGGTGTTCTATCTCTTCATGGCACATTCTATATATTGTATGCAAACCATTTGCAAAGCAATTGGGTTGGTTGGCTTGTAACTTCTGGGAGACTGTGGGAAAGAAACTTTGTTTCTTCACTATGTATTTTTGATAGAGACTTAATGAAAGGTAGCAGCTCTATTTCATGAGATTCTTGTGGTTGTGAGTGTAGCAAGTGTATTTCTTATGTGTTCATATGTATTTAGTTATGTTTCATAATTCATTTCATGCTCATTTCCAGTGAAATTTTTCGAATGAGATTAGGTAGAATTCAATTTTATTGCTCTACCTGTGGGAAAATTTCATGTTAGTGTTCATTCTTCTATTGAAAATGATTCATGTGGTCCATTCCCTTTTCACCCTCTTAATCAATCTCTCCATTCCGCCATATCTTAAAACTAAATTGCTATGCTTTCCGCCTACCTTGCCTCACGAAATAATCTGTTCCTTTATGTTAAGTTCTCTGTTCATTGAGGTCCAGTGGTCCCATAACATCCCAAAACACAGTCATTAATAAAAATCACTTCTTGTTTCCATATTCACTTACTATCCTAAGATAAATTGTTCGTTTGAAAGTCATCTCATTCCTTTTCGTTCATCTATTCACTGAGTGTGACTCGGAGAGAGCCCTCTCCTGTTCTGGTAGGGCTAGCTACCAGACTGAGCGTGATTTGTGGTTACCCTAATTTTTGCCTTCCTTTAGCCTAAGGTAGATTTAGGTGCTAACAAAGCCTAAGTTAGCCTCTCTACGGTGTCCCTTGACTCATTTTTTAGTGGGCCATCCCTGAGTGTCAGTGTCTTGTCTATCATCACATCAATTATATTGGTCCTTTACTCGTGTCGGTTTGAGAAGGTCTCCATTGACTTCTTGATGATGGGTCTTGTCCTTATCGACAACGACATCTTGCTCTGAGGACAGGCCTAGAGCTGCACCCTAACCCTATTTTCTTGTGCTCAGCATTGATTAGTATCACGGGTATTTGACTGAGTGGTTTCCCTTGTGTTCGACGTCATCTTACATTATCACACATTGGGATTTGTGCAGTACCTTGGTTTCCATTTAACCATATTGGTGGATACCTCGCCTCTGTGTCAGATTTCATTATTGGTTGATTCAGAGGGTTTTTGTTGTGCACTAGCCACATCTTGTGTACACCGGAAACGTGCTTTGGTTGGGTTACTACATATTTTTCATCCAATTGCTTCCACATTATTGGCCTATGGGTTACACTCATGCTAGATTGATGAAGGATGCCTTAATGCCTTCCTTCTAGCAGATCTTTCCCCATCGACTACGACTCATTTCTCTGGGGCAAAGGTCTAGAGTCCATTTGGCAGTACCTTGGGGTTTGCAGTCATTAGTGGCAGATCCTTCGCTATCGACAGTGGGAAACCATCATTGTCTCCTGATTGATAGATTCTTGCAGGTGTTCAACTTCAGCTCATCTATTCGCACTTGTTAGATTGTATTGCGTACCTTGACTCTCATTATCATTATCGGTGAGCAGTCTCGCATTTGTTAACGGTATACATCAATGACTGGTAATCAAATGATTTCTCACATGGTCAAATTTAGCTCATTCATTCCCATTGTATAGAAATGTACCATGGTGGTTAGTGAATACCTCGGGTTGCATCAGCATTCATTAGTTCACTTGATAGTTGCTCCTGTTGCTACTAGTTGATACCATTCCACCTTATATGTTGCAGTCATTCATGGCGACATTCTATATGCTGGCACCCAAGTTTGTAGTGTAGTACCATCTTATTCCATCATGTTCATTTGGTACTATTGGGATCAGTCTTTGATATTAGTGATTAGCTTCATCCTTCAGCATCATTGACATTCTTATATGTGATATTCAAACATGTACTTGTTTGATCATGATCAGATGATCCATTATGTATTTCCAGTCTTCTATACTTGTATACTTAGTGGATCCGCGTGTACTTAATATGCAAACATGCTTTACTTTCTTTGAGCATGGGTATGCCTGCCTCAAACAGTGTTTCTTTCTGATCTCCTTTTGTAGCTTGGCAGGCTGAAATCTGGTGAAGTCCTTCTCAGTTTTTGACAGGTTTCCTTTCCATGTACTTAATACATTTCGGCCATCATGTACCCCTTCCATCCTCATATATTAGGGGGCATCTGTTATAGCTCCAAATATCACCCTTGATATTTGTGATGCTACATTTATGGCCTAGGGCAACCCCTCCTTCCAGACTTGGTCCAAATACTTAAAAAACAGTGTTTTACTCCCTGTACGCGACATTTCCCTAAGCTAAATGCATGTGTACATGGGTCAGTATATACCCAACCCGCGTATGTGTCTTAAAACACTTAAAAAATTAAATCTCCTTAATTTCGAGCGGAGATCACAGGTTTTACCTGTTGGTTACCTATTAGTGCACGTGGCCTAACTGTTCCCAACAAATTCCCAACTAAAAAACTACTTTGGGAGAAGTATTAAAAGGCTTCAATGGGAAGGCCTTAGGGAGGAGAGAAGAGAGAGAATTACTCTGTGGAGATTATCCCTGATCAGGTCTGAAGATCCTTATGCTTCCAACACTTCCCCCACTATAGGAAACCCTTGTTTCCTTGAGTTATGATGTCATTTCACTAGTTGAGATATCTTTGTGTGAGTCATGGAAGGAGCCTTTTGAGGACTTGGGATTGGACGAACCCAGAGGATGGTTCTGCTTGGAGCCAACAAGAGGAAGATTCAGGTGATATCATTCTTTGCTTTGTTTTAGTTATCTGCAATAAATAAACATTTGTCTTGTTCCTGAAATTAATCTTCTTTATGCATATGATGTTATTGTTATGGTTTACATATGAATAATTGTTTCCATGTATAATTAACCATATTTCAATAAGTAATGAAGTTGATTTCTATATGATACTTTGTCTATATATGGCTATGCTTCTTTGAGTTGGCTGTTTTACAGGTTCAAGGATCAAGAGGAACTCTAAGAAGGTTTGGACCCTGGCTGGATCTACCCAAATGAAGGACCCGCAGGTGCCCCTCTCTTCATATAGCTTGCTTGTTTAAGTATCATGGTTGTGTGGAATGCTTTTTTTTTTACTGTAGATGACCCCCGCTCTGGTAGGGTGTTGACCCAAAATCCTAGGGGAATTTTTCCCTCAACACTGCCCTGGCTGGTTTTGATGTTATAAAGGTTGACCTTGTGGTTGCAAAATTTGTCCCTGGGGTTACAGAGGTTGGCCCTACGAGGACATGGGTTGAGAGGTGTGCGGGGCATACTGCATTTGCTGCTGTGCGACCTGCTGCAAGTGTTGCAAGGGTTGACCTTACGGTTATTGCAGTTGACCTTGCTGCGGGATCATTTGCCCTTGCTGTTGCGCGGAGAGCCCTTGCTACAACAAAGGTTTCCCTTGCGGTAAAAAAGGTTGCCCTTGTTGTTGTAGAGGTTGTCCTTGTTGTTGCAAGGGTACTTGAACAGTGCCCAGGAAATTACTGAACTAAATTTGGCCATAGCCAGGCTGGATGTACTGCCCAGATTAGAGGGTGTAAGGTTGATTAACCATTCCTTGAGAACCATATGGAACATAAGGATTTTGGTATTGGACCTGAGCCCCATAGGGCTGCTGATACTGAACATTGCTTGATCCAGACGGACCAATGGGATTCTGAACCTGTTGGTACTAGACATTGCTTGACCTAGTAGGATCAGCAGGGTTATAAATAATACCAGAAGAAGGCTAGTTTATACCAAGCATGTGAGCTTGTGATCTGCTCACATTAGTGGCACATGACACTATAGAAAAATTTAGGTTTTTCCACACAGGCGGTGGTACAATCTGGCCACTGACTAGCGGGAAGGAGGAACTGACAGTGACAATATTTGAAACTGTTGGTTGTTCCTGATAGGTAACTGGGATTGACGATAGAAGTGTATTTGGAACGGTGGGTTGCACTGGGATTGAAGTAACAACTTTTTGTGAAGTCGTGTTTGTAAGGAATGGACTTGACGTAGGCTTGGCGCCTAACGCTCATACAAGATTATGGTAAAGTGATGAGGTACTAGGTGTACATGAAACCAAATGTGCCGAAGACACATAGTTGGGTGGAAAACTAGCGGGAATACCTTCTAAAAAAGGGAAACCCTGGGGATGAAACTTCAATTGCAATTCTTCCCCCTCAATAGTGTGTGGATTAGAAACTTCAGACTCATCCAGAGATGTGATTGGAGCATCACCTTCTGGTTCCATGCCTAAAAACAAACGACGACGAATGACCGAATGAGTATGAGGGGATAGTTTCAAAGGAACACCTGACAAGTCGTACAGACTGTAAGGATGCTGTGGTGATATTACAACAAGTTCAAATACAGGGTTTGGAGGGTAAATACCAGTCTAAGCTGACCTTCAGTGGTTGGCGAGTTCTCTGGAGTTTGAATAGGATTGTCTAGAGATTCCGGGCCAAGATCAGCAGATGACCTAATATCGAAAGTAGGCGGAGGACAAGATGACAAGGGTTGAATTCTCAGAACAATTGTGAGTTCAACATCTTGGTCCCCAAGTGACTCTGGTAACTCAAGAAACGACTCCTCAAACAATCTTTGAGATGGAGGACTGGGAGAGGAATTGGGTGAACTAGATGATTCAGCCACAATGACCTTGTCTTAGTCGATAGAACAATTAAATTCAAGGCTTTAAAATGTTCTTTTAAGAGAAACTCACAATTTGGTCTCAGAAAAGACTAACAGGGTGTTTTGGATCGTGGTCAAATCAATTATTAAGATGCATAAAAGACTGGTGATCTTTCATTTTTTAGAGTCAAGAAAGAAACAAAGATGACTCTATCGCTTTCGATTGGAAATGAGCTCAAAATGACAAGTGCTTGAATGATCTTTTAAGTTTAATGAGTAAAAAGGATCAAATGACATCTTTAGATGATCTAGGTAAACATGATTACTAGGAAACCGTGAACTGCAGAATACCTCTCGACGAACCAATAAGTATGAGCAGGAAATCTCCCCGACTGTTGTGTTCGGTGTATCACGTTTGCAAGGCAGCTGACTCAACTTCCTAAGGATAAAAGGATTGCAGCCTAGTGGGGTCTCCCGATATATAATCGACAGTACAGGGAGCACAAATATGTACTAGCATTGTCTAATGCCGAAGCTAACAATAGCTGCTAGGTTTAAAGATGTCGGAACACGTCTCTAGCCTAGACCTTCTAGATGTGATCGTTAATGTCAAATGCGCCTTAGGTTAATTGAATTTATTTTAAAGTTGATCTTGAGTTATGTTTCAGTTTTCAGGTCTTAGTGATGTGACTCGAAAACCTTAAATGCAACTAAATGAGACAAGACCCTTTCAATTCGATGAAATGCCTACACTAGATAGGGTAGAAACTACTCAATCAAATGCAAACAATCAAGCAACTGAAAATGAAATGATCTTTCACTACCTTACTTTTTCAAAAAAATAAACTAATGAAAAATGCATCCCAATTCCTAATTTCTTGATAAGCACTTATCTATTAGTCCTTTCAAAAGAAAACAAGTTCTCTTCCTTTTTCAAATGCCGATGCAATTCTAGTCTTTCAATGATGCAAGTTATCGTAACGTAATAATTCAACAAGCTAGAATTTCATACTTTTTTCATGAAACAATGAAACCAATACAATCTTTCAGTGAAAATGTTTTCGAGACAATAATCTCTTGAAGCAAACGAACACATGAATAGAGAAGCTCATTCAGACTAATGAAACATTGACTTTACCAATCACAAGACCAACAAGGTAATCTATGTCAGGAAAGGAAACATTTAGGCAAAAAAATGAAAACTTTTCAAACTTGTGTAAAGGAGGTCAAAGTCGTAAAAGGACCAAAAAAAAAATGCAAAGAGTAAGTACACCTACAACCCGACTTATTGAGTTCGCAAATAGCTAAATGGACGAACGACTAGATGCCCTAGTGTCATTGGCCACTCAACAACTCATCAATCAAGCAGAAAGATGATAAGCTAACAAGGAAACAAAACCAAATGAAAAGTAGCTTTCTAATCAGGGAGAAAATTATCCATAAGGGTTACAGGGTCAAAATTACAAGAGTAGAACACACTGGCCAAGATTGGGGTCAAGCCCTAATCTTCAATTACAAGCATCGGTGCGACTACCTAACTGACAACAAGCACCAGAGGCTGGACGACGTGACTGTTTCTCAACAACTCACGTTGGTTGGCGTGATTGTCAGTGAATTAAGCACGCTGATCGAGGGAGATAATGAAAAATACAAAAAAATTGAAAAAGGGACTAGATCTGCTACTATGAATTTTAGACTTAGACCAGTAAGCAGGAGAGAAGAAACAGAACCAAAGGGAAAAAGTGGAACTAGAAAATTTCTCACAAAATCATGAAATCCAAGACAAACAAAAGGATTGGGATCCCTAGTGGAGTCACCAATTTGTGTTGAAGTAAAATTATAAGTGTTGACATGAATGAATTCCTCTAGCCCAATAATGGGTCTAGCCACAACAGATACATTCTATCGAAGATTTCCTTAGGTTAGAATCAATCAAGAGGGCCTACCTCTTGGTCTTCTTATCCTGATTGATGATGTCCTCACTTGCTCGCTCCATCTATCTCTTGCCTCCTTCTTCAATCACATCAAAAAGATACACAACAATAGACAACAAACATGATAATAGAAAGTTTGCAATTAAACCTACTTAATAAGTCAAGAAACATTAAGCCATGAATG
The DNA here is from genome assembly GCA_031772625.1 of Pinus tabuliformis. NCBI lineage: Eukaryota > Viridiplantae > Streptophyta > Pinopsida > Pinales > Pinaceae > Pinus > Pinus tabuliformis. Next base: position 321,891,005 of record CM062816.1, on the reverse strand, counting down.
TATAATATAACAAAACATGTAGGAAATCAATCGATAGTTGCATATATTAATATCAAAGAGAGATTACAACCATTTCTCTTGATGTTGCAGTCCTCCTTTGACAAGACTAGGTTCCCACACACTTCTGATAGCATTCCATGATGGCCTCAAACAACAATAGTTTTAAGGCTCTTCCCTTTAGGCTTCACTCCAAACCAAATCACACTTCTCCCTCACACAACTAGATAACTACCACTAGTAATAGCTTGTTGTCTACTCCAAACCGAAATAGCATTAACACTCAACCAAAAACTAGCTTGTGCTTGGGAAGAAGGGAGGTTTATATAGGAAATATGGATGCGAGATAGATCCTCTTCTCATGGGAGAAGGGCTTATCCCTTGAAGTAGTTCCATCATTGAAGGGGAAACGAGCCAAAACTGTCATCCTCAACCCCATCCGGCCAAACCATTTACCAAACTTCCGTTATGAAGCTTCTAGAGCTGGAATCTTTGGCTCCAAATTTAAAAAACTTTCCAAAATAGGACCGGCGTGACTGGAACACAGCTCAGTCGCACTAGTCGACACGAGGGATAGTGCTAATCTCTACACATCGACGCGGGGAAGACAAAGGTCATTAGTGAATGTCTTGTAAACTAGGCAAAACATAAGTTTCAGGGGAAATGGTGCAAAAGGGAATTGATCTGCTCATGAAGAGGGACACAATGGGAGTTTCTTCATGAAGGCAGAGCATGCAGGGTTCACTGTAGAGGTACTCCAGGATCAAGGAACATGGAGTATAGGGACAATGATAAAATGCTGTGTAACAGGGAAAATCAAGCAAAGTGAAAGGAAGGAAATCAAAGATCAAGCAAGGAAGATCAGGAACAAGAATCTTCAATAGGAATACTTGCAGGTAACATATTGCATGTGTGATTTCCTAGTTGGTTTTGACATGCATAACTTTGCATGTTGGTGTATGGTTTTCTTGCTATTGGTGGCATGGTTTTTCTAGGTTATGACAGTGGCTTTCAACCTAGCCTTACCTTTTCTAGATGCTATGGTGTGTTGGTATGTTTATCTTGGTTTCGAGCTTTGGATTTTTTGGATAGATTTCAGAATCTGGGGCGGAGGTGGTCTCAAGGTTCATTCACAAAGGCCTAGGAATCCCTTGACCAGTTTTGGTGGGATACACAATAAAGCCTAATGGAGGAGTCTCGGTTTAGGCTCTAGTGATCTAGGTTTGGATTGCAGTAAATCCCCAGAGGTTGGTCTTGATTTAGGGCCTAGTAATCTGGGATTGGATTGTGGTAAAGCCTGAGAGACAAGGAGACGAAAAATTCCTCAAGGATAGTGATGGATTCCAGATGGAATTCCAAGCTCAGTTCATTTTTGTGATCAAAGCATTGGTTTTGGTGTGATCACAGTTTGGTGAGGGTGGAGGTGGTGTAACCTCTAGATTACCTTGGTTGTTTTTGGATTGGTTTATCCATGAGATCCCACATTCATGCTTGGAATATGGCATGGGGGTGACGGGCTGAAAGAAAGATTTTGTTCAACCATGTCTACTACCGAGTGGTACGTGGAAGTCCCAAATCTGGTCGGATTTGCCTACGATTAATGAAAGCTAAGTTAGCTTTCTTTTGTACTTGTTTATATGTGGATTTAATGGTTGTTATATCTCTGTTATTTCCATGGTTTTATGTTGGTTATAAGCATGGTTAATTGATTGGTTCATGTCATGGTTATTTCATGTATTTACTTTTAATTGTTAAAATGATGGATGAAAAACCTAATTGATGTCATAACAGTTAAAGGGAGAAGGTGGTGATCCTTCTTGTCATGTTTCAAAAGAGTTTTCAGTCATTCATGCTCTGACTTTTATCCTAGACTTGTAGGTTTACATTGATGCCAAGTGTTTGCTAGAATGTCAGTCCCAGATGGAGAAGGACAGGCTTATTCCTGAAGTTGATTTTTGGTTTATTAGTCTTATCATCATGTCTTTTATGGATTCTAGAAGTTACAACAAGTTCTTGGTTGTGGACGAAATTCTGGGCTCGAAAAGTGCCTTAAATTCTGTAGGCGCTGCCGCAGGTCTGCTGGGAAAAGTCCTTGGATGCAGGCATGAAGGCATGTGAGAGCATTGGCGGTCCATGGATGATGATATGCCCATAGCATGAGAGCATCCAGAAGTCCATGAGACCTAGGGGCAGGATGCCTGAGTGGTTGAGATGTCTCTGAGGTGTGTTTTTGCTGATGTAGAAGGTATGATTGATGTGTTTTTGTCGATTCCATTTCCTTAAGGTCACCAAGGAGGTTGAATCATATCATAGTAGCCTCTATTTGCATGCTTACCCCGGTTGGCTGGTTACTTGGTTAGATATGAGAAAAGGGTGGTTACAGGCTTTAAATGGGTGCTAATTGTTCATCTTCATCATGAGAGAAATCTAGGATTTGTCTTTCCCCTCCATCTTGAAATAAGAAATGTAAAAACAAGAGTAAGAGGAAGAAGAGTTCTCTCCATGAATCGTCACCAACCATTTCTAGTCATGTTGGAGATGAGCCTTCATCTGCTGCAAGTGATGCTGGGGGCATAGGTCTAGTCACTGCAATTTATACTAGTAATGGGTCACCTACCTCTATGAGTCATGACTCACCTGCTTCTGTGAGTCGGGTTGAGGGTACAAGTCCTATCTCTCTTGGGAAATATGCACTAACCTCTGCAAGTCATGATGAAGACCCTCCACCAGCCATTTCTAGTCATGGTGGGGGCATTAAGATTGATCAGAAACCTAGGTGTAGAATATTTCAACCTAATTTCCCTTTTAAGATATGTAAGGGAGATCATTACTCATTTGTGTCCTGATCTTTCAATGGTTCAAAGGTTTTGGTCTGAGTCTAAAGGTTCTTCTACTCCTAAATCTGTTATGGTTTCTCAACAATATACTCAACCATTGGTTGATGAAGTGGTCAAGCCAATGCAATCTTTAGCTGATCACACTCCTCTTTTTGGGGGTGAAGTGCCTAACAACAATGTCTTCTTGATTTCTAGTTCAGAATCTTTTGGTCTAGGGGGCATGTTAGGGTCCCACCCTAACCCCCTTATTTATGTCATGGGATCACGTCATAGTCAAGAGTCAATAAAGCCCATATTAATATTTGTAAGTGGTTAACATGCAATTAATGACGGGACCAGAGTTAGTTGCAAATGGGCGGTAGTATTAGATAGATGGTAAATGGGCGGTAGTATTAGATAGATGGTATTAATAAAACCCACGATATTGGCCCGTGGTATTGCATGTATGAGTCATATATAAAGGATAGAGACTCCCTGCGAGGAGCATCGTGTCTTGTTTTGTAATCGAGCTCTGCTCTGTTGGAGGTTGCCCCCTCGAAGAGGCATGTGAACATTTCTCTCTGAATAATAAAATCATTGCTATTCTGTGTTCTGGGTATATTTTCTTCGCATATTCTGTGTTCTCGGTATCTTTTCTTCGCTTGGGTATTGCTTTGTAGGTTAAGAGCATAACAAGTGGTATCAGAGCACTTTCCAGGGCTCGGTGGGATCTCCAAATTTTAGCAAATTTTTTTTGGCTAGAGACGTGTTCCGGCGTCTTTAAACCACGGGATCTGTCGTTAAGCGCATAAATCTGCGGATTTGGGGAGGCATGCACGCAGGAAATACAAGAGGTGGTCACGTCTGTTGGACTCCCTTGTAACCCCTGTGGGTACCCCTTCGAGTAGTAGCGCATTAGACAGAACCGCGCACGGACTGTCTTCCACGTACCCTCTGGGTATATAGGAAGCCCCCCTAGCTCCCTTGAAACCTCGCCATAGATAAACCTTCGACCGTCTTGTGGCTACAGTACACCGAGAACAGCACTCAGAGAGATTACTCGCCCGTACGATAGGGTAGTCGGGTTGTACGGCTAAGGGTACGGTCGATCCTCCTTAGTTAGAGCCCTGAAACATTGGGCCGAGTACTACTGTCAGACCCTTATGTATATTGCGATCTGTAGCACCTGACACTCCCCAAGACCATAGTTCCCTTTCTATCGGGGAATCACACATCATCTATTCCAGATCAGCAGCAGCAGCAGTTGTTCCACCATTCAGATCTCTCAGATCCACCAGATCGGATATTCCAGATCAGCAGCAGCAGTTGTTCCACCATTCAGATCTCTCAGATCCACCAGATCGGAGTAGTTGTGAAGGGTTCCTGTACCTGGATATAATTTTCGCAGGACTTTTGGCGGCATTAACATTTTGAGGATTTGGCGACTGCAGTATTGATCAGGAAGGAGTAAAACTCCGTTAGGAGTTTTCCAAAAAAAAAAGAGTCTGAGATCTTCCGGGGCGCTTATTGGTGACCTAGCCCATCAGTATCAGGACGACGAGCTGAGCAAGGTGGTACCATTCAATTTCTTAGTAAAAATTTTTAGGCGGTCCCAATTTTTCATCAGGTTGGTGTATGGTAGAAACTCGCGCTCAAGCGATGGCCAATGAAAGGATCGACAAAATTGAAAACTATGTGAACTCCCTCCAAACTGCGGTGAACAAGATCGAACTTGACCTTCAAGGAATGAGTAACCACATAGAACTTGAGCTTAAAGGAATAAGTAACCAGTTACAGGAGGCATTCCTAAAGGGCAAGAAGCCAGCCCACGAGGAGGCGTATAATGGCCATGAATACCATGAGGGTGAGTCTAGCCACTCTCCTCACGTTTGGCACTCCCATCCACCACCCAGTCAGCGACCTCCCAAGTTGGATATGCAGAAATTTGACGGTTCTCACACGTCTGCATGGCTAGCACAAATGGAGCAGTATTTCCAATTGAATCATATCACAGATGAGGGGACTAAGCTTATGGTTGGCACCATGTACTTGGACAATGAACAATGGCAATGGAAGGAATGGCATCAGCGTTGCAATGGACATTTTCAGAATTGGGCCCAATTTTCCAAAACTCTTCGCAGTCACTTTGAACAGGAAGACTCTTTTTTGGGGCGTCTCACTAAGCTCCGACAGACGGGTACAGTGGAGGAATATATTACTGCTTTTGAAGCCTTAGCCTTCTGCACTAAGGGTCTCACAGATGAGTTCTACATGGAATGCTTTATCAGCGGTCTTAAAGAAGCCATCAAAGCTCAGGTTCTACTCCACCACCCTCCCACATGGATAGAGGCTTGCCAGGTAGCCCGTAAGGTGGAACGTGCATTAACAACCCAATCTAGCCGCCCCAACTTCCCCGCTAAAGGTCGTCCCTCACAGGCTCCCAATATGACTCAGACACTTAAGATTCAAAAGGTGTCACCTGCGGAAATGGCCGAAAGAAGGAAGCAAGGACTATGTTACTACTGTGATGAAAAATATTCCCCGGGTCATAAATGCAAAGAGCACAAGTTTTTTCAAAAAGATGCCACTGACTACAGCTCCACAGAGGAAGATCCACCACTTGAGGAACCGGAGGCGATCGAAGAAGATAACCAACAGGAGATTGTATCTGATGAACCAATTATTTCGCTGAATGCATTGGCAGGAATTTCTTCCCCTCAAACTCTCAAAATCAGGGGTTTTCTTAAACATCGCCCAGTAGTAGTCTTGATTGATAGTGGAAGTACCCATAATTTCATCCACCAAAAGATCGCTAAAGCAGCACATTGTTGTGTCCGGGCAGTTTCTAACTTCCAAGTCGAGATTGCAGATGGGGGCACAATGAAATGTGAAGGTCGCTGTGAAAATGTCAAAATTCAAATGGGGGATTATCAATTGAAAACCCACATGTTTGCAATACACATGGGGGGTTGCGACATTGTCCTCGGCGCGGAATGGCTCCGCACTCTTGGGCCAATCACAATGGATTTCCAGTAGTTATATATGAGTTTTAAGCAGAAAAAATCCACACATACCCTCCGTGGACTACAGGCGGGAGCCCCCTCTATCATCAGCTCGCATAGGATGGAAAAATTGTTAAAAAAGGGCCATCATGGAGTGGTAGCTCAATTTAATGCCATCCAGGTAGTCGACACCATGCCCCCGCCAATTCATCCTGAGATGCAACAGATTTTAAATAAACATCGGACTATCTTTGACAAGCCTCATGAGCTTCCACCCTCGCGAGGGGAACATGATCATAGCATCACATTGGTTCTAGGGGCCCAACCCCCAAATGTGCGGCCATACAGATATCCGTTCACCCAAAAGAATGAAATAGAAAAAATCATCAAGGAATTGTTGGAAGCAGGTGTCATTCGTCCCAGCATTAGTCCTTATTCATCTCCAGTGGTCATGGTCCTCAAGAAAGATGGGGAGTGGCGGATGTGTCCAGACTTCAGGGCCCTCAATAAGTTAACAGTCAAAGATAAATTTCCCATCCCAGTGGTTGACGATTTGCTGGACGAACTCAATGGGGCTCAATTCTTCACTAAGTTGGATCTTCGCTCAGGCTACCACCAAATTCGCATGAAGGAAGTCGACATTCCCAAGACAGCTTTCAGAACTCATGAAGGCCATTATGAGTTCCTGGTCATGCCATTTGGTCTCTGTAATGCCCCCTCTACTTTTCAGAGCCTTATGAATCACCTCCTCAAACCATATCTCAGAAAATTTGTCCTTGTCTTCTTCGATGACATCCTCATCTATAGTGGCACTTGGGCGGCACATCTTTAGCATGTAGATCTACTCTTGCAACTGCTCCGCACGCATAAATTATTTGTCAAGATGTCTAAGTGTTCGTTTGGCATGGAAGAAGTTGAGTATTTGGGCCACATTGTGGGGCGTGAAGGTGTCAAGGTGGACCCAAAAAAGATCCAGGCAATGCAAGAATGGCCTCAACCTAAGACCTTGAAAAGCTTGAGAGGATTTTTGGGTCTCACAGGCTATTATCGTAAATTTGTCCGCAACTATGGCCACATAGCGAAGCCCCTAACGCAACTCCTAAAGAAAAATTCCTTCTTCTGGAACGAATAAGCACAACAGGCATTTACCGCTCTCAAAACCGTCATGTGTTCCACTCCTGTCTTAGCACTACCGGACTTCACCAAATCATTTGTCATTGAATCTGATGCTTCGAGAACAGGTATTGGAGCAGTCTTAATGTAGGAAGGGCGACCATTGGCCTTCACCAGCCAACAACTAAGTGGGAGGAATCTGGGCCAGTCTACCTACGAGAAGGAAATGATGGCCATCTTACATGCAGTCGAGACCTGGCGACCTTACTTGTTGGGGCGACATTTCCAAATCCGCACAAATCATCACAGTCTTAAATATTTTTTGGAGCAACGCCTATCTTCCCCACAACAAAATAAATGGTTAGCCAAAATGCTGGGATATGATTATGAGATCATTTACAAGAAAGGGAAAGACAACAGGGTAGCAGATGCATTGTCGCGCCAATTTGAGGAGGAAAGTACTATGCTCGCAATTTCACTCCCCATTCCAGACTGGATTGAAGAGGCTCGCAGGGAATGGTTTTCACATCCCGGGCCCTCTCAACTCATTTCTCAATTGCAGGTAGATCCTAATTCCAGCAAGGGCTAGTCGTGGCAGAATGATATTCTTTGCTACAAGGACAGAGTCGTAATATCACCAACATCCACCCTCAAAAGTCGCATTTTAGCAGAATTGCACTCATCGCCCATTGCAGGACATTCAGGCTTTCAGAAGACATATGCTCGCACCAGAAGATCATTTTTTTGGGCCGGCATGAAACAGGACATCCTTACTTTCGTAGCAGAATGTGACGTCTGTCAACGCCACAAAGGGGAAACCGTCAACACACCAGGCACATTACAACCATTGCCCATTCCGGCGTCAATTTGGACGGAGGTCTCCATGGATTTCATTACAGGTCTTCCAAAGTCTGGGAACAAGTCAGTCATCATGGTGGTTGTGGATCGACTGTCGAAGTATGCTCATTTCTGCGCCCTACCCCAACCATTCACACCCACTTTGGTTGCTCAAACTTTCATGGATCAGATCTTCAAATTGCATGGCATGCCCACTTCTATTGTGTCTGACCGCGACCCAATCTTCACCAGTAATTTTTGGCAGGAGCTCTTCAGAATACAAGGCACTCAACTCAAACTCAGTACTTCATATCATTCGCAAACAGATGGTCAAACCGAAGCCATCAACAAATGTCTAGAAACCTACCTTAGGTGTTTCACTTCAGAAAAACAACACCTTTGGGTACAGTGGTTACCTCTGGCGGAATGGTGGTATAACACCAACTATCATGCCATGACCAAAATGACTCCCTATGAAGCAGTCTACGGACAACTTCCGCCTTCCCCTACTTCTTATCTCACGGGGTGCTCCAAAGTACAAGCCGTGGATCAACTCCTACAACACCGCGCAACCATGCTTGCCCATCTGCGCGAGAATCTTCATCAAGCTCAGAACCGTATGAAGCAACAGGCTGACCAACATCGCTCAGAGCGCCAATTTCAAGAAGGGGATCAGGTCTTTTTGAGGCTGCAACCATATAAGCAAACATCACTCAAAGACAAGGGTTGTCAAAAGCTCTCTCCAAAATTCTACGGACCATACCAAGTACTTCAACGCATTGGAGAAGTGGCTTACAAGTTGGCTTTGCCACCTATAGCAAAAATCCACCCAGTTTTCCATGTATCATGCCTCAAGAAAGTGATTGGGAACAATTGCCGAGTTCAAACCATTCTACCTGAATTGGACGAAGAAGGGTCAATCTGGCTTCAACCTGAACAAGTTCTAGACACACGAGAGAAGCACCTGCGCGGCTGCATGCTTAAGGAGGTCCTCATCAAATGGAAAGACACCTCTCCGGAAGATGCAACTTGGGAACCAGCCACTATTCTTCAGCAGTTTCCGCAGCTTTAGCCTTGAGGACAAGGCTAGTCTTAAGGGGGAGGGCATGTTAGGGTCCCACCCTAACCCCCTTATTTATGTCATGGGATCACATCATAGTCAAGAGTCAATAAAGCCCATATTAATATTTGTAAGTGGTTAACCCGCAATTAATGACGGGACCACAGTTAGTTGCAAATGGGTGGTAGTATTAGATAGATGGTATTAATAAAACCCACGATATTGGCCCGTGGTATTGCATGTATGAGTCATAGATAAAGGATAGAGACTCCCTGCGAGGAGCATCGTGTCTTGTTTTGTAATCGAGCTCTGCTCTATTGGAGGTTGCCCCCTCGAAGAGGCCTGTGAACATTTCTCTCTGAATAATAAAATCATTGCTATTCTGTGTTCTGGGTATATTTTCTTCGCATATTCTGTGTTCTCGGTATCTTTTCTTCGCTTGGGTATTGCTTTGCAGGTTAAGAGCATAACAGGGCATGCCAATCTCTTCAAATGTGCTCCCTCCAAGTTCTAGGAGTATTTCCTTTGATTGGAATAATCTTATTGATCCTCTTATTCATTCTTTTGTACCTTTCCAAATAAGGGTTAGAATTAATTCTACAAATGTCTAATGATGTATGGTGGATGAAGGATCTTATGCAAGTATTATATCCTCCTCAGCTTGGAAAGCTTTGGGTTCTCTAATGTTGTTGGCACATGATAGTTAATTTTTAGCATATTTAACATGATCACAATGCTAATAATTCGAACTTGAATCAGAAACTTGACCTACACTGACTGGAACACAATAGAAATTTCATCAAACACATGGTAAACATGTAAGCTATAGGTCATGAATGCGTATATGATCATAAATGTATGAACTTTAGCTAAAAAACACTAATAAGGTATAATTCTCTCTCAAGTAGATGCAATAACACTTGTTAGCCCATGCATTCATCAAACTTTCATTAACTTATCAAAACATAACAAGAGCCATAGCCGGAATACATCTTAAATCACGATTATCACTAACATATAACCAGAATATTAACCATGAAAAAACAACCATCAAATCATTATAATAATAGGTAAAAATTATGATGATTGAATATAATAGGAAAAATAGCTCTTATTAACTTATGCAAATGCCAACCAAGTGAGGGACTTCCACCTGCCACTTGGCCATAGATTAAGGTGGACCAAACATTTCTTTCAGCTAATCACCCTCATACCATATTCTAAGCATGAATGTGGGATATCATGGGATAATCCAAGACATAAACGACCAAGGGAATCCATAGGTTAAACCACCTCAAACCTCAAACTATTATGATCTTGCTAAAATTGATCAAGAGATCACAAAACCAAAATAAGCTTGGATGCTTCAGAATTTATTCACCATACCTTCAAGAATTTTCCTGTCTCCACCCACCTGTTAAGGGCTTCCTGGATAAAATCATCTCCACACCCAACCCTTGAAAATTTTCCTAATACCACCTCACACAATCCCAAAAACCTTTCGGCAATAGAAATCTCAACCAAGAAATGAATCCTATCACACCATCTCTATCTAAGAAATGCAAAAGATAATCTTGAAACCACTGTCAAACTAGGTAAAACTCATGCCAATGAAAACAAATGAAACAAATAAAAAAATACATGTACCATGCATTCACACCTCATCTAGGAAATCACACATGCAACATGTTACCTATAAAATCTTCCTACTTAAGTTGTTGATCCAACCTTCTCCTTGATTTCCTTGCTTGTCCTTTTCTTTCCTTTTCCTTCCTTTGCTTGCTTGCTTTATTTCTCTTCTTGGTGCTCTCTCTCTCTTTCTCACTTAACCCAAGCTAAAACTAACAAAAGTTGTGAACTAGTTCTTTGAAGCCTTTTTGTTATTGATGTCTCCATTTTATTCATTTTCCTTTATTTCTCATAAATAAATGCCAATTATTGCCTCTTTTTCTTTTCCATTTCCTTTGCTAATTTTCATAGCCATTAATAAACTAAAAGTGATGCCCACTATAGTTCTTTTCCAACACTTAGATTGGAATATGTGTCCCATGACCTTGGTCTTATTTTTCCTTTATTAACCTTTATAACATGAACTTTTAACTCGGGGTTGTTACAGGTTAGGGTGTTAAGCCAGTGAAAAAATGGTCCATTGTTGGCTACGTGGGGCCTTACCCAGGTTCAACAGTGAGTTTAGCCAAGCAAATCCCGGTACTACTGGCCCTTTCAGTAACAGTCCGCAGAGCACGGACTGAGGTCTCACCCGAAGTAGTATGGGAGGGTGCTAGAACTAGGTTTCTGCACCCTAGGGATGTCTTGATGAGGGTTCTAGAGGTTCGCGATCTTAATCTGCATGCGCGCTGTTCCGCGCAACTTTCTATTCTTCGCAACTTGTGCACACCTTTGAGAATATAGTATTATTCCAATACAATCCTTACTTTGTTATTCTTAGTGCTTAACTTAGTATGTGCTGGCCCAATATTCTTATTACTTATTCAAATTTCAGATCAGTGCGCATATTCGAAAATAATATAAGTGCATAAAGATAACCGGAACATAGAAATACAGATCTACAAATAGATGCACAATATTCTGAATTAAACTTATCTTTATTAATACTCAAGTTTAGTTATAGACCCGACTCTGCCCTGCACACTCAGCTGCAGGGGTTAGCGCATTCAACTGCAGACTCTACTAGGTCTTTGTGCACTCAGCTACGGAGCCTCTACCTACTACTACGACCCAATACACTTTAGGTTCACTTCTATCTTCTAACGATGCCTTCGCATCTATCTATTACTTGTCAAAACTCTCCAAAACTAAGACTTTAAACTTAGAGCCTCGCTCTATTTATACAATCTCATGGTCCACGGACCATGGGTAGGCTAACACACTTTACATTAAATTACATTATTTTAGGGTTGACAACCCTAGACTCTCACGCTTCTCACCAGCATTTCACGGGGTATTTACATTACATTGACCGAAATTCGGGCTTTAAGCCCCAAAAACATGCTATGGGGGGATTTGTTGCGCAATAGGCTCCCAACACAATCATCGTGACTCGTCCTAAGTCACTGTTGGTGTGGCGATCTTGGCGCAAAGTCCATGTAGCAGGTCTCGCGCAGCTTGGGTGTCCGCAGCACACTATTTCACCACCTGTTGTACTTGTTGCACACATATCTCTGAACTTTCACGAGTAGGGTCACATTCATGTCCAACCATATACAATTCCTTCATCTGTGTTAGCTTCCCTTCAATGGTAGCCGTAATTTTGAATGCTTCATTGATCCATGGTTGGATGTGTGCTTTAAGAAGGGCCTCCTTTTGGTGCACGACATCTAGTCAGTCCTTCAGTGCCCTTGCCTATTGTAATCTGGCGAGTCGTTGAGTAAGGGAAACCATCTGCATGGTGCCCCGGATACTGTCGTACTCCTGCTGCAACTCGCCCACCTCTGTCTCTAGGCACTGTAGGTTTGGGTCTTCCTGTAGGTGCGTAAGTATGGTTAGTGCTTGCTCCAACATCCCAGTGCACCCCTGTGTCACCTGGCCAATTTGTTCCAACCCCAACTGGATAGCACGGGCATGCTGCTCTCTGACTTCTGGGGGTGTGGAAGGCTACACCTTCAACTGCAACTCGGCGATTTGCAGGTTCACCTCCAACTGAACATTTGACATTTCTTCCCGGGGCTCACGGACTCCGACCACCAATCTATGGATCCGCTGTGCTGCTGGTAGCTCCGCCAGCATGGACAACTTTGGAATGCTCCTGCATGCATCCTCTACGGCTTGCTCCAATCTGCTAGCCTACACAACCAACTCATGCCTCTGGATGGTGAGCTGGTCCATGTTGATTTTCTGCTCATGTAGGACCTGGATCGCTCAGCCTTCCTCGGCGTGGAGTTAGGCGATGACCCCATCCCACAGCTGGTACAGTACTTCACATGGTAGGGTGGCCAAGTTCAAGCTGACACCTTTCATGCTGCTCATCGTAGCTCGGTCATCCTCACTTTCTGCTGCTAACGCACCTTCAGGCAAGATGAAGGTGTTACCCATACAGGCACGCAACGTCTGTTTGACCTCAGTGGTTCTTGCTGCAACATACTGGGCCATTGTCCCTATTTGGGAGTGATGTACATGTAAACCTTGTAGTTGTGTGCTAAGCGCCCCCAACACAGTGTTCTACTCCATCCATGATCCCTAGATCGCATCCTCCGTGACTTCACGAATCATTTTGCTGATATCTAATAGATCACCCTCTATGAGCATGGCCAGGTCGACGGGCGTCTTCGTGGATTTTCCTTTCTTCTTGGGGGATATTTTCTTTGGGTCACGTGGCCGCTTGAGTTGTGTTGATGTCGTGCTCGGGTCCGCGCGGTTCTCCTCCTTGTCCACTTCCTTAGTTTGTTGCCCCGAGGACATCTCCTGGCCCTCCTTGGCCTCTTTGGTTGGTGCGGTTGTGGTCTCTGCTATTTGCGTTGTTGCTGTTGCATCAACTGCCTTCTGCCATGTGGCTGCTTCTTATCCCTAGTGTCTCCTCTCAGCCAACTAAGCAATGCACAGCTTGTTGTCCTTATTTCATTGCTAAGCTGCGGCCTTCTCCATTTCTTCCAAGTCTAGGGCGCGACACTCCGGAGGCCATGACTCCATTACTACAAAGATCGCATCATTCGTTGCAATGAACGGAAGCTTTACCCATTTTCGTGTTGGATCCTTGCACGCCTAGATATATAGGTTATTCATATTCGCCTTAAATTATGCCACACTTTGCAAGCTGTTAGGAACTGTAGGGGACAAGCGCGGCTTGCGGTTGATCCATGTTTGGATGATCGCCTCCACGAACACCATGAACACCTTTATCTCGTGAATCATGTTCACATCTTTTGTACCCATAGCGATGTGTATTTCGCTGCCTCTGGCAAGTCCTCATCAAGAGGAGGAAACTGATTGTCCTTCAGTAATTCCCCTGCGACCAACAAGATGGATAAGAGCAACTACGCATAGTGGAAGGTCTTACCCTACTCTTGGGCCTCCTTGCAGTTTGTCAGGAACTCCTCACAGAGGAACTGCACCCAGTTGAACTGTACCCCCTCGGTGCATTGCTCGGCCAATGTGATGACCATTGTTGGTACCTCATTGTCGTAGCATTTTCTCATCACTTTTCCTGCTAGTAGCTGGGTGGCTACGCGCACCCATTTGTCTTGAATTCTAGTAATGACATAGCCCCTCTGTTTCTTATCCAAATTGTATTTCTTTTTCATGGCCTCTGTGAGCGACAAGTCTCCGCTTTGGCAAGCTATTTCTGCAGGGTCCCTTCCCGTATAGGGAAGCCGAGAAATCCTATGAATAAGTTCTGTCATGATGGGAATCGACTCCTCCGGCCACAAGTACCCATCATGCACTAGAAAAAGCAGTTGCTTGATGACGAATATCATGATTGGTGCTCGGTGAAAGTGTGGAATCCATAGTAGGTGGAGTAGCCTAGCCTCCTCCACCCTGCACAGCCATTTCTATGGCTGTACTGCTGTAACTCACACTTCCTTGCTTTGTTCCATAAGTTGGCTAGTCTCCAAATGTGGGCACTTTTCGTTGTCCGCGAGGTCCCACTCTTCAAATTTCATCATGGGCACATGGCCCAGGACTGATCCTTCAAATAAAATTCCATCTAGGAGGAGTGGGGTTTCAAGTGCGCTATTAACGACATCCACATCCTTGGGTACTTTTGCTTTCCCTCTCTGTGGCGGGACATATTTGGGCAGTTTTACTGCAACGCGCACTGGCTGAATGTCTTCCGCAATTTCTTCATCTAGTTCAATCTCTTCTACGAAGGCTTGGAGGTCCTCCTCCTAATCATCTGTCTCAAGATTAACTATCTTGCCCTTGTCTTCCACAGACAGTTTACCAAACCTCGGATTTCGCGGAGACATACGAACTGGTCCTACTGCCGATGGATCCTTTTTAGGCCTTGGTGTCCGGGGCGATTTAGGGATTTTTTGTGCATCCCCCACCGGCGGCGTAGAGCTCTGCGTGGCTCCCTTGGTTTTTGACATCATTATAATAAGGAAATCCTATGTCTCCTTTGGCAATGTCTCAATCACTAAACTTTCTCTCACAGCCTCCAAATTCGTCCTGTCCATACCTAATTGATAGTGCACCAACTGAATTCTCAAAATGCCAAGGGTTGTTCAATGGAGAAACAATTGTGATTTATAGGCCCTTTTGAATTCAAATTCGCATGTTCCCCCCTTATTCGGCTCATTAATGCAAGATTGGTGGTAGTTAGTCCCAAATCTAGTTTTGACTTCGTGTCTTAATTGCCTGCTGCCTGCTCCTCGTTGTTGTAAATTGGACATCTTGTCATGAATAGTGACACCAATGGTCACTTCCCAACCTACCCGTGCGACAGTGTAGCCCCCTATGTGCGGACACGACCCATGTGTCATATTGATCCTGCGCGCAACCTCCTTGTCGCACAGCTCCCATACAGACTCTTTTATAGTCTTGCGCTCTCTTTCAACTGCTTGGAGCACTGAGACTGTGCTTCCTATGGTTAGTCAGGTGGTCGCACCACCAGTGTGAGGCTTCAAGTCACCTTCCAACTCGGACCACGGGCCCTCCTTAGGTATCTGCGTGCCAGTCAGCGCCTCATGTTCTTCCTTGTGTGGTGTGCTCCCTTAGTTACTTTGTCTGATATGGTGCGTTCGCAGCCATGGTAGCAGAGCTAGAAATTCTTGTTGGGTGTGGAGCCTGATTATCTTCTATATTCAAAGGTATCACCACATAGGACCCCAGTTCGAAATGGGGGCGGCAACACCGCCCGTAAAATATTTGCTGCAGGGGGGGTCCAGGGGGGGGCGGCTGCGACCTTTGGGAGCCCCCCCTGGCGGGGGGTTTCGGGGTCAGCGCCCCTGAAGCTAAAAATAGCTGTAAAATTTCCTTGTAAAAGTATAGTAATTTCTAGTCAATCTGGGCCGTTCATTAGGCGGATGATCTGACGGTAGAACTTATGTTTAGTTTAGGGTTTTTTTCCCTAGAAGGCAACCCCTCTCTTTGTATGAGGGTATTGTATTTGAGGCTGTGAGATAGATGTGTATTCTGTGAGCGAGGAATAGAGAGGTGAGACTGTGAGAGAAAACAAAGGATATTACAGCGGATTTGCTGTAGGTTGTGTCTCTTCATTTTGTTGGATAATAGAAAGGAAGGACTGGCTGTTCGGGGTGGACGTAGCCCAAACTGGGTGAACCACGTATATCTGTGTCTCTCTTGTTTTGTGCGTTTTCTGTGTTTATATTTCTGCAATATTTTATGTATTCCATTGCTCCGTAATATATAATTTTCTAATAATTCTTGGCGACAATATTCTAATGCGGTGGTATGGCTACCCATATCTTGTCATGTCCTTCTATCGACGTGACATGCTTACGCGATTTTGGTTTCCAGTTTTTTGATTTCTACGTCTGTTAACCTTCTTTTCTGCCTCAGTCGTACCTGATATTCTTCTAGTTCACGAAGCTCAAGGTCCCCTCGCCGAATGGCTTCTTGAATCTACATATGCTTGTCCTCGCGTGGCTATATAATCCCTTCATTCTGGTCCTCGCATGTTGTCCCAATTATGGGAGTTATTGCATGAGGATTCTTTTCCAAAACTATGGCCTCGACTTTGCTCGTCATCCTCAGAATCATTTCCGTGCTCAGGTTCTTATGCATGGCCTCATAGGCCCATTGGACCATTGGTATGCGCAGGTCCCAATCAGTTCGTCCCACCTGGTAAACTCTGTTCATGATTCTGCACGAATTTTTGAATGCTTCGGCGTGGAATATTTGTGGTGTGTGTCACTTTTCTTGCAGCTGTGACTAGTTCCGATTTTCGATCCTTAGTCTAGGGTGTGCGCACATCTGCACCCATCGACCTAGGTGGGTGCGTATGTTGCTTTGTCCTAGCTACCTGGTTTTCGTTCGACGCTTGGGGCTTCCAAATCGTAAGTGCATCTACCTTCTACATTCGCACTAGTTTACAATTGTCTCCCGATGTGTACTCCACCATCATGAGGGTGTTGCATGCAGTTCCCATTCCGGTGCATCGTACCGCTACTATTCTGGTACTGCACTTTCAAATTTGTCCAAGAATTTGTCTACCGATGTCACTCCATCATATGTTGGCAGTTCCTTGCCTCTGTCGTCATGCAACACAGTGATCTAATCATCATGTTGCAATTCAGGGTTATCACTTTGTGCAACTGGTTCTGCCAACATTCTACTTCTTCATCTATATTCGAAGTACAAGAGCTGTTGCGCTCCCATGAGATTCTCCCATCTGCAGTCAGGTTCACCCGATCCTAGTCTCCCACCATTATCTCGTAAATACAATCTAGCTCATCATTGCTTTCATCATCGCACACTGGTTCAATGTAGCACGCTCCTTTCACTGGGTCTAGTGGGATTACTATGTGTAAAGAATTTTTCTTGAATATCATCTTCCACTTCTTTAGGTTGATCACTCCATTCATATCAGTGGCCCAGTCTATTCCTAACAATGCAGGATAGGGATTGATGTCATTGACAATCTCTATTACTTCAAAGTCTATCTATGTGCTTGCACCTTCGATATCAACTGTTACCCCTTGCAACCTCCCCATGGGCAAAATATTCTATTGGTTCGCCATTCATAATTGAATAGGGGACCATTGTAACGCGGGCCTGCCCATGCATTCCCATGTCTACTTTAGTAATACATTCGCGTCTGAACCCAGGTCTAGGATTACCTGATCCATTTCATACTCTCCAATCTGCGCAGTCAACCTCATCTCCCTTCCGCTGTGTAATGCATGCTTTCCCAGTTGCCGGACTATGCACAGTTCCCCTAACCCCACGCACTTGGTGATCAACTCCTGTAGTCCCTTAACTACCTTATTGTCGTGCGGCAGTTTCATGCATGTCTCCAAAAAGGTAGTAAGCATAGAAGGATCCATCCTTGGCTCTAGTTGATCCTTACTACCTGAAGTAGAGGCCTTCGTGAAGCTCTTCTTAGCTTCCATGAACATATCCTTTGCATGTTCTAGCACAAAATTAGGTTCCTTTGTAGTAGCCTTGTGAACCCGGGTATCTTCCTCGAGCTGCTACCCCTTATCCTCCCCTATGGTCGCACCGCTTCTGAGCATCATGTTCACATTTTGGTCTTCTTCAAGTGCTTCAGAACTCATCATTTGGATATTTTGAGTCAGAGGAGGCTAGAGTACCCCTTTCTCACGCATGTGTGCGATCAATGTAGGACAATCTATCATTTCATGATCAAAATGAGCACAGTATGAACAGGATGTTCTTGTCAGATTGATACAATCACAGGCGTAGTGCCCTGGTCCTCCACAATTATAACAAATTAACTATCCACGACCCATTCCTGGTCCCATTCCTCCTCGTCCTTGATCACGCCCCTGAAATCTAGTGCGTTCCATCCCCACAGCTGGGTTGAGGCCTCGTGTTTTTGTCTGCATTCTACAGGCTGGGGTCTGGTCCATCATTAACTTGTAACTGTGACAAGTGCGCTCGTCGTGGCCTATCGACCTGCAGAAATTACAAAACGGCTGTTGTGGAGTTTGCGTTTACTTCTGCAACAAATGGAAATTATCGGTTGTGTGTTTCCCTCCTATCTGACAGATCACACACCATAGTGCAGGCGTTGCACTCGGCCCTGCCTGTGCCTCTGGTTTCAATGACATTGGTCCCCCTCTTGCCAAGTAGTTCACGAATACTAGACAGTGATCCTTGTCATGGCCCTGGACTTTGTATTTTATGCACCATACTTCCTCACAAGCCTCTAGCCACAGTGCCCTATCTTCCTTCAAGATTTGCATTTACAGGCATAGATTCTATAGGTGCACGTGGATTTGTTGAACTCCCAGTCCAAGATCTTGTATCGGGGTCTCATACAACCTCATTGCCATTTCCAACACTTCGGCCTGGGTTGAAATCTTCTGTTGTGACAACGTTTTCCTCAAGTGCGGTGTCAACGATGCCACAAAACATGCATGGTGTTGCGCATCCATCAGCATCATATTAGCCTCACAGATCGTAATCTTCAGCCGCTGATCCAGATCCTAGGGGGTCTCGCCTGGAAGCATCACAATTTCTTTAAACCCTATGATCGATTATGTCTCTGATTTCAGTTAGCTAAATTCTCTGTTCAACGCATTCTGGATCCCTGCTATCCCTGCATTTGGGTGGTCATTAGAGTGCTTGATATACCATGTCAACGCATGATACTGCAAAATGCTCACTAATGTAGCCTTCTTAATGTTGTCGTCTGTGACCCCTTGCATTTCCATACCGCTCTTACCACGAACCAAAACTGGTCCAAATCCTCATTCCCTACTCCTATGAATATGGGTAGCTTGATCATGCTCGCCATGCTAGACTGTGAGGTTGGTGGAGGTGGGGTGGGTGGGGATGGAGGTGAAGGAGGTGAAGCGAGTGGTGGCGTGGGTAGAGGTGGTAACTACGGAATGCGCTGCCTTATCAAATTGACCACACTTCTCGGAGAGACCCGAGCAAGCTCTTCCTCACTCTCTTGCAAAGGTGAAATTAAGGGACTATTTCCTAATTCCCCACTACCTTTGTAGATTATTCCGCTCCGCGTCATTCCAAACATTAATGTATTTTCATAACCCTCTTTTCACATAACAACATCTTAATCCAAGAATTCAAAGATTTAATGTACTTACCTCGTGGTCCCTTGAGAAAACGTCATTCCGCTTTGTTGTAGCTCGCAATTGTGTCTATCACAAACTCAGTGATAAATCACCCTATTATCCAGTCGAGCCAATGGCCCATAGATCACGTGATCTTGTCTTCTGATGCCTCTAGTCTGCGCACTAATTCCAAAGTCCACACTATCAGTTGGTCGAGCTTACACCTACCATGGTTGTCGGCTAACCTCGCGATCTGTTATCACTCAGATTTTTTCCTTAGAAGTTATCAAAGAAGGAATAGTCCAAGGTAACCACAAACCTAATCTGTTAGACTTAGGTTCTAACCAACTTAAGTCTAGAGAGGGCTCTCTCTTTATAATCTAACTTTGTTTTGAATAATATTTCAGGCTAGTTCTTAGTGTTCATGATTGTTTGTTTTGATTGGGTGGTGGAATTAAGCAAACAGATGGGTAGAGAAAATATTTAGGCCATTGGGTTATGGAGTCAATCAAGAAAGGTTTAACTGGATTTGATCTATCACTAAGGTAAGAGTCCATAGGGCAGGATAGCACAACAAAAGCAAATCTGTAGGTTTAAATGGGTGAAGTAGTCCTAACCAGGGCAAAGGGAAATAAAGAATCCTTAACCGAGATTAAGATGAAGAAAGGAAGGATGATCAATAGTAATGTGTAATGAAGAATTCTTTACTATGGATCAAAGGGCAGGGGGGGTAAACTACAAAAGTAAGGGAGCAATTAAGAATTCCCAGACCAAGGTAGTTTAGTTTAAAACATAAAGAAAGAAAACAGTTAAAACAAAGAGCACTTAAGCTAATTCTGATGATATCATTCCTTGTTTGCTTTACGGATTTAATAATAAACACATATGAATATTCATAAACATGAAGAGAATACATATTTAAACATGAGAAGATGACACTTACTTTTTCCAACTGTGCACGAGAATCCAGTGAAATGTCCTTAGCTTTATTTCATTTCCAGTAAAACCATTCCAGTCTTGAGTACAATAGCTCCTTGGGTCAAAAATAAAATGTCTACAGAAATGTAATTTAATCCACACCTAATTACTTCAATTTGTGAAGTATTTGTACAAAAATTGATACAAAATATCTCATAACCATATGAGAATTATTCTAGGAAACAAAAAATATCTTCAACACAAAGATAGAGACAGATGGAGAACTGTCTTCTAGCTGTCCCTTTTATTGTGACTGTGCTGGCTATTGTAACTCGGATTTGGCTCTTTCAGTTTGCTTTGTAGTTATGTGCTAGAATCACTTTTATCTTCTACCTACTGATACTCTTTACTTGTGCTGCTTTGATCTTGTCTTACCTGTTTTACCTAGAATTTATGTTTTACCATATAGACTTACTATTGTAACTTATAGTAAATCAGTCAAATTGGTCCACCATTCACTGTAAGGTAATTTCATCCTTATCATTTTCCTGTAAATTTCATCAGCTTCTATGTACTTGGAAAAATTCGGTTTGCTTGTGAACAAGTGCTTGACTTCATGTTCTATGTAGAACAGATTCTCAAGGCCATCATAAAGCACTCTTCCAGTGGGAAAATATTTCACCCCTGAAGTACTAGCTTGGCTTTGGGCCAGCTTGTTTAACTTTTCAATGTAATCTGGCTAGGTCATTAGCTTGTCATTTATTACCATAGGACTGGGAAGTCCTTTTCCTCTTAAGATGCCATACTTCAGCATGAAACTATCAATGTCTGTTTGGATGCTCTTACATCTTTTCTCCAGATTGAGCTTTAGCTTCCTTTTGGTGAGAACCTTTTTGATCTCTAATATTGTTGTTGTTCTATCCTCTATTTCCATTTCATCAAGTTGATATTTGTTTTTACTATTCAAAAAGGTGATCAAATGATTGGATTCTTTACGTTTATTTCCCAATAATCCCACTGTCTTGTGGATTGCCTCTGTAGCCATTTTGACTAATTTTGTTTGCTAAAAAATAATCTGAATAGAAGGCCAAACATCATTGATGGAATCAATGATGTTGGCCGAAATAATTTATTTCATATCTCCTAATGGCTCTTGTAGTGTTAAGTCCTTATCAAGGGATTTTATCCTTTCTGCCATCCTTAGGTTCCTCTGAGTTTCTTCTTTTTACTGTATTTGTGAAAGTTTGCAATTGGTTTCTGAACTTGTCACTTGTTCTCTGAGTTTCTTGAGCTCAGTGGCCTGGATACTCATTTCCTCCATGGCCTTGATCAATTCTGCAGTTTTCTCAGTTGGTGTCTCTATGCTGGTTGATGTACCTGTACCTACTGAAGTACCTGTAACTGGCAATGTTGTAACTGGTGGAAGTGTAGGTGCCAAGGCAGATGCCAAGGTGGAGGGAACTACTATGGAAACTATAGGTATTACAGTCTGAGGAGTGGTGGCCAGCTCACTCTGCTTGGACTGTATCAAATTATCCAATTCTTTTTTAGTTTCTTTCAATTGGTCATTCAACTTAAGGACTAGGTCCATAAGCTCTTCCTCCTTTTGTGTTTCCAACACTTCAGCTGTTTGAGGATGATGAAGAGGAGGAATCTTGAGCTACTTCTTCAGTGCAACTATGTCATCATTTTTCTTCTTTATCAGCTTCTCTGCTGCTTTCACATCCTTGGGATCATGTCCCAGTTCTATGACCAAGTCCTCTAAGGACTTTATTCTGGTGTCTTTGGCTTGAGAGGAGGCCTTCTCCAACTGGAATTGTGTTGATATATTATTCAACGAATTTTGGAGTTGGTTGGTTGCAATTGCTTTGTTGGTGAAAGTGGAATAGACCATTTCACCAATTTGTTTATGCAACTCGATTTGGTCAATAGGATGGATATCCTTGGCCAATACTTCAAAATCTGTTTTTAGGTAGTCTACCATTGATTTAGGTTCCTATATGGTTGGCTTGAGAAAACTCATCTGCAACTTACCTTCTTTTATATCAAAGGCTAACATTAGCGTTTTTTGGTTTGTTGGAGCCATCTTCAGATAATGTGCATAGCTTTGCACCTTTAACCTCTCATTCCTTGCCTTGATTTCCTTATACTTTTCCTTGATATCTAGGCTCTCTCCAGTAGAAGCCCTGAAGGAGGATACTTCCAAAATCTGTTGCCTTTCCAACATTTGAGCATGTGAGGTCGAAGGTTCTTATGTCCCTCTTGAAGGAGTGGTGTGCCTACTTTTTGTCCTCTCTACTCCTGAAGTTCCTACTGTCTCCTCAGTGTATTCTTGCTCTGCATATGGATTCAACCTCTACCTTTTGGCATAGGTTTGGGAAATAGGCCTGCTAGAAGGAGTGGCCTCCTCTCTATCTCTCTTAAGGTTCCTCTCCTCATTTAGAGGAGTCTACAAAATAGGAGGATTGTTGATGATTTGTTCAGCTTGAGCAAGTTCCTCTGAAACTTCAAGCTGTTCAGATTCTTCTGCCTGTTCTAAAATTTATGGTTGCTTTGAAGGCCCTGCTTGATCTGAAGACTTTGGTTGCCCTGATGGTCCTGCCTCTGCTGTCTGCTCACTGTGTCCCTGGGATTTCCTTTGAGATTGAGACTCTCCTGGCACCTGTACAAAGGAATCCTCATCAAGTCTTCTGTCTAAATCTATCAAAACATTATCAACAACAACCTCTGTGCTATCTCGATCTATCAAAGTGCCTTCCACCCATTCAGATTGATTAGCATATTGTTCTATTTCAGGGATCCTGTGGTGGATGTAGGGAGATAGTTTATTCTTTTGTCTCCTATTACAAATGAAGTCTAAGGGATCATAATTCCATACAAAACTCTGTTTCAGTTTCAACCTTTAGAGGATTTCATCTGTCTCCTTTCTTGCTTCCCTACTATTACAAATAAATGGGCCCAACTGATCCTTTATCATGAGTTCGGTTTTCTTCTTGTATTTTAGAAAGTGCACCTCATCTGAATTGATCATTTGCCTGTAGTACTCCAGAGCAAACAATCTCATGGGGAGGTATCTAGAAAATTTGTAAGGTGGCAATTTTTCGGATCTCAGTGTGGTTTTGGTATAAGTACCAATCCCCCACTTTGTACTGCTTTGACAACTATAGGACCCTCCTGATGTTTGCACTGATTTTGGGTGGAGGGCTTCCTAGTAGCATAGTTGTAATAGGGTACACAAAGAGGTCTATGAAATCTGTATAAGAGTATTGGGAATCAAATTGATGGATCAATGAAGTCCAGAAGATCACTGATCTGGGGTTTCCTCTGGTATCAAGCTTTTGGAGGGAAATTGGAAATCTATCAGCTTGATAATATAGGAATAAATGATATAGAACTAAGAAATACTTAAACACTCTTTCATTTTCTAATATCATGAATTAATCATGTATTTTGTCAGCAATAAACTTGGCATAGTCAAACATGATGGCTGTTGGTTGGCTAGGACAGTAGATTAACATGAAGGATATTATGATCTCATCAACAAATTCACTAGTGGTGTAGCCTAGCACACCGGATATCATATCTATGATGTCTATGCCAAGGTTGGAGAATATAGTCCATAAATAAGGGGGAGAGTCCTTTGGGGTATACTTTTCTTCCCTGATGAAGGTCTGGTACAATCTAGCAAGTTTGATTGAAGAAAGGGTAGGGTATCTGTTCAGCATATCTCCAATGGAAAGAGGAGTCAGGCTTTGGCTTGGTTGTAACTATAACATTTCATTAATATATTCCTTAGTAATGGTAAATGGAACAGATTGGTCAGGGGTTCATACTTCCCCTTGGATATGATCATAGTTCATGTGGCAGTAATGTACAATCTCTGGGAATATATGCACTCTGGGGAACTGGTACTTGGGTAAACCTAATTCCCAAAGTCCAATGTAGTCTTCATGGTTTAGGTACTGGTCTCTGTACTTGCAGAAAAGTTTCAAAGGGGATTTTGAGACAGAGGTATCTTTAATCTGGAAATCTTTGTCTGCAAGTGGAAGGTGGTCTAAATCCCTGTGAGGAGTCGTAATGGGCATGATATTTAATGCAATTGGGGCATCCATCCTTGGTTCTTGTGGATTCAAGGACGGGGGCAAAGGGTTTAAGGGAAATTGGGAAAAATTGGTCTATTACGAAGTATTTTAGGACTACCAGGTAGCTTAATTTACTAAATTACTTAGTATTTAAAGCAATTTAGTTCAGGTTCAGCAAGAAAACAGGGTTTCTCAGTGGAAATGGGGTAAATACTTAGTTTCGGCTGTTTGAATGGAGTAATGGTGTTGTGCATTGATTGTGGGAAGTGGATAGGTTTGCAAGGTAGTCTGGAGCTCAGTGGCATCAGAAAGTTGATGGTTGGCAGAAAGTTGACAGTTGAATGTACTCGATGCTTTGCATGGAAGTCAAAATGTTCTTTTCACGATAAAAAATGAAAAAACAATGAGTTTTTTGGTTTTATTTGTAATGTCAATGATATTGGTGGGTACAATTTGCGCTAATCAGGGGATGTGACATTTTGGCATGTAGCAGAGGTGGTAAGTGGAATCCATCACACCGCTTTTCGGGATAAGTGGTTTTGGGGGGAGGCCGCCTGATGCCATTCATTGGGCACCACGTAGCGGCAGGGTGAACAGTGAAACTACTCACATTGGGCGAGTAAAGGTCGACCTTCGGAGGCTGCCCAATATGAGCGTCATCCGTTGGATCTGAAGGGGTCAGATCGTACAATGATTGGGGCAATGATTTGATCGCGAAGTTAATGGAGGGGCCTAACGAGATATTAACTGCAAATTAGGGAGGGCTTAATGACGCCAGGGGTGAATTGATTGGTGGAACATGCTATTAATTAATCATTGGTTGATTAATTAACCCTTTTTATTTGGCGGAGGGTTATGGTTCTTAATTAGTCACTGATCGGCTAATTAATCCATTTAATTAATTTACTAATAAGGTTTATATTTCAAACCTCGAGGTGGGATATTATCATATGGGTTTTAATAAAGTATATGGGGAAGGGTCTTATTTTTGGGAGTTAAATAAATATAATGAAAATTAAAGTTAATATGAAATGAAAGCGGAAAAGTGGGTTTTTGTGCTAAGTATAATGTGTTTAACATTTATTTACATATTTTCACCTACACATTATAACTTAGGCTAAATGCTTTTTGTGGGTTTTTTGTGAAAGGAGGGGTTTTGCATGGGGGCAATTACTTTCCCTATGAAAATGGTGATTTCACCTTAGGAAACGAGATTTTTTAGGTGAAATGAATGAATTATGGAGGGGGGTGAATGTTGGTAAGGGGGTTTCAGTACTCAGATCCTATAAGTTATTGGGCTGAGGGTTCGGTCCCTCCAGAAGTTAGAGAAATGCTCTGAGCCCCTTTAACTTAAGGTTTTAGGTACTTTTGCCTTTACTCATGGGAAATTAGTGAAATTTAAAGGTAAAATGAATGGGGAAATTAATCACTTGACTTTGTAAATGTTCCATTATCATCCACATTCTTTTAGCAACTTTGATGATGAAAGTAAATGACATGATTTTATCCAATCAATCACCATAATTCTGTAACCATACAACTACTTACCCACCTACTCATCTTACCATTTTTTCCACTCTTTATTAGGGTGCACTTAAGCTGGAAAACCCTTATCAATTTTTTTTTCTTTTATTTTACAATAGAAATCTATCTAGGTCTATCCTTATTACATCCAAGGGCTCAGATTAAACTGTTGAGCTCCTTTTATTTCCTCTACCTATCTACCTACCTGTCAAGATTAAACAGTTTGGCTAGATTTTATTCTCTATCTATAAACATGAAATTCAACACATGGAATAACCAAGATTAAACTGTTTGGTTACCATGGATTGTGGCCTAAATAACAAGTTGCACACAATCATTATTGTACAAAAGTAAATAGTAGTGGAATTTGGACTTGCAGACTTTCATTGGTCCTTTTCTTTCTTGGGGTTCATTTTTTCATCTTTTTTAACCTTTTTAATCTTTTTGTCCCTTGATTTTTCTTTTGGGACATACCCTCTTTAGATTTTTAATTTTTTTAATTTTTTTATTTTTTGTATATGGAAAACATTTGTAGAAAGCAAAAGTATGTACATATTATAGTTTTAACCTCATCCATTCAAAAATTATGACACCTGTTGGTATAGGAACATAACAATGGCTCCACTTGGGGATGGCATTTCCTGGTGAAATGTCAAGAACTAGTAGATCAACGGCATTCTGAATTTCTGTGATCTTACTCTGCAACTTTTCCTTTTACTTTGTTTCTTTATTGATAATTATGGTAGTAAACTTTTGAAGCTTAGGGCCTTCTCTTCAGGCTTCAACTCCAAAATTTACCATCCAATCCACACTAAACTTGGTGAAGGATATATTATGTACAAGTGATTAGTAAAATCAGTGACTGGGATCTATATAGTGCTTAAGCATTCGATCATTTACTGGTCCTCCTACTTCTACACCTTCCAATTCTTTGAGAAAATAAGCATTATTACTTCTAAAAGCATAAATAATTTAAGGGCCTTTCCATAGGAAGTGAAACTTCCCATGTTTACCCTTATCCTCCCTTCTTGAGTCCCATTTCAAGAATTTATCTCCTAGATAGAAATCTTCTGCCTTGGTTCTTTTATCAAAAGCTTTCTTAATTCTCTCCTGCACAACTTGGGACCTGATGTACAGTTGCTCCCTGGTTTGCTGCAAATGAATTGTTTGGTTGATCCTTCTTTGAATGTCATTTGGCTCCACCTGTGCTTCTTGGAGTAATTTCATCACTGGTGTTCCCAAAGAAGATGGGAAGACAACCTCCATTCCATAGACTAGCTGATAGGGACTCCTACCAATAGATTTCTTTGTAGTCAACCTGTCTCCCCACAAACCATTCACTAGTTTCTTATTCTAGGTCTTCTTATTGTCTTCCAACAATTTTTTGATAATATTCATTAAGCTCTTATTGGATGACTCTGCAAGTCCATTTCCCTGGGGATAGTAGGCTATGGAATTACCAAGGCTTATGTGATATTTGTTGCAAAAATCAATCATCCTCTTTGATTTAAAGGCTACAGCACTGTCTGTGATGATTTTAGTGGGACAACTGAATCTGGATAGAATGTTGGCCTTAAGAAAACCTATTATGACATTATCAGTGGCTTTTCTTGAGGGTTGACTTCTATCCACTTTGAAAAATAATCTGTGGCAATTAAGATCCATCTATGCTGGGCAGAGGGAGGAGGATGAATTTCACCAATGAAGTCAAGACCCCACTGTTGAAATAGTGTTCTAATAGATATAGGTTTCAAAGGTAATGGCAGTAGTTTTCTTTTCCCTTCAAAAATTTGACATGTGTGGCATGAGGTTAAAAACTTCTTAACATCAGCAAACAGAGTGAGCCAGTAAAAACCAGCCCTCAAGATCTTATCAGTTGTTGTCTTCCAATAGAGATGTCCCCCACAGTCACTTGCATGAAACTCTTGCAAAATTTTATCAGATTCCTCCTTTAACAAACAATTTAGAAAGATGCCTTCATGATTTTTCCAAAATAAAGCATTATCAATCATGCAAACTTCAAAGATTTAATCTTTAAGAACCTACTTTTAGTCCTAGATAGCTCTGGAGGAGCTTGAAGGTTTTGTAGAATGTATATTATGTCAGCGTACCATGGTGAATCTGTAAAGGCTTGGCTGATCTATGGAGTCGCCATCTCCTCTTTGTTATCCAGTTCTGCACTGAAGTTTATGTTTAGGGCTTGATAGTTTGATTCATCCATGAGCTTAGCCAAACCTTGGCCTTTGATCAATTTTGTAGGTTTAATTTCTAAATCATACTCTAATATTGTAGCTATACACTTTCCTCTCTTTCCATTAGGTCCATCATGTGTTAGAATGTCCTTGACTACAGCATTGGGAACATAAGCTACTATATGAGAGTACAAGATATAAACTCTGAAATCTTTAATTGATTTAACCAGAGCAAAATCCTGCTTCTCCATTATATTATACTTTAAAGGTGCATCTCTCAGTGCTTTACTGAAGAAGGCTATTAGCTATTTGAAGCCTGATCATTTTTCTGCAATAAGACTGCAACAATCGTGTGTTCTGAAGCAAAAGAAAATATGATGAACTCCCTATCAACATTGGACTGATGGGAACTGGTGTCTGTGTTAGGGCCAACTTTATATCTTCAAATGACTTTTTAGCCTTTAGAGTCCATTTAATAGTCGAATCTGTCTTTAACATGTTGTTTAGTAATCTAATTAACTCAGCTAAATTAGAGATAAATCTCCTCAAAATTTTTATTTTGCATAAAAATGCTTGAAGTTATTTGATGTTCCTGGGATGTGGTATCTGCAAAATGGCTTCAATTCTTGTTGGGTCAATCTGAATACCATATTTGGAGATAATGTGGCCTAGTAATTTCCCTTCTTCCAACCCAAACAAATATTTTTTAGGATTCAGAGAAATCCCATATTTCCTGCACTTAGTAAAGACCTGCCTAAGATGATCCAAGTGTTGCTGATTTGATTTAGAGAATACTGTGGTATCATCTAGGTAGATTACAAGGAAGTCATGGATTTCCTTAGCAAAGGCTATGTACATTGCTCTTTGAAAGGTGGCTCCTGCAATTTTTAACCCAAATGGAATTTTCATATACATGAAAGTGCCCCATGGGGTAGTGACTGCAGTCTTTACCTGATCATCTAGGTGGACTAGGATTTGGTTATAACCTGAGAACCCATCTAGCAGTGAGATTCTTGTGGAACCTACTACCCTTTGTAATATGTGATCCATTTTAGGAAGGGGATAGTTATCTTTAAATGAAAATTTATTCAAATTCTGAAGGTCAACACACAACCTATTTTTTCCAGTATTCTTTCTTGTGGGTACCAAATTAGAAACCCAGTCTGAGAACCTAATTGGTGCAATGATCTTAGCTTCATACATTCATTTGATTTCCTTTTCAATAGAAGGTAGTAGAATAGGGTTGATTCTTCTGAGCTTCTGTCTAAAGGGCTTTTGGTTTTCTTTTAATGGAATGGTGTGCTGAATTATGCTAGTATCATAGGATTTTAGGTCCTCATAATTCCAGGCAAAAACATCTTGGAATTCCTTTAGTAGTTCTATATATTTCACTTTTTCATTGGGAGGTAATGTTTTTGAAATTTTTATCAGTTTTGGATCCTCTTCAGAACCTATGTTACATTCCTCAATGTCTGATTTCAAGGGTTCCATTTTAGGCTTTTTAGGAATATCGTTTGAATCAAATAAATCCTCCAAAGGATTTAATCCTTTGGGTAAAAATTTGTCTTTAAGATTAATGACTTCAGATTCTTCATCCATTGCTTCATCAATTTCCATTAGTTTTAGATTTCGAATATCTGATTTTGTAAACTTTGTGGGATGAAATCTATCTATCTGATCATCTTCTACTTTGTTAATTTCTACTTCATCAGTGTAATCAAAATCTAATTCTATTTCTGTGTCTATGTTGCTATTTATAAATTCCTCATCTAAAGTTAAAAAATTGTTAATTTGTTGATCATTCTCAAATACTTGCCAGTTCTTTAAGTTGTTAGGAATGGCGGGTCTATGCCTAACCTCAGTAGTGTACTGATGGTTGGGCTGAAATGGCAACTTGCAAGTACTAGCAAACATGGCTAAACTGTGAGCTTGCATATTGTGTTTTCTTGGAATAACAGCAAGCTTGGTTTCTAAAAAAGTATTTAGTATTTCTCCAATTGTCCCTGTATAAAATCCTAACCTAGGATCCCTAGTCATATAAATAGCATTAATTTGTTTGATTGCCAACTGAGAATCTCCCATAATAGAGACTCTTATGGATCCTAACCTTTTGACTAGTTTCAGACCTGATAGAAGTGCTTCATATTCAGCCATATTTTTTGTACATTTAAAGTTCAGTCGATAAGCATGACCTTATGAATGATCATTTTCCAAGTTATAAATCCATACACCTGCTCCTACACCTAGTTTGTTGACTGACCCATCAAATTCAAGATGCCATAGGATTTCATGCTCATAATTTTCATCTGAATGAAATCTTTCTTGACTAAGGTATCTAGGTCATCTTTTTTATTTGAAATTTCATGAATTTGGACCTTTTGATTCTCTTTTAATAGTGCAATTTCTTTTGGTTCTGCTGTTATATTGCTTGAAGTGTCTTCTTGATTAGTTTCAACATTGTAAAGTATGAAAGAATTAATATCAAAATGCACTAAATATATAGGAAAGTTTTGAGGCCTCTCCTGTGTACTAAATACATACTTCATCAAAGTCTCTCTATACAGTTTCTTGGGATGTCTAAAGACTGATATGGTAGTGTATGACATGTCTAGTTGCAGAGATCCCTGGAGTTTGGCACCCCAAGATCTAGACAACAAAATATCGTACTTGGGTGGTTCAGCAATAACTATGTCCATAAGTATGGTCTTAGCAGGGTACTGAACTAGGGAAACACAAATCTTTTATAAGCCCTAAGCACTTAACTTGGCTTGAATCAAACGAAAACAAATCTTTGTAAGGCCTGGTGATATCTAAGTTTAGCTTTTCCATTATAGACTTAGGCATAAGATTATGTGAAGCTCCAGAGTCAAGCATGGAATTATGCAGGATTTTATCATGGATGTTAAGGCTGATGTAGAAGGGTGGTATCCCTCCTTCAACTGGCTTCCCATTCACATCAGGTCCGAAAATTAACTCAGGTTGATCATCAAATAGATTCACAGAGTCTTCATTTTCAACAAAGTTTAAAGATTTACTAATTTGAGACCTGTAAGTTTCATGTTTAACCAATTCTGTCAGAGGCACTGAGATTTTGAGTTTGGCCACTTCTGCTCCCAAATTGAAAGGTAGAGGGGCTTTGTCTGTTTGAACATTTGAAATTTTAGAGCCAAGGTTCTAAGTAGTATGTTCTTCTTTTTCATTGTTCAGAGTGTTTTTATTTGGATTTTCTAATATAATTTCTGGAGGTTGTTCCACTGTTCCCTTAAGGGGGACTGAAGTGGAAGGTTGCTCATTAGAAGGTTGGTCATTAGTTACATCTTCAATGGTGGGACTGGGAGGGTTTTGATGTGGTCTGGAAAGGATTTGTAGTGTTTTTGTAACTTGAGGATTCTGATTTGCAGCTTTTACTTTCTTAGGTTGGTTAGGCACTGCCTTTTTATTTTGATCGGAAAAATCAGTGTTCTTTTTGCTTCTTAAATTGTACTGTTTATGTACTTCGAAAATAGTAGAGTCATACCCTTGATTATAGTCGAAAGATTCTCTAGTTTGGGTCTGTAACTGTTGAAATAGTTTCTTCATCATCTAACCCCATTAGGTTGATTTGGGTGTCTATCTCAGGGTCTTCTTGGTGAGAAGTTTCAGCATAATTTTCTTGGAAAGGTGGTCTAATGTTCTGATCAAGCCCGTTTTTACCAGTATTTTGGTTCTGGTTCTTCCTAAAATTTGGATTCCTTACTAGATTAGCTTGTTGGTTATTCCAATGAGGTTTCATTTCAATGACTTCTATTCTATCCATCAATATTTCCATTCCTTTAGCTAAAGCATCCATTTTTTGATCAAAGGGTGAAGTTTCATCTTTCAGAGGTGTTCTTCTCTCGTTTCTAACCCTAGCCCTTTTGGATAGCAGATTAGCTTCTACGCTAACTGCTACACTTTGCATATCTTCAATTGTAGGGGGATTACTTTCTCTAAGTTGAAAAGACATATATGTGTCAAATCCGTCTGGAAACTTAATCAGGGATAAGCCAAGTGGAGGCCTAAGGTCAAGTGGGATTGCATTATATACGTTATTAAACCTAGTACAGTAGTCCTAAACAGTTTCGTTTGGTCCCCTTTTAAGGTTTTCATATTTGGAAAGAATTTGAAGGGGGTTCTTTTTCTTCTCCCACCTATTTAAGAATTGTTGGTAAAGTACTTCTAAACTAGGCAAAGATCTAAACCATGTTCTCACTTCTCTAGCTAGAGTTTGGAAAAAGATTCTCATTTGAACATCTCCTATGTCAATCTCATGAAGTTCGAAATAATCTGTCATTTTCTTTGTGTACTTTTGTGCTATGTAAGTTCCATTGCCATCAAATAAGGTAATTTTACTCTGATAATCTGCTAGTAAGGCACCTTGAGGAGCAGGCATTACAAGGGGGGCATATCTGAGGGCCATAGCTCTAAGTTGGACAGGATTGAGAATAGGAGTTGGGGTAATAGGAGGATTTGGGACAACAAGGGGAGTTGGGGTAACAGGGGTAACGGGTATTTGAGGGATAGTGATAGGCTGATGGGGGTGTGAAGTTATGAATGGAGATGAGGGATGATCTTCAAAGGTGTGGGGAAACAATTTTTGGGTGATTTAATTGTCTATGAAATCCCTGTCATTTAATTTATCAACCCGATGGTTGTGTAAACTTAGAAGCAAACCAAAATATATGAGACCTCAGATGAAATAGGTGTCGGAAGTTTTTTTAGAATGGAAATGCGTATTACAAATCTAAACTATTAGATCTATTTTATGAAAGCATAAAAATGTTTGATCAATGGAATTATTTTACTTTAGAAGATAGAGAAGAGTCTCTTGTTCAAGAGTCCTGATTGTCCTTCTACAATCTTTCTATAATAACATTGCCAAACATCTACGAAAGCAGGAAAGAAACAAAAGCAAGTAAATATTGTTTTCAGTTCAGTTTTTAGTTCATGGAGAAGAGTTTCCTAACTTAGGAGGACTTTATTTCCCTTCTCACATAAAAACTAGCTACTGAAAGGAAATCAATATTCCCATAAATGTAATCTAGGAAATCATATAAGAAAGTAAATCTTGTTTCAGTTTAGTCTAGCTCATGGAGAAGAGGCTCTTATCTGAGGAGATCCCGATTGTCCTTCTCACATAAAAACTAGCTACTGAAAGGAGATCAAGCTTCACACAAAAAAACATGGCCATAACATGAATTCATACTGAAATTATCTACAAGTACTTACAACAAAGAAATAAGATGAACATCATAATTAAAATTAGTATATGCACAACATTACTCTACAACAAAGTGTACTTATCTCACTATGGGGATCTTTCCATTCCTCAATAAGCACACATGAACAACTATCACACCTTAAGAATCAAACAACACTCATAACTCAGGATTTGGAGAAATTGATATTATTCATGTTGAATGAACCATCATAAATCTGATGCTAATGAATAGTTGATAACTGTTCTACCTTCATTTGAAGGATGCTCCTCTTATTTATACATGAATTAGGGATATCTACTCAATAAATGTAGATTCCTTAAATATATACTAGACCCATACTTGTCTCAACTTATCCATAAATACTAGATACAAATCCCATGACACATCAAAATCTCCATGATCTTTCTCCTTGGAATATGGTCCACCTCTTGAGTTGAAATTCGAATTTGATCTTGGGAGGCCACATAAGCGTGCCTTGGAAGCTTCAAAATGATATACAAATGTCATCAAACTCAAGCCACTTTTAGGTATAAGCAAATACATGCAATTTCTCTAACTTTTAATCATAAATTCACTCTAAATACATAAAATTAATAACTTTGGAAAATGAAGATATGCACCCATATGGTATTGGAAATATAGATTTATGTAATGATAATGTGACGAAATGAGGTGAAAAAATGAGGATAAAGGTGAAAATGAAGTGAAAATGTATGTTAATTTGGAAGCCCAAAATACCCCCCAACTTAAGTTATTGCATGTCCGCATGCAATCTATTGCATTGTTTCACTTAATCATGATTTAATCTTTTTGCATTGTCTTTCTTTTATATCGACTTTCGTTGATATCGTTTTTTTAACTTCGCATAGTTTTCTTTTTGACAACTTTGTTTGTTTTTGCAAAGTCTTATTTCTTAAAAACATTTTATTGCAACATATTATTTTTGTTCGTTCTTGTGTGACAACCAAAATTTGATTAGTATTGGTTCTTGTGAAACAATACTTCGCTTTTTTTGTGTTGCATCAAAAGACTTTGAAAACATTTAATCAACCATTCATTCTTTGATCATTATTTGCAAAACATGTGACATTTGAATCATAATGCAATAATAGTTTCTTGGAAAAAGTATGTTGGTTAGGATGACATGTGCATGAAGGACATATATGACATATGAAAGGTGATAATGGAGTATGAATGTGAATATGAACATGGTGAATGTGAATGTGAATGAACATGGTGAAACATTTTCCAAAAATTATAATTTTAGTATTAAAGGAATTGTATGATAAAAAGCTAGAAAAGAACATACCTTTACTTACCTAATTGGACAAACTGTGTATATGTAGAAAAGTGTAGCTTCTGCTGTGGAATGATGGAATGAAGAATACAAGAATGTGATCTATGTCTTGGTTGGATACATGATGGATGAAGTTGTGAATGTGTATCCTTTATTACTGCTATTGAATATATTCCAAAGTATAAAATACTTTTGAGTCTGCTCCTAAATCATATAGTCTTCTTGTCGTCGCATATCGTGGCACAAGTCTTTCCATGTGAATAAATGTGTCGATGTCGAACATGGAAAGAAGTCATTAGATTACCGACCATTGATGAATGTCGTTAACCAATGTGAGGCAAACTCACCATTAATGTCAATGAGTGTGTTATGAAACCACCTCAAGAAAAGATAGAAAATATAGTTCAACGCCTTAGAATTCAGCCTCTTCGAGGGGGCAACCTCCTTTACATTACATAAATGAACAATTCTTGGATGATACAAATGAAAAAACCTCCTTTCTATATATAGGAGTCTAGGGAGTCACAATATAATCCAGCCGACCTGTCACCTAACAATAATAATATAAATCCACAAAAATAACAATAGAGGGATTCTATGGGGCACAGAAATAACAATATGGGGGTAATAGGGGCACAACAATATAAATAAGGGGTATAACTACAATAGTAATGGGGTAATCACTAGTATTATAGGGACCCAACATGCCCCTCTCCTTCAAAAAAGTGTTTTCCTCAACGCTTGAGTAGTTCTGGATACTTCTGCATAAAATTCTCATCCTCCCATGTGGAATCTTCAGCGGATAAGTTCTTCCACTTGATAAGATACTATGAAATTGATCGATTTTGTAGCTGTCGAGTTCTTGTTTCTGTGACTGCTTCCGGTTCCAATATAATTTTTCCTTCCTCGTCAAGTTCTGGCAATATTGTTTGAATTGGGAGCTTGTCACCTATAACCTTCTTTAAACATGAAACATGGAAAACTGGGTGCAATCGAGAAGCTGCAGGAAGCTCCAATTTGTATGCCATAGTACCAATCTTTTGCAACACCTTGTACGGACCATAATACTTTGGTGATAATTTATTATCCTTCTTAGCTTGCTTTAGGGACATTTTCTTATATGGTTGTAGCCGTAGGAATACCCAATCACCTACATCAAAACTTCTTTCACTGCGATGTTGATCTGCCTGTTGTTTCATTCTATTTTGTGCCAACACGAGGTTATCCTTTAAGAGTTGGAGGACTTGTTGTTGATGTTCGATGTGATGTTCCACTGCCTGAACCTTAGAATTTTCTCTTAAATATGATGTGATGGATGGTGGTTGATACCCATAAAGTGCCATAAATGGGGTCATTTTTGTTGCTGTATGGAAGGAAGTGTTATACCACCATTCAGCCAGAGGCAACCATTTGACCCATTATGTCTGTTTATCAGATACAAAGCAACGAAGATATCCTTCCAAACATTTGTTTACTATCTCAGTTTGCCCATCAGATTGAGGATGATAAGATGAGCTATGAGCTAACTGAGTACCAAGACAAGAAAATAATTCTGTCCAAAAATTTCCAGTGAAAATGGGATCTCTGTCACTTACAATAATCTTTGGGTTTCCATGTAGCTTTTGAACTGTTTCCATAAATGCAATAGAAACTGTACTGGCTTTAAATGGATGTGATAATGCACAAAAGTGTGCATACTTGGTGAGTCTATCAACTACCACCATGATGACACTCTTTCCCTCAGACTTGGGTAAACCTGTGATAAAATCCATTGAAACCTCCTCCCAACGTTGGCTTGGAAAGGATAAAGGTTGTAATAGACTCGGTGTCTTAATTGTTTCAACTTTATTTTGCTGGCAAACCAAACATTCCGCCACAAACTTTTGAATATCTGATTTAAGGCCATCCCAAAAAAATTCCTTCTTAACCCTGTGGTAAGTTTTTAAAAATCCTGAGTGCCCTCCTAAGGGAGAAGTGTGCAATTCCATAAGAATCTTTTGTTTTAGCTGGGAATTCTTACAGAGGTATAAGAGATCTTTGTACCATAACGAATCATTTTTCCAGCTAAATGTATCAGAAGTACTGGAATCTTGTTGTAGCTTTCGAATAAGTGCCCACACTTCTTCGTCATTCTTCCATTCCTCCCTTGCTTCGTTTATACAATCTAGTTGGATAATAGAAATGGCACACAACAATGCTTCCACATCCTCATCCTTTCTTGAGAGTGCATCTGCCACCACATTTTGCTTCCCTTTTTTGTAGATGATTTCAAAGTCATAACCCAACATCTTTGTGACCCACTTTTGTTGCTCTTCAGAGGATAATCTTTGTTGTAAAAAGTATTTAAGGCTATCATGATCTGTTTTTACCTTGAAGTGTCTTCCCATTAGGTAGGGTCGCCATTTCTTAAGTGCATGGAGTATTGCCAACATTTCCTTCTCATAAATAGCTTTGCTTAAAAACTTTCCCTTGATTGGACGACTTTCAAAAGCAATGGGTCTTTCATCTTGCATTAGAACAGCACCAATTCCATTTCCTGAAGCATCACATTCCACAATAAAGGTTTTTGTGAAGTCCGGTGTAGCTAAGACTGGTGCTTGGCACATTGCCTCTTTAAGATGTTCAAAGGCCTCTATTGCTTCCGGAGTCCATGAAAATGAATCTTTCTTCAATAATGTTGTTAGAGGTGCTGCTATTCTCCCATAATTCTTAACAAACTTGCGATAATACCCTGTAAACCCAAGAAATCCTCGCAGATGCTTTATGGATGTGGGGATTTTCCATTCCTTAATGGCTTTAATTTTGCTAGGGTCTACCTTAACTCCTTCATGAGATACAATATGACCCAAATATTCCACCTCTTGGACTCCAAAGAAACATTTGGATCTTTTTGCATATAATTGTTTCTCCTCCAATAGTTGTAGCACCCTGTCAACATGTTCAACATGATCCTTCCAAGACTTGCTGTAGATTAGTATATCATCAAAAAATACTAACACAAATTTTCTAAGGAATGGTTTGAAAATTGAATTCATCAAACCTTGAAATGTTGAAGGTGCATTGGTAAGGCCAAAAGGCATGACCAAAAATTCATAATGACCCTCATGAGTTCTAAATGGTGTTTTCGGAATGTCTTCAATCTTCATTCTGATTTGATGATATCCCGAACGAAGATCCAACTTGGTGAAGTAAATTGATCCATGCAATTCATCCAGTAATTCATCAATAACAGGAATGGGGAACTTATCTTTAATAGTGAGCTTGTTGAGCTCCCTATAATCCAGACACATGCGCCATGATCCATCCTTCTTGTGCACCAATACTACTGGAGCTGAGAAAGAACTTTGACTCGGTTGAATTATACCAGCCTCTAGCATTTCTGCAACCATACGTTCAATTTCACTTTTTTGGACATAGGGATATCTGTACGGCCTGATGTTTGGAGGAACACTTCCTGGAATCAGATGAATAGCATGATCATGATCACGCATAGGTGGGAGACCTTGGGAGTCTCAAATACCTTGGAATGATTGTCCAGGACTTTTTGGAGATCTGGAGAAATAGATGATTCCAATGTGGAAACATCTAGCGAGCATAATTGTGCAATTACACCTCTTTGCTCCTTTTTTAGAAGCTTTGTCATACCATGAGAGCTGATTATCTTTCCTGGTTTCCCTGCAATACCCCTTAATTCAACTTCCTTTCCTTCCGTAGAAAATTTGATGAAAAGTTCTTGAAAATTAAAAGCTATTGTACCCAAGGATTGTAGCCATTGGACTCCTAGTACAACATCCGCACCTCCCATTGGAATGGAAAGCATTGGGCTAGTCAATACATATTCTCCCATGGATAGCTTGATATTATGGCACTTTCCAGAGAAATTTATTGTTCCTCCATTTGCAATCATCACTTGACACTCTGGTGCTGGATATAGGAAGCAATTCAATTCTTTTGCTACCCTACAATGAATAAAATTGTGGGTGCTTCCTGAATCAATCAACACTATTACCTTTTTCTTCTTGATTTGTCCTTCTATCTTGATGGTTTGAGGAGTGGTAATTCCCGCCAATGCATTACAAGATATGTTTGGATTTATTTGTTCTTCATCTAGGCTTTGTTCCTGAAGTATATCTTCTTCTTTTGACCTTTCTTGCTCCTTTTCTTCTTCCTCTTCACAATCTATGTAGAATAATTTCTTCTCAGCACACTTATGACCTTTAGTGTATTTGCTATCACAACTGTAACAAAGCCCTTTTGCTCTTTTTTCTTCCAATTTTTGTGGTGTCAACCTTATAGGTTGTGGAAGACTAGGGGAAACAACACTTTCGTCTTTATAGTTGTGAGTGGTATGCTTCCTGGTTGCCATAATTTTGCTTTCCATTTTTCTTGCTAACCTGAATGCCTTCTCTAATGAATCAGGTTCCCAAAGGTGAACATCATGTTGGATATTATCCTTTAAAGACCCTATGAACACATCAATCCTATGCTCCTCTGGAATATCTTTTACCCTTATGTTCAATTTTTGGAACTCCTCAATGTGCTCAATTACTAAACCCTTTTGTTTGAGACTTATCAATTGGCTAAAAAAGTGTTGCTTTTTGTATCTTCATAATGTGCTATCAATTCTTCCGTAAAAATTGCCCAAGTGATAAATTGTTTACGAGAGCAAAGCCATTGATACCATACAAACTGATTTGGTTCCAAATATACAGTTTCCATACGTACCTTTTGTGCGTTTTGCACATTATTGAGATCGAAGAATTGCTCCATCTGTAATATCCATGTGGCGGGATCCTTGCCATCAAACTTTCTCATATCGATTTTTGGAATATGGTGATTCTTCGATCCAACATTAGCGTCTATGGAATCATGATTAACATTTCTTTTGTTCTCATCATGAGTTTCCTTTACTACCTTTTCACCATTAGTGACCCTTTCTTGTAGCAACTTCTTCAATTCTTCCATGCCTGTCTTCATATCTATCTTCAAATCTGCCATGTCTCTCTTCAAATCTGTCTTCGAATCATCCATCTTAGCTTCCATGCCCTTTATATTAGATTCCACGCCATTTATCTTAGATTCCACGCCATTTATCTTAGATTCCACGCCACTTATCTTAGCTTCTGTTAGCTTTTGTGAGCGTGACATTTGTTGCACTTGTTCTTGTAATTTTGATATATCATGTAGCATTTCTTCCTCTTCTTCATGAGTCATGCTAGAGATTTCAGGTTCCTTACTAGGTGTTTGCATTTTCTTTCCTCGGGGCATCAGTTACCGATAATAATGCTTTACTATGCCCTTTGAATTCCGTTAAACCAAGCTTACACAAAAATTTAAAAAAAAACTACACACCTTTTTTCCCTTTATAGAAGCCTGATATTGAATCTGATGTATCTCTGTAATCTTGCATCATCCAATTCTGAAATTGCTACCTGTAGTAGCCTTCTGTGTCCTCTTTCCAATGCCACAAGTCTGAGCCAAATTGGATTCTCCAAGGAAGAGTTATGTGAAATCTCCCACAGTGACTTGTTTTTAGACTGGTTCAGTACAGCGAACTTGTACGACGTGCCACGAGTCACTGTTTCAACCTTTGAATCTAAAACGCACCCACAAGAAACTACAGTCCGTTCTCTTTCTTTACCTTCTTATGAAATTTCAATCCGATCCCCAGAGAGAAAGTTATGACGATTTTCCGCAGGTCACCTATTTTGAAAGTAATTCAGGAGTCTGCAAAAGACCAACTTCCTCAGATCATATCTCTGCAAATATCGCGCAAAAAGCTTTGAAATTCGGACCCAAGGTTCAACGCGATTTC
This sequence comes from Pinus tabuliformis, assembly GCA_031772625.1. Lineage (NCBI taxonomy): Eukaryota > Viridiplantae > Streptophyta > Pinopsida > Pinales > Pinaceae > Pinus > Pinus tabuliformis. The sequence continues at coordinate 321,850,430 of CM062816.1, read as the reverse complement.
TTCTCAAATGGGTTTTTTTTGTGACTTCTGAAACGTCACAGAAAAAATTTATAGCGAAAATGCCACGATGACCTGTTTGGAGCAGCGAAACCTTGGAATCCAAAGCTTTGATACCAAATGTTATGAAACCAGCTCAAGAAAAGATAGAAAAGATAGTTCAACGCCTTAGAATTCAGCCTCTTCGAGGGGAAACCTCCTTTACATTACATAAATGAACAATTCTTGGATGATACAAATGACAAAACCTCCTTTCTATATATAGGAGTCTAGGGAGTCACAATATAATCCAGCCGACCTAACAATAATAATATAAAGCCACAAAAATAACAATAGAGGGATTCTATGGGGCACAGAAATAACAATATGGGGGTAATAGGGGCACAAAAATATAAATAAGGGGTATAACTACAATAGTAATGGGGTAATAACTAGTATTATATGTAGAAAAGTGTAGCTTCTGCTGTGGAATGATGGAATGAAGAATACAAGAATGTGATCTATGTCTTGGTTGGATACATGATGGATGAAGTTGTAAATGTGTATCCTTTATTACTGCTATTGAATATATTCCAAAGTATAAAATACTTTTGAGTCTGCTCCTGAATCATACAGTCTTCTTGTCATCGCATATCGTGGCACAAGTCTTTCCATGTGAATAAATGTGTCGATGTCGAACATGGAAAGAAGTCATTAGATTACGGACCATTGATGAATGTCGTTAACCAATGTGAGGCAAACTCACCATTAATGTCAATGAGTGCCAAGGTACCCAAGTACATCTTATGAAGTGTGAATAAATGAGCTGATGTCGAGCCACTTGCAAGATCCAACAAATAAGGGACATTAATGTATTCCCATTGTTCGTTGGCGAGAAGACTTGCCATTAAGGCATGTAAGCCTCAAGGTACTAATAATGACTCTAGTCTTTGTCCCAGATAAGGTGTTGAGGTCGATGGGTCAAGACTTGTTGAAAGGGGGGCCCTAAGGAATCCCACATCAATCAAGCGAGTTCATACAAAATGAATGGTAGGACTATAGATACAAGATGTTATGGTAAAATAGTTTTTATGGCAAGGAAAACAAGGCAATATAGAGAGATGGTTGGTTTATTTGTGAGGGAAAAAGATGAACTGAAAAGAAGGAAAAAATGTATGCGACTTAGAAAAGTAGACATGTATGAAGCCATGATGGATAAAATCAGTGGACTTTAACATGGATGACTGATGAGGCTTTGAAGGAGAAGTGTGGGTAACATATCATGACACAAAAGGTTTCTCTGTAGTGACAAATGTCACGACATTTGTAATTAACTCCTTCAAGCTTTCAATAATGAATGTGATTTCGAGAGATCACATCTACATGGACTTGGATCGTCGCGCACCTATAAAAGCTTAGTACAAATCTTGCATGAAAACTGTAAGAGCTTTTTTAAAGATATAAAATGCAAGAATGAGTATGAATACTTAGCAACCAAAATAAAATGAAATGAATGTTTTTTACTTGTTGCTTTTGTGCGCTAGTTCCTAACTCCAACAAGACAAGTTAGCATAAAATGTTTTCAGCTATTATGAAATGTCGATTTGCAATTTTTTTAATTGCTTTTTTTTCTTTTTTTATTTATTTATTTATTTTGTTTTGATTTAATTTGTTTTTAATTGTTTTGATTTTTTTTATTATTATTTTTAATTGTTTTGATTTTTTATTTTTGATATTTTTTTTTAATTGTTTTGGTTTTTTTTTATTTGTTTTTTTTTCATTTTTTTTTTAATTTCTTTTGTTGCTGTTTTTTTCTAAAACTAAAATTTATTTGGTATTGTTATTAAAAACATAAAATAAAAATAATGAAATCACAAAAATTTGTTTTGATTTTATATATATATATATATATATATATATATATATATATATATATATATATATATATATATATATATATATTTGTTTTTTTTTAAACTAAAATTTAAAATTTATTTTGTATCGACATAAAAAAACTTCTGCTCCACAGTCAAACTGATTAGCACCATGAGCAAGAGCGAGGCCTTTGTCGTCTCCAGTTTGCCCTCATTTTCGTTATTGATCCAAAAAAAAAAATTATACTGATTTCAAACGAGCAGTTACCTTTAGACTCCATAGATTCAAACGAGCAACTAATTTAAAGATTGGTTCATCAGGGGAATCGAAGCGCACAACAGAATGTTGATGCTCCATGCCGTCTTGAGGATCGACAGTATGTGTGATATGGCCTCTTCTTCCAAGATCCTGCTCCTTCTACATCTTCAGGTTTGATTTGATTTCCTGGTCACCACAATGTTAGTGTAATTAATCTCACATATTAAAGATAATCAGAGACAAAATCTTAATGAAACATTCCTTATACAGTGAAATAGAGCGTGGGGGCAATAGCCATGGTGAACCAGTTGTTTTATAGTTGTCAATGCAGTAGTCTCCTATCCACTGCGTGAGCTTGTTGGCGGGATCCTGGATTGAACCCTTGACACCTGAGAGATAGGCAACGTCCTCCGGATCTGCGTGAACAAAATCCTCCAGCAACACCATTAGAAACAGAAAGAAAAAGATCCACAGAACCACCTTGCAGTTCACCATCGCGGGATTCGAACTCGAGATGTGGTGACAGTGTTGAATCTCTTTGACATCAGGCATCCTGCTTGATTTCCAGCATTAGAATGGAGAGCAAAGGGCATGATAAATAGATAAGATGGACAACGAGATCATGGTGACGACCATAATAGGACAAGAGAGTCCATCATTAAAACTCAGAAGATATAGAAGGCTCGAATACAGAAACTGGAAAACCTCCCTACCACTGGCACTGGCAGAGCCCCAGGCTCTCAAGCCTTCGGATTTAAAAAGTTGTTGAACCCCACTTTGTCGGGCTTCGAACCTTTGACCGACGGTGGTGGCACAATAACCTCAATACCACTGGATTTGAATCATAGGCATTGTGGCTTGAAGCTGGGCTGGGGCAGAGGCCGGTGGAGATGCTTCGGGAGATTCAGTCAGCTATTGCTTGGGCGTTGCAATGATGGGAGCCTTTTCCATTAAGGCTAAGATCATCAATCCAAAGGTGAAAACCAAGAAGAGAAGTGCATTGAATCAACCCATCTTTCCTGCTGCAAGTAGTTTGCATGAGGAATTAGCGCAATCTTCGAGTAACTGAAACTTGATTTTTCTCATGGATTTTGGAGGATTTTGTTCTTTCCAAACTTAGAAAATGCACACTATTTCTGGAAAATGTACCTCAGGAGAAATATAGTTATTGAATTGATAATGTAGTGGGGGGATGAGTTTAGATTTTTAGCCAAGATATCCATTATTTTTGGGATCCGTTGCCATATTGCCATCTTTCTCTAACACAACAGCTCTTTAGGTTAGGGGATTATAAATGCTATCTTGCTGCAACGATTGGCTATATGCCCTCTGTCTCACTGTCCAGAGATTACTTGCAAAGGGATCCTTCTAACCCAAATAGCCCCAATACTCCACATGGTACGCAAAAAAAATTATAGGCACATCCAACTCCAGCGCTCTTGATGAATCCCCCTGTCCCAATTTCGATATCAACAGATCTGCAGCAGGGGAAGTGGTGCAGCCCTGTGAGGTGAACAATTCTACCAGAATGGATCCCGGCATTGGGCCTTTACTTTTGGGCTTGGCACCATTGATATCACCAGCACCCGCTTTGGTGGTGGGATTGAGATCTAGTCCGTTGGTGGTGTGAACTTTGGCTCTGTTTCCCGCAGCCTCCGACACTTCTGAAGCTCTTGGCTTACTGTTGAAACAATAGCATGATCTTTTAACCATATTGATCTTACCTCTGTAAATCCAGTTCCTCTACTAGTGACACCGATCTTTTATATGTTGCAAGGCTCCTCGCATGGCATACACAGGGTGCTGGAAATAAAGGAATAGAGAGGCATAGAAAGGGCGAGGGATCATAGGAGCATGATAAAGTTGTGTTCAATGGAGTGCGCAAAACGGGTAACTAACAAAGCCATTCGGGTGCATGGAAAGCCAAGAATGATTTTTTTTTCAAAGCCACATCATACATAACAACTTGTGTGCGTTTTTCTATTATTTTTAATTATTTTTAATTAAGTTTTTTTTTTTCAATTTAAAAAGAAATTAAATTTTATTCCTAAATTTCTTTTTTAATTTTTTTTAACTAAAAAAAAAAATTATTTATTTTCTATTTTTTTTTTAAACTAAAAAAAATGATTTTTTTAGCTAATATTATTATTTTTTAATTAATTTATTTTCTATTTTTTTAAACTAAAATAAATCAATTTTATTTCTTTTTTTTTAACTAAAAAAAATAAAAATAAATTCTATTCCTAATTTGTTTATGTTGCTACAAATAAATAAAAAGGAATTAAATTTATTCCTAATTTTTTTTTTAATTAATTAATTAATTTATTTATTTTTTATGTTGTTTTTATTTATTTTTTAAGTCTTTAAAAAGAAATTAAATTTTATTCCTAATTTTCTTTCTGATTTTATTTTGTTTCAAAATCAAAATTTTATTAAAAAGAATTTAAGTTGTATTCTAACTCTAAAACAATCTAAAAAAAAAATTGATTTAGGATGAAGAATTTTTTTTTGTAAATGGAGACAAGTATATTACAACCTTGAAAACATTTATAAACATCTACATTCTGATCTTCCAAATCATCCAAAGATGCAGGAAGAGAGCATACTTATTCGAAACATAAAATATTATCCTACCTACTCTATGTTAATTGGAAATTACAAACCATTATGTGTAATTAAATTTCCAATGTAACCATTCACACAATAGTAGTAAAAATATGTCCATTTTCAATTTCGCAATTTTAAAATGAAAATATACAAGGATGATCGAATCTAGTTTTTGTGAGTATGATTTAATGAAATAAAAACGAAATTGTTCTAACCTCGTACTTGTTTGAAACCATCGAAACCACTTGTCGATAAGGCTTTCATAGGCGTGATTTCCACTCTGATTCATATCATGCTGCAACTTCTCTTCGTCCTCCTCAATATCCTGTTCAAATAATTGTTTATCGTTAGATATACAGGATTTTTTGAATGTTAATTCATTATTTTCTTCTGGAGGAGTAGTTAAACTTTTGGATGCTGTCAAGATCTCTTCTTCGCAAGAAGAGGAGATCTTGACACTTGCTAGGATCTGACTGAGTTGTTCCAAACTTATACTCATTGTTCTTCCATTTATACATATGGATTTTTATTGTATTTTTGTTTTTTTTAGTGAATGGGGGTTTTTGATTTGTGTTCTATTTCTATGTTTTTTTATATGAGAATAAACTTAAATGAAAATTCTTAAATGCAAGCAACCCTAAATGATCCTAAATAAAAAATTCTTCCTAAACAATCTTTCTAACTAGCTTACATCTAAGTTTGCATCCATGGCAATGGCGCCAAAATGTTGGGTGATTTAATTGTCTATTAAATCCCTGTCATTTAATTTATCAACCTGGGGGTTTCATAAACTTATAAGCAAACCAAAATATATGGGACATCAGATGAAACAGGTTTAGGAAGTTTGTTTAGAATGGAAATGCATATTACAAATCTAAACTATCAGATCTATTTTATGAAAGCATAAAAATGTTTGATCAATGGAATTATTTTACTTTAGAAGATAGAGAAGAGTCTCTTGTTCAAGAGTCCTGATTGTCCTTCTACAATCTTTCTATAATAACATTGCCAAACATCTAAGAAAGCAGGAAAGAAATGAAAGCAAGTAAATATTGTTTTAAGTTCAGTTCTTAGCTCATGGAGAAGAGTCTCCTAACTTAGGAGGACTTGATTGCCCTTCTCACATAAAAACTAGCTACTGAAAGGAAATCAATATTCACATAAATGTAATCTAGGAAAGCATATAAGAAAGTAAATCTTGTTTTAGTTTAGTCTAGCTCATGGAGAAGAGGCTCTTATCTAAGGAGATCACGGTTGTCCTTCTCACATAAAAAATAGCTACTAAAAGGAGATCAACCTTCACACAACAAAACATGGCCATAACATGAATTCATAATGAAATTATCTACAAGTATTTACAACAAAGAAATAAGATGAACATCATAATTAAAATTACTATATTCACAACATTACTCTACAACAAAGTGTACTTATCTCAGTGTGGGGATCCTTCCATTCCTCAATGAGCACACATGAACAACTACCACACCTTAAGAATCAAACAACACTCATAACTCATGATTTGGAGAAAATGATATTATTCATGTTGAATGAACAATCATAAATCTGATGTCAATGAATAATTGATAATTGTTCTACCTTCCTCTGAAGGATACTCCTCTTATTTATACATGAATTATGGATATCTACTCAATAAATGTAGATCCCTTAAATATCTACTAGACCCATACTTGTCTCAACTTATCCCTAAATACTAGATACAAATCCCATGACACATCAAAATCTCCATGATCTTTCTCCTTGGAATATGGTCCACCTCTCGAGTTGAAATTCGAATTTGATCTTGGGAGGCCACATAAGGTTGCCTTGGAAGCTTCCAAATGATCTACACATGTCATCAAACTCAAGCCACTTTTAGGTACAAGCAAATACATGCTACTTCTCTAAATTTTAATCATAAATTCACTCTAAATACATAAAATTAATAACTTTGGAAAATGAAGATATGCACCCATATGGTATTGGAAATATAGATTTATGTAATGATAATGTGATGAAATGAGGTGACAAAATGAGGATAAAGGTGAAAATGGAGTGAAAATGTATGTTCATTTTGTAGCCCAACAATGATGGTGAGCGAAAAGATGTTGAAGCTATTTCAGAAAGCTCAGGGAGTCTATTAGTGGTAAGGGATGACTGAGGGGAGTTCAGAAGGTACTGTTCAATTGACAAGTTAGCTCGTTGGACTTCAAGTTCTATTGTGAATTCTAGGTCTAGGACGGTGTCCACAAGTTCAATATCAGACTTGGTTCTAAACAGAGATAGGTCAAAGTACTCATCAAAAGGGATGTCTTCAATGAATAACCACTCAGCAGGGCATAAATTGGATATAAAAGTAGGTCTAGGGCTTACTGAACTTTCTTGTCTTCTGATTATTCTCGGAATAAGGTTGGGATTGTCAAATACAGGGAGAGGATTTGGATCAGGGTTGGCCCTAGTATAGTGAGTTCTCCTTGAAGCCAGATTTCAAGGTTTTTATGATTATTTTTGTTTTTATGAACTTTTTGAAATAACTTCTAATAACCCTTTAAGAGGCTTAAAAATAAAGATTTGAATTTCTCAAAGGTTTATTAAGACTGAGGGTTTTGATTCCCCAATATGGTCGCCACTATGTTATCACTCAGATTTTTTCCTTTGAAGTTATCAAAGAAGGAATAGTTCGAGGTAACCACAAACCTAATCTTTTAGACTTGGGTTCTAGCCAACCTAAGTCCAGAGAGGGCTCTCTCTTTATAATCTAACTTTGTTTCGAATAAGATTTTAGGCTAGTTCTTAGTGTTCATGATTGTTTGTTTTGATTGGGTGGTGGAATTAAGGAAACAGATGGGCAGAGAAAATATTCAGGCCATTGGGCTATGGAGTCAATCAAGAGATAACACAACAAAAGCAAATTTGTAGGTTTAAATGGGTGAAGTAGTCCTAACTAGGGCAAAGGGTAATGAAGAATCCTTAATTGGGATTAAGATGAAGAAAGGAAGGATGATTAGTAGTAAAGGGAAATGAAGAATCCTTTACTATGGATCAAAGGGGGGGTAAACTACAGAAGTAAGGGAGAAATTAAGAATTCCCAGACCAAGGCAGTTTAGCTGAAACTATAAAGAAAGCAAATAGTTAAAATAGAGAGCACTTAAGCTAATTCTGATGATATCGTTCCTTGTTTGCTTTATGGATTTAATAAGAAACACATATGAATATTCATAAACATGAAGAGAATATAATATTTGAACATGAGAAGATGATACTTATTTGTTCCAACTGTGCACGAGAATCCAGTGAAATGTCCTTAGCTTTATTTCATTTCTAGTAAAACTAATCCAGTCTTGAGTACAATAGCTCCTTGGCTCAAAAATAAAATGTCTACAGAAATGTAATTTAATCCACACCTAATTACTTCAATTTTTGAAGTATTTATACAAAAACTAATACAAAATATCTCATAACCATATGAGAATTATTCTAGGAAACAAAAAATATCTTCAACACGAAGATAGAGACAGATGGAGAACTGTATTCTAGCTGTCCCTTTTATTGTGACTGTGTTGGCTATTGTAACTCGGATTTGGCTCTTTTAGTTTGCTTTGTAGTTATGTGTTGGAATCAATTTTATCTTCTACCTACTGATACTCTTTACCTGTGCTGCTTTGATCCTATGTTACCTATTTTACCTGGCAGTTATGTTTTACCATATAGATTTACTACAGTAACTTATAGTAAATTTGTCAAATTTGTCCACCATTCACTGTCACGTAATTTCATCCTTATCATTTTCCTATAAATTTCATCAGCTTGTGTGTACTTGGCAAAATTCGGTTTGCTTGTGAACAAGTGCTTGACTTCATGTTCTATGTAGAATAGATTCTCAAGGCCGTCATAAAACACTTTTCCAATGGGCAAAGATTTCACCCCTGAAGTACTAGCTTGGCTTTGGGCTAGCTTGTTTAACTTTTCAATGTAATCTACCTGGGTCAACAGCTTGTCGTTTATTACCATAGGACTCAGAAGTCCTTTTTATTTTAAGATGCCATACTTCAACATGAAACTGTCAATGTCTATTTAGATGCTCTAACACTTTTCTACAGATTGAGCATTAGGTTCCTTTTGGTGAGAACCTTTTTCATCTCTATGATTGTTGTTATTTTGTCCTCTATTTCCATTTCATCAAGTTGATATTCTTTTTGCTGTTCAGAAAGGTGATCAACTGATTGGCTTCTTCAAGTTTATTTCCCAATTCTTCCACTGTCTTGTGGATTGCCTCTGTAGCCATTTTGACTAATTTTGTTTGCTCAAAAATAATCTGAATAGAAGGCCAAACATCGTTGATGGAATCAATGATGTTGGCCCAAATAATTTCTTTCATATATCCTAATGGCTCTTGTAGTGTTAAGTCCTTTCCAGGGGCTTTTATCCTTTCTGCCATCCTTAGGTTCCTCTGAGTTTATTATTTTTGTTGTATTTGTGCAAGTTTGCAATTGGTTTCTAAACTTGTCGCTTGTTCTATGAGTTTATTGAGCTCAGTGGCCTAGATACTCATTTCCTCCATGGCCTTGATCAATTTTGCAGTTTTCTCAGTTTGTGTCTCTGTGCTGGTTGATGTACTTGTACCTGTTGAAGTACTTGTAACTGGCAACGCAGTAACTGATGGGAGTGTAGGTGCCAAGGAAGATGCCAAGGTGGAGGGTACTGCTGTGGAAACTGTAGGTATTATAGTCTGAGGAGTGGTAGCCAGCTCACTTTGCTTGGACTGTATCAAATTATCCAATTCCTTTTTAGTTTCTTTCAATTGGTCATTCAACTTAAGGACTAGATCCACAAGCTCTTCCTCCTTTTGTGTTTCCAACACTTCAACTGTTTGAGGATAGTGAAGCGGAGGAATATTGTGCTGCTTCTTTAGTGCAGCTATGTCATCATTTTTCTTCTTTGTCAACTTCTCTGCTAATTTCACATCCTTGGGATCATGTCCAAATTCTATGACCAAGTCCTCTAAGGACTTTATTCTGGTGTCTTTGGCTTGAGAGGAGGCATTCTCCAATTGGAATTGTGCTGATATACTATTCAGTGAATTCTGGTGTTGGTAGGTTGTAATTGCTTTGTTGGTCAAAGTGGAATAGACCATTTCACCAGTTTGTTTATGCAACTCGATTTGGTCAATAGGATGGATATCCTTGGCCTATACTTCAAAATCTATTTTCAGGTAGCCTGCCATTGATTTAGGTTACTGTATGGTTGGCTTGAGAAAACTCATCTGCATCTTACCTTCTTTTATATCAAAGGCTGACATTAGCCTTGTTTGGTTTGTTGGAGCCATCTTCAGATAATTTTCATATCTTTGCACCTTTAACCTTTCATTCCTTGCCTTGATTTCCTTATACTTTTCATTGATATCTAGGCTCTGTCCAGTAGGAGCCGTGAAGGAGGATACTTGCACACTCTATTGCCTTTCCAACATTTCAGCATGTGAGGTGGAAGGTTCTTGTGTCCCTCCTGAAGGAGTGGTGTGCCTACTTTCTGTCGTCTATGCTCCTGAAGTTCCTGTTGTCTCCTCAGTGTATTCTTGCTCTGCATATGGATTCAACCTCTACCTTTTAGCATAGGTTTGGGCAACAGGCCTACTGGAAGGAGTGGCCTCCTCTCTATCTCTCTTAAGGTTCCTCTCCTCATTTAGAGGAGTCTACAAAATAGGAGGATTGCTCATGATTTGTTCAGGTTGAGCAAGTTCCTCTGAAATTTCAGGCTGTTCAGATTCTTCTGGCTGTTCTGAAATTTTTGGTTTCTTTGATGGCCCTTCTTGATCTGAAGACTCTGGTTGCCCTGATGGTCCTACCTCTACCGTCTGATTATTGTGTCCCTGGGATTGCCTCTGAGATTGAGACTCTCCTGGAACCTGTACAAAGGAATCCTCATCAATTCTTCTGTCAAATCTATCAAAACATTATCAACAACAACCTCTGTGCTATCTTGATCTATTAAAGTGCTTTCCACCCATTCAGATTGATTAGCATATTGTTCTATTTTAGGGATCCTGTGGTGGATGTAGGGAGATAGTTTATTCTTTTGTCTCCTATTACAAATGAAGTCTAAGGGATCATAATTCCATACAAAACTCTGTTTCAGTTTCAACCTTTGGAGGATTTCATCTGCCTCCTTTCCTGCTTCCCTACTGTTACAAATAAATGGGCCTAGCTGATCCTTTATCCTAAGTTGGGCTTTCTTCTTGGCTTTTACAAAGTGTACCTCATCTGAATTGATCATTTTCCTATAGTACTCCAGAGCAAACAATCTCATGGGGAGGTATCTAGGCAATTTGTAAGGTGGAAATTCACATCCATAGATTTGGATCTCAGTGTGGTTTTGGTATAAGTACCAATCCCCCACTTTGTACTGCTTTGACAACTGTAGGACCCTCCTGATGTCTACACTGATTCTGGGTGGATTTCTTCCTAGTAGCATATTTGTAACAGGGTACACAAAGAGGTCTATGAAATCTGTATAAGAGTATTAGGAATCAAATTGATGTATCAATTAAGTCCAGAAGATCACTAATCTGGTGTTTCCTCTAGAATCGAGCTTTTGGATGGAAATTGGAAATCTATCAACTTGATAATATAGGAATAAATGATATAGGACTAAGGAATACTTAAACACTCTTTCATTTTCTAATCTCATGAATCGATCATGCATTTTGTCAGCAATAAACTTGGCATAGTCAAACATGGTGGCTAGTGGTTAGCCAGGATAGTAGATTGACATGAAGGATATTATGATCTCATCAACAAATTCACTAGTGGTGTAGCCTAGCACACCGGATATCATATATATGATGTCTATGCCAAGGTTGGAGAATATAGTCCATAAATAAGGGGGAGAGTCCTTTGGGGTACACTATTCTTCCCTGATGAAGGTTTGGTACAATCTAGCAAGTCTGATTGAAGAAAGGGTAGGGTATTTGTTCAGCATATCTCCAATGGAAAGAGGAGTCATGCTTTGGCTTGATTGTAACTGTAACATTTCATTAATAGATTCTGCAGTAATGGTAAATAGAACAGATTGGTCAGGGGTTCTTACTTCCCTTTGGATAGGATCATAGATGAAGTGGCAGTAATGTACAATCTCTGGGAATATATGCACTCTAGGGAATTGGTACTTGGGTAAACCTGATTCCCAATGTCCAATGTAGTCTTCATGGTTTAGGTACTAGTCTCTGTACTTGCAAAAAAGTTTCAAAGGGGATTTTAAGACAGAGGTATCTTTAATCTGGAAATATTTGTCTGCAAGTGGAAGGTGGTCTAAATCCTGTGAGGAGTCATAATGGGCATGATATTTAATGCAATTAGGGTGTCCATCCATGGTTCTTGTGGATTCAAGGATGGGGACAAATGGTTTCAGGGAAATTGGGAAAAATTGGTCTATTACAGAGTATTTCAAGACTACCAGGCAGCTTAATTTACTAAATTACTTAGTATTTAAAGCAATTTAGTTCAGGTTCGGCAAGAAACAGGGTTTCTCAGTGGAAATGGGGTAAATACCTGGTTTCGGCTATTTGAATGGAGTAATGGTGTTGTGCACTTTTTGCAAGAAGTGCATGGGTCTGCAAGGTAGTCTGGAGTTCAGTGGCTTCGGAAAGTTGATGGTTGGCAGTAGGTTGATGATTGAACGCACTTGGTGCTTTTCATGGAAGTCAAAATGTTCTTTTCATGATAAAAAAGCGAAAAACAATGAGATTCTTGGTTTTATGTGTAAAGTTGATATTGGCGGGTACATTGGGAAAATGATAGTTGGTGCCAATTGAGAGATCTGAGATTTTAGCGTGTAGCAGAGGCAGTAAGCGAAATCCATCGCACCACTTTTTGGGATAAGTGGTTCTTGGGGGAGGCCGCCCGATGCCATTCATCGGGCACCATGTAGTGGAGGGGTGAACAGTGAAACCGCTCACATTGGGCGGGTAAAGGTTGACCTTCGGAGGCTGCCCAATATGAGCATCATCTGTTGGATCTGAAGGGGTCAGATTGTACGGTGATTGGAGCAATGATTTGATCGGGAGTTAATGGAGGGGCCTGACGGGATATTAACTGCAGATTAGGGAGGGCTTAATGATGTCAGGGGTGAATTGATTGGTGGAACAGGCTATTAGTTAATCACTGGTTGATTAATTAACCCTTTTTATTGGGCGGAGGGTTATGGTTCTTAATTAGTTGCTGATCGGCTAATTAATCCATTTAATTAATTTACTAATAAGGTTTATATTTCAAACCTCGGGGCGGGATATTATCATATGGGTTTTAATAAATTGTACGGGGAAGGGTCTTATTTTTTGGAGTTAAATAAATATAATGAAAATTAAAGTTAATATGAAATGAAAGTGGAAAAGTGGGTTTTTGCGATAAGTATAATGTGTTTAACATTTATTTACATATTTTCACCTACACAGTATACCTTAGGCTAAATTCTTTTTATGGTTTTTTTGTGAAAAGAGAGGTTTGGTATGGGGGCAATTACTTTCCCTAGGAAAATTGTGATTTCACCTTAGGAAAAGGGATTTTTTAGGTGAAATGAATGAATTATGGAGGGGGGTGAATGTTGGTAAGGGGGTTGCAATACTCGGATCCTATAAGTTATTGGGTCGAGGGTCCGGTCCCTCCAGAAGTCAAAGAAATGCTCTTAGCCCCTTTAACTTAAGGTTTTAGGTACTTTTGCCTTTACTCATGGGAAATTAGTGAATTTAAAGGTAAAATGAATGGGAAAATTAATCACTTGACTTTGTAAATGTTCCATTATCATCCAAATTCTTTTAGCAACTTTGATGATGAAAGTAAATGACATGATTTTATCCAATCAATCAACATAATTCTACAACCATACAACTACTTACCCACCTACTCATCCTACCATTTTTTCTACTCTTTATTTGGGTGCACTTAAGCTGGCAAACCCTTATCAAAACATTTTCCTTTTCTTTTACAATATAAATCTATCTAAGTCCATCATTATTACATCCAAGGGCTCAGATTAAACTATTGAGGTCCTTTTATTTCCTCTACCTATCTACTTATCTGCCAAGATTAAATAGTTTGGTTAGATTTTATTCTCTATCCATAAATATGAAATCCAACACATGGAATAACCAAGATTAAACTGTTTGGTTACCATGGATTGTGGCCTAAATAACAAGTTGCACACAATCATTATTGTACAAAAGTAAATAGTAGTGGCATTTGGACTTGCACACTTTCATTGGTCATTTTCTTTCTTGGGGTTCATTTTTTCATCTTTTTTGAACTTTTTAATCTTTTTGTCCCTTGATTTTTCTTTTGGGACATACCCTCTTTACATTATTAATTTTTTTTTTTTTTTTTTTTGTATATGGAAAACATTTGCAAAAAGAAAAGGTATGTACATAAGTTTTAACCTCATCCATTCACAAATTATGACACCTATTGGTATAGTAACATAACACAATCCACTCATACAGTTCAGAAGGAAAGGATGTGAAGAAAATCTCATGGATTTCCATATACACGTAGCGATCTAGCCACCTTTTCTCAGATACCTGCAAAGTTCTATTTTCTTGTGTCACAAACTCGTGAATCTTCTTGTCCAACCACTCTTCAATTTCCTTCTTTGTTGGGTTCCAATGGCATGACATCAGACATCCCTTAGGCAGATCCCAGTCCCGGCAACAGAACCATTGTTTGGCTACATGGGGCCTGACCCAAGTTCAGTAGTGAGTTTAGCCAAGCAAATCCCGGTACTACTAGCCCTTTTGGCAATAGTCCACAGAGCGCGGACTGAGGTCTCATCTGAAGTAGTATGGGAGGGTGCTGGAACCAGGTTTCCACACCCTAGGGATGTCTTGATGAGGGTTCTAGAGGTCTGCGATCTTAATCTGCGCACCGCGCTGTTCGGCACATCTTTCTATTCTTCGCAACCCGTGCTCACCTTTGAGAATACAGTATTATTCTGATCTGATCCTTACTATGTTGTTATTAGTGCTTAACTTAGTCTATGCTGGCCTAATATTCTTATTACTTATTCAACTTTCTGATCAATGCGCATATTCGAAAATAATATAAGTGCATAAAGATAACCAGAACATAGAAATACAGATCTACAAGCAGACACTCAATATTCTGAATCAAACTTATCTTTATTAATACTCAAGTTCAATTACAGACCCGACTCCGCCCTACGTACTCAGCTGCAAGGGTCCGCGCACTCAGCTGCGGACTGTACTAGGTCTCTGCGCACTTAGCTGCGGAGCCTCTACCTACCACTACGACCCAATACACTTCAGGTTCACTTCTATCTTCTAACCATGCCTTCACATCTATCTATTACTTTGTCAAAACTCTCCAAAACTAAGACTTTACACTTAAAGCCTTGCTCTATTTATACAATCTCATGGTCCGTGGACCATGGTAGGCTGACACACTTTACATTAAATTACATTATTTTAGGGTGGACAACCCTAGACTCTCGCACTCCGTGCCCACATTTCACGGGGTCTTTACATTACATTGATCAAAACTCGGGCTTTAAGCTCCAAAAACATGCTATGGGGGGATCTGTTGCCCAACATCCATCTTAGGGATTGACCATATTTGTTGGTTTGCATCCTTCTAAGTGGTCTGGGGTCTCTAAGGGGTGTTAGTAAATTTGTCGGTTCGTCGGCCCCATTTTCATAACTAAAACTTGGAGGCCAGGTCATGTCATAATTGCACTCTGCTTCACAATTACTTGGAGGGACTATTAAAGTGGGTAAATGTGGGCATGGCATGTTACATATGGTATCAGAACTTCCAGGTTCAGACACTTAGACTGGATGGGTGAGATGTGATTATTATGAATGCATATTAGTCATATGCATGCATTGTAGCAGTTATGGTTGTCATGCATATAGTCGGTGTTACAATTTCAGTTATCATGTATGATGTTGATAGGTTGATATGATGGTGTCATTATGTGTATATACATGTATATCATGCTAATATGGGCTGATTTTTGCAAACGTGATAACCTCTCTTGAACTTCACTAAGATATTTTTGACTATGTTTATATTTGGTTTATCTGACATGGTATGTTTGCAGGAAGAAGAAGATCAGATATGATGAGAACAATTGTGGATTACAGTTCATGTGACTCCCTTTATAAATCAATTGAGTAGCAAGGATAAGAGTACTCTCCTAACATAATAGATACCTTGAGAAGTTTGAAGGAAGAAATCAAGAGTTGCAAGACAAATAATGACAGGATAATTCAGTCACATTAAAGACTTTCCAAAGCTCAAGAAAAGCAAGTTGAAGTTAATGTAATGACCCTTTAGAGCTTATGAAATTTGCGGAGAAAAGGACAACCACAAATTATTCATGGATAAGATGAAAGGACTAATGGGGCATATCGTTGTAGGTCTCAATCAGGGTCATAGGTTGGACAAGGACGAAACAATCAAAGGTGATAGATGTTTGGCTACACCTAACAAAATAGGTAGTGGTTATGGGTTTTATTCTATTTCTAGTTCAGATTGATATCATGGTCATCATCACTATCATCCTTACAAGAGGTGTGAGAGGGGGTAATTTCCCTATGATTTCAAGAAATCCAAGCCTCCTACATTTTATGGAGAGATGAAGAAACTAAAAGATGTAGAAGCACGACTGCTTGGGATGAAGAAGTTCTTCATGTTGCATGATTATACCGAGAATATGAAAGCTAGAATAGCTATTTTTGGTCTGAAAGGGAAAACATATATTTGGTGGGAGTATGTAAAGTGTGTAAGAGCGATAAGGAAAAAGGAGTTGAGTTCACATGAGTTTAAGAGACTTTTCAAAGATAAGTATTTGTCTGAAAGATATTATGACAGAAAGGCTAAGGAGTTATATGATTTGAAGAGAGGTTCAATGACATATGAAGAGTACACAACTATTTTTAGGGAGTTGTTCAAGTATTTGACTTACCTCAAGGATGAGAAGATGAAGGTTCAAAGATTCATCAATGGACTACCATTAGCATTCAACGATCAAAATGAGTATGATAAGCCTCAGTCATTGGGAAATTGAAGCATTGTTATGAGTATTCAAAGTGTGAGACTAATCCTAAGTGTGATTCGGAAGGGAATGAGAAGGTTAAGGGAAAATGGGCTTTGAAGTAGGAAAGAATTCAAGATGAAGGTGGTAAGGAAAATGTGGCTCCTTAAAATAAATATAATACAGCTAAGAAGGGATGTGGACCTCAGCCTGAACAACAACACAATAAGGGTAGTGGCAAAGAACCATTGTAGTGTTGGATTTGTGGAAAATATCATCATAATAAGGATTGTCCATTGTACCAGGATGGAAGACCTCAAATCTATAGTTCTTAAGAGGCACAAATAGTTGGGGATGTTGGGCAGAGCATTTTTCATATTTGAGTAGAATTTGACAACAAGCAGGTAGACCATCAGGCACCCATTATTGAGATGGAAGGTAAGCTTTGTGATCGAGTTGTTTCCATTTTGATTGATCCTAAATGTAATTATAGTTATTTTAATCCTGAATTGGTGGATAAGTATGGCTTGAGTAAAGAAGTGCATGCAGAGTATTGGTTGGTGCAGTTGGCTGCTACAGGGACTAAGAAAAGAGTTCATAATTAAATGATAGCTTGTGCATTTCAGCTGAATGGTATGCCTACATCAATACATATAAATGTGCTTCCTTTGGTTTCATACAATATGATTTTGGGCATGGATTAGTTGTACCTTCACATGACTAAGGTAGATTTTTATGAGAAGGCTATTGAGTGCCTTGATGATGATGGGGAAAGAAGAGTGTTGTAGGGAAAGAATAATCCTACATCAATGATAATGGTTACAGCTATGCAGGAAAAGTGAAATTGCAGGAAAGGGTGTGTATTATTTGTAGTGAATGTTTTCAGTGACAAAGGGAAGGATGTTGAGGACGTTGAAGTCTTTAAGAGGTACCTTATTTTGCAGTGGTTTCAGGATGTATTTCCAGGAGAGATTTTAGATTTACCCCCTCATAAGGAAGTGGAAATTTCTTATGGGTTGGTACCAGGAGCAACACCAACATCAAAGGAACCTTACAAGATGAGCACTCCAGAGTTAATGGAATTGAAGTTGCAACTTAAGGAAATGTTTAAGAAAGGATACATAAGTCCAAGTGTGTCTCTTTAGGGTGTATCAATGTTGTTTGTGAAGAATAAGGATGGTACTCTAAGGTTGTGTATTGATTACAAAAAGTTTAACAAGGTGATGATTAAGAACAAGTATCCTTTGTCGTGGATTGATGACTTGTTTGATCATTTGAAGGGAGTAGTAGTTTTTTCAAATATTGACTTGATATCAAGATATCATCAGGTACACATCAAAGAAGAGGACATCTGCAAGACAACATTCTATACTAGGTATGGAAATTATGAATTTGTAGTGGTTTTGTTTAGTCTTACTAATGCTCCAGTTCCTTTCATGTGTTTTATGAATAGTGTGTTGGGTCGTTATCTGGACAAGTTTGTGATAGTGTTCATTTATGACATATTAATATATTTTAAGAATGAGAAAGCGTATGTAGAGCACTTGGTAGTAGTGTTAATATTGTTGAGAGAGCATAAGTTGTATGCTAAGCTTATCAAGTGCAATTTCTTTCCGTCAAAAGTTCACTACTTGGGGCATGTATTTTCCAAGGAGGTATAGTAGTGGACCTGGAAAAGATTAAAGCTATTATGGAATGACATACTACTAGGAATGTGGATGAGGTGAGATCATTCATGGGACTGGCAGGTTATTGCAATAGGTTCACTAGGAACTTCTCATGAATTTTCTATCGTATTACATCTTTCTACAGGAAAGAAAAGAAGATTGAATGGATTGAGGAGTGTGAAGTTAGTTTTGAGTAGTTAAAGCATTTTCTTATAAATGCTCTAATCTTGAAGATTATAGATCTAGATAAAGATTTTGTGATATGTACAAATGCTTGTAAGAGAGCGATGGGTGGAGTCCTAATGTAGGAAGTACAAGTGGTATGTTATGAGTCAAGGAAGTTGAATGAGCACGAGCAGAACTATGTGACTCATGACCTTGAGTTGGAAACTATCATTCATGCCTTGAAGATGTGGAGACATTATCTTCTTGATAGGAGGTTCATTTTGATGAGTGATCATAATGGACTGAGGTGCTTGTTTCACCAACCTGATTTAAATGCCAGGTAAGCTAGATGGTTGGCTACCCTCATGTTGTAAGGAAAATCCAACACACCCATTTTTGACTTATTTGTTTCAAATAATGGGGACCTTTTCCATAAATTTTTGGCTAAATCACCTTTTAATATTTTATTTTGGTCAACTATACTATAATTTTGTCATTTTCTCATTTTCTTCAGATTTCTATTTTGATTGCTTCATTGAGTTCGAAATTTCAACAACTTTCCATCGGTACTTGTTTCATCTCATTTGGTTACACGGTTTGAAAATGGTGCTCATTCGAAGTTTGATAATTTTTACCATCTAAGTTAAAAAATGTAAAAAATATATATTATTTTAATTTTTATAAGTAAATTAGTAATTCATTATAAATATTAACTTTAAGTTATTTTTTATTAATTATTTCATTTTTTACTAACAGCGCTACAAAATCACCGAGCCAAATTGTAGAACAATTAAAATTATGCGTTTTCGGGATCTGGGTAATTGATTCCAATTCCTATTTTTAAAAGAAATTACAAGTCCCGAAATCTCAAAATTCCAAAGTGGATGTAGTCCCTTTTGTAGGATTTTTAATTACCAAAGTGGTTGTAGTTTATAATGGAAGAGCTCCACTTCAAGTAGGCCTCACTTCACCTTACCTCCTCCCTTCCTTTACAAAAGTCCCGATGAAAAAATCCCAATATCCGATAAAAGCCCTGATAAAAGTTTCTTGATATTTTTAAAAAATCTCGATATTTCAAAAAAGTCCCAGCATTTAAAATTTTCCGATATAAAATTCTTCCGATATTCTGATATCAGATGTCAGATATTGAATTTTTGGATTGACACGTTTTAAAAAAAAACCTAAAATATTTCTAATATCCAATAAACAATTTATACGGTGACTATTTTAAATTTAACATAAGTTCTCCTTACTACATACGTCATCCTCCACTCTCACTCCTTCATTAAAGTCCCTCCTCCTCTTATTTCGATTTGATCCATGGCCACGTATGTTTTAATGGGTTGCATTTTGTTATATGGGATTTGTAATTATAATTTATATTAATATTATACGATATTATATTTTAATTTTAATATAATGTAATTATAATTATAATTAATTTTTAAATAAAATTTATTTTAATATAATTAATCTATGATTAATTAATTTGATTTTTTAATTTCAATTAAATTAGTACTAATTAATAAATAATTGTGATTTAGTTTATGATTAGATTTTAATTAAAAAAAATTAATTTTAGCCCAGGGAGCAAATTTTTCAGAATTCTAGCAATTTTGACACTTCAACTTTGGGAGTTCATAAGTTGAGTCAATTTTGACACTTCAACTTTGGGAGTTTATGAGTTGAGTTTTACTTGGCCAATTGAGGCCCAACATGGCTCATTGGATAAATAAAATCATGGAGAATATTTCTGAAGTGTTTGGATAAACAAATTCAGTCATTTAATGAGTATAACATTTAGTATAATATCAAGCTCCGAATTCGTAAACAAAATTAATTTTTTAAGTTTATTTTTTTTGCATTTTCATTTGCTCATAGCCTCTGCTGAGTGCAGATCCATTCGACTATGTTCTCTTTGACCAACTATATCTTTACAGAGATCAATAGAAAGCTCATATTTTCTTTTATCTATTTATTTAATTGAGTTTTAATTGAAGATATCTTTGTTTTACAGATTTGGTATTTTTTATTATTATTTTAATTTACATTTTAATTGGTTTTGGCAAGAGAACAGTTGAGGAGATGGGGAAGAGAAGATTTAAATCAATAGAATTTATCCAGAAATAGAAGAAAAGTAATTTAGACTAATGAAAATTATTGGAGAAGATTTGTTCTTCAACAACTATCTTATTTTGAATACATTTTGTAATTATAAATAGTAGTTTGGAGAATGGAATAAGAGCTTCTCTTCTATGCACTTCTGGAATTCCTAAAAGAACAATTGTAATGGGGATTTAGAGTTGTAGGTGAGAGGAGAGTAAAATCTCATATCTAGGGGATAAATTTTGGATTTTTCTTTTGCATTTTGGACTGTGTTCGAGGAGCACATCATGCACTATTGCAGCACTTGTTTTAACATCAAAGTTTATGAGTTGTAGAGGACTGTAAGAGATCAAAGCTAGAGAAACATGTTCAATAAATTGATATTTAGAATACTATTGTTTTAATAACATTTTAGCAGAAACGTGCCATTTTTATTCATATTTGTGCACTATTGTGGATGTGAGTAATTTTCCTCAATAATTTGTTGTTATTTATCTCTGCTCTTGTGTGTTGAACTCTAATTTCTGAGTAACTATTTACTCAAAAATCAGTATTTTAATTCTAATTTAACAAACAATAATATTTTGTGAACTATTTCCTTATATTATTAGTTAATCATTCAAATTACTAATTTAATAATCATCATCATTTTGTGAACTACTTCATGAATATTGTTAATTAATTATTCTTGTAAATAAATCTCTAAAGAGAATGTGTTTTGGTATTCATAATATCAGTTAATTGGACTAATTTGTTAGCTTGATATTCATTATAAGCTATACATATTTAAATCTCAATCATTTAAATACTTTTCTCTCGGTTGGGTTAGATCTACATCTTCCTAATTGAGATAGGGTTAGGATCTTTTTCCTTTTTCTTTCATTCCAGGATTAATTCACATTTAGATTTAATTCTACATTTTTATAAGTCCCCTTATACTTGAGGAAAACTTTAGTTTTGGCTTGGTTGAGCCCTAGATCAACTTAAGGATCACTTTCTTGCCTGATCAGCAATAAGAGTCAATTTGATGTCTCTTCTCTATTGGTAGCTAAAAGTCACACTTTAGGCTAGTGGAGATAGAGAGAAAGCAACTAGATCTAGTTTAACTAGTTGGAACCACCATTCCAAATGGAAAAGGAGTTGCCTTAAGTTCCTAACTGGGTGGTCTCCCTTATAATGTTAAGGCATAGAACTTCGAGCCTTCGACATTTTTGGTGCTAGAAGGAGGGTCATAGTAAAATTGTGTCTCTGATGATTTTGTGCTCTAAAATTTTATTTTATTACTATGGCTCCATGTAAAAGACCTCCTTGGAATTGCTTTATCGGAGCTCATCAAAATTCCACTCCAGTAAAGGAATTCTAGACCCTGTCTCATGTAAAATACAATGGTAAGATATCTGCTTTAAATCATCTCCTTCAATTTATCTTAAGTTGCAATCATTTCTATATTGATGAAGGTATTATTTGCAAGATCTTTAATCTTACATTGACAAGAAAAGACAAAGACTAGCGCTTATCACTTCTAGTTTCCTTTGTACATAGTTGGGATGAATTTTCAAATATTTTCCTTCACGCTTTTTAGGAATATGATTACGAAAAGGTGTGTGATCATTTAGAAGAATTACGTAGGATGGAAGGTGAGACTTTGGATATGTTTTATGTTAGATTTAAATTACTTTTAATGCAATATCGGTCCAAATATTTGTCTTCTCAATTCCAATTAGTTGGATGGTTCAAACATTTAGTGTCTTTATCCTGTGATAACTATCATGAACAAGAAAGTATATCCTTTGTTGATAAAGGTACAATTTCTCAAAATGACAATTTTGATTCTTTGCAAATTGTAATTGATGATGGTTAATGTCCACTGAGACCAATTTTTGCTCTATCGAACCTAAATAAACGAATTATTTAGTTTGATTTAAGATTTTATTCCTATGCTCAAAAAGCTTGGAGAGAAGCCTCCCGAGCTCACTGTAATTTTGACCACGTAAAAGGCTAGAAAGGTTAGTATTGCAACAAAGATTTTGAAACTAATATCTAATGTGGCTGTACGGGGGACACTCTAAGAGGAAGTGATTTTCATCATCGATGTTCGTATTCTCATAGAGATGGTAGAACCTTTCCATCCATGGTGTTTTAGGAATTGCCCAATGACCCATTTCACTATGGAGCTCATGAGGGTTCGTTCTAATATTGGCTATATTAATTTTCTTCTTTGAGCTAAATAAAACAGAGAGATACTTTTGATGTTCTAGGGTGGGGTTGATGACCTCCTTATAATCTCTTAATTTTCTTTTAGCTGCTAAATCTTTCTCACACCACATTTTTTCTTTGAACATAGAAGTAACAATATTTTTAATGTTATTTATGTTTTGCAATGCAACATTCTCGTTGATCTCCCAATGGTTTAACCAGGCCTTGATGTCTTTATACCAACCTTGTTTGAGCCTTAGGTGTTTTTGGCCGGAATTTAAAGCTAGCTTAGGAAATCTATGGTCTCCTATGTTATTGATTTTGTGCTTGTACAATAGAAGACTAGTCATAGCTAGGCTCTCGGTAGGGGAAATATCCACTTCTATAAGGAGAATAGGATACGGTGTGTTGCTTTTAATTTTGAGGTTAAACGTTATAAAACACTTCTGGATTTGCTCAATCTTTCTCCAGGATTCTCTAGAAATGCTACAACCCCAAACCTCACATCCATATAAGATAACTGGAGTGACTAAAGTTTCAAAGAGGAACTTCTTTCTATCCCACATTACGAGGTTTGTCATTTTACAATTATTTTCAAGACCAAAATAAGCTTTCCATCCCTCATTAATCATTTTCTCAATGCTATAGTTACAATTGATAATGCCATAAATTCTCCAAATTTACATAATGTTGATCAAGTAGAAATTCAACAAGATGAACAATATATTAGTAGCAATTAGTAACAATTAAATCAACAACAATTTAATTGACCAGATAATTTCGGCAATGCACATTCTATTACTGAAAATAATTCACAATATGCTGATAATAAATTGCAAATGATTGGGCACTTTAGCAACAATTCATACATCGATCAAATGCACAAAGAATTTGAATTGTCTATTTTGGAAAATCATAAATCATCTATGCATATAGAAATCTTCATGTATATATCTTCAACTTCCTATTTTTCTCTCTACCCTAATATCTTTAATAATATTAATTTAATTCATAATCAATCAACAATCCCTTTGAATTAAAATTTAATTTTAAAGAGAGGAACTGATATTAATAATGAATTATTAAAAAATGGTAGAGAAATTTTAATTGATAATTCAATTCATAAACTTGAAGATTCTCTTAATTTGATAGTCAATCACTTAGTTGGTTCTAATTTATTTAATTCATAACACTTATCAAGTTACTTATGTTGATGACTTGGAAAATGAAAATACTCAACCACTTTTCTTTTTGGAAATGGTTTTGTTTGATTCCTTAGGTGAATCTATTTTTGAAGATAAAGAGAATTTTAATCGAGGATTTATTCCGGTCCATTCTAATTTTCAAAACATTCAATCATCATATTAATTTTTGTATTCAAGAACTTATCCAAATTTTTAATTCCTACGACGATGAAATGTCCTTTTTGGATCATAAGCTTGAAATATTCTCATTCCCGCAAAAGAAATCAAACAATGAGTTTAATTTTATAATTTCTATTGATGCTTGTGGGAAAGAAATCTTCACAAATGAATCCCAACAATGTTGTACCATTATTTGTAACATTAATGTAAACTTGAATTTGTTTCGTTTTTAGTGCCCTTAGTTTGAATTTGTTTTTATTTTGAATCTCATTTTTCAATTTATGGGCACATTGTATTGGTATTTTGAACATTCAAACTCTAGACACTCATCATGTGCATTAATAAACATATATGAAAATCAATTCTAGAGTTTCAGGCAAGGACATCAACTACTTTTTATTTTGAAATTTTATTTGTTCATGCTTGACCAATTTATTTCTTCTTTTCAAATAAGTTCATTACAAATTCTTGCACTTGAGAGTGCATCATTTCATTCTGACCAGCAATGGAATACTTCTAGAAACCTTTTAAATATTCATCCATTCTTTATCAATCCATTTGAAAAGCATCTGGAAGTTCCACTGCTCAAGAATATTTCTGACTTTGCCAGTGTTCAACAAGTTTCAATAATTAAAAATGTATCATTCAAGCTTGGCATGATGTTTCCTATTCCTTTGATCTTCTTCCAATCATTCATTAAAATACACACTATTTTTTTATGATCCTGTAAACATTTGGTTGGAAGAATTTCAAGGTAAGAATTTTGTAAATAATTTTTTTTTGCTAAATTTGTTAATTATACATAGTAGACTAAATTTTTCTTTCTATAATTTAGTTGTAGTTTTACTCCTGTTGATTGACCTATACATACATGCAGGAGTTAGAATGATAGAGTGGTTACATTTGAAGCATGACTATACCTAGTCATGTTTCCTTTCATTTAGTTAGAATTAGGGATAGATTAATTTAGATTTATATTCCTTTTCTGTTTTCATTTATTGCATTATTGCAGATTTTTAATAAGAAATTAATGAATCTGATTTTTCTTGCCATCCCCTTTCATTTTTTGGAAAAGTGGCTTAGTGCATATCAGAAGTTCTTATGTAGTTGGATCATACACACTCATGAAGTACTTGATTGTCTTGCTTTTGCAAAACTTCATTACATTCTTAAAAAAAGAAATTAATCATATATGAAGAAGTTCCAAGGAAGTCCTCCAATGTAAATTTGAAATGGTTGCAATTTTAAAGTTCATTACTTGGCATTTTTTTTTACTAAATAAGTAGATGATGTTGAACATATGTGAATTTTGAGAAAACCCTGGGAGAACTTGAAGATTAATGAGGTAAAATTACAGTCAATATTCTTTCAGGTATGCATTAACAGGTTCAACTTCATCTATTGCTAGTTTTTATTTTTCATAGTTTACTTCTTATTTCTATTATGTTTCTTTTGCAAGTCTTCATTGGCTTGATTTTTGAGACTTGAGATAAGCAAGCAGTCAATCATTTATAATCTGTAACATCTCTAGGGAAGTATTTGTTGTTTCATCAAAATTTGAGTATTCTTTAACTTTTCTTCTATTCATTAAAACCCCAATATGCCTTTTGCATCGAAATTGATACATTATCAGAAGATTCATATCAGATCATTATACTATCATAACTTTACTCATAAGAAACTTACGATAAAATAATTCTCCAATCTAATATTTCTGATAATATAATTATTAAAGGGGTTTTTGGTTAAAAGGCGAAGTTGGGTTGGGCGCTTTCTTTTGAATTAAATCTTTAAGAGTTGTCAACCCCATAACTACCACATGGTATATCGACCCTCGCAAATATCGTAAATTATAAAGTGTGATATGCTCAAAAATCTTGATATCCGATCATCCGATATTATGATACCTTGATACCTCCATATTTATCATATCCGAACTTTTATAAGAGGCACCTATTCACTACACTCCTGGTATTTCCGTCTTTAACCTATAGCGAGTCTTTCATATTGGATGCTTTCTCTTTAAATTCCCGATATACTATCGCCAATATGGAAGTTTTGATATCACTTCTTGCCTCCACTATGAGCTGAAGAAGGTATGCACAACTCTCATAACGAGGATTTTTTTTATCAAAGATAAAATATTGAAGAATCCATTAAAATAAAAGGCAACCTATCATTTCAATTAGAAGGAAAAAATACCTGTGAAAAACTAGAGGATGAGAATAAAATCTTGTAATAAGAGCTGATCAAGAAACATGAGGAGATGATTTCAGAAAAATGTAAAGGAGAAATTCTTTCCCTAAAATTCAAGTTGGAGGAAACAAAAATATAGGAAGAGCTTCTAAATGATTTGATCCTCAAATAGGAAGAAAACTATCACGGTCTAGAAGCAGAAATTGTATCTTTGGGAACAGACCTTGAGAAGTCCAAATTTGAGAAGGATTTGGATAGAAAACTTGCTAAAGAAACAAAGAAATTAAATCAAATTTTAAGTATTCAAAGGTCTCCAAAGAACAAGGTAGGTCTAGAATACTCTGAATTATAAATGACTTCTAAAGGAAAGACAAGTTTCATGTTCATAGGATTCAAAGGCCCCCAAATATTTGTAAAGGTGTTACAAGGTAGAGTCAATGAAGATAAACCAAAAACAAGTTAGAGAAGCACTTAGTGGTTGAGCAAAAATTCAAACTTCTCAAATATTTCTCCACACATTTAGTAAATCAGTCAACAAGACAACGGAGGCACAAGGAACTAGCTAAAGCACATCAATTTTTAAATATCAGGTACCCAAAGTTGTTCTATGGACATTGTTATAAATGTAATATATATGGACATAAAGCCATTAATTGGAAAACTATTAAATTTGAAAGAGATGAAAATTTTAGATACAAAAATTATAAAAATCATAGAGCTCAAAACTCATTCCCCATGAATAGGAATCCTTTCTCTCCCCTGATGGAGAAAATTGAATGTTTCAAGTGTAATAATTTTGGTCACAAGGTAAGTGAGTGTAGAAGAAATCTTGAGTACTCTTCCAAACCATATTCCACTAATTAGCCATCATTCCCTAAATATAAGAGGAGTTGGAAGTATAATACTGATAAAAATGAGGAATGTGGACTTGTTTCTTGCACTTGATAAAAAAAAATAGATGGTATGTGGATAGTGGCTACTCTAAACACATGATTGGGTTCACGAGTAGATTCTTATTTATAAAATAAAAAGACAAAGGGAATTTCAACTTGAAAATAATTCTCCAACACAAATTAAGGGGAAGGGCATATTTAGTCTCGATGAGAAGACCAAGGCCCAAAATGTTGTATGTGGGAGGCCTCAAGCACAATCTTCTCAGTGTAGGTCAAATGTGTAATTATTAATACAATGTGACTTTTTGATCAAATTACTATGAGATCCAAAAGGAAGGGAATGGGAAGCTTTTGGGAAAGGGGACCAAGACCCACAACAACGTGTATATGTTTGATGATTCTAGAGTAAGTTGCTACTTGAGTAAGAAAAATCAGACTTGGTTTTCGCATAGAATACTTTGTCATATAAATTTTGACAACCTAATAAAGATCAACAAAATAGGAGTAGTCAGAGGATTGTGAAGATTGTTAAAGCCCAATAGCTCAATGTACAAGTCCTGTCAATTTAGAAAGAAGACAAGGACTCAATTTAAGACAAAGGAATTGTCATATTCTAAATATTTGGAGTTGGTTCACACTACATCTGTGGTCCTACAAGAAAAAATAGGCTAAGAGGAGAAATATACTTTATTTTATTTATTTATGATTTTATTAGGGCAACTTGGATAATGTTGTTGAAAGAAAAATAAAAATATCTAAGAAAGGTTTAAGATATTTAAATCTAAGGTTGAAAAGTAGAAATATCTAAAGATTAAATGATTAGAGATCAGACACGGGAGGATAATTTACCTCTAGAGAGTTTGAAGAATTTTTTGAACAACATGGCATAAGGAAGCAGTACTAAGTAGCCAAAACACCACAACAGAATTGAGTAGTAGAGAGAAACAACAAAAAAATTCAGGAGATGGTTAGATAAATGATGGATGAAGGGGAGGTTCCACACATTTTCTAGGACAAGAAGCACAAGAAATTATCTATCTAGCATATAGAACATAGCTTAGGCCTAATAATGATAAGACTCCTTATTAATTATGGAACGTGAGACCAACATCAGTGAAACAATTCAAAGTATTCAGGAGAAAATTTTATGTTAAGAGAAATGATAAAGATCTTGGAAAATTCGACTCTCAAGTTGACAAGGGTATATTTCTTGGATAATCATCCAAGATTAAAGGCTATAAGTGCTTCAACATGAGGGAAAAAAGTTTGAATAATGAATTGATGTTGTAGTGGATGAAATACTACCATGTTTAGAGCCATCTAGAGAAAGCGAGAGCTGGTAAAGAAGAAAATTCAACCTCTAGATTCTTATATCAAGAAGAAGAAAAAGAAAAAGACGAAGAATAAGATGCAGTGATAGAGGCACAAAACTCCTTCCTAGTATGTGTAGAAAAAACACCCAGAAATTCAAATTATTGATGATCATAGACTCGGTGTTCAAACTAGGAGGAAAATCCTTAGTAGTCCAAGCTATGCCAATCTTACCCTCCAGTGAAAATTTGAGCCCAAAAGTGTCAGTCACAAACATGAAGACATGTTTTGGATGAAGGTAATGAATGAAGAATTAGAACAAGTTGAAAAAAAATTCTCGAGTGGAATGATGATTATAGATGTCAAGGGGAGTGAAAATAAGAAGAGAACCCTCACCTTGCTTGTTTTAGGATGAGTTGCTACAATAAGGTCTAGAAATGTTGCCATCAATGCCAAAGGGGAATATTGTTGATCATAATGTTGGCATTGATTTCCAAAGGGTAAGGATGGTAGATGCATAGCGTGTCAAATTCAAGGGGATTCTTATGGTAGTTGTAGTATTTAAAGAGAACCATCATAATAGCAAGTCAATTAAAGATTATATAAATCTCATAGCTATGGTGATTAGGTGGCTAAGGATTTTAGAGAATTTATTCTCAAGGAAATTAACCTATATGTTCCTAGAAGTAGCATAGTTGGATAGTGCTCGGAAAGAGCTTTCCAATGGTATAATAAAGTACAAAAAAGGGCTCCAGGATAATAAAAAAATGGTCTTTTAAAGTTAGTTGACCAAAAGCCAAGTTGTAAACCTAAATTGGTATTAAGGGGTTAGTTGTTGCTAATTTTGTCAAGGTTCTCTAAAGATGGCAGAGTGATAGTTAAATTGTGGGCAAATTTATGAGTTTATCGTGCATGACATGTCACCTATAACTCATTGTAGAAAGAACAGTGGCCCATGTTCATGCAAAGGTTAAAAGACAGGGCTCCATAATGGGTTGGATTTCCCAACCATTGATCATGTGATCAATGAACCTTGTTAAAACTGCCCCCCCTCCCTTGTTTAGCAGGAAACCACAAAATGGGGGTCCGTGAAAACCATAGGTGGTAAATGATGGAGTTAGCACAGTTTTGGAGTGGAGAACCAATAGAAAGCTCAGGAGGTATTATGTGGGTCCCACTCTGGACATGTAACCCCATAGGAGATTTCAAAGGTAGTGAGGTACCCAAGTGTTGGGGATGTGGGGTCTAGGGTGAGATAGTGTAGGTGAAAAGTAACAACCAATCTAATCTTAGGAGGGTTTGCACAAGGGAGATTGTTATAGACATTTTTGTGCCTTACAGCATGAAGCATGAAATTTCAATAATCTGAGGGATCCAAAGTCCCTAAACATGTTGTTCCTACCCCTAGAGGAACAAGGTCAGCAAACCACAGCACTGAAAATCAGTTCTCCACCTGAAAACACTCAAAAACAAGCTATTTCTGGATCATGTCAGCTGCTCCACTGAGCATCTGCGCTGAATGTCAACTGCTCCAATCTGTACCTGCGCTGAATGTCAAAAGCAATGAAGGCTACCTGCGCTGGGCGAGATTGGCCAAGTGGCACAGTCATTCTGCAAGGTGTCAAATGCCCAGGAAGCTTCCAAAATGACACTTGGATCAGGGAATTCGCCTTGTGATGAGTAAGAGGATCTAGATCTCCAAGTGGAAGCAAGAAACTCCAAGTGGACTCAAGAACTGAAGTATAATTGAAGTGGGAGAGGACACTAGTCAGCTTCATGCCAAGCTCAAGCTGACTCATCCTTTCTCCAAATCTCCTATATATAGAGCTCTCTCATGAGGTCTAGGGAGGCTGGAATCTTGTGAATGTAAGGAAGTGCTGTTGGTTTGAGTATAGAACTATTGGGTGATTGCTTTGAAGGAGGTGAAGAGGATATTTCTTTCTACTGGGAGGTGTTGCTGGATTGGGCCTCTTATGGTTGTAACACTCTCAGAACTTTACTTCTTCCATTAATAAAGCATTTGAGGTTCTTCTATATGCATGTGTATCTGTGGCGTATTGATGCTTGTATATTTGATTTATTCTAATCCTTGAATCAATTATGGATGTATGCTTCTTGTAGTTTCCCTTTCTTGTGCTTTTGCAGGATCTTTGTGTAGCTGGGCCAGTGAAAGAGCAAGGAGCTGGGAGCAAGCAACAAGGAGAGAAGATTGGATCAAACATTAGCGGAAGACAACGGTTAGTGGATCTCTTTCTCCCCTCTCTTACATCTCATAAAGAAGTAATCTTGAATAGTTTTGCATTCGGTTGTTGCTGAGGTACTATCACCCTTAGAGTGGGATAGGGTCATTCCGTATTGGATACTTTTCCCAACAACAAATTGGCGACTCCACTGGGGATCGTATCTTGTTGGTTGTTTGTGTTTTTGCTATTCATTTCATAAACAAAGGGAGTACCGAATCGAACTGTATTTGGATCCTTCAAATACAAAGTAGAGGGCAGCTACTCTAGCTCAGTTTCTGGGCAAGTTTATGATTTGAAGAGCTGATCCACAAGGACTCTAATAAGCTCTTAGTGATAGATTTTCATCCTCCTTGTCATCCCTTAGTGTGTCCTTGACTGATAGCTTCTGATTTGAGCAAAAACTGTGAATTTTTGAGCAATCTGTGACCCGGAAACCAAGAGAAACGAAAGTTTCGTTCTTCAGTGCAGGCTGTACAAAGGTTGTCTGCATTTCAGCGCAGTTCCCGAAGGGGCTACCTGCGCTGAAGGTCAAACAGACAGTGTCCCACCTGCGCTGGACCAGTCTTTCTTTGTGCTACTGGGGTTTCCTGCTGTTTCTTGCCCTGTTTTCACTCTTGTTTTGCTGCCTGTTACCAGTCAATGTGCCTATCTGAAACCAACTTTCCTTACCACTATTCCGCCTCGGTTGTATAAAGAAACTGTGTTTGTTCTTTGTGTATTTCTTATATCATTTGCAATTTCCCATAACGAAAGTGAACTAGTCTTGCTGTGACCTCTTAGATCTAGACCTGTGATAAAGTGTCGTTTTGATCTTAAGAGTTAGTTTGTTTGCTGTTCATAGCTGATTGAGCTTTTGCTTTCGTCATTTGGTTTGAGTTTATATATTTCTAGTGTCGAAACAAGTAAATCTTAAGGTGTCTTTTGATTTTGGACGAACTTGTTTGCTTTCACTTGAAATTGAATTCAAAGTTATACAACAGCTTTCTTTTTGTGTCGCACAAACATTAAGAAAAGGAAAAGAAATACTTGCATTTTTGCATTTTGCATATAAGTTTGTATGTTGATTTAGGGAAAAAGTGCATTAGCGAGTGCTCTTTGATCTGTGTGAAAAGATTTTGTCTCTCTTTTCCCTCAGTAGTTAAGATTTTCATAAGTCAAAAAGATTGAAAAGCTTGCTTATCATCTTAGACTGCATTTAGGAATTTGTATCAATACATCTCGTGGTGAACCTTGAAAGGCAAACTTTAAAAAGATCAACTTAAAATATATTGAATGAACCTAACAACGCTTTGAAACATAACGCAAACATCTAGAGGTCTAAGCTAGAGACGTGTTCCGGCGTCGTTAAACGTAGTGACTGTCGATCTCGACGAAGGTGGGTGATTCCTCCTGAGAGTCGGTGGCACTAATACGGACTTGTGCTCCTACGTACCGTCGCGTATATATTGGGAAACCCCTATAGGAATAAAGCCTTTATCCATAGGAAACCGTGTCGGCCGCCCTACTGATCGCAATGCAGTGAACACAGCATTCACGAAGATCGACCACTCGTACCGTAAAACGTATTCTGTGGTTTTGCGAAAAGTTTGGCACACCCTCTGCCTAGAACTCCAGAGCAGTTTCTTTTGGCCTTTTTCAAAATCTATAACTGAAAAATTCCATCCGAGCATTTGTCACTTCGGGCTCGTTAATACATCGAAGGAGACTAGAGTCATCTTTAGCTTTTTCTCGACTCTTAAAAAGTGAAAAAGCAAGTTGTGTCTAAGCGTCGTTATAAAATTTATTTTAAACGGAACATAATCACCTCCTATTCCCACGTTGATCTTAGGTTGAGAACATGGAACGCCCCAACCAAGGAATTCCACATGATGGAAATCCTAGTCCATTCTCCTCTTGGGGAGAAGTTGGTGCGCCCCACATGGCCACATTGTTGCTTCCAGGACTGACAATTGGCCTGCCAATCTGGCTATTCTCAACCAATGTAGTTCAGAACACCATGGTTCCTGAACAGTCGAGTCAACAGTTAGATCAGTCTAGAGCTGTCCACCAGCCTTCTACTTCTTATAACTCTTCCTCCAATCCTTCATCTTCGCAAGGTAGAGCCGGCAAAAGCCAAGCTCCCATGGAGAAGAAGGAGAAGAAGAAGAAGGAGAAGAAGAAGAAGGAACCTAAGGTGCCTGGGGGCAAGCAAAAGACATCTGACAAAAATCCACACACAACACAGACCGGGCCTAAATCGCCATGTGTCATATGTAGAGGAGACCACTTCCATAGAGATTGTCCCTGTATTCCCCGGATACTAAAGGACTGGTCCCCTCGTCTGCACAATTCGGGAGCATCAACCTCTGATAGCCATGTTGATTGCTTACCGTCAACCAGCGAAAGTGAAGGTTCAAGACAAAGAGGGGGAGCAAGATCCCCCTGCAGACTGTGTGAAGGCGATCACGCCATCCACCGTTGTCCCTTCTTAGACGAAGCGAAGAGAGTTTTGGAAGATCGCCCGGTTTCACCGTTGGGACTTCCTCCTGGATACAAAAAACTCGTGCCAAGTCCTTCGTTGGTTGAAAATACAGCTGGCCCGCTCAAGTGGTCAGCTGAAGCGTCAGTCATTGAAAATGAACCTACTGAACCCAGACCAGACGAAAGTCTAAAGGTCGATACGGCAGTTGACCCGGTTCTTCCTTCAGAGGTTTCATCCTCAAATGACACCGTCACTGAAGATTCATCTTCAAATGACACCCTCACTGAAGAGAAAGGATGACACCATCCAGATTCTTTTCATCAACACAGATTCTGATGAGCATCAGGGCAATGCGCCCATTCCTTTATCGTAGGAAGGAACATCGTCAGGGTCACATCCGGCCGTATATTCGGTCCCACCACCAAGCAACCTGGTTGTGTCCTTTGATTGGAACCAACTAGGCAGACCCCGGTTACCAGCCAGTATACCATTCAGAATCATAGTCCAAATTTACAGGATGGTAATGGCTGGAACTATCATTGATGAAGGGGCATCTGTGAGTATCCTTTCCCCTATTGCTTGGAAAGCACTGGGTTCCCCGGCGCTTTTGCCTGAGATGAGAAATCTCTCGGGTTTTGATAAAGGAACCAGTCGACCGTTAGGGATCCTCCCGAATGTGCCTGTCACATTGAAAGGGAAGACCGTTCAAATGAACGTGATGGTCGTTCAAGGACCCTTGGATTATAACCTACTCCTTGGACGAGACTATATATATTGCATGGGATCTATAGTCTCCTCACTCTTTAGAGTAATGTGTTTTCCACACGAAGGAAGAATGGTCAAGCTCGTAGACCAACTTTCATTTCCGGGATCACGCATCGCAAATAGTCACATACCAACCCTCAATGGTCTATTCACCCAAGAAATGTCTCCACCCCCAGTCCTCCTTCCCGATGAGTGCGAGTGATTCGGAAAGATGGGACTGGAACCCAGGGGGCATGCATCCTGGTCTGCCTCGGGCAGAGAAAACCTTGGGTATAAGATAGAATTTCCGCGGGAGAATATGACTAGTCCGTACCCCGTCCGTGGATGGAAGAGGGGTTGTTCTAGAACAAGATTCTTTTGTCAAAGTTATGTGAGTGAAATAATCTGTTTTTCACCCACCTTTGTCTATTTCGGTAGACATTGCCGAAGAAAGAGATTGATTTGCGGCAGAAAATAGAACCATCTTTGGGTAACCAGAAAGAGGCAAGCCTCACCCTTTAAAACAAATGTTTTATCGGATAAGTAGGGGCAGCCTTGAAATTGTATTTTATATCCGGGGGCATGCAAACCTTTTGGAGTGCAAGCAAAGAGCGGCTATTTATCTGTTTTTTGGATTAGTCGTTTCCTAACTTGCGTAAAGAAAGGATGTGGGGCAAAAGTCAAAGATTCGCCAAATTAGGAGCATAGCTTCGTGAGATAAAGCTCCATAAAAAATAGCTATCTCACAGGAGACATTCTTATCTTACGACTGGTATAATCGAGC
The DNA here is from genome assembly GCA_031772625.1 of Pinus tabuliformis. Lineage (NCBI taxonomy): Eukaryota > Viridiplantae > Streptophyta > Pinopsida > Pinales > Pinaceae > Pinus > Pinus tabuliformis. The sequence goes on along the minus strand of CM062816.1, from coordinate 321,815,545 downwards.
AGTTTTACCGCAGAATTTATGCTCGTTAAAAAATAGAAAAGCGAGATCCGAGTAGTTTTAACGCGGAATTCATGCTCGTTAAAAAATAAACATAAGCATTGAGCAATGTTTTGGCGCATTCAAGCTCATTAAAAAATGAACCCATCTCGGTAAATAACCACTGTGAGCGTAAATTTATTAGCCATAAAAGCCTTGGTCGTGTTTACACCCGCCACCTCCATTTCATTTGGCCAATCGTTCACCTCCATATGATTGTTTACCCATTTTGAGGAACAGCTGCGAAGAGTGATTTCACTTAGCCATCCTTGTGACACTGCCGTGATTGAAAAATTCCAACCTGTACCTGGAATCTGCTGCTATCCCTGTTTATCACTCGTTCCTCAAAAGACGAGTCTTCTTTGAGCTCTTTTCATCTGACTCGTAAAATATGAAAAGTTTGCCGAGTTTTGGCCTTCCAGCTCGTTAAAAGGACCGGAAGAGCTATCCCTCCTCTAGATTTTAATCTTTTTGGACCTGAGGGATTATTACACAAAAAGGTCGAGCGCTTGTTTTATTCGGCTCGTTAAAATTATCGAAAACTCATCCCTTCTGTATTGTTTTATACTTTTTCGGACTTAAGGGATTAGATGACGAAAAAGGAATTGTGGAGTTAACTTTCTGTACCTTTTCAGACTCTCTAAAAATGAAAAGGACCGATTTTTCCTTGTCGTTAGACTCGTTAAAATGATTAAATAGCGAAAAACTTGTCTTTAGACGAGAACGAGTTTCCCTATCGCTAGGCTCGTTAAAACATAGCGATGGGCTTGCCCGAAGGGCAGGTTATAGAACAAGCATATGTTATCCTCCTCAAGCTTGACAAAAATAAAGAGGTACTGGTTAGAAATGACTGGGGAAAAATTGGGAGAACCTCAAAGCTTTAATGGTAGCAAGTCGCTCTTGAACATGACACTTTGTCCTCCGTATCACATCGGGTTGGGTTGTTTCATTCACCGGTCTCATCACCATGGTCCTCGCCAAACCATCCACATTTGGGGTAATGCTACCGATCCATCACATCAGTGTCGTTATATGTTCAAGAGATGTTGTTCAGAAAGAGTCAACCGTGTCCCATCCACTGCCATACATTATCCTTCATCCACTCATGATCGCCACCCTGAATCATATTTCACATATCGTTTTCACCTCCACTAAAATCATTAACTCCGTTCCGTGTCACTGATGTGGGATTCATTAAGGCCCTCCTTTGACGGATCGCTTCTTGTCGACTTCAGCTCATTATCCAAGAAGTTTATCTAGGAACAAACCCCCCAGTACTTTGAAGCTTGCATGCCTCAATGGCAAGTTTCTCACTTCCGGCGACAGGTATACATCAATGACCTTCGACCAGAAGATTTTGCGTGGTGTTCGACGCCAAGTCCTTTATTCACACCTCGTGAATTGTACTGCAGTACCTTGAGGGTCATTATCATTATCGGTGATTCCTCTCGCGCTTGTTAACGGTTTACATTATTAACCGGTAATCAAGCGATGTCTTTCCATGTTCGACTTCAGCGCAATTCTCACATGGATCGACTTGTACTTAGAGTGAAGATCGAACGAGTTTTGAAGACCCCGGATCTAGTTTCATCCATCCGGGCTGCGATATATATTCAGGAAATATAAAGACATTTGATATGTACATCATTGCAACAGATGGTCATCCTACTCAAAGGATGATAATTTCAGCAGAGAATTATCAGTCTACCACCAGACGATCGTCTGTTCTATGTACCAAAATGAATTTATAAAGCTGAGCATGGGAATGCCCGCCTCAGCTAGATCATGAAAGCAGAATGAAAAATAATGTATTGTATTGTATTTTATTACAGGGCACCTCTCAGCGATTGAATGAACTTCGAATCCTCCTGATAAAGCATTTCACCCGATAAACGACCTCATACTTTAGGGGGCAACTGTTATAGAAATTTTTGTGCCTTACAGCATGAAGCATGAAATGTCAATAATCTGAGGGATCCAAAGTCCCTAAACATGTTGTTCCTACCCCTAGAGGAACAAGGTCAGCAAACCACAGCACTGAAAATCAGTTCTCCACCTGAAAACACTCAAAAACAAGCTATTTCTGGATCATGTCAGCTGCTCCACTGAGCATCTGCGCTGAATGTCAACTGCTCCACTCTGTACCTGCGCTGAATGTCAAAAGCAATGAAGGCTACCTGCGCTGGGCGAGATTGGCCAAGTGGCACAGTCATTCTGCAAGGTGTCAAATGCCCAGGAAGCTTCCAAAATGACACTTGGATCAGGGAATTCGCCTTGTGATGAGTAAGAGGATCTAGATCTCCAAGTGGAAGCAAGAAACTCCAAGTGGACTCAAGAACTGAAGTATAACTGAAGTGGGAGAGGACACTAGTCAACTTCATGCCAAGCTCAAGCTGACTCATCCTTTCTCCAAATCTCCTATATATAGAGCTCTCTCATGAGGTCTAGGGAGGTTGGAATCTTGTGAATGTAAGGAAGTGCTGTTGGTTTGAGTATAGAACTATTGGGTGATTGCTTTGAAGGAGGTGAAGAGGAGATTTCTTTCTGCTGGAAGGTGTTGCTGGATTGGGCCTCTTATGGTTGTAACACTCTCAGAACTTTACTTCTTCCATTAATAAAGCATTTGAGGTTCTTCTATATGCATGTGTCTCTGTGGCGTATTGATGCTTGTATATTTGATTTATTCTAATCCTTGAATCAATTATGGATGTATGCTTCTTGTAGTTTCCCTTTCTTGTGCTTTTGCAGGATCTTTGTGTAGCTGGGCCAGTGAAAGAGCAAGGAGCTGGGAGCAAGCAGCAAGGAGAGAAGATTGGATCAAACATTAGCGGAAGACAACGGTTAGTGGATCTCTTTCTCCCCTCTCTTACATCTCATAAAGAAGTAATCTTGAATAGTTTTGCATTCGGTTGTTGCTGAGGTACTATCACCCTTAGAGTGGGATAGGGTCATTCCGTATTGGATACTTTTCCCAACAACAGAGATCCCATAGGACACATCACCTCGGAGGTTCTTCCTTGGGAGTTTCAAAGGAAGCTCATGTGAAAAGTTCCAGGGAGATAAATTTATGGAAACGACGATATCCTAGTCTATTACCAAAGGGAATTCCTATCCTAGCCTTTAAAAATTTATGACCTAGTGGCTTTAATTTTTACAAATAAATTGAAAAAAACACAGGTTTGGGATCCCTTATCTCCACACCCTTGAAAACATAATGCAATGGTAGAAGGAAAGTTGGGGAATATTATTGGCTGATAGAGATAGTATGGATCCATCGTGGTACATCAAATTAGCATCTATAATCCTTGAGATGACATCAGCAACTTAAAATTCTTGGATGACATTTCACTCTTGGATAATGAAATGTGGCATGTAGATTTGGAACTTTTAGATGGCCAAGTGGGTCATAAACGAGTGACACGTGGACCACTTAGGAGGTGAAACATTGCATGTATGATGTGACCTCGAAGGATTGAACCTTAAGTTTTAGAAGTGAGATGCATTTAAAAGCCCAAGGTAGCGAGTTCTGGGGATAGGAAAATCTACAACAAATAATGTTTTGTCAAGCCTCATAAGGAGTTTCAAAGTGGTGTCAAATGGGGCCTAGTGGTAAAGTGGACATACACATAACGCTGACAAAATTCCTATTGGTCTACATGTGCAATGTGGTTCCACAGGGACATGTCACCTCGATGGTAATACACTGGAGATATGTAAAGGAGCACAGTTCGTAGAATGTCTAGAAAATAGGATCGGGGGACAAGAATTTTCACAACAATCAATAATTCCAATGGTTGATGGAAATCTCCCTAGGGGTTGGTTTTATGGATATTTTTTGTCTTAAAGCAACCTACGTCCCACAATATTATGCAATGGGAAATAATTGTGGGAATTTGAAAAGAGAATTGTAGGATTTTGTTGTAGCGGCTATAACCACCCTCCAAAATTTTGGCCTGCACCCAATTTCATAGCCTCCCTTGAGAGTTTCTCTTAATAACTGTGCACACTCGAGTTCACACTGTGAGCCTGTGTGAGTCTTTGAATCTTCCTTGCTTGTTCATTTCATCCAATTTTTTGCATGTTGGTATCGAACTCATGCTTGTGACCATGTTCTGGTCATGCTCAAGGTCTTCACTTCGTGTGTACATGTTGTGTTCGCTATAAAAGCATCTGTCGCACTCACACACAAAGTCACACTCACAGTCACACAAGGATCGTCACGGTCGCTCACATAGTTAGTCAATCATGTTGAGCATGTGTGTTTGGATGGTTTGGGTCGTCTTGTCACCAAGTCATGTTGGTGTGTGTTTGCAAGATCACATGTGCATCTTTCATTGATTCACAAACTTAGTCATTTTGACGACCGGACTCCCCTTTGCTAGCTAGACCATCACCCCACCATTGACTCGATTGAGTGTCACCCAGAATAGTGCAGAAGCACTAAGCAAGTCATTTCAAGTTGTGTTGCCCGCAAGCATATCAATCAGCCTTCAAGCTGGTCGATCGGAGGATTTTACCCGGCAGCCACCCCGGGGCTCATTCCCCTCAAAATTTGTGCAGAGGCTACTGACCTTGCCCACTCCACTGGCTCGTAAAATTGCGCAGATAGGTTGGATAGACACCCAATTCCCATCCCTGTCTCCCCCAGAAAATTATGCAGTTTTTCAAGCCAGTCCTTCCGACAGTCAACTGGCTGCTCATCCAGAAAATTGTGCAGTCTTGATGAGCAGGCCCTCTACTACCCATCAGTCTGCTCAGATCATAAATTTTTCAAACATGATCAGCATATTGACCTCCCAGCCTCAGTAAAGTTTCTCTTGCTAGCAGCTCCTAGTAACAGACTACCAGTTCCCTCCAGGAATTGCACAGTTTCTACTGCCAAGCTCTCAGCAACTGACTGCTAGTTCCCCTAAGGAATTGTGCAGCTTCTGCTACCAGTGACCCAATAGCCAGCTGCTAGTTCCCTCCAGGAATTTCACATATTTGGCTACCAAGCTCCCGCCCCGTTCCCCCAGAAAATCGTGCAAATCCTATCTGCCAATCCTCCCTATAGCCTAACCTGTTCCTCCAAGAAGTTGCGCAAATTTCGCTGTCAAGCCCCCAATGCCCACTCTTTCCAAAAAATGCGTAGGTTTTGTCTTCCTTGCCTTCCTGCAACCCAGACTACTCCTCCCACAATTTGCGCAGTTTTTCGTTCCAGCCGAGCCAGACCTTGCGAATAGTCACTGTCTACTCAGATTGCCCATATCCATCACCCAGTGACTATTGCGAAGTTTTCATCAGTATTTGTTGAAGCCATCATCCTGCCTCGCAACCTTGTTGCCTCTCCTGGTCACACACATCTGAAATGATCATGTGTCATGGTAGACTAGGAGGTTTTTGGATTTGATATCATCTCGTAATGAGCAATTACAGGTACAGGTACACTAACAAACATGGCATGGTGATGAATGGGATGAACGAAGGGAGCACATGTAGAAGGATAGGTTGATAAATGGATGAATAAATGATGCATGTGAAGAGATGTGCTCACGAACGAATGATCATGCAAGATGTGCTCATGGACGGATGAACATGCACCTTTCACGAACAGATGATCCTATCAAGCCTTCCAACATACAAGCAAGGAGCAACGTTCCAAAGCAACATCAAGTGAACCAACAACTATCGAAGACTCTGTGCACCTTACCATGCAGAGGTGAAGTTGTGACACACCATGAAGACATCCATCACTCAGCAGCACTACAGCTCAACATGCACTCCAACAACAACACGAATGTACCAGCACTGTCATATTGAGTCATGTCATGAGTCATGTCGTCGACATCTCTACTATGGGCCATGTTGTCAATCAATAATGTGGAAGTCCAAGAGACACACTTGTTGTACAAAGATTCATGTAAAGTAAAAAAGTCGTGGAAGTCAAACAGTCATGAGGGTAGTCGAACAACCACAAGGGTTAGTTTCACCCTTGGCTATAAATACCCCCTCATTTGTACATGTAAAGGACTTTTCACGTCGGCTCCTCCCACATAGCCTTGAGAGTCTGTAATCTTTTCTTTGAGGAGTGAGTAGTGGCTCCAACTCTCCGCACACGGGGTTAGTGATGTATGGTGTAACGATGTGTCTTGGAACTTTCGCCTAATTCAAAAGCCTGCTAATAGGCCAATACATTTTCACACATGTATTGTATCTGTTGTAAGACTAATCTTTAACACTTGTAATGCATGTTGCTTGAACCTGTGTTTAACAATTGAACTAATTCACTTGCTGTAATACACATATGTTAATGAAAATGTGTTGTATATGTTATTAATGTTGTCTCACCCATGTAGACTACTCTCCCTGACATCAGACATACCTTTCACATGGAACTTGATATAACAACTATTGTACTTGCATGGACTAATCCACTGAGTATTATACATGTTATCTTCCCTTGTGTGTTGTGACTACCACATCCATGTGGACTGTTCCTCTAGAAGTTGTGCATGTCTTGTTGTGTTGTGTGTTCCTAGTAGAGTTAGGACTTCTCCCAACCGACTTGGGACTCACTCCCACCCTCTCCCTATATGGTGAAAGAACCATTGACACAAGTGACACTTACACTCACCATGAACGTGAACCTCACTTCTCGCAAGACAAAGTAGACCACTCTCCTGTGCTGACAAGAAAGAGTTGAGGTAAATATTTAAGATAATGGCAACCGGGCCATCGTACTAGATGAGATTCCCACACCAAATGGTGTGAGGTCTAGTTGGGACTTCATATCTGGTAGATCCCATGATGTTCGCAGGTCCAGTACCATCAACATTTCTGGCGCTAGAAGGAGGGCTAGATGAAAAATTGTGTCCTCTCATCCTATTTTGAACCTTTGCATATATATCATGCATTCTTGCACTCTTCTCCCTCTGTGATGTTTTCAAATCACGAATATGTCACCATCACGAGGGAGTTTTTTGATCACTTATCCACTTACACGTATGATGGTGAAGGTGAAGTGGCCTGGCCTGAGTTCTTACATGAACTTATTTCCATGCTTCATGAGGAAGATGGATGTTTTGATGAACATGCTAGTTTGTTTCTTGCATACACACTTTGCGAATCCCCACATCGGTGGATGTGAAACCTACTACTTGATACCATGCACTCGCTCGAGAACTTCTGTGATCTCATTGAAGACACTTTCTATCATTTTGATCTAGAATATCTTGACCAAAAATTGTTACAACAATGGAAGGCTCCGCATGAATCAACTATGGATTTTTGGCAACGCTTTCATGATTTGTAGTTTCAAGCTCCAAAGAGCTAGATGAATTTTTCTATATTTAGGACTGATTGGAGTATTGCGTTAAGAAATATGCTCGTGCCAAAAAGAAGTTTGAAATCAATCCTCGCTCAATATTCTTCAGTGATGGAGCTATGCAATCACAGACGAATGCGGTCACTGTCACAAGTGAATTTCTTCCATCCCCTCATCAAATAGATTCTCCATTACAGAGTGATGCTGGGGATCATGCTCACACACCTATTCAACTGTCACATCCTCCCAACATCACTTCACTTAATTTTCACGAAGATTTGATTGTGATTCCATCGAGTTGTCATATGAATTTTGTTCCACAACCTATGTCTTCGCACTTGATTGTTCCTCCAGATGATATTGTCTTGTGTTATTCCATTCCGGACTCTACACTTGTTGTGAATGAGGAACAAGCCACTGACGGAGTTGGTGTTGCAAAACCAACATGCGCTGTCATTCATAAAGAGTATGACTAGGAGATTGAGCATCCACACTTGGTGAAGGATGACTCCCTTCTGTCCGAGCCCCCTCTACTCCTTCCTGACATTTTTGGTGAACCTTCCATCCATGATTTTGCATATGTATCTTCATCCATGGATGCACCCATTGTTGATCACTCGTAGGATACACCGTATGCCGGCCCATCATCCAACAAGGGAGAGGACCAATCATTCATTGAAAATCCACTTGATCTTTCATCTTCTCTTTCTAGAAATGCAGAGGGTGAACATCCTTCCTTCTCATCTGCCCCTTTGTGTGATTCATCAAACCATGAGGATGCCGACCAACATCTTGATTTTTCTGATCTTTTTTCTCATGATATCTTCACCTCATCATTCGATCACGATGTTGATTCACTCATTGTTAATCCATCTAAGCCACTGGTCTACGAAGATCAATTTGTCAACAAAGTCGAGACCCCATAGACTATCGAGGCACTTTAGCACGAGCTGATGGTTATGTCAGGCCCTCGTTGTCCTGAGGTTGGTTTCACTTCTGATCAAGAAATTTTTCAAACATTCAAGGATCCTCATCACTCATTGTATGCACTCAAGATCAATATAACACTCATATTTTACTTCCTCCACTCGAACTACAAGATCCCATTGCTCATGCATTAGAGGAATCTCATGTAGCAAGCACACTTGCGCAACGCAAGTGGTCTACCTTTCTCATGTTTTCTTGCATATGACGGCCAAGAGAATGCATACACTCAACATCTTCACGTAGTGTAGCACAGCACCATGGAAATCCCACAGAGTGCATGACATGCGCTTTCACTCATTTTTCTTCTGTGGACACTTGTAAGCTTGGAGTGTGTCTGTTTTCATTGTTGTATCTTTCACATTTGCTGGTTCGCACAACTGGGTTTCTCGCGGACCAAGCCTTCACCAACATGGGTCAACCAATGCACTGGTGGCTGCATTGGAAATATCACTTCACGTGATCAGGCCCATGCACCGTTAACTTAGGAGTAGGAGTAGTGTTTTCCCTCAGTTTGCTTGCTTGCTGTTGGAAATACTGAGAGGGGGGGTGAATCAGTATTTCTTTTTCCCACTATTGTTTTACCAGTTAAAACATATATATTCAGAACACAACATGAACAGCAAGAATAAATGTTTTTATTAATATAACTGTGTAGTAAAATAAATACAATATATAGATGGTCACAATCGGTTGCCAAGCTCCAACTTGGACTTTGGTGAGGCTCCAACCTCCAGAGCACCAACTCTATTTTCCCAAGACACCAATCTCGGACTTAAGAGCACCAACTCCCAAGGACTTCAATCCTTCCTGCTTTTGAGGCACTAACCCCAAGGACTCCAATCCAATCTCACTTTTGAGGCACCAGCCTCAAGGACTCCCATTCTTCTCACTTTTAAGGCTCCAACCACAAGGACTCCAATCCTTCTGCTCTCAGAACTCTTCTCTGCTGAGTTCTGCCTATTTACAGCTTCACTGTAGTCTCCAAACTACAGTATCTATGACAACCATGTCTTCTTATGGATGAGTCTTCACAACTCTACACACTGCCCACGCATATTCTCCAATAGCCTTTTCTGCTGCTGCTGCCTCTATAACCTCTGCTGCTTCTGCAGCCTCTACAGCCTCCACTGCTTTTTCTACCTCACACTCTGGTTCTTCACCCCCACAATATCTCCAACAGTGTTCAACAGCCGCAGCAGTGTTCACTAGCAAATTCAAACAATGCTCCACCACCTCTGCTGCTTCTGCTACCTCATATTCTGGTTTGTTTTCAACAACCATCACACACATGCAGTCCTCTATTTACTGTTTTATGAATACCTATCTTTGTCCATTCATTTCCTCTTTCTCGCTGGCTCTTTGGCTTCCTTCTCACTTGCTTCAGCTTCCTCACTTGTTGGCTTGTTTGTCGTTGTAGCTTCCTCTGTCCATTCGTTTTCATAGGACACGTTGAATCAATGACCAAGGATCGAGTCATCCGTAGAGAACACAAGTTCAAAAACTTGTAACAGCGCTGCTTTGCCAATAATTGTGGGCATACACAGGGATGGCATTTTTTATCGGACAGCCACGTCCTTATCATAATCATAATCGCCATGATTTGGTTTCTCAAGCTATTGGGACTGTTCCTTACAGTATTTTTGCCTCCATACTTAAGAATCGGAGCCACCCTCTTATCACCGCTTTTATGTCTATCGAAAGCTTTCCTTAGGCTATGTGCCTTCTATAAACCTTGGACTTACTTAGAATCAGAGCCACCTTTTTATCGGCGCTTTTAATCATGCATCGGAAGCCACCGCCCAACCGCGTGTTAACTATCGGGCTAAGCTTTAAAGCCCCACGGAAATGCACATATACAAATATATGGCCAACACTATAAAACCCCGCGGTCACATATATTTTAATACATGGGAACCCATGTAATTCTGCTCAATATGAACATTCGCGGATTTCAAATCTTATCCGCCCGCCTTTATAATTATCGGTGGGTCCAGATTTCGGCGATCCCAATTAATCCCTTAACTCCGACCTCCGACGCCCTTGCGGACCCGATATGCCGATTACATCCCTTCCTAAAATGACTTCGGGTCTGGGATGTCGAGGTTATCGCGGCCTCTTGCAATGTGATAGTTCTACGGACCCGACGGCCCTCTATACTCTGCTTCTTAATGATTTCGGGTCCAGCTTTTCGGCAGGTTCGCATCGGCAGTTTTGTAATACAAAGGGTCTGCGGACCTGACACACCTTTAGGCTCTGTTTTATAATATTTCGGCTCCAATTATCGGTGATGTCACATATCGCTTCCCTCGATCCTTCCGACGCGATTGCTCCGATATGCCGATTGCCAATTAGATCTCCATCGTCCATTATTCCTTCAGATCGGACGGTTAGCGCTAAGTCGCATATCGCGTCCACTGCACTATTGCGGACCCGACACCTCCTTATACTCCTTCCTAACTTAATTTCGGCTCCGGGTTCTTCAGCGATTTCGCTGATCGCTACCTCCAAAATGATACAAGTCCTCCGCGGACCTGATATGCTTTCTATTTTGCTTGATAAGAGTTTCGGCTCCGAATTTTGGAGCTTGCACCTTGAAACAGTTCCGACAACTCCAAGCGACTTTCGCCGATGCGATAAGGATTCTCTGCTCCTTTGTGATTTCATCTGGACCGTTGATCTAGCAGATCAAACGGCTCCTATGTATTCTCCCGCTTTGATGAAATTTTGGCTTTAAACACAACTATATATATATGAAGTATTGCCTTCGATATGGCTCCTCTACTTTGACACTCCTTCGATATGGCTCCTCTTGCTCCGATATATGTGTATGCTCCCGATATCTATTATCTGCGGCATATATGGCTATGTTACAAGCAACATTCCTCTTGCTCTGATATGGCTCTCCGATAGCTGTTCCTGCTCCCGATAGGCTCCTTCTACTCCTCTTGGCTTGGCAGTGTCTTTCAAAGACCACCTCCTTGCATATATGTCTGTTTCCGCATATATATATGATATATATATATATATATGGCTCGGCTATCCTGATGGCCTTTGCTCCTGTCTCTTCATGAATCTGGTCTACATCCCCTTGGCTTCATGTCATCCTCTAGTATCCATAATATTGCCATATTGACGTCAATGACAACCTAGTTCAACAATATCCCCCTTTGTTATTGATGGCAATATTCTTCTTCTCTCCCCCTTTGACATCAATGGCAAAGGAGTGCTCTGGGACTCCCCCTATCAAACTGCTTCTGTTCTTCATGAATGGTAGATCTTCATGGGTCTGTGACTCCCCCTGTCATAGTGCTCTTCTTCTTCAAGATAGAAGGATTGATGCTTTATCATCTTCATGTCTCAGAACTGCTTTATCATGGCTTCAACAATGCTTCAGGATGCTCTACTTTAATGCTTTCATTCAGATTCCAAATGGCCATACACAGGTGTCCAAGTCCAGGCTTTCATGCTCAATCCATATTGATGTCTCCATAGGCAGAATTGAGACACCTTCATAGTTCGAATCAAGAGAGAAACTGCTATTGAGATTGTCTTTCTTCATATCTGAGTTTATTTGTGTCTTTGTGCTTCCCTTTAAGTTACTGCCATCTAGTATTCAATCATCATTGCATTTGGACAAAAATGTGAGGAGTTGTGCCTTGCTGTTGCTATATTCCTTAAGTGATCTGTATCAGTTTCAGTTATGCTTGACTACACAACATTCTCCTTCCTATGAGCCATCTTTTCCTTGCGTTCTTGTACATATCTCTGCAGATTCAACTATCCAATCTGTGACTGCCTTTTGAATACAATTGCTGATCTGCATCCTTTTACAGTGCTTCAGTTTGTTATATGCTGCTAGCTGCTCTTACTTCAAACTCCATTCCAGATGTATCTATTTGTTTGAAGACTGCCTCTATCAGTGTCCAGAATTTATCTGTTCTCACATTAAATTCTTGAGTTAAGACATAAACTTCCGTGATAATAGCACCATGGTTGTTTGCCCTATTTCTTTAACAACAGTCCAAAGAATGGTTACAGGATCATATGCTTCAATGGAATGCTCCTGAGACATGATCTTCATCAAAGAATAACTGTTAATATAGCTCAATAAGGATTTCATAGGGACCCTTTCACTAATAGCTTCAGCAACAATGAACAAGAATTACATGCTCCCCCTAACTGTATGCATCACCTCTTTTGGGCAGAGTCTTCTCATAAAATGCTTAGATTGGCTAGAGAGCTTAAGGGACTTTTGGACTGTATTTCCTTCCTTCTCCATACTTGTGTAACTTTCTTCTTTTGCATGGTTCTAGCTTGTGTAAGAACCCATGTTAATTTACAATCACGTGCCATGTGACCAATGTTATGACACTTGAAGCATTCTACATTGTTCATGAATAAGAACTCATGATTTCTTCCTGTAAACTTATTTCTTGGAGGTTGTTGGAGACTATAGCATCTATTTCTGTGAGATGGTTGGGGACCATAACATCTATCTTTATTATATACTTTACAGTCTTTTGCCATATGACCAAAGTTTGAATAGGAATAACAATAACCAAAAAATGAACTTTGGTACCTGGGAGATGGAGGTTTCTTTGATGTACTTCTGAAGCCTTGCTGCCTTGAGATCCTTTGATGATAACCATTGCCTCTCGCATCTTTGTCATCATCTATATTTCTTCTTGGAGCGGGTTTTCTTCTTGGAGAAAGATTTCTTCTATTCTAGCCTTGATTTTTCTCCTTGCCTTTGCTGGAGCTGGGAGCATCATCATTTCTTTCTGGCTTCTTCACATCTCTTTTGTTTAAAGTATGTTCATTCTTGTTTGAGGATTCACCTAAATATCTGAGACCTGATTTATCAGATGGACATCTGTGATAGCTGAGCATGTCATCCAAGGCCTGAGAGCTCTTCATGATTTTGTTCATCCCTTCAACCTTTTTCCTGAGGAGGACAATCTCTTCTTCCAATCTTTCACACTCATTATTCTTCTTTGCATGTTGTTCCTCAGTTTCTTCCTTGCTACGAGTAGCTTCAGCTGCTACTATTTTAAGGGAGATGATATCTAACTTCATTTTGAAGATTTCTTCATTTTTTGCTTGACTGCACTCCATTCTCTTCTCAGCTCCTTGTGCCTATTTCCTGGCTTCTTGTAATTGAGACTTAAGGGAGGAGACCTCTACCTTGTACTGACCAATCTCTTCTTCAAGTTTGTTCATGCTCTTATGCCTTAGTTCAAGTTGACTTGACAAGGTATCTTCCCACTTCTTTGCTTTATGATATTCCTTCTTAAGCTTGGCAAGCTCTTCATCCCTTTCTTGTACTTGAAGCTTGATGAGATCAACTTTCTTCCTTGTTTGATCTTGGTCACCAACTGGAGCTATCTTCTTAAGTGCCTCATTTTCTTTTTTCAAATTATTATTCTCTTTCATGACAGTCATAAGTTGAGCAAGGAGTTCTTCTACGAAGTCTTTTTCATTCTCTTCATCTTTTTGGTCTGCTACAGTCTTGATGTCATCATTCTTATTTTCAGCTTCTATGATGGGTTCTGGATTTCCTTCTAGATTTCCATTATCTTCTTGATTGATGTTCATGGTCAATGCTCCTTTTGAGTGAAGGTCATGAAGTTTGTCCCATATACCCTTTGCTAATGAACATTTTCCTAGATTGTTCTTTACAGAATCAGGTAGCCCATTCAAGATTGCCTTTACTGCTTTTGCATTGTACTCCTTGGATTTTTCTTCCATACTGCTATCATCAATCACAGATTTCCAGATTTCAAAGCCTTGAGTCTGTAAGAAATTCCTCATTCTTACTTCCCATATATTAAAGTTCCCATTGAGCCTTGGAGCCTCCTCAAATTCATTGTCTTCTATTTTAGTAGTAGAGGGAGACACATCCTTAGGAGGATTGGAGACTTTCTTCCTTGATCTCGCCATTTGTGTTCTAAGAGTCAACCTTCAAGCTGTCAAGCTTTGAATGAAGGAACTTGGCTCTAATACCAATTGTTGGAAATACTGAGGGGGGGGGTGAATCAGTATTTCTTTTTCCCACTATTATTTTACCAGTTAAAACATATATATTCAGAGCACAATATGAACAGCAAGAATAAATGATTTTATTAATATAATTGTGCAGTAAAATAAATACAATATATAGATGGTCACAATCGGTTTCCAAGCTCCAACTTGGACTTTGGTGAGGTTCCAACCTCCAGAGCACCAACTCTATTTTCCCAAGACACCAATCTTGGAATTAAGAGCACCAACTCCCAAGGACTTCAATCCTTCCTGCTTTTGAGGCACTAACCCCAAGGACTCCAATCCAATCTCACTTCTGAGGCACCAGCCTCAAGGACTCCCATCCTTCTAACTTTTAAGGCTCCAACCCCAAGGACTCCAATCCTTCTGCTCTCAGAACTCTTCTCTGCTGAGTTCTGTCTATTTACAGCTTCACTGTAGTCTCCAAACTACAGTATCTATGACAACCATGTCTTCTTATGGATGAGTCTTCACAGCTCTGCACACTGCCCACGCATAGTCTCCAATAGCCTTTTCTACTGTTCCTGCCTCTATAACCTCCGCTGCTTCTGCAGCCTCTACAGCCTCCACTGCTTTTACTACCTCACACTCTGGTTCTTCACCCCCACAACAGCTCCAACAGTGTTCAATAGCCACAGCAGTGTTCACTAGAAAATTCAAACAATGCTCCACCACCTCTGCTACTTCTGCTACCTCATATTCTGGTTTTTTTTCAACAACCATCACACACATGCAGTCCTCTATTTACTGTTTTATGCATACCTGTCTTTGTCCATTCGTTTCCTCTTTCTCGCTGGCTCTTCGGCTTCCTTCTCGCCTGCTTCAGCTTCCTCACTTGTTGGCTTGTTTGTCGCTGTAGCTTCCTCTGTCCATTCATTTTCACAGGACACGTTGAATCAATGAGCAAGGATCGAGTCATCCGTAGAGAACACAAGTTCAAAAACTTGTAACAGCGCTACTTTGCCAATAATTGTGGGCATACACAGGGATGGCATTTTTTATCGGACAACCACGTCCTTATCATAATCATAATTACCATGATTTGGTTTCTCAAGCTATCAGGACTGTTCCTTACAGTATTTTTGTCTCCATACTTAAGAATCGGAGCCACCCTTTTATCACCACTTTTATGTCTATCGAAAGCTTTCCTTAGGCTATGTGCCTTCTATAAATCTTGGACTTACTTAGAATCAGAGCCACCTTTTTATCGGTGCTTTTAATCACGCATCGGAAGCCACCACCCAATCGCGTGTTAACTATCGGGCTAAGCTTTAAAGCCCCACGGAAATGCACATATACAAATATATGGCCAACACTATAAAACCCCGCCGTCACATATATTTTAATACACGGGAACCCATGTAATTCTGCTCAATATGAACATTCACAGATTTCAAATCTTATCCGCCCGCCTTTATAATTATCGGCGGGTCCGAATTTCGGCAATCCCAATTAATCCCTTAACTCCGACCTCTGACGCCCTTGCGGACCCGATATGACGATTACATCCCTTCCTAAAATGACTTCGGGTCCGGGATGTCGGGGTTATCGCGTCCTCTTGCGATGCGATAGTCCTGCGGACCCGACGGCCCTCTATACTCTGCTTCTTAATGATTTCGGGTCCAGCTTTTCGGCAGGTTCGCATCGGCAGTTTTGTAATACAAAGGGTCTGCAGACCCGACGCACCTTTAGGCTCTGTTTTATAATATTTCGGCTCCAATTATTGGCGATGTCACATATTGCTTCCCCTGATCCTTCCGACGCGATCGCTCCGATATGCCGATTGCCGATTAGATCTCTGTCGTCCATTATTCCTTCAGATCGGACGGTCAGCACTAAGTCGCATATCGCGTCCACTGCACTATTGCAGACCTGACACCTCCTTATACTCCTTCCTAACTTAATTTTGACTCCGGGTTCTTTGGCGATTTCACTGATCGCTACCTCCGAAATGATGCAAGTCCTCCGCGGACCCGAGATGCTTTCTATTTTGCTTGATAAGAGTTTCGACTCTGGATTTTGGAGCTTGCACCTTGAAACAGTTCCGACAACTCCAAGCGACTTTCGCTGATGCGATAAGGATTCTCTGCTCCTCTGCGATTTCATCTGGACCATTGATCTGGCAGATCAAACGGATCCTATGTATTCTCCTGCTTTGATGAAAGTTTGGCTTTAAACACAACTATATATATATATATATATATGAAGTATTGTCTTCGATATGGCTCCTCTTGCTCCGATATATGTGTATGCTCCCGATATCTATTATCTGCGGCATATATGGCTATGTTACAAGCAACGTTCCTCTTGCTCTGATATGGCTCTCCGATAGCTGTTCTGCTCCCGATAGGCTCCTTCTACTCCTCTTGGCTTGGCAGTGTCTTTCAAAGACCACCTCCTTGCATATATGTCTGTTTCCGCATATATATATGATATATATATATATATATATATATATGGCTCCGCTATCCTGATGGCCTTTGCTCCTGTCTCTTCATGAATCTGCTCTGCATCCCCTTGGCTTCATGTCATCCTCTAGTATCTAGAATATTGCCATATTGACATCAATGACAACCTAGTTCAACACTTGCATGCTTGTTTGCTTTCTTGCTTTCGATGTTTGTTTGTTTTCTTGCTTGTGTGTTTGACTACTCGCTTTGCTTTCATTTTTATTTCTACTTATACTTTTCTTTGTTTGTTTTTCTTGCTATTTTTGTTTACATTCATTTTTTTTCTTCATATATTACTATTTTTTTTTCCAAAAATAAGTGTTTCCAACTCCTACATTATGGGTTTTGAATAGAGTATGTGGTTGAGATAGGAAGAGACTTGTGACACTGCAGCATATGGCCAATCTTGTTTATGCCTTCTTTGTGCTTGGTTACAACCTTCTGCCGATGAAGTCTTGACGGAAAATACAAACCATCTGCAAGTGACGTTTTTGCCCAACCATGAACCCATGTCCACACTGGTAGGCCCCATGTCTGTACTCTGTCTTCTGCTCCATGTGTTTAAGCTCATCCAACTAGTAGAAATAGAGAAGGGGAAAATCTAAATGAGCAAACCTATGTTAGAGGTCTTACATGCTTCTCTGAAGGAACAACCACTTATTCTCTCAATAAATTGGGATCCCTCTTCCACCCCAAAAATAAATAAGTTCCTATGCATAGTACTCTTGAAAAATACAAAGCTGAAAGAAGAGAAAGGCTTCATGTGCAGAGAGATGAAGCATGCAACTCCACCGGGGTACTAACCAGGCTCGCTGGCAGTGGAGAAATGTGTGTGTTCCTATGTGACTCCACTGGGTTACTGTCCAGGCCTGCTAGCAGCGAAGCAACACCTGAGATAAAAACTTATACTCTAAAAATTTTCAACTCGCAAGCTAAACTACCCTTCCTGGATTTAAAACAATGTGATTAAGATGAACTTTTGATTGTGCTTGACTGAGTTAGAAAAAGGCGAACCATGTATGTCCATGGAGTAAGTGGGGAAGCCGGAGTAACCCGCATAATGATTCAATACTCCCCGAGGGACCAAGGCCCTGTACTATCAATGAACCAAATCAGAGAAGCTGGAGTTCTACCATTCTGTCGCCAAGTGTTGTAGCGGTTGGAAACACGCTCCAAAATTTTGGCCTGCACCCAATTTCAAAGCCTCCCTTGAGAGTTTCACTTGACAATTGTGCACACTCGGGTTCACTCCATGAGTCCATGTGAGTCTTTGCATCCACTTTTGTTATGAAACCAACTCAAGAAAAGATAGAAAAGATAAATCCACGCCTTAGAATTCAGCCTCTTCGAGGGGGCAACCTCCTTTACATTACATAAATGAACAATTCTTGGATGTTACAAATGAGAAGACCTCCTTTCTATATATAGGAGTCTAAGGAGTCACAATATAATCCAGCCAACCTAACAATAATAATATAAAGCCACAAAAATAACAATAGAGGGATTCTATGGGGCACAAAAATAACAACATGGGGGTAATAGGGGCACAACAATATAAATAAGGGGTATAACTACAATAGTAATGGGGTAGTCACTAGTATTATAGGGACCCAACATGCCCCTCTCCTTCAAAAAAGTGTTGTCCTCAACGCTTGAGTAGTTCTGGATACTTCTGCATAAAATTCTCATCCTCCCATGTGGAATCTTCAGCGGATAAGTTCTTCCACTTGATAAGATACTCTGAAATTGATCGATTTCGTAGCTGTCGAGTTCTTGTTTCTGTGACTGCTTCTGATTCCAATATAATTATTCCTTCCTCGTCAAGTTCTGGCAATATTGTTTGAACTGGAAGCTTGTCACCTATAACCTTCTTTAAACATGAAACATGGAAAACTGGGTGCAATCGAGAAGCTGCAGGAAGCTCCAATTTATATGCCATAGTACCAATCTTTTGCAACACCTTGTACGGACCATAATACTTTCGTGATAATTTATTATCCTTATTAGCTTGCTTTAGGTACATTTGCTTATATGGTTGTAGCCGTAGGAATACCCAATCACCTACATCAAAACTTCTTTCACTGCAATGTTGATCTGCCTGTTGTTTCATTCTATTTTGTGCCAACATGAGGTTATCCTTTAAGAGTTGGAGGACTTGTTGTTGATGTTTGATGTGATGTTCCACTGCCTGAACCTTAGAACTTTCTCTTAAATATGATGTGATGGATGGTGGTTGATACCCATGAAGTGCCATAAATGGGGTCATTTTTGTTGCTGTATGGAAGGAAGTGTTATACCACCATTCAGCCCCAAGGTTCAGCGCGATTTCTTCTCAAATGGGTTTTTTTTGTGACATCTGAAACGTCACAGAAAAAAAGTTATAGCGAAAATTCCATGATGACTTGTTTGGAGCAGCGAAACCCTAGAATCCAAAGCTTTGATACCAAATGTTATGAAACCAGCTCAAGAAAAGATATAAAAGATAAATCCACGCCTTAGAATTCAGCCTCTTCGAGGGGGGAACCTCCTTTACATTACGTAAATGAACAATTCTTGGATGATACAAATGACAAAACCTCCTTTCTATATATAGGAGTCTAAGGAGTCACAATATAATCCAACCGACCTAACAATAATAATATAAAGCCACAAAAATAACAATAGAGGGATTCTATGGGGCACATAAATAACAACATGGGGGTAATAGGGGCACAAAAATATAAATAAGGGGTATAAATACAATAGTAATGGGGTAATCACTAGTATTATAGGGACCCACTATGCTAGTTGGGAAAATTGCACAGACAAGCTGGACAGACACCCAGTGCCCATCCCTATCTCCCCTAGAAAATTGTGCAGTTTTTCCAGCCAGTCCTCCCAACTGTCGAGCGACTGCTCATCCAAAAAATTGCGTAGTCTTCATGAGCAGGCCCTCTACTTCCCAACAGTCCACTCATCTTAGAAATTGCACGGAGATGATCAGCAAGGCGACCTCCCAGCCTTAGTACAGTTTCTCTCATCAACAGCTTCCAGCAACAGACTTCCAATTCCCTCCTGGAATTGTGCATTTTCTACTACCAAGCTCCCGATAGCTGACTACCACTTCGCCTCAAGAATTGCATAGTTTCTACTGACAGTGACCCAGCAGCTATCTTCTAGTTTGCTCCAAGAATTGTGTAGTTTTGGCTGCCAAGCTCCTGGCGCATTCCTCCAGAAAATTGCGCAAATCCTATCTGCCAATCCTCCCTACAACTCGGCCTGTTCCTCCAAGAAATTGCACAAATTTGGCTGTCAAGCCCCCGCTACCCACTTATTTCAGAAAATGTGTAGATTTTGTCTACCTTTCCTTCCTACAACCCAGACTGTTCCTCCCAAAATTTGCGCAGTTTTTCCTTCTAGGTGAGCCAGACCTCGTGGATAGTCACTGTCGACTCAGATTGCCCATCTCCATCACCTAGTGCCTATTGCATAGTTTTCATCACCTGTTCCTAGAGCCATCATCTTGCCTCAGAAACTTGTTGCCTCTCCCAGTCACCCACATCCAAATGATCACGTGTCATGGTAGACTAGGAGGTTTTTGGATTTGATGTCATCTCATCATGAGTGACTGCAGGTACAGGTACACTAACAAACATGGTGTGGCGACGAATGGGATGAATGAATGGAGCACATTCAGAAGGATAGGTTCACCAACAGATGAACAAATGATGCATCCAAAGAGATGTGCTCATGAATGGATGATCATGCAAAGATGTGTTCACAGATGGACGGATGAGCAAACATGCAAGATGTGCTCACGGATGGACGAATGGACGAACATGCACCTTGTGCAAACAGATGATCCTGTCAAGCCTTCCAACATACAAGCAAGAAGCAACGTGCCAAAGCAACATCAAGCGAACCAACAACCATCGAATACTCTACACACCTTGCCAGGTAGAGGTGAAGCTATGACACACCATGAAGACATCCATCACTCAGCAGCACTGCGGCTTGACATGCACTCTAGTAGCAGCACGAATGTACCAACATTGTCATGTCGAGTCGTGTCATGAGTCATGTCATCCACATCTCTACTGTGGGCTATGTTTTCAATCAATGTAATGTAACGTGGAAGTCCAAGAGACCCACTTGTTGTACAAAGGGTCATGTAAAGTCGAAAAGTCATGGAAGTCAAATAGTCATGAGGGTAGTCGAATAGCCACAAGGGTCAGTTTCACCCTTCGCTATAAATACCCCCTCATTTGTACATGCAAAGGACCTTTCACCTCAGCTCCTCCCACATAGCCTTAAGAGTCTATAATCTTTTCTTTGAGGAGTAAGTAGTGGCTCCAACGTTCTGCACGCAGGGTTAGTGATGTATGGTGTAACAATGTTTCTTGGAACTTTCGCTTAATTCAGAAGCCTACTAATAGGCTAGCAAGTTTTCACACATGTCTTGTACTGTAATCTTTAACACTTGTAATGTATGTTGCTTGAACTTGTGTTTAACACTTGAACTAATTCACTTGTTGTAATACACATATGTTAATGAAAATGTGTTGTATATGTTGTTAACATTGTCTTGCCCATGTAGACTACTCCCGTACATTAGACATACCTTTCAGATGGAACTTGCTATAACACCTATTGTACTCGTGCAAACTAATCCGCTGAGTGCTATACGTGTTATCTTCCCTTGTGTGTTGTGACTGTCGCATCCGTGTGGACTGTTCTGTGGAAATATGCGTATGCCCTGTTGTGTTGTGTGTTCCTAGAATAGTTGGGACTTCTCCCAACCAAGTTTGGACTTCTCCCAATTGACTTGGGACTCACTCCCACCCTCTACCTCTACAATGAAAGAATCATTGACTTAAGTGACACTTACACTGACCAAGCACGCGAACCTCACTTCTCACAAGACAAAGAAGACCACTCTCATGTGCTGACAAGCAAGAGTTGAGGAAAATGTTTAAGATAATGGCAATTGGGCCATCGTATGGGATGGGACTCCCACACAAAATGGTGTGAGGTCTAGTTGGGACTTCATACCGGGGAGATCCCCTGATGTTGGCAGGTCTAGCACCGTCAACAAATTTGATATATAAATGTTTAGACCTATGTTCTTAAGTGTTGAGGGACAAGCACTAGTGGGATTGAACAAGTCAACATTTGTTTTGACATAAATGCAATATTGGAGGATTTCACTAAATTTGGAGATAGACAAGTTGGGGGCTGCAATTGGAACTTCTGTCAAGTCTTGTAAACACTAAAATTAACCCGAAATCCTCAAGGATCTTGCTCACATAAATGAGTTATGACTAATGACACTGCATTGTACTAAATCATAGAGCTTGGTTAATAGACTTGGTGAAGTGCATTTGTTTCAGTGATGGGCTTCCTCTATGAAAATTTTAGGAAATAATAAAATTAGTTCTCGCTTTATGTTGAGTTAAATGGAGAATCCCTTTAGGCATTTCATAGGATAAAAAATACCTTATCAAGTGCCATATTCACATACTACGGTCATTTAATAAGAAAGGGGAACCTTACATAATAGTAAAATGTATTTGGTAATGTGTAATAAACTACTATAAAATTAAATTCATTGATAGTGTGATTCTTCTATTCTAATTGGAGTACCTTATTTCAATTAATATATGATCTCAAAATATGAGACTAAGAGAAAGGCTACCCTTTGAAAAGAGCTAAAATTATAAAGTGTTTGTGTTGAGGAAGTGCTAAATATGTTGAGTGTGGGTTGTAGTTATGTACACTAGTGAGCTGTATCTGAAAGGATGTGTGTCAATGCTAAGGTGGTGAAGACAAGAGATTAGGGTGTAGCATAGCTAAAGTTGCATAGATGAGGGTAGTTGTGTGTGTGTATGTAGGGTAGAGAGGAAGGAGCTATAAGGGACAATAGACTAAGTTACTTATGCTTTAATGAGGCAGGTTATTGTTCTTAGTCTAAATTTTAATGAAAAATAGGACATTTGGCTGAAGCAGGTAAGGACCTACAATTATAAGAGGTTGGAGCATCTAGACAAGTTGTGGCTTGCTAATTTGTAGGGGGTTAGGGCCTCCTATGACTCATGAGTGGGCACTCGTGAAAAAATGATTTAATCAAAGTTTGTGCCTTGATTATCATCATAATACAAAACAAGCTTAAGTGGTTTTTCTCCTAAAAGGGTTTCCACATAAATCTGTGTGTTCCAGTATGTATGACTGGTGGTATCTAATGTGATTTTTGAGATTTTGCAAATTAAATTTTAGATATTCATCTTAAATATTGTTAAAAGAGTTAATTTATGATTCACCTCACCTATTAGTAATTCCTTATTCCAACAGTTACATCTATCGAGGGATATATAATAAGTGGGAAAAATGGTTTCTTCAAATTGTTGTGTTGCCTTAATGTTTTGATTTAGGTTAATTTTCACAGGTATTTGAGGTCATAGAGGATGGTTACTTAGTGGAACATTGTAAGGGAGTTGTAGTTGTTGTTGTTTCATGGGTAATTGTACAAGGGAGTTTCCTAGAAGATAGGTTTTGTGCCATCCTTAAGGCCATGAAAATATTTGATTTCAGGGAGAGGGTCACTAGGGCCAAGGCATAGAGTAGTGAATCAGAGGGGAGTTAGGAAACTGCCAAGGAACTATAGTATACTTCACTTTCTAAGGAAAATGTTGAGGATTATACATATTAGTCTACGTATTGAAAGAATATTATGCATCTTGAGCTATACCTAGGGGTCGAACCTAGCATGGCTTCTTAGAAATAATAAAATATTTTACCTCAATCTCTTCACTTGAATCCTTGAATAACACTTTTAACGATAGAAACAATCAGAAATTCTCTTTTGAGTGATACTTCTCATAGACGTTATGGATTTCCACATCATTAAGTGAGAACTCTCTAAGTGGTTGCTTCTTCCTACAGTTGAGCCAACATATTGAAAGAGGTTTGTCAAATTCAACTTGATTTTATTTCACCTGTAACATATCCAATTGAGAAGATATAGAAATGATAATATCATTTCTAAAATTTTCAAATGAATTACTAATTTCTTCCCTTTTTACTTCACCATTGGTTTATTTTTGTACTTTAGTAGAAACATCTCATGCTAAATTTCTAATCCTTAATTGTCATCTTAAACTCCTTAAATATAGTGTGACTATGTCATCATAGATCTCCTTTGATATGTAACCTTTCACCATGAGGTTTAATATATCCAAACAATCCTCCTTCATTCCCCATATCGGAATTATCTTTAAGATATCTTTATCCAAATCACTATGCATAGACCTCTGTAAATTGTATTGAAGGTTCTTGATAATGTTATGGGCTATCATCCTCCTTTTGGTACATTCTAAAAAGTTATCTCCTTTGATCATTGGTCCCATAGTAACCTTGGTATTTTTGCAAAAAGGTTTTCTTCATGTCATTCCCAAGAATAAATAAATGCACTACCAATTCCCATCAACCATATTAATGTATCTCCCTTCAAATTAGTATGGAACACCTTTAGTTTCTAGGCATAAGAGGTGTAGTCAAAACTCCAACACAAAACATTAAATTCGAAGAGAAAAGTATCTAGGTCTTCATTATTCATTCCATGAAAGTTTTGGAGGGATAACAAAGGGATTTTATTCATTGGATCTTGTCCTAGGAGGTTCATGATAGGGAATTCAAAGGTAGTGATTGTATCTTCTGAATTTGCGTTTGCCATTTTACTATTCCAAAAAAATGGGTGTTCGAAAAAACCACTTTATGAATTTGGTGTCCACTTAATTGTAAAAGGTTTTCTGATGGCTACTCAAGATGTCTCACAACACTCCCAAGTCTGGGATAGAGTTATTAAGTGGCTACTTGTTCTCGGGACTTGGGTCTCAATGTTCCAAATTATTTCCATCTGTATCTCCCCATTCTTTTAATAGCTCTTGGTATTCACTTTCTGTTGATGTGTATGACTAAGAGATTCTTCGACTTATTTTTGAGGTAGAGGGCTCATGGGATTCTATCTCCCAAATATCTGTCACAACACAAATGACCCTTTATATTCCATCCTCTAAGGAATTGTTCCAAACATGGATGATTTATGGGATCATATTTTTTGAGAATTTACTCTTAGGGAAAATAATTTTGCATTTGCCTTTGAAATTAGTTCCAAGATAAATGTCACTCATCCTAAGTATTTATTTCTCCTTCCTCCATGTCCTCTTATTCATGCATGGTAAGTATTTTTTTTCCACCACATTTTTATTATTATTTATTCATGCATCTTACCTATCTTATTTTTCATAAAGAACAATGTTAGCTTTGTTTTTGCACTCTTGATAACTTCCTCAGCAATGGTGTCAAAATGTTGGATAAATTGATTATCATAACAAAATATGTCATTCACTCACACATATATTATCAACTAGGGTAGATATGTTATTTCAAGGTTATAATGAATAATATATGCAAGCATCAATTTCAAACTTACATGGACTAATTCCTAATTACCATTATGCTTTCCTTCTACAATAACATGGCCCTCAATAAAAATCTAAGGTTATTCTAACTATTCACACTTGTGGGAATATAAATAAATTCAAATAAACATCTCACTCTCAAACCCACACTTGCATGAAAAATGACTCTCAATGCACAACTCTGGAAATGTAAATCACACTTGCAGAAATGAAATAACATTCATCTACTCTAGGATCACTCTCACAGAAAAAAGAAGTAAAACTAATTGAAATCAATTCCTCACTTACATAAAATCATTCAGCCATGACCACAGAGAAGAATCAACCCTTATACTAGCAATCACAATTGAAATCAAATAATCAACTACATACAGAATTATACTAAGTTTGTGACAATGTCTAATAATATTTTTTAACAACAATGAATTATAAATTTGTATCGATAATTAAATAACAATAGCAACATAGAATTAATAGGGATTGATCTAGTGACAATTATGATGGCATATGAGTGACCTGAATTCAAGTAGTCTACAAGCTAACTCAAATATGAAATATCAAAAATATATCAAGGAAGAAATCTATAACAATAATAGACTGAAACCACAAGAATTGAAACACCACATCCTACAATTAATTAAAGTAACTATGCTACCTCTACAGACACCATGATCCCTGCTAAAGAGGAGTGTCATGCCTCCTTGGAAGATAGATGGTAACATTACAGATCATAGGCTAGCATAACAATTCAGAAAATGAACCACAAACTCACAAAATAATGTATTAGCTTTGAAACAAAATACAAAGATGCATATTCTGAAAAAAAATAATGCATCCCCAATGCATAGGGAAGATAGATCCCTTCTTATAGGTTTATGTGTTCTATCTAATCTTGGTATCAAAATCATGAAAATCTATGAGAATATTTTGATCCTAAGGTTTTCGAATAATAATACCTAAAGGTATTTTCTTTGAAACAAGTTTCAACAAATTATCTGTAATAAAGATGATGCCAAACAAGTGCCTCGTTTTAGTGACTAGCTAAAAAATTGGGAATCATAAATTTTGTCACCAAATTGGTCACTTTTCCAAGAAAATATAATCCTTTGTTGGCACGACAATCCTGGTCGACCCGACTAAGTAAAAATGTACACACCATCTCACAAATATAGAACCAAGAATTGTGTTAGAACATAACAAAGTATCAACATTAGAATAAGAATAGAGTTATTGAACTACTGTAGCAATGTTACAAAATATTTGAAAAACAACATTTCCTCATCTAGAAAAAGGGAGTACCAATGTCCTATCCAATTGGGTTGTCCTATACAAATTCTTCTTTATCATTTTTTCAATAAAGATGCTGAAAACAACCATCCTCTTGTCAAATGCAAGAAAAATTACATTAAGTTAGAGTGACAAGAGAAAGTGGCATACTTTAATAAAAACTATAATCAATTAAATGGAAGGTTGTGGTTATGATACAAAAATGGTAAAAAAAGTAAGAAAAATAATGGTTAAAAGGATGCCAATTCTTAGGCCCAACAATAGATGTGGGTTTGCATGGATGAGAGGTTCTTGTAGTTCATCATGAGTTGGAGGGGTGCATAAGCTCCATTCCTAGGATAGAATAGGTAGATGTATCCACAAACGGGGATCCTTAGTGAGTACAATAGCTATAACACATGGACCACCATGATGATTAGGTTATTTTGTCCCAGGATCCTAGGAGAGAGGAGGTCGAGATGACATATATGAGGAGATATGATGCCTTCACAAGGAGAATGCATGGTTGTGAACATAGGATGTATACATTAGATGGAGGATTTTCACCATTGTATGGGATTTCCTAGAGGAAGTTTAAGCTATGTTGGGGGAGGATATAGTGGAGGCCCATATGCCTCCATAGAGAGAGTGGGAACAAACACTAAGGCGAGCCATAGTTGCAACAATAACACCAATCCCAGATTTGGTTATAGAGAGTCATGCATGTGATGTGAGGGTGGTCCCCTCGATGAGATGGGTGGATGGATAGGGTGGTCATCCAACTTGATCATACTTATAGATGGGGCTTCCATTATACATGGTAAATTTTGTATATGAGAGGAATCCATATGAGAATCCCCCTTCTTGATGTGTATTCTAAACTTATTATTATTATTTGGTATGGATAGAGTGGTGACCGTTGGTATAGATTGATGTGTGTGTGTGTGTGTATACACACACACACACACACACATCAATCTATACAAATGGTCACCACTCTAGCCATCTATATATATATATATATATATATATATATATATATATATATATATATATATATATATATGTATAGTGATGATGATGCATCTCCATTTTATGGAAGTGATGTTATATATTTTATTTTCTTTATATGATGTGATGTGAAGTGTACATGTTATTCTACTTATGGAAAAATAACATACAATATATATTTTGATCATTGTGAATTATATAATTAATGTGATGGTTTCCAATCTAGAACAATGTTTGTAATTCCATCAATGTTCCTAGAGTATGAATGACTGTAATGTAGTCAAAGTTTCTAGATAGCAACCTTTTTTGTAGGCAGAGTCTAAAGAGGTGAGGATCATGAATCTACAAGGAATTATTTAATTGTGTGACAATGAGCTAAGAATCAAGTAATATGGTGGGGTGGTGAATGCATAATCTGATAGCATAAACTAACAAACCTACGATGGGAGAATATTCTTCTTAGTTATTCATAGCTATCCAA
Source organism: Pinus tabuliformis (assembly GCA_031772625.1). Taxonomy (NCBI): domain Eukaryota; kingdom Viridiplantae; phylum Streptophyta; class Pinopsida; order Pinales; family Pinaceae; genus Pinus; species Pinus tabuliformis. Next base: position 321,787,513 of record CM062816.1, on the reverse strand, counting down.
ATATACACTCCACTTGAATGGAGTAGAGTTTAATCTTCAAAATAAATGGCCCGAGCCACATAGGCAAGATTCAAAGTCTATTAACTAGAAATTTCTGCAAAAATGACTTGGTATGCTAGTGGATTATTCATCTATCATGAAAAGAAAGGGAAAATTAGAGAGATAATATATGGTTCCATTTACTCTAAGAGGATTAGAAATATAATTTCCAATAGAATATGGGGGCAACCAAACCATGTTGTGAATGATAGAAATTATTGAGATAAAGTTTCTTGATTGGGAACTTGAGACAGATGCCAATGGGAGAATCCAAGATGTAGGTTCCATTCATAAGGTAATGATTCATGATTTGGGGACCCTTCCACAAATTTTTGAACTTTATAGAACATAAATATTCATGTCAACATCATTATGTAAGATGAGGTCTCCCTCATTAAGGGAGAAGAGGTTGATGGTATGGTCATAAGTCGATTTGTACCTCTTCTTAGTGGCCTCACTTTTTTGGAGGGAAGCACATAAATCATTGGAATTTTCAAGAACAATTAGGTTTTTCTTGAGGGGAGTGATATCTAGAAAAATATCTATTATTGTATGTAAGTTTGGTATCATGCATTCATTGGGGAGAATTGCTTCGACCCCATGAATGAGATGAAAATATGTGAACCTACACAAAAAATAATGTGGTCCAATTGGTTTTGTGTTTGTTCACCCTAAGTTGCAACATTTACTTGAGGAATTTGTTCATAGCATTTAGTTGGTCATTGGATTGTGGGAAGTATGGCGAGGAAAAATCATGGGAAAACCAAGTGGGGAAAGAGTTCTTAAAATTTGTTGCTATTGAATTTTTTTTTTGTGATTGGAGACAAGCTCTATCATGACACAAAAGTGTGTGATGTCATTCTTGAAGAAAAATTTCGTGATGGTATCACATTAGGGGAATTTTGAGGTATAAAATGGGCCTCAAAATACATAATGTGCTACCAAAATCAACTCTCTAAGAACCAATCATAATTCACAAGATGATATCATCCCATAAGGATGACTTTCCATTGTTTGAGTTAAAGAAAATTAGTTCTCAATTTCTAAATGGTAGATGGAAACCTAGTGCAACCATGGTAATGCTAGTACTTTGTCCTTTCTCACCTTTTGAATAAAATAATATTAATGTCTTCTCTTTATTTTTGGGAAAAATGATGATTGTGCTGTGTGTTTGTGTGTGTGTGTGTGTGTGTGTGTGTGTGTGTCTATATATATATATATATATTCACTTTTCTCAAGAAATATTGTATATTTCAATTTATTTATTATTAATTGAACACGCCTTCCTTATTTTTTATTTTCCATATTTCAAAAAGATGAAAATATTTTCATCTTTTTGTTTTACTTCCATTTAAAATAAATCCATAAATATATTTTTCTTATTCCGACTAGAATCATGGCAAAGTTAAAGGGGAATGCTACACTTTCATGGTATATGCTAATGAAAGATAGAGTATATAATGATCATGAGAAGATTAGAACTTGGAGGAAGACTATGTGAAAAATCATGGAGAAATTGCTACCTATTAATTACCAACGGAATTTGCCTAAGAAAATATAGAATTTAAGGTAGAAAGGGTTGATGGTCTAGAAATACACAAAGTAATATTTCAAATTTTCACTTAGATAAGGGGTTAAAGAATAAAAAATTCAAAGATTGGTGATGTATGTGAAAGGGTTAAAATATCAGATACATTATAAGATGAGAAGACACTTCTTTCATAATGTAGATGAAGTCCACCAAGTTTCCTTGAAAGTGGAAGAAAAACATGACAAAAATGCACAATAGAGGCTTCAAGTAAAAGGACCCAAAGGTAGGGGTAGAGAAAGTATTGCTAAAGAGAATGAGAAAGAATGAATCCACCAGTAGCCAAAAATATAAAGGAGGAAATGGCACTAGAAGAAGAACACAAATTAGAAGAGGAAAATGTAATTATATTATTACTAGATACAAATGTGGTGTGCAGAGGCATAAGGCATATGAATGTATCGAAAAACACAATGTAGGAAGAAGAAGTAAATCTTGAGCACAAGTAACACAATCAAATGAGGCATTCTCTATTGGTGAAGATGTAATGGTACTTTAGTAGGAACAAAGAGAGAACTTAATGTTTATGAGGTTTTTTCTTAAACCTAAAAACAAGACAACAAAAGAACTAAATACAAAAGGAAATATTTTATGACTAAATATAAATTTTAGGGAAAATGTTGTAATATAGTCATATATGGTGGAAGCACAAAAAAATTGGTATCCACAAAAGTCATAGTGAAACTAAAGTCAAAATGTATTCCCCATCCCAGTCCATATTGGGTTGCATGGCTACAAAAGGGAAAACAAGCATCTATGATAGATCGATGCTTGTTAAATTTTCATATTGGAAGATTTAGTGAACAAGACTTATGTGATGTCGTAGATACAGATGTATTTCATGTATTGATTGAAAAACCATGGATATTTTATAGGAATGCTTTCAAAAAAGTAGGAAGAACAATTATGAATTCACAAAGGATAGGAAATGATACAAGTTGGAATCAATTATAGAAAATGCAAGGACAACAATAGGAAGTAGTAGAAAAAAGATGTAAGAAATATTAGTAGTTAGATTATCCTATGTTTAGCTAAGGAATTCTTGAAAGAATAAAAAAAAATCATTTCTATTTGTCCATATGCCCAACCAAGTCCAAGAAGGTCAGAAAATAAGCTCTATAACATTGGAGATTCAATATATGTTTAAAGAATTTGAGCAGAATATTGTTGTCGATTATTTTCTAATAGGTTTACCTCCCATGAGAAGAATATAACATTACATTGACTGTTGAAAAATGTAGCAAAAAATTCTCAATTTGATTTTTCATTGTTTAAATTGAGAAAATTTGAATTTCCACATCAACAGACAACTTGGAATAGTTAACCTATGTGACATGGCTGATGTAACCGATTTTACTCAGTAAATTTGAGTTGGAGGAGTTATATTACTAATTTGTAGCAATCAAAGACAGTTATCTCAAGTTTATTTGAGTTAAACTAGTCCCAACTATTGGAGGAACTAGTGGAAGGTTAGTTGTGTAGTGAGACTTCAGTCTAACTTAGTGATCAACCAGTTAACTAATCAATCAGCCCAAAATAACTAATGCGTGGAAAGAATTTGAGTTCCCCAGATGTGGTGAAGATTGTAAGGTAGTGTAACATCTGTTTTAGACTAGTCTTGAGTGACTACAGGTGTTGCATGCTGTGAGATGATCAACCTTGAGAATTGCACAATCCATTTTGGAGAAATTCCTAAATAATAGGTGCCTAATTTATTAGGAATTGCATAAGGAAATAGGGGCTCAATCAGAGACAAAATTGACTAAGTCTGGGTCAGAGCTTCTTAGTGAGTAGAGAGATAGATTATTCACTTGCAGGTTGTGCTCAGTTGAGCAAAGCAATTGTAATACATCTCTATTCATCATATTAATGCAAGCAAACTTTGGGTGTTTTAGCAGATTGCTTTCCACAAGAAAAATATTGTGTGAATGTGTGTTATTTCTTATTACATGTCTGATATTTTTGTTTTAAACTATGAATTGAATTGGGTAGAGAATTAGAGTATGTTTGTGTCTTGTGATTTTGATTAACACTTCATTAGCAATTGTAAATCTACACCATAATTTATACATGGTATCAAAGCAGGATTCGCATTAGAGCGGGAATTTTGAAGTTGTTTCTCAGGAGGTTTGAATTTTTAGTTCAATGTAGCAATATCTCTTTAGATTTGGGAATATGATCTTCATCAAGTGGAGGCTAGAGTATGCCTAGGATTACATCTCTAATTTCATCGCATGGAAGTATCACATGTGTTGTTCGTGGCCCAACTTGGACTAGATTTTGGCAAAGACTCTGCATTTTGTGGAGCATGTAGTGGAGGAGTAGAGTGCATTTTGAGGAATTAAATATTCCACATGGTGTCGTAAGGGCTTCATGGTGGGTCGAAGCCCCTCTTTTTTGAATAAAGTGTGCAATTTTGTAAGGGATCAACGGTTTTGGGGCCATAGATCCTTGTTTTAGGGAGTCCATCATATTTGAACCATGGTATTTTGATGATATAACCCTACAATGTAATAGTATATATAGAGTAATATAATAAGAAGAGAAGGATCAGAATAAATCAGTGTTATGGATGAACTATGGTGATATGTAATTTGGTAACAAAGGAGAGGCTCTGAAGCTGAGTGCGCAGAGGCCTAGAGAAGAGTCAGCAGTTGAGTGCACAAATAGCCTATGGCATAGTGTGTAGGCCAGGAACAATTAGGTTTTCAAAGATTCATTATATTAAGAAATAGTTCTTGTGGACGTAGCCCTACACTGGGGTGAACCATGTTACATTGGTGTTTTGATGTGTACATTTTCTTATTATCTGTTGTAGAGTAGTAGTTATTGCAATTACATTTTACTTTAGCACAATGATGGTTTATGGTTTTATATGGCATGTTTAAGTGATTAATCTAATGCGACAAAGTGATTTATAAATGATAAGAATAAGATAACATAGTAATATCACATCTCATACTCCTTCAAGGTTGTAGAAACATGGCTCTGCTTCCTTCAATAGTCACTTCGGGTGAGACTGCGATCTACTTGCAGGTCGTTGCCGAAAGGGCCAATGATCAAGGGTTTTTTTGGTGCACAGTATAAATTGAACCTAGATCAGCCCAAATCAACCTAACAAATGGTTTCATTACCAGGTGTAGGATATGTGGATGTGGTACCCGTCTAAGAAGGAGATTCAAGACTCGATAGACCTAAAAGAGTGAGAATTTGCAGATCAAGAAAATATAAACCCTCGTCTGACATCCAAAGCTTGGTTACTAAAGTATATTTTTATGGATCAATACGAGATTTTCTTATCTTATTTTCCTATTGAGTTGTATGAGTAGATATCAAGGTTGATTGAAAGGAAGAATTGTTTTAAGGGGGTGAATAACCTACCATGTGGACTCCTAAACTGATACAGCGACTGAAGAGCACTAACAATAGGATCTCAAGGGCTATCAATTTTTGGATTGATAACATCTTGGGAGGATTCATTACTGAGTTCATCATAGACTCAACCATGTCCTACAACAAAGTGAACTGATGATTCTTCAAAGGATCATGAGGTAAGTATTTAAAATCTCTAAAACTTTGGATTAAGATGCTTCTTTTTGAAAATGGATTTTTACAGATGTAGTCAGATTGCTGGTTTACTTAAGTTTGGAAGAAAAGAGAATAAATCTAAGCAAGAGATTGGAGTAACATGAAGTGGAAAGAGATATAGAGTAGATACCAGAAATAGATCTCGTGGAAAATACTTGAAGACCTTTGTAGAGGCTGACTATAGTCCTCTTTTGAGTGGATCTGAAAGTGAAAGAGAAGAAAGGCACCCTGATAACTCCCAGCCTGAGAGTTCGCAGAAGCCAGAATCCAGTAATAGCTAGGGTGTTTTGAGATTTCCTGCTCCCCATACCCCTCCTACAACCCATCCCCCTCCAAGAATAAGTATTGCTGGCAATATTAAGATACCCATTTTCAAAGGAATTGGATTGGAGAATCCAGAACAATTTTTGTTTTTATGTGAAGTTGTATGGACCTCAAAGTAGATCAACGATGAGAATATAAAGAAAGCACAACTCATTAAAAGGATCCTAGATAGAAAATTGAGATGGTATATGAAGTATTCAAATAATCAGAAAAGAACGTTTGCAAATATTAAAACATCACTGATAAGAGTTTTTAAGAAGCTAAAGTCTAATCACTGAGTTGAAAGAGATCAAACAGAAACCTAATGGTTTTTTTGGGATTTTTATCAGAGATTTAAAGTTTTATTGGATCAAGTAATCTTTGACATAACTCCACAACAACATCAAGAATGGTTTATAGCTACGTTGCTACCACATATTAGATTTCATCGCAATATGTAGAGCTTCAGCTTCTTTGGGAAGGGGTTTAGTAAATATATCAACAACTTGTTCTTTGGAGGAAACATAATCCAATTTAACCTTTTTCTCAAGCACTTGTTCTCGTAGAAAGTGATACTTAATAGGAATATGCTTGGCCTTGGATGCAAAACAATATTTTTCGAAATACTAATAGCACTTGTATTATCACATAGGATGGAGATGGGTGGAGAACATTTGATTTGTATATCCTGTAATTTTTGCATCATCCAGAGAAGTTGTATGCAACAAGATGCAGCAACCACATATTCTGCTTCTGCTGTAGATAAGGCAATGGAAATATTTTTCTTGCTAAACCAAAATACCAATCAGGGTCCCATGTAAAATTAACCTCCACTAGTGCTTTTCCTATCATCAACATTTTTAGCCCAATCCGCATATGTGTATGCATGAAGGGTAAGATTTGCATCTTTAGGATACCATAGAAAAAAATCTTGGGTTCCTTGGAGATATTTTAATATTCTTTTTGCTATTTGAATATGTTATTCCTTTGGATTGGCTTGGAAACATCCAACAATCCCAAGTGCATGCATCATATCTGGTCTGGTACCTGTTATATAAATAAGAATTCCAATCATAGACTTGTACTATGGTTGGTCTACTTTGGGATAATTATCATTAGAACTGAGGCTGCATCCTGTCCTTATGGGATTACATATAAGTTTTCAATCATCCATCCCATATTTCTTCAGAATCTTCTTGAGATATTTTGTTTGTGAGAGAAAGATGCCATATTTTTCTTGTTGTACTTGTAGACCAAGAAAATAGGTTAGTTCCTCAAGTAAAGACATTTCAAATTCTTGTTGCATAACAAAAGAAATTTTTTGACTCATATATTCTTCGTTACTGCCAAAGATGATATCACCAACATAAACAATACTAATTAGCAATTTATCACCCTCAATTTTTGTATACAAGTTCTTGTTTGCGGATCCTTTTGTGAAACCTTGTTGTTGAATATATTTTTCAACGTGATAATACCATGCCTATGGAGCTTAGTTTAGTCCATATAAAGCCTTTTTGAGTTTTCATACAAGGTTTTCATGATTCCCCAAAATGAATCCTTCTGGTTGTTCAATATATAGTTCTTCTTCTAGATCTCCATTAAGGAAAATATATTTTACATCCATTTGATAAACTTTGAAATTTCAAAAACTTGAAAATGAAAGAAACATTCTTATGGACTCAAGTCTAGCTATAGGTGCAAATGTTTCTTCAAAATCTATAACTTCTTGTTGAGCATAACCTTTACAAACAGGTCTAGCTTTGTTCCTAATAACCTATCCATTTTCATTCAACTTGTTTTTGAATATCCATTTTGTCCCATTAACATTTTTATCATGAGGTCTTTGAACCAATTCCCAAGTATCATTATTTTCAATTTGATCAAGTTATTCATTCACAGCCTTAACCCAACATTCACATTTACTTACTTTATTTACATTTTTTGGTTCAATGCTGGATAATAAAGCTAGATAACTAGAAGATCCTACAAGTGTTCTTCTTGTTTGTACCCCAGATTCCTTTTCTCCTAGAATTTGAGTTTGTGGATGATTCTTTTGAACATACCTGGATGGAGCCTTTTATTTGCCTGATGTATCATCTTTTGCTGCTTCATTAGTTTCTTCTTCTATGTCATTGCGATTTGAAGTGGGAAAGCATCCATCATCATCATCCTCTTTTGCTGATATTACCTTTTTGGACCGTATGTGTGCTTCATCAATCACAACATCAATGCACTCAACAATTTTCTAAAGTCTCTTATTGTAACATTTATATCATTTTCTTCTAGATGAGTAACCAAGAAGTATTCCTTCATCTGATCTAGCTTCAAACTTGCCAAGTTTTTCATCATTATTTTTCACGAATATTTTCTTCCAAAAACTCTAAAATTCTTTACAGTGGGAGGTTTACCATACCAAATTTCATACAGAGTTTTATGACTATTCACACGAACATGAGCCTTGTTGAGAATATTTACTATAGTATGTGCAGCTTCACCCCAGAAGGTGTCAAGAGTTCTATACTCATGAAGCATAGCATGAGATATTTGTTGAACAATTCTATTCATTCTTTTTGCCACACCATTTTGTTGAGGAGTTTTAGCTACATAAAATTGTTTTTTTATGCCATGTTGTTCATAGAAATCAAAGAATTCATTTGATATGTATTCTCCTCCAAGGTCAAATATGAGACATTTGATTTTTAGATCTAATTATTTTCAATTAATGCCTTAAATACTTTAAATTTATCAAATGCTTCATCTTTTTGTTTTAGTAAATCGATCCAGCACATTCTAAAAAAGTCATCAATGAATAAGATATAGTATTGTTCTTGAGGAGGTCACTTTTTCCTTATTGGTCCACACAAATAAGTATGAAGAAGCTCAAGAGGCTTAATTGTTGATCCTTCTTTGGCATTGAATTGAACTCTAGTTTTCTTACTGAATTGACATGAGTTAGATATCGTAATTTCTGGTATGGTGAAGTAGGGTAGATCACAAACAACTTTGAGTCTTCTTGATTTTCTTATTTGAGAGAAGCTTAGATGTCCTAACCTTTTGTTCCATAACCAATTTTCTTCTACCTTTCCTAGGTAACATTGTTCTTGGACACCTTCCAATATATACATATTGCTCGGGGTTCTTGTTCCTTTTATTATGGTCTTTCCTATGTCAAGTTCATGAACCACTCATTCTTGTGATCATAATACCACCTCATTTCCTTGGTCACACATTTGGCTAAAACTCAACAAGATATGCTTTAATCCATCAACATACATAACATTACCAGCTTTAGATTTTTCTTTTATAAAAACATAACCTTTACCCTTAATGACTGCATGTGAGTCATTTCCAAAAGTGACATTCTTTTCTTTCTCTAAAGCATTGTATGCAATAAGTTTATCTTTGTCACCTGTCATGTGTTTTGAGCATCCACTATCAATGTTTCATTGATTTTCTTGTCCTTCTGTAAAAAATTTTAGGCCACGGATTTCAGACTGTAACACCTTCTTTTTCCATACCTTAGAATTTGTTGATATTTTCTCCTTTTGAGATGTTGGTTGTAATTTTCTCCTGCATTCAGATTCTTCATGTCCAAAATTATTGAAAAATGAGCATTAAATTTCACCTATAAGAGGTTAGAAGATATTATAAGTGTTCTTCTTGACCCTTGTGTCATTCCTTTATTTTCTTGCTTCTCTAGTCATGATAGTTTTGTATGCAACACATTGAGCAGCCTTAGGACCAAAATTATGACATGAGAAACATTGTCCATTAAAGAAGAAATTTTTGTGATAATAGAATCTTATGGTGTTGTTTACCCTTTTACTGGTGCTTCTTTAGGTTTTCATCCTTGGATTAGAGTGAACATGATTTACTTGAGGAATGCCTTTTTTCATTTGTTGGGGACTGAAGCTTAGTTTACTGGTATTTGCTGCATTTAGATAGCTTCCGGTGGTGGCTAAAGACTTTTCTGTCTAAGATGTTTATCTAGTGTATCCAAGACCTGTCTCCATAAGAGGAGAGTGTTGTGCCTTGATAATTTCATCTAATGTTTCATATCCTTTAGCAAATCTAAGATTAAGAGTTTTTATTTTTTCAAATTCCTTTCTTAGACTTACTACTTCACATTCTAACTTCTCTTTATGATTTTCCTTTTCTATGATTTGATGCTTGAAATCTACTTTATTTTCTTCCAAGAAAATTTTCAGTAGAGTAATTTCTTCAAAGAAATATTTTTCCTCTAAAGCATCCACAAATTTATCATTAGACTCATTAGTATTTTTCTCAAAAGCCATGAGTAATTTAAGATCTTTATTAGATCACTTTCTTCACTATTTGAAAATAAATCACTATCTTCATGAGTATAATAACTTCTTATACTGTCAAACCATCTCCTATTACCTTTTTCAGTATCCTTCCCTTTGTCATCATTGTCTTTATGAAGACATTTAGCAGCATAATGACCAACTCTACCTCAAGAAAAACATTTGAAGGGAAGCTTACCTCGAAACCTTCTAGTGCCCAGTTGAAGTTTCTTTACAAAGTTAACCTCATATTCTTCTGATATGTATCCTGATTCCTTGCATTCTTCGCTTAATTTTCCTTTTCCAAATTTTTTAAATGCGACTTCTCTGACTTTTGAGGGACCTCGTTTCCTCATTTCAAACGCAGTCAAGTTCCCATGAAGTTTAACAACAATAAGAGTTTGCAGATCCTGCTTTTCTTCATGGCAGACACTTTTGACTCGAATTTAGGAGCTAGAGATCTTAATATTTTCTCGAATAAAGTCAAGTTCCCATGAAGTTGAACAATAATAAGAGTCTGCAGATCTTGCTTTTCTTCATGGAAAACACTTTTGACTCGAATTTAGGAGCTAGAGATCTTAAGATTGTCTCGAATAAAGTAGTGTCCTTTATTTATTCACCCAAATTTTTCATGTGATTTACAATCTCATCTATACGTAGAAAGAAACGGGCAATACTTTCATCATTATGCATTTTGAGAGTTTCATATTGAATTATGAGAGTTTGGAGTTTAGCACTTTTTACCTTGGTACCGCCTTCATAGCTTTGAATGATTCTGTCCCATATTTCTTTTATTGTGTTAAGCTACATAAATTTGACAAATTTTGATTCTGTAAGACTTCCCAATAATGAATTGACAACTTTGGCATTGGTTTCATACGTCTTCTTTTATGCTGCATCTATGGGGACTACAATTGGATATCGGTAACCCCCTTTCACAATTTCCCAAACATCTACTCCAAGAGTCTGAAGATAATATTTGGTTCTTTTATTTTAATATATAAAATTATTTCTATTGAAGAGTGGTGGCTGATAAATGTCGTTCCATCTTGATTGCTCATCTTGGGAAATTTTCCTCCAAGCGATCAAGCTTCTTTTGAAGGACCTTCTCTTATACCAATTGTTGGGAAAAATACTAAGAGGGGGGGGGGGGGGTGAATTAGTATTTTAAAAAATCACAAATTTTCTTTTCTGAAATGTATACGCAACTTGACAGAACCCAACTAGTGTATATATGTGACTGTTGTAAAAGAAACTAGTGTATTCTCAATAAACTTGTAAAACAACTAATTCTTTATCTGTTAAACTTGAACCAGAATGTAAGAGATTTTTCAAGCATTTGATAAGCATTGAAAACGTGCAATAATAGCAGCATAAAGTATCACACATAAGTAACACACATGAACACCAAAATTTAAGGTGGAAATCCATTGTGGGAGAAAACCACTGTTATTGTTGTCTCAGTCTTCAAAAATTATTAATATCAAAAAATTCTCACATTCTTGTACTGGTGCATACTCATACCAGTATGTAGGCACCCACCTACTAAAGGCTACAACCTCCACTCATTCTCTACTTCCTATTGGAAGGGAGCTCCAATTCCATGATCTGATCACCAACTACTACTGGAAGGAAGCTTTGACTTCCTTACTAAAGGCTTCAACCCTCAGCAACATCCATGTACCATGTTTCATAAATTTTCACATTGGGTCCAATATCAACACTTAAGCTCAACAATCATCAATATTTGACACGACTAAATCAACAAATCACTGAAACCTAATCAACTGACACTTAATCAAAAATCAACCAATCGGCTTGAATAGTTAGATCATTATAACCATTACACATAACCAAACTCAAAATACTGCATCAACACACAAAATAAACTACAACCCTGATCACTCATTTGCCAATATGTATATGCTACTTCAATTAAGGCAACCCACCTGTATGCATGATTTTCTGTAGAGAAACCCACGTAGAGATCTTAATGTACTGAAAACTGAAAACTATAAATTCTGAATTAGACATAGAGTTGACCAAATATATTTTGAAACATTTTGTTAGCTTACAAAACCCTCATATAGTCAACAACATCAATAATATTTTCAACCAATCAACATGTAACTCAATTCGACTTCATATTTCAATCATATCTACTTTAGACATTATCACACAACCTTTATCAACATGAGGACATAATTGATAGACAAGAGAAACAATAGCACTGATCAGGTTGATAAATCATTTATGAACAAAAACCATTACTTCATATACGCGACTTTGAAGAAGAGAACCCGCGTGTATACACACTTTTCCTGAGACCAACCAGTGTATAGATCTGCAAATTTTGAACTAAAATTTCACAACTCTTTAGAACTTCAGAAAGACCGAGATCATAATATTCAGAGATAAAAACATGTGTTAGTACTCAAATGTAGTCAATCAATGAGCATATCTTACAATGAAAAGTCATTTCAGGTTTCACGATCCTGATCCATCATTGTATTCATCGGTGGATAATTATTTCAGATCTATGTGACAATTATGGCCCTTAGAATGCAAATATACTTCAGATTGAAGTATTCATAAAAAACCCTTTCACTTGCACAGTTAGAACTATGATCTTCACCTCTTTATATATTTTATCCCCTATTCAATACCACGGGTCAAAACTACACTAGTGGCGATGGTAATATTTGATGGGATCAGTATCCGTTGTCGCGCTCATTACTATGGGTCAATACCATGGTAATGACCCCCAGTATTTATAATACCATGGTGCAAAATCCATACACTACTTTGCTTCACCAAACTCGCGTGTATATGTGACTTGGTCTTGATGAACTCGTGTATAGATTTTTAAATATTCAACTGTATCAAACTTCTAATTCTGATATGTAAAACTTTGACCCATCATTCTGGTATTCTATTCCATCATTCTATCAACTCTAAACTAACCTATGGATTCATCTAGTTACCATATACTTGTTCTATTACAAGTGAGTTGCCATCAAGGAAAACACATGCATCATAATGCCAACAATCTCTCCCTTTCTACTTGATGGCAACCATGTTGGTGTTAATCACCTCAAGCTGTAGAAACATGTTAGATACATCAAATAACTATTATTCAAACACCAATATCTTCTCCCCCTTTGACATCAAGGGAAAAGGGCAGACAAAATCTCGCCCTTTGGATCTAATTTGCACTATATTGTCCATGCTCCCCCTGAGCACATGTCGAATCTTTAGAAAGATTTTCAAATGAATAACATGACTCCATAACTCAACTGAGTATGTACTTTCTATCTCCAAGGACTCATACTTACATCAATCACCCAACCAACCAGGGATACATTTTTGACACTACCACCCAACCAAGTGGGATTAAATATTTGACATGACCTCAAAAGTCCATACATGACTGAGTATGAAAATTATTACATTATATGTCCCCACATGACATTTACATAAAATGACAGATAAGACATTAATAACTAAGACCAAAATGTCTTAAAAGTAGCATAATTCAGCAACCATAATGCCAACAATGAATTATATTCTGCAAGGCTAATGCTCCCCCTGAACCTGTGCTATCTATTCATTTTCAACAACTCATTCATCACAACATCTTCATCAATCAGATAAATATCAATGAGAAAAACATAACTCAATACCATATCAGTAGACTATACCCATAAACACGAGACCAAGAAAAATTAAATCATAGTTGTCAGAAACATGTCAGAGGATGATCTTGAGTCTTTCATATTATTTTTCTATAAAAAAAAGCACATATGCGATTGTCTGCAAATAAACTCATGTATATATGAGACTATACTTCATGAAACCCATGTATATCCAGAAACCTTATAAATTTTCACCTGTAAACTGAGCATAATGAATTAACAACAAAATGAGACAGAGACAACTCCCAGTTTTTGTATGAGATATTCAAATGCTTCTCTCGGAATGGGTTTAGTAAATATATCATTAACTTGTTCTTCTGAGGGAACATACTCCAATTTTACCTTTTTCTCAAAAAATTGTTCTTGTAGAAAGTGATACTTAATAGGAATATTCTTGGTCTTGGAGTGCATAACAAGATTTTTTGAAATAGTAATAGCACTTGTATTATCACATAGGATGGAGATGGGTGGAGAACACTTGATTTGTATATCCTGTAATTTTTGCATCATCCAGAGAAGTTGTGTGCAATGAGATGCATCAGCCACATATTCTTCTTCTGCTATAGATAAGGAAATGGAACTTTATTTCTTGTTGAACCAAGATACCAATCAGGGCCCCATGTAAAATGCACCTCCACTAGTTCTTTTCCGGTCGTCAACATTTCCAACCTAATCCGCATTTGTGTATGCATGAAGGGTAAGATATGCATCTTTAGGATACCATAGAACAAAGTCTTGGGTTCCTTGGATATATTTGAATAATCCCTTTACTGCCTAAAGATGTGATTCCTTTGGATTGGCTTGGAAACGTCCAACAATCCCAACTACATGCATGATATTTGGACTGCTACCTATTAGATAAAGTAGACTTCTAATCATAGACATGTACTCTGGTTGGTTTAATGCGGGAGAATCATCATTAGAACTGAGGCTACATATTTTCATCATGGGATTACATACAGGTTTGCAATCTTCCATCCCATATTTCTTCAGAATCTGCTTGAGATATTTTGTTTGTGAGAGAAACATGCCATCTTTTTCTTGTTGTACTTGTAGACCAAGAAAATAGGTTAGTTCCCTAAGTAAAGACATTCAAAATTATTCTTTCATAACAAAAGCAAAATTTCAACTCATAGATTCTTCATTACTACGAAAGATGATATCATCAATATAAACAACAATAATTAGCAGTTTATCACCCTCAATTTTTGTGTACAAGTTGTTGTCTACGGATCCTTTTGTGAAACCTTGTTGTTGAAGATATTTGTCAAGATGATAATACCATTCCCATGGAGCTTCTTTCTGTCCATATAATTCCTTTTTGAGTTTGCATACAAGGCTTTCATCATTCCCCAAAACGAATCCTTCTGGTTGTTCAATATATACTTCTTCTTCTAGATCTCCATTAAGGAAAGCATATTTTACATCCATTTGATAAACTTTGAAATTTCAAAAAATTGAAAATGCAAGAAACATTCTTATGGCTTCAAGTCTGGCTATAGGGGCAAATGTTTCTTAAAATTCCATACCAAACTGTTGAGCATAACCTTTACAAACAAGTCTAGCTTTGGTCCTAATTGCCTCTCCATTTTCATTCAACTTGTTTTTGAATATCCATTTTGTCCCAATAACATTTATATCATGAGGTCATGGAACCAATTCCCAAGTATCATTCTCTTCAATTTGATCAAGTTCTTCATTCATGGCCTTAACCCAACATTCATTTTACTAGCTAAATTTACATTTTATGGTTTAATGGTGGATAATAAAACTAGATAAATAGAAGATCCTACAAGAGTTCTTCTTGTTTGTACTCCAGATTCCTTTTCTCCTAGAATTTTAGTTTCTGGATGATTATTTTGAACATACCTAGATGGATCATTTTCTTTGTCTGATGTATCTTCTTTTGCTTCTTCATTAGTTTCTTCTTCTATGCCATTGCGATTTGATGTGGGAAGTTATTCATCATCATCATCCTCTTTTATTGATATTACCTTTTTGGGCACTATGCATGCTTCATCAATCACAACATAAATGCACTCAACAATTTTCCGATGTCTCTTATTGTAACATTTGTATACTTTGCCTCTAGATGAGTAACCAAGAAGTATTCCTTGATCTTCTCTAGCTTCAATCTTACCAAGTTTTTCATCATTATTTTGTATGGAACATTTGCTTCCAAAAACTCTAAAATGCTTTACAGTGGGAGGCTTACCATACCAAAGTTCATACGAAGTTTTATGACTATTCACATGAACATAAGCCTTGTTGAGAATATTTACTACAGTATGTCCAACTTCACCCCAAAAGATGTCATGAGTTCCAAACTCATCAAGCATAGCACGAGCCATTTGTTGATTAATTATATTCATTCTTTCTTCCATGCCATTTTATGAGGATTCTTAGCTACACAAAATTTTCTTTTTATGCCATGTTGTTCACATAAATCAAAGAATTCATCTGAAATGTATTCTCCTCCTCGGTCATATCTGAGACATTTGATTTTTAGATCTAATTCATTTTTAGCTAATGCCTTGAAGACTTTAAATTTATCAAATTCTTCATCTTTCTATTTCAATAAATTGATCCAGCACATTCTAAAAAAGTCATCAATGAATAAGATATAGTATTGTTCTCCACAAGGTCACTATTTCCTTACTATTCCACACAAATCAGTATGTATAGGTTCAAGAGGCTTACTTGTTAATCCTTCTTTGACATTTAATTGAACTCTAGTTTGCTTACCGAATTGGCATGACTTACATATGGTACTTTCTGGTATGGTGATGTAGGATAGATCAAAAACAAATTTGAGCCTACTTGATTTTCTTATTTGAGAGAAGCATATATGCCCTAACCTTCTGTGCCATAACCAGTTTTCTTCTGCCTTGCCTAGGTAACATTTTTCTTGGCCACCTTTCAATATATACGGATTGCTTCGGGTTCTTGTTCCTTTTATTATGGTCTTTCATGTGTCAAGTTCACGAACCACACATTCTTGTAATCGGAATACCACCTCATTTCCTCGGTCACACATTTGGCTGACACTCAAAAATTTATACTTTAATCCATCAACATACATAACATTACCAGCTTTAACTTTTTCTTTTAGAAAACCAGAACCTTTACCCTTAATGACACTTGGTGAGTCATTTCTAAAAGTGGCATTCTTTTATTTATCTAAAGCATTGTATGAAATAAGTTTATCTTTGCCACTTGTCATGTGTTTTTAGCATCTTCTATTAATGTACCATTGATTTTATTGTCCTTTTGCAAACAATGTTATGCCACAACTTTCAGACTGGAACTCCGCCTTTTTCCATACCTTAGAATTTGTTGATATTTGCTCCTTTTGAGATGTTGGCTGTAATTTTCTCCTACATTCAGATTCTTCATGTCCAAAGTTATTGCAAAATGATCATTCAATTTCATCTATAAGAGGTGAGAATATATTATAAGTGTTCTTCTTGACTCCTGTCTCATTCCTTTGTTTTCTTGCTTCTCTAGTCATGATAGTTTTGTATGCAACACATTGAGTAGCCTTATGGCCAAAATTATGATATGAGAGACATTGTCCATTAAAGAAGAAATTTCTATGATCAGAATCTTTTGGTTTCGCTTACCTTTTGACTGGTGCTTCTATTGTTGTTCATCCTTGGATTGGAGTGAACATGATTTACCTAAGGAATGCCTTTATTCTTTTGCTGGGGACTCAAGCTTTGCTGACTGGTTTTTGTTGCATTTAGATAGCTTCCGGTGGTGGATGAAGACTTTTCTATTTGATATGTTTCTCCGGTGTATCCAAGACATCGTATTCATAAGAGGAGAGCATTGTACCTTGATAATTTCATCTATTTTTTTAGATCCTTTAGGAAATCTTGTCTTTGAGGTTTCTACGAGTTTCATCATTGCTTAGATTCTCTTCCGGATCCATCACATAAGGATTCTTTTCCATCGACATTTCGAACCAGCAACGATGGTTCATCTTTAGGATGTGAGAAAATATTGAAAGACTGGTCTTATTTTTTCTTTCTGTATATATAGAGATGCTTAGCCGACAGATATGATTAATTTAATTATTATTATTATTATTATCATTATTATTATTATTTTATATTATTATTATTATTATTATTATTATTTTATTTTATTTTTTATTTTTATTTTATTATATTATTATTATTATTATTATTAATTAATTTTTTTTTTTTTTTTTATTAATTTATATAATTATTTTAATTTAATTTTAATTATTTTAATTTAATTTTAATTATTCCTTATTTTAATTATAATTATTTCTTATTTTAATTATACTTCTTTCTTATTTTAATTATAATTATTTCTTATTTTAATTATAGTTCTTTTAGTTAATAATCTTAATATTAGTTGTTATTTTTTAATTAATTTTAATTTTAGTTATTATAATTATTATAATTATTAATTATTAATTATTATAATTATTTTAGTTATTAATTTTTAATTGTTATAATTATATTGATTTCATAATTGTTTTATACAAATTTTAAATAATTGTATTGATTGTATTTATTTTGATTATATTTATTTTAATTATTATTCTAATTAGTTATTAATTTTTAATTGTTAGTTGTTATTGTTAATTTTTTATTTTTAATAAATAATCACGACATTAAAAATAAAAAATTAACAATAACAATAACAATTAAAAATTAAAAATTAATAACTAATTAGAATAATAATTAAAATAAATAAATAATCAAAATAAATACAATCAATACAATTATTTAAAATTTGCATAAAACAATTATGGAATCAATATAATTATAACAATTAAAAATTAATAACTAAAATAATTATAATAATTAATAATTAATAATTAATAATTATAATAATTATAATAACTAAAATTAAAATTAATTTAAAAAAATAAAAACTAATATTAAGATTATTAATTAAAAGAAGTATAATTAAAATAAGAAATAATTATAATTAAAATAAGAAATAATTAAAATTAAATTAAAATAATTATATAAATTAATAAATAAATAAAAATTAATTAATTAGTTAATTAATTAATTAAAAATAATAATAATAATAATAATAATAATAAAATAAAATAAAAAAATAAAATAAAATAAAATAATGATAAAATTAAATAAAATAAAATAATAATAATATAAAAATATAAAAATAATAATAATAATAATAATAATAATAATAATTAAATTAATCATATTTGTTGGCTAAGCATCTATATATATATGGAAGAAAAAATAAGACCAGTCTTTCAATATTTTCTCACATCCTGAAGATGAACCATCGTTGCTGGTTCGAAATGTCGATGGAAAAGAATCCTTTAGGAAATCTAACATTCGAAGTTTTTATTTTCTCAAATTCCTCTCTTAGACTTACTACTTCACATTCTAACTTCTCATTATGCTTTTCCTTTTCTATGAGTTGATGCTTCAAAGTATCTACGACTATTTTGTTTTCTTCCAAGAAAATTTTGAGTTGAGTAATTTCTTCAAAGAAATATTTTTCCTCTAAAGCATCCACAAATTTATCATTAGACTCATTAGTATTTTTCTCAAAATCCATGACTAATTTAAGATCTTGATCAAATTCACCTTCTTCAGTATTTGACATGCCATCACTATCTTCATGAGTATAATTACTTTTCTACTGTCAAATGGTCTCCTATTACCTTTTGCAGTATCCTTCCCTTTGTCAGGATTGTCTTTATGAGGACATTTATCAGCATAATGACCAACCCTGCCGCAAGCAAAACATTTGAAGGGAAGCTTACCTCTAAATCTTCTAGTGCCCAGTTGAAGTTTCTTTACAAAGTTCACCTCATCTTCTTCTGATATGTATCCTGATTCCTTGCATTCTTCCTTTTCTTTTACTTTTGTAGACGCTTTAAATGCAGCTTCTCTGACTTCTGTTGGACCTCCTTTCCTCATTTAAAAAGAAGTTAAGATCCCATGAAGTTGAACAACATTAAGAGTTTGCAGATCCTGCTTCTCTTGAATGGAAAACACTTTTGACTCGAATTTAGGAGTTAGAGATATTAAGATTTTCTCTATTAAAGTAGCGTCCCTTATTTCTTCACCCAATTTTTTCATGCGATTTACAATCTCATCTATACGTAGAGAGGAATTGGAAATACTTTCATCATTATGAATTTTGAGAGTTTCATATTGAATTTTGAGAGTTTGGAGTTTAACACTTTTTACCTTGGTATCTCCTTCATAGCTTTAAATGATTATGTCCCATGTTTCTTTTGTTGTGTTAAGTTTCATAACTTTGACAAATTCTAATTATGTTAGACTTCCCAATAATGCATTGATAACTTTGGCATTGGTTTCATACATCTTCTTTTTTGCTGCATCTGTGGGGACTGCACCAGGATATTGGTAACCTCCTTCCACAGTTGCCCAAACATCTAGTCCAAGAGACTGAAGATATGATCTAGTTATTGTCTTCCAATATATAAAATTATTTCCATTGAAGAGTGGTGGTCTGATAAATGTCATTCCATATTGATTGCTCATATTGGGAGATCTTCCTCCAAGTGATCAAGCTTCTTTTCAAGGACCTTCTTTGATACCAGTTGTTGGGAAAAATACTGAGAGGGAGGTTGAATCATTATTTTAAAAACTCACAAATTTCCTTTTTTGAAATGTATATGCGACTTGACAAAACCCAAATAGTGTATATACGTGATTGTTTTAAAATAAACTAGCGTATGCTCAGTAAAATTGTAAAACAACTAATTCTTTATCTGTTAAACTTGAACCAGAATCTAAGATATTTATTAGGCATTTGATAAGAAGTGTCATGCAGAAAGAGTTAATTTTGCGGACAAAACTGACCTCCCTAGAAGCTAAGGATTTCTAGTGACAAACAAAACAATCAAGCACTATCTTTCCCTAAATATGCATTTAAAATACAAGCAACCAGGTGTTTAAAGCATACCTTTAGTCCAACGCTGTTTGTAGCAGCCAAGCCTCTCCGATCCAGATGAGCTCCTCCTTCTCCTTGAAGCCTGCATTCACTAACAAGCAAACGATTACATAGCACCTGAATAACTCATATAATAAAACATATTCATCATAAAGACCAAGGAGTATATGAAACAAATTATATATAACAACTTGTTAAGAAAAATGAACTTAATTGTATTAATTGGAAACAAAAGAAACCATTACAACCAGTGCCTTGGTGTTGTGCAAGTCCCTCCCAGGGTCCAGCAAGAGTTCTCCTTTACTTTGATCAGCTCACCCACTTCCAAATGAAGCTAAGAAAGGATTGGAATCTCTCCTCTCAAGCTCTAAAAGGGAGTCCTAATTTCAGCAGCATCTACCCTTAGGAATGTTCAGCTTTCAACCTCCCCTCCCTCTGGCCCAATGCCTGTATTTATAATGCTTTGGAGGAAGTTAATCAGGTCCACCATCAATGGGATAAGCCCCTCTTTCAATGGGATAGCTCCCCTCTTGATGGGATAAGTTCCTCTTTCTTTGGGATGCATGAACCATCTGGAGGCGCTCAATCCACGTCAAACCATCTTCTAGAATGCTCTAGATTCGACCACAAGTAAATTTTTTGAAGTAAAAATCGCGCCTTTTGACCTTTACAGGAGTACGCACCCACCCCTTTATAGACAGAGCGTACAAGTATGCAGGTATTATGAACTTGAGGTGCGTACACGCAGGTAAGGGTAAGAGAAACTGCATAACCAGAGTTATATTGATTTTTAAGGACTTTCTCTCTTTCTTGGAGTTTGACATGAGGAGCAGAGGTATAAGACTTGCCAAGGAGGACAGTATGACACTTGATGGAGCCATACTGACTGCAAATAGTCATGGTGACAAATTTTAGTGTAACAGATTGCCCCCTAAAGTGCAAAGCCTGTAGTAGATTAGGGTTTCATATCATCTAGGAAGGTGAAGCACTTTATCATTTCAAGGATTATCTTGTGGAGAGCCCAGTCGGAACCTGCAAATATTCAACACAAAATACATATATAAGATCATATCATCGCTGAGGTAGGCATTCCCATACTCAGATTGAAAACTCTAACTAACAAACTAACTACTGCTCTGATATAGGAATGATTTCGCAGTACATCATAATCATAGACTCATGTAGACACAGTATGGACGCAGCCATCTGTTTATGATTATTCTACTGTATAATGAATACAAAACTCCTCGCAGCCTGGATGGTGGAAACTAGATCCAGGGCCTTCATTTCTACTTCTCGAAATAGTACGATTCTATCCATGCGAATAAATGAGTTGATGTCGAACATGGTAAAAACCACTTGATTACCAGTCGATGATGTAAACTGTTAACAAGTGTGAGAGAGACCACCAGTGATGTCAATGGTTCTCAAAGTACCCAGTACAATCCATGAAATGTGAATGAATGTGTTGATGTCGAACATGTCACGGAATCCTTCGATCGAAAGTCAATGATGTAAACTGTCGTCAAAGGCGAGAAACATGCCATTGAGGCATGCAGATCTCAAGGTACTGACGATTTCTAGGTCATCTTTTTAGATAATGTGCTGATGTCGATAGAAAGCGACCCGACCCGTTGCAGGCAAGCCCACAACACGAAATCATAAATCAAGTTGAAGAAATGTAGTTGTAAGGACTGACTCAGGGATGGTCAAGATGGATGACAGGTATTTTGCAGATGAATGGTTTATTTGCAGTGACCTCTTGAACACATAACGACACAACAGATGGCTTGGTGACAATTGACCCAAAGTTAATACCCAGAAACCGGCTGAAGATTTTCAATGTGGTTTGATCAACTGTTAGGCAAAGGATTTCCCAACCCAGATGAATGAAAAGTGTCGTGTTCAAGAGTGGTGATAAGGTTTTTCTGAGACAAAGGATAACAAATAGGCTCATTTTTCTCTCTTTTCCCCCACCATTTCTGGCAAGTACCTCTTTATTTTTTACAAGCTTGAGGAGGATAACATTTGCTTGATTATAAGCTCATCCTTCGGATGAGTCCAACTTAGTTTAGATTCGAACCCTAAGAAGGAGTGGTCCGTTCCTGTTTGTAATCGAACAGGTCCTTTACTGTGAAATTTTAACGAGTCCAGTATAGGAGAAACTCGGCGTTTTTCAATTTTAGAGAGTCTGAAAAAACTTAAGAAGACTCCAGGGTTGACCTTTTTCGTAAATTTGTGTCTCCCAAGCCCGAAAAAGTATAAAATAATACTTGAGAGAACCGCTTGATCTTTACGACCAAGGAGTACTTTCATGATTAGTGTCTCTGACCTGAAAAGTAAAAAGCGATCAAGGACATGTCGTTTTATTTCCAATATCGAATTTGAAACGACAAAAATCCGGCAATCTTTTCATGTTTTTACGGTTAGAAAAGGGCTATAAGAGGACCGTCTTTTAATTCTGTTTTAACGAGTGTAAAAGAAACGCTCGGCAATATTTTCATGTTTTAGGAGTCAGAAAAGGGCTTAAAGATGACTCTGATGTTTTTGTTTGTGAAAAATGACAATTTTCCCTGAAAATCCTTTATCCTGCACAAAAACCAACACATTACTCATACCTGTTGAAGATAGATAAAAATACTTTGAAAAATACCTTTTCATGGTGAAAAATAAACAAATTTACCATTTATTTACCCAAAAAACCTATAAAAAGGGCTTTTACCAATTCATTTTTACCATTTTACTGTTGAGGAGAGAAACAGGGCTTTTGGCAAGAAACTTCCCGTGGACATTGCGGAGAATCCGACCGTCGAAATCGAACGTCGTCTCTTTCAGGTAATTTTGAACATCCTCCTCTTCATTTTCATGCGTTTAGAATTTGTTTTTAGGCACTAGATTTTATTTTTTGGAGGGTTTGGGGTTTCAAGATCCGCCTTTCGGGGTACACAGGTGCCACACTAGGGACCCGCGTACCCCGACATTTTCTCAGTTGGGAAAATGTCGGGCGTACGCACCTTGCCTTAAGGGAACCCGCGTACCCATGCTTTGTTCCTAAAGGCGGGGTGCGTACTCCGTGCAAAGAGTTTTCAAACCCAAAATTCTCTAAATTGGACCAAAATTTTTTGATTTCATGGATTCTAATGGATGTTTTCTGGTGTGTAGATTGTTCACCATGCTTGATGGGCCATACCTGGCATGAGGGCTCAAGTGCGCTTTCTAGAGTGGCTGGTAGAAAGATGGAACGTTCAGGACCAGTGCTTTTATATTGGAGGGCACCAGCTCGAGATAGAGCTCGTAGATATCTACTTCCTCACTGGTTTGCCCAAGAGAGGCGAACACTTGACTCTGTTCGGGACTAGGCCGGGTGGCCAGTCCATCGCTAGTCTCCGACTAGAATGGTGTAATACTCAGTCTCAGGAGAAGGGGATAGAGATCAAAACTATATCCTGCCCTGAACTTATGGTGATTGCCTTTACAGTTACCAGACTTTGCGGGGCTGCCGCTTTACACATTGCTACTGGATCCCAGATGCGGATGGCAATTGATTGCTATCGAGGTATCATTTTCAACTGGTGTGATGCTGTGCTGGCCAATTTAAAGGGCCAACTGACTAGAGCCAAAAATGGACAGCTAAAGACTTTTGGTTATGGGACTTTAGTTGTGAGTTTTGGCTTAGAGAGGGTTCCGATGCTGATCCCACAGTAGCTCATTGTTGAGGCTGGGCTTCCCCGAGAGCCAAAATTGATGCGATGGGTTGCGGTTATGGCCCGTCATCCTGATGAGGGCACGGAGGTTGTCCGATTTACTCCAGAGTACTTTCACTGGTTAGAGGACCAGGTCTTTTCTATACAGGATTTTCCTTATGCCGGAGTTGATTTTCGTGGAGATCCGGACATGGTTCTTCCACCGGGAGAACAATGGGATGATACAGGTAATTCATTTTCCACAAGTTTTTTAAACTATCTATTTTTTTGTTTGTTTTTATATCGTCTCAAAACTGATAGTAATAATTTTCAAAATGCAGATGTAGGCCCACGTCGTCCAGCCAATCTCCGGCCTTTTGAGAGGAGACTACCAGTTGCAGCGGCACCAGCCCCACAAGACGAGGCCACAGAGACTTTAGCTAAGTTGGAACAAGACCTAGAGCATCTTACAACAGATATACCGGAGACTACTATAGATGATATTCCTATCAGGCTTCAACGCTATGTAGTCGGGGTCCCAGGACCTTTTAGGAGGTTCTTGTATAGGGTGGCTCGTGCAGTGGTGTCATATAGAGATCATCACCAATGATTGGATGCTCGTTTTGTAGACACATGTGACATTTTGGTTTTTTGTACTTATCATTTTTGCCGATCATAAGGTGTTTTTCAACCTATGATCGAAGACAATGTATTTTTTGATACACTCCTATCTATATATATCATTATTACCGGCTTATCTGTTGAACATGTGTGATGAAATGTTTTTAAATTTACATGTATGATTATTGCAAATGTCTATTTAACATTCGAGAAGCAATTGCATCTGCTAATGTATTTAAAGACCTTGGAATATGCTGATATTCAATGTAATCAAATTCACGTTCCAAGAGACGCACTCTCAAAAATAACCTTAATAACACTGGATTTCTAATGGCATATACTCTATTAAGCTGTAATACAACGAGTTCAGAATCTAAGCTCACTATCAAACTCCGAATCCCAAATGAAATAGATTCAGACAATAACTCAATCACTGCACTGTATTCGGCAATGTTGTTTGTTGTTTGACCAAGGCTCACCCCATGCATAGAAACTAACTCGTCAGAGGGTGAATAGATAACCCAAGCTGCGGAAGAGATATTCTGTGTACTACAACAAGTGCCATCAGCAAATCCATTGTATGTTTGGAGAGGCATCAACATCTGCAATATCAAGAGTAAAACCAAGATAAGCCAGAATAACGACGAAAAACACACTCTCTAGGCTAAGCACACTGTCTAAACTAACAAACACACCAGCTAGAAAGAAAAACCTAACCTAACTAAAATCTCCATACCCATCATTTAAGCATAATACCTCTTTAGGTAAAGTCCATTTCTGGGTTTACCCAAAGAGTCCCCGTCAAAGTCTACCAGCTCATAGTCCCCTTTTGCTAGCTTTCGCTTGACAATATAGGGCCCATGCCACATAGGAACGAATTTTCCAGCACCTAATTTATCATTAGCTTGATCATATAATAGCACTAGGTCTCCTTCCGAAAAATTTCGAGGGGTCACATTTCGATCATACTGAGCTTTCATACGTTTTGCGTGAGTCTCGATCGCCAATGCAGCATCACGTCAAGTCTCATCTAATTGAGCTAAGTATAATAAACGCTTTTCTTCTTCAGAAGTAGTTGGAAGTAACTCGATGGCCATTTGCAGTGACGGGATTTCGCATTCAATGGGTAGCACGCTTCCAAACCATAAACTAGTTGGAAAGGAGTGAACCCTGTTGATGTTTTCACTGAGGTTCGGTACGCCAAAAGCGCTGAAAATAACATGTTGTGCCAATTCGACCGATGAATACCAATGATTCGTCGGATCATGATAACTAAAACTTTGTTGATGGACTCAACCAGACCGTTCGCTTGTGGATAATAAGGAGTTGAACTATCGTGACGTAAACCAAGCTGGCCTGTAAGTTCTGTCATCATAACGTTTCGAAAATGGCGCCCATGGTCAGTGATTATCGCTTGTGGGACACCAAACCTAGCAATTATATGATTGAATACAAAAAATTCCACTGTCTTGCCGTCTGCCTCGAATGTAGGCATCGCCTCGGCCCACTTAGCAAAATAATCTACCGCAAGGATGATATACGCATGCCCCTCGGCCGAGTGAGGATTACATGTAATAAAATCGATACCCCATTTGGCGAAAGGACCAATGACAATTATAGGGTGGAGAGGAGCAGGTGGAGCGCGCATCTTTCGATCAAACACTTGACAGTTGTGGCATTTTCGGACCGCCGTAATACAATCTTTAAACAAGGACAGCCAGAAGTAGCCAGCGGGCAATATCTTTTGGGTTGTGGCATACCCAGACATATGACCGCCACACGCTCCAGAGTGACAGTCATTCAGAACCCTTTCAGCTTCCTCGTGAGTTAAGCAACGTCGAAAAACCAAGTCCGCCCCACGGCGATAAAGAGTATCTCCAATAATTTTGTACTGTTGGGACTGGAATCGAATTTTCCGACGTTCCGTCTTTGAAACTTCGGGCCGAAAGGATTGGATCTGGAGATAGACGATGATATCCCCATACCACGGATCTAAAGTGTTGATGAGAAACAAAGATTCGTCCGCAATGGGCTCCTCTGCCACAGTTTCCGTGTCAACACGCGGGAAGTCACACATTAACTCTGCAAAAACTAAAGATTTCTTAGACTTAGATTTCTCAAACTCCAAGTCGAACTCCTGCAGGATAACAATCCATTTAGAGTACTTGCCCCCTAGCAATTGTTTAGTCAAAATGTAGATCATAGGGTTGCAATTCGAAATGATTGTAGTTTTACGGAGTAGAATGTAGTGACGAAAATGTTGGACAGCTTGAACGGCTGCCAATGCCAATTTCTCCACATGTGAATATTTGAGCTCAGTTGGATTTAACATCCGACTAAGTTAATATATCACATGTTCCGTTCTGAATTCATCTTCCTGTACTAAGACCATTCCGATGGTGGAATGAGCGGCGACGAGGTACAAAAAGTAATCCTGATTGTAGTTGGGAGGATGCAGCAATGGTGCATGGGTCAACGCATGCTTGAGTGCATCAAAAGATTTCTGAGCTATCTCATCCCAAGAGAATTGAGCGTTCTGTTTCAACAACTGTGTAAAACCCTTTGTAACCTCGGCGTAGTTAGGAATGAATCGTTGTAAAAAGTTTGCTTTCCCCTGCAATTTTGGAGTTGGCGAAGACTCGAAGGAGGAGGCGATTTGATGATAGCTTCGACCTTCGAGTGATCGACGCGAATGCCGGCTTTTGAAACTACAAATCCCAGTAATCGACCCACTTCTATACAGAAGACACATTTGTGTGGGTTCAACCAAATACGATAATGCCTACACCTTATGAATATTGCTCGTAAATGGGCAAGGTGGTCAGCTCGATGTAATGAATGAGCGGGCAAATCATCGAGATACGGTTGCACAATGTGTTTGATGTCATGAAATGCATAATACATCGCCCTTTGAAAAGTTGCTCTAGCATTCTTAAGCCCAAAAGGTAATTTGCAATAAGAAAATGTCCCCCATGGACAAATGAAAGCCGTTTTTGGTTGATCGGCAGGTAGAATATTGATTTGATTGTAACCGGAAAAACCGTCCATGAAGGAAAATATTTCACTGCCGGCACAATCATCAATTATTTGATCGATATAGGGTGTTGGGTAGTTGTCCTTTGGACAAGCTCGATTAATATCCCTATAATCGATGCATATTCTTATTGTTCCCTGTTTTTTGTTAACCGGAACAATATTCGATACCCAATCCGTTAACGGGATCGGATAAATGAAACCTGTTTTCAGTAGCTTCTCAACTTCTACTTTAATTATAGCCGCTTTTCGTGGGTGAATCTGACGTAAACGTTGCCAGACGGGTTTAGCGTCCGGGTAAGTCTTGATCTCATGGACAACAATCGCGGGATCAATTCCTGGCATTTCCTCATAGGACCAGGCAAACACGTCGCGGAATTCTTGAAATAGGGCCTTGTATGTCTGAATTTCGTCATCTGTACACGAGGCACCTATATGAATGTTCTCAACAATTCCAGGCTTGACTGAAATGTCAATGGGAATAGTTCGAGAGATGTTTCCCAAATTCAGCTCTGAATCAGGATGTTTCATTGGATTCTGAGCTTCTTTGACATATTCAGCTGTAAAGATTGATGAGAAATCATTTTCAAAACGATCATCCTCAAGTAAAAACGAAGATCTGTGATGGAGATCTTCCCATGGTAAATCGTCTACACACAAGACTTCACAAAGTTGCTCGTCAGATGACACAACTTCGGGAAACGCTATTAACTCCGAGGTTGATGTGAAAAGTGATTCCTCACGGACCACATTCATTTGGTCTATTTTGGTTGAACACGGGTCGGTAAAAGACTGCACGGCTTCATAGGCAATTTCATATGGACTCAAAGGCATAGCATCACCAAATGAGTCTATCTCAGATTCAGAAGGAACGATCCAAGGATCGTCATAAACAATGGTGTCTGATGTAACCATATGAATGGATGCAAATGAAGACAATGCGTTGATTGGAGGAAAAGGAAAAGTTCCCAGTAAACTGGCATCTTTAACTAATCCTACTCCAACATCCTTGTATGGGATAGTCGTTTTACCGACATGTTGAATACTCTCTAAAGAGGCTGGGTCGGATGAAAAGTAGGCCAGCTGGTCTATTGTTACAATCTTTCCATTATATGGAAAATTTATTACTCGAAAGATCGATGAAACGACCGCTGTCATAGCGTAAGACCAACTTCGACCCAAGAGAAGGTTGTAGTCTAGAGGGGCATCAACCACCTCCACATCCAGACTAACGGTTTTTCCTTCAACCCCTATAGGCACATCCTGTAGAATGCCAAAAGGATGGAACCCACGGCCATCAAAGACCTTAAGAATTATCGGGGATTGATTTAGTGAAGGAGAACCAAGCGATCTCCAACACTGTATTGACATAATACACGTGGAAGCTCCCTCATCAATTACAGTCCGATGAATAGGCCTGTTTTTGACTATCACTGGGATCTGGAAAGCCATTTGATGAGGCAAACGCGGTGTACTATTTTCTAGATCAAAGATTATTAGGTTCGGGTCCTGAACATCAACAGCTCCTATAGCCGACAAAAGTAATTTGCGTTCTGCTGGGCAGGATTGCAGCACTTCCAAAGCCGACATTGCTGAGGGTGAAACAGCTAAGTCCTCAACAATGTTATAATTCTGGGCCGCTCTCGCATGTGGATTGAAAGCAGACTTTCGAAGTATACCCTTGGCGGGCGATTTGATTACTAAGTCTGGGTTAGGTTTCTCGATCTGTAGTGGATCGGAATTGGGAGCTGAGGTTGATGGATTAGAATGAGAAGATTCTGCTTCTTTGCCATCAACAGGACTTTTACTACCATAATCTTGCGATCGAGTCGCAATCCTTACATGAGACATCATCAATATGGGTTCTTCACTGGCACTCGAGGAAGAACCTATCATCTTACTCTCCTGCTTTGGAAATGGATCTTTCAAAACAGCAGGAGTTTGGGAACCTTTAACAATCTTCGCAACCTCTGCCCGATGAGGGCAATCTCTTGTAAAATGATCCTCTTCACAAATAAGACAAGGATAACGAGGTTTTCGTTTTTCGTCATTGGTTTTCGACTTTTCATTTTTCTCCTTTGGAGTTTCGTCTGCTTTATTCTTCTTCTTGCCTTTCTTTTTCCCACCGCATTTTGATTTAGCCGTAGATGACTCTACAGCGTGAATATCGGCGGAAACCTCAGCAGAAGAATCTCCTGTCGGGGAATCAGGCAAGGTTATAATAGGAGAAGAATTCTTGGAAGACTTCTTCTTACTTTTAGTGTTCACCGTACCAATCATACCATCAGCGGCATGAGATCCCGAAGGAGCAGCAGCGATTTGATTTGACTTAGGAAGATCTGGGATCTTTTCGTGTAACGTACCTGACTGATTATAAACTAAGTCAAGGTACTGCGCTTGAGCAATCACTTGCTCCTCAGTAACTACTCCGGCCTTAGCTACATCTTTAGTAATCTTCGGTAACAATGATTTAACAAACCATTCAGCTAAGATCTAGTCTGGGATAAAAACTTTCACTAACCGCCTTCGACGTCTCCATTCATGAATATGATCGGAAATATATGTGGACGTCGATTGTTTTAATGAAGTTAGTAACTCCGTACCATTATCATATCTGACCGGCAACTGAAAATGAGTTAAAATCGAGGTAGCTAACTGGCTAAAATTATAAAAAGAGGCTCGTGGTAACTCAATGTACCACTTGGCCGCAAGACCAATGAGAGTACGCTGGAAAAGACGTAAGCGGATCGAATCATCTGAGATGGAGTTAGAGGCACACCAGAGGTGGTAAGTCATCACATGATTCGACTGGTCCTCTCCAGACTTACCTTCGAACTTGGGAATGTCACTGGGCAACTTATTTGGCATTGGCGGCCAAAACAGAAGATAATTTATTGGATCGTTCTTTAGGCGCGACAAGTCTGGTAAATCCAAAGTTGCGATAAATGGTAACTGCCGATTAGGATCCCTAAAACTCTCGGTCATGAGACCAGTCCCAGGAGGAGGATATCCAGGATAACTAGGAATGGGAGTTGCATTTGGGATATTGTATCCTCCCGGAAAACCAGGATTAACCGGACCGTCTGGGGTTGTTGTGATTGTTGATAAGTGTACCCAGGATACAGTTGATACTGGTAAACTAGTTGCTGGACAGCACGACCGAATTGGTACTGTCCCTGGTACGGTTGATAAGTGAATTGTGGTTGACTGGTGAGAACCGTACTTAAACCAGGTTGTCCTACAGGAATCTGAACCGTAGTTTGAATCATGGATCTAGACGATGGTAAAGATGTCTGAGGAGTAGTTACAAGGACAGTAGAAACCGGAGCTGTCGATACTCCAGAAGTAAGTGGGGTAGATTGAACAGATGTTGCGGTAGTTGCAGCAGTCATTTGAGATGGAGTACTAGGTGCAATAGACCCAGACTGAGAAACTACCGAAGGTACAGAAGTTTGAATATTAGACTGGACTGGTTGCTGGGGTGAACCAGAAACTAAGGGTTGTCCAGTTTGAGATGACAACTGTACACTTGGCTGCAATACCTGTTGAACTTGCGATGGATCCCACACTATGTTCATTCCGGGGTATTGACCCATAACAGGTTTAGGATATTGAGATCCATAACCGGATTGAGGGTAGGATTGATAACTGAAAGGTACATTTCCCGTACCTTGAACATAAGATTGACCTTGGGATGGCTGGAAACCTTGACTCGAGTACTGACCTTGGGGTAGATACCCTTGAGGCATGTACTGATACTGGGGTTGACCTTGAGGTATAAATTGATACTGAGGTTGACCTTGGGGTACATATTGAGGCTGGGGTTGACCTTGAGGAATGTACTGCACCACGAGTACATACTGTCCTTGAGGTTGCCCCCCAGACACAATTTGTGTACCTTGAGGTTGCCCCCCAGGCGTTAATTGAGGCTGCCCCCAGGCGGTAACTGGCCACCTTGAGGTTGAGAACTGGGAATTGAACCTGACATCATGTAAATGTCTCCTACGCTCAACAGTTTATTACCATTGTTTCCAGTTAATAACCCATGTTCAATGGGTTGAGGAGATGCTCCCGCAAAAGTACCAGAAAGTGATTGATACCCAGAGGAAACAGAAGGACCACCGTACAAAAAGGATTCAGGCGATTGAGTAAACATGGACGACTAACTAGACATATTTACAGGAGTATAAAGACCTCCAGGTGGATAAGGAGCACGAGGTGGAGAAAAACTTAACCTTGAGTTGTCCAAATAATTAGTTAAAGAAAGATACCAATTAGTACTTCTAGGTGGACTATAAAAAATGGATTCACGCTCCCTTAGATCAATAGTAGGTTGATTTTCAGGGATAGGGACGCCTATTTCTTCTTCTGGAGCAAGTTCTTCAATAGCTATCAAACCAGAAGGAAGATTTTCGGTGATGACTCTTTCTACCCTAGGTGAATCAGGAGCACTAGAAGTTGGAGAGACTAACCCCGATGTTGGAGTAACAGGTTCAGACATCTCAGGTTCTTCGCCTATATCACTAGTAGATGAAAAACTACCAGCAAGCTCGGAAACTGAAATAGCTTCAGGATTATATCCTGTTTCTAGAGTTTGGTAATCAGGATGAACTACCAACGAAGACTCTCCTTCTTCAGGTGAACCTACTTTACTACCACTAGGAGTTACGAGGACTTTCAAACCTTCGTAATTACCCAGGACGTCTTCAGGAGGTTGGCCCCGAAGTCTACAGGACTTCCTCAAAAAATCGGCCACGGTTACAACCTCAGGATACTGGCCCCGAAGTCTACGAGACTGTCTCGGTAATTCAGCCATAGTTAAAACTTTTAACTATTGCACACGCAAACAAAATAAAATCTCAAAGCAAACCGCCTAAAGTCTCTAAAGAACCAAACAAATTCGAATCACACGCCTAAAGAATCTAGGGCGTCAAACCATACACAAACAGTAACCTTCCGGACCGAAAACACTAGTTGGTGATGAAATCCAACATCGCAGAATTCAGTACAGAAGTGGCAGGTGGAACAGTTACCCCGGCAACCTGCTTAATGCATAGACTGGCACAAGTTCCTCCACTTTAACCGTCTCGAGTGAAGTTAACCCCCCAGAAAATCCAAGTGAGTCTAGCCGACGTCTGCTCCAGGTACAGTGGGATCTTCCCTCCACCGTCACCTTGGGTAGAACCCTAAAGATAATAGTCACTAAGGTCACCAACAACAACAAATATACCTGGGGGAACAGTCTACGATCTGATAGCACGCAAGGGCAGAGTAACAAGCTCAATCCCCTTGTCGGCTCCTTGACAATAATCCAAGGTTTACCGACAAGTGACCCCAGGCTCCTCGACAATGGTCAATCCGAGGTTTACCATTTGTAGTACGTGCGTATCTGGCGTCGTTCCCAATGAAGGAGGATTGATCCCCTCACTGGTTCGGACACGATCTCATGCTTCTCCTTTAAGAGGAGCTTTCCCAGAGCATAAATGTAACAGTTGGATTTATCCTACCACAAGATGAGCTACTTGTTTGGTTTTGATGTCTTGGAGAGTTAATTACTCTCCTACTCCAAGACACTAACCTGATCTATGTTGGTGTTTCAGAGCCCTAGTAAATAAAAAGTTACTAAGTTAATTTTACTTTAAGCGTTAATTTTATGGATTTTCTTTAGGACAAAAGGTAGTGGAGATGAAACTGATGGTGTGTAGACTCGACTCAAATCCACTAAAAAGATGCACCTAAGATGATTTAAACTATCTTTCCTTTTCAATGAATTCCCTAGCTAAGAGAGTTGGAGAATGCAAAATTTATAAAAACAACTTTCTTGGCAATGAAAATCAAAGAAACAATCTCTTTATCTTTTCCAAAGCACACAACACATGACCACTAATTATTTGCACGAAAACTTCCTTTCTCTTTTCAAAGACTTCAAATGCTACTAAAACAAACTTTCCTCAAAAGAGATTTTTGTATTTTTCCTATTTTAACAAAGCATGTAAAACTACTTAACAAAAATCAATCTTAAAAAATCTATGAAAATCAAATCAATTTTACCTAAAAGAAAATCTAATGAGAAATTTACCTAAAAGCAAATCTAATGAGGTAAAAGCCTACAAAATATAATTCCAGGATGTTTTACTCAGTTACAATTCAACCAAGGACTAATTCATGCAGAATCATAAACTAGTCAAAAACAAAAATAAAAAGCTTTTGTTTTTTTTCTTAAGAATGAAATTCACAGCTTAACCAACAAGCCTTCTTGAAATTCTGCAAAGAGACAACACAAAGGTAGGTTTCTCACAAAGGTGGATTTTATGAAAGGTCCGACTCCTAATAAGACTGAAAAGACCAGGGATATCCAAGGTTTTTACAACTTCTAAAGCCAAAGTCACTACAAGGCCAATACAAAAATCAAACCTAGGGCTAGAACTTCTATGAACTTCACTAAAACCCTTGATGCTAATGAAACAAGCTTAGATGAAGACTTCTGACAGGTAACCAGTGGATCTGGGCAGCAGAAAACAAATTATAAACAAAATCTAATGGGTAAAAAGGAAAAAATGGAATTTTCTCAACTTTTGACAGGGTACGCAGGCAGCATGTTTGCACAGGTGCGGCCACGCTCTGTGTACAAAGCAGAAGTGCGTATAGGTACGCACTGTGCTTAACGCAGAGGGTGCGTACTGCTCTCAAAACCAAGGAAAATAATAACTAACTCAACCCTAAGCTATTCCACCCAAATTCACAGTCAATCAGTCAAAAACCAGAAAGAAATCGACTTTTCTCAAATCAAATATCAATCAAAAGAGAAATCAATCAAATCCATGGATTCCCCAGCGGAGTCACCATTTTGTCATGCAGAAAGAGTCAATTTTGCGGACAAAAGTGACCTCCCTAGAAGCTAAGGCTTTCTAGTGACAAACAAAACAATCAAGCACTATCTTTCCCTAAATATGCATTTAAAATACAAGCAACCAGGTGTTTAAAGCATACCTTTAGTCCAACGCTGTTTGTAGCAGCCAAGCCTCTCCGATCCAGATGAGCTCCTCCTTCTCCTTGAAGCCTGTATTCACTAACAAGCAAACGATTACATAGCACCTGAATAACTCATATAATAAAACATATTCATCATAAAGACCAAGGAGTATATGAAACAAATTATATATAACAACTTGTTGAGAAAAATGAACTTAATTGTATTAATTGGAAACAAAAGAAACCATTACAACCAGTGCCTTGGTGTTGTGCAGGTCCCTCCCAGGGTCCAGCAAGAGTTCTCCTTTACTTTGATCAGCTCACCCACTTCCAAATGAAGCTAAGAAAGGATTGGAATCTCTCCTCTCAAGCTCTAAAAGGGAGTCATAATTTCAGCAGCATCTACCCTTAGGAATGTTCAGCTTTCAACCTCCCCTCCCTCTGGCCCAATGCCTGTATTTATAATGCTTTGGAGGAAGTTAATCAGGTCCACCATCAATGGGATAAGCCCCTCTTTCAATGGGATAGCTCCCCTCTTGATGGGATAAGTTCCTCTTTCTTTGGGATGCATGAACCATCTAGAGGCGCTCAATCCACGTCAAACCATCTTCTAGAATGCTCTAGATTCGACCACTAGTAACTTTTTTGAAGTAAAACTCGCGCCTTTTGACCTTTACAGGAGTACGCACCCACCCCTTTACAGACAGAGCGTACAAGTACGCAGGTATTATGAACTTGAGGTATGTACACGCAGGTAAGGGTAAGAGAAACTACGTAACCAGAGTTATATTGATTTTTAAGGACTTTCTCTCTTTCTTGGAGTTTGACATGAGGAGTAGAGGTATAAGACTTGCCTAGGAGGACAGTATGACACTTGATGGAGCCATACTTACTGCAAATAGTCATGGTGACAAATTTTAGTGTAACAACAAGTAAATAGGTGTAGTAAGAAAGAAATAAAGTATCACACTTAAGTAACACACATGAACACCAAAATTTAAGGTGGAAACCCAATGTGGGAGAAAACCATCATTGTTGTTGTCTTAGTATTCAAAAATTATTAATATAAAAACTTCTTACATTCTTGTACTAGTGCAAACTCATACCAGTACGCATGCACCCACCTGTTGAAGGCTACAACCTTCATTCATTCTCCACCTCTTATTGGAAGGGAGCTCCAACCCCCTGATCTGATCACCAACTACTACTGGAAGGAAGCTTCGACTTCCTTACTAAATGCTCCAACCCTCAACAACATCCATGGACCACGTTTCATAAATTTTCACACTGGGTCCAATATCAACACTTAAGCCTGACAATCATCAATCTTTGACACAGCTAAATCAACCAATCACTGAAACCCAATCAACTGAAACTTAATCAAAACTCAACCATTTGAATGGAACAGTTAGATCACTATAACCAATAAACATAACTAAACTTAGAATATTGCATCAACACACAGAATCAACTGCAACCCTGATCACTCATTTGCGAAAATGTATAAGCTATTTCACTTAGGGAAACCGTGTGTATAAGATATTTTCTGTAGAGAAACCTGCGTATAGATCTTAATATATTGAAAACTGAAAACTTGAAATTCTGAATCAGGCATGGAGTTTCCCAGAGATATTTTGAAATATTTGTTAGCTTATAGAACCCTCATACAGTCAGTAGCATCAATAATCTTTTCAACCAATCAACATGTAACTTCATTCAACTTCATCACTCAATCATATCTACTTCAGACATTATCACTCCACTCAAATCAACATGAGGACATCATTGAAAGACAACAGAGAAACAAAAACATTGATCACGTTGATCAGTCATTTATGAACAAAAACCCTTAATTTATATATCCGATTTTGAAGAAGCGAACCCACGTGTATATGAACTTTTCTTGAGACCAACCAGCGTATAGATATGAAAATTTTTGAACTAAAATTTCGCAGCTCTTCAGAACTTCAGAAAGACCAAGATCATAATATTCAGAGATAAAAACATGCATCAGTACTTAGATCTAGTCAATCCATGAGAAGATCTTACAATGGAAAGTAATTTCAGGTCTCATGATCCTGATCCATCACTGTATTCATCGATGCATAATTATTTCAGATCTATGTGACAATTATGGCCCTTACAATTCAAATATACCTTAGATTGAAGTATTCATCAAAAAATATTTCACTTGCACACTTAGAACTTTGTTCTTCACCTCTTTATATAGTTTAGCCTTTATTCTATACCATGGGTCAAAACTACACTAGTGTCGGTGGTAATATTTGACGGGATCAATATCCGTTGTCACACTCATTACTATGTGTCAATACCATGGCAAGGACCCTTGGTATTTATAATACCATGGTGCAAAAACCATACACTACTTTGCTTCACCAAACTCGCATGTATACGTGACTTGGACTTGACGAAACCGCGTATAGATTTTTAAATATTCAACTGTATCAAACTTCTTATTCTAATCTGTAAACCTTTGACCCATCATTCTGGTACTATGTTACATCATTTTATCAACTCTAAAATGACATGTGGATTCATCTAATTACCATATACTTGTTCTATTACAAGCGAGCTTCTAACAAGGACAACACATGCATCATAATGCCAACAATCTCCCCCTTTGGACTTGATGGAAACCATGTTGGTGTTGATCACCTCAAGTTGTAGAAACATGTTAGATACATCAAATAACCATTATTCAAACACCAATATATTCTCCCCCTTTGACATCAAGGGAAAAGGGCCAACCAAATCTCCCCCTTTGGATCTGATTTGCAATAGACTATCCATGCTCCCCTTGAGCACATGTTGAATCTTCAGAAAGATTTTCAAATGAATAACATGAAGCTATAACTCAACTGAGTATGTCCTTTCTGTTGCCAAGGACTCATACCTACATCAATCACCCAACTAACTAGGATACAATTTTGACACTACCACCCAACCAAGTGGGATTGCATATTTGACATGACCTCAAAAGTCCATACATGACTAAGTATGACAATTATTACATTATAGGTATCCACATGACCTTTACATCAAATTACAGATAATACATTAATAACAAAGACCAAAAGGTCCTAAAAGTATCATAATTCAGCAACTAGAATGCCAACAATGCATTATATTCTTCAAGGCTAATGCTCCCCGTGAACCTGTGCTACTTGTTCATTTTCAACAACTCATTCATCACAACATCTTCATCAATAAGATAAATATCAATTAGAAAAACATAACTCAATACCATAATAGAAGATTGTACCCATCAACAACAGACCAAGAAAAATCAAATCATAGCTGTCAGAAGCATGTCAGAGGATGATCTCGAATCTGTCCTACTATTTTTCTATCAGGAAAAAAAAAATGCGACTGTCTACAAAGAAATTCATCTATATTCGCGACTATACTTTATGAAACCCATGTATATCTAGCAACCTTATGAATTGTCACTTGTAGACTGAGCAGACTGAATTAACAAAAAAATGAGACAGAGGCAACTCCTAGTTTCTATCTAAGATATTCAAATGCTTCTCTCTGAAGGGGTTTAGTAAATATATCAACAACTTGTTATTTGGAGGGAACATACTCCAATTTAACCTTTTTCTCAAGAACTTGTTCTCTTAGAATGTGATACTTAATGGGAATATGCTTGGTCTTGGAGTGCATAACATGATTTTTTGAAATACTAATAGCACTTGTATTATCACATAGGATGGAGATGGGTGGAAAACATTTGATTTGTATATCCTATAATTTTTGCATCATCCGGAGAAGTTGTGCGAGACAAGATGCATTAGCCACATATTCTTCTTCAACTATAGATAAGGCAATGGAACTTTATTTCTTGCTGAACCAAGATACCAATCGGGGCCCCATGTAAAATGCACCTCTACTAGTGCTTTTCCGGTCATCAACATTTCCAACCCAATCCGCATTTGTGTATGCATGAAGGGTAAGATCTGAATCTTTAGGATACCATAGACCAAAGTCTTGGGTTCCTTGGAAATATTAGAATATTCTCTTTACTACCTAAAGATGTGATTCCTATGGATTGGCTTGGAAGCGTCCAACAATCCCAACTACATGAATGATATCTGGTTTGGTACCTATTAGATAAATCAAACTTCCAATCATAGACTTGTACTCTAGGTGGCTTACTGTGGGAGAATCATCATTAGAAATGTGGCTACATCTTGTCATCATGGGAGTACATACAGGTTTTCAATCTTCCATCCCATATTTATTCAAAATATTCTTGAATTATTTTGTTTGTGAGAGAAAATGTCATATTTTTCTTGTTGTACTTGTAGACCAAGAAAATAGGTTAGTTCCCCAAGTAAAGACATTTCGAATTCTTGTTCCATAACAGAAGAAAGGTTTTGACTCGTAGATTCTTAATTACTACCAAATATGATATCATCAACATAAACAACAATAATTAGCAGTTTATCACCCTCAATTTTTGTGTACAAGTTGTTGTCTGTGGATCCTTTTGTGAAACCTTCTTGTTGAAGATATTTGTCAAGACGATAATACCATGCCCACAAAGATTGTTTTAGTCCATATAAATCCTTTTTGAGTTTGCATACAAGGATTTCATCATTTCCCAAAATGAATCCTTCTGGTTGTTCAATATATACTTCTTCTTCTAGATCTTCGTTAAGGAAAGCAACTTTTACATGCATTTGATAAGATTTGAAAACTTGAAAACTTGAAAATGAAAGAAACATTCTTATGGCTTCAAGTCTTGCTACAAGTTCACATGCTTCTTCAATGTCTATACCTTCTTATTGAGCATAACCTTTACAAACAAGTCTAGATTTGTTCCTAATGACCTCTCCATTTTCATTCAACTTATTTTTGAATATCCATTTTGTCCCAATAACATTTTTATCATGAGGTCTTGGAACCGATTCCCAAGTATCATTCTTTTCAATTTGATCAAGTTCTTCATTCATGGCATTAACCCAACATTCATCTTTACTAGCATGATCTACATTTTGTGGTTCAATGGTAGATAATAAAGCTAGATAACTAGAAGAACCTACAAGGGTTCTTCTTGTTTGTACCCAAGATTCCTTTTCTCCTAGAATTTGAGTTTTTGGATGATTCTTTTGAACACACCTGGAAGGAGCCTTTTCTTTGTCTGATGTATCTTGTTCTGCTGCTTCATTAGTTTCTTGTTCCATATCATTGCGATTTGATGTGGAAAGCCTTCATCATCATCATCCTGTTTTGTTGATGTTACCTTTTTGGGCCCTGTGCATGCTTCATCAATCACAACATCAATGAACTCAACAATTTTCTGAAGTCTCTTATTTTAACATTTGTATCCTTTGCTTCTAAATGAGTAACCGAGAAGTATTCCTTCATCTATTATAGGTTCAAACTTACCAAGCATTTCATCATTATTTTTGATGAAACATTTTCTTCCAAAAACTATAATATGCTTTGCAGTTGGAGGCTTACCATACCAAAGTTCATACGGAGTTTTATCACTATTCACACGAACATGAGCCTTGTTGAGAATATTTACTACAGTATGTGCAGCTTCACCCCGAAAGGTGTCAGGAGTTCTATATTCATAAATTATAGCACGAGACATTTTTTGAACAATTATATTCTTTTTGCCACACCATTTTGTTGAGGAGTTTTAGCTACATAAAATTGTTTTTCTATGCTATGTTGTTCACAAAAATCAAAGAATTCATCTAATATGTATTCTCCTCCTTGGTCATATCTAAGACATTTGATTTTTAGATCTAATTATTTTCAACTAATGACTTAAATACTTTAAATTTATCAAATGCTTCATATTTTTGTTTTAGTAAATCGATCCAGCACATCCTAGAAAA
Source organism: Pinus tabuliformis (assembly GCA_031772625.1). Taxonomy (NCBI): domain Eukaryota; kingdom Viridiplantae; phylum Streptophyta; class Pinopsida; order Pinales; family Pinaceae; genus Pinus; species Pinus tabuliformis. Next base: position 321,746,863 of record CM062816.1, on the reverse strand, counting down.
GTCATCAATGAATAAAATATAGTATTGTTCTCCACGAGTTCACTTTTTCCTTACTAGTCCACACAAATCAATATGTATAAGTTCAAGAAGCTTACTTTTTTATCCTTCTTTGGAATTGAATTGAACTCTGGTTTTTTTACCGAATTGACATGACTTACATATGGTACTTTCTGGTATGTTGATGTAGGGTAGATCATGAACAAATTTGAGCCTGCTTGATTTGCTTATTTGAGAGAAGATTAGGTGTCCTAACCTTCTGTGCCATCATCATTTCTCTTTTGCCTTTCCTAGGTAACATTGTTATTGGCCACGTTTCAATATATACAGATTGCTCGGGGTTCTTGTTCCTTTTAATATGGTCTTTCGTGTGCCAAGTTCATGAACCACACATTCTTGTGATTAGAATACCACCTCATTTCCTTGGTCACACATTTGGCTAACACTCAACAATTTATGCTTTAATCCGTGAACATACATAACATTACCAACTTTAACGTTTTGTTTTAGAATTACATAGCCTTTACCCTTAATGACAACAGGTGAGTCATTTCCAAAAGTGACATTCTTTTCTTTCTATAAAATATTGTACGAAATAAGTTTATCTTTATCACCTGTCATGTGTTTTGAGCATCCGTTATCAATGTACCATTGATTTTCTTGTCCTTCCGCAAAAAATTCTATGCCACAAATTTTAGACTGTAACTCCTTCTTTTTCCATACGTTATAATTTTTTGATATTTTCTCCTTTTGAGATGTTGGCTATAATTTTCTCTTGCATTAAGATTCTTCATGTCAAAAGTTATTGCAAAATGAGCATTCAATTTCATCTATAAGATGTGAGAATATATTATAAGTTTTCTTCTTAACTCCTATCTCAGTCCTTTGTTTTCTTGCTTCTCTAGTCATGATAGTTTTGTATGCAACAAATGGAGAAACCTTATGACCAAAATTATGACATGAGAAACATTGTCCATTAAAGAAGAAATTTCTGTGATCATAGAATCTTCTGGTGTTGTTTACCTTTTGACTGTTGTGTCTATTGTTGTTCATCCTTGGATTGGAGTGAACATGATTTACCTAAGGAATGCCTTTATTCTTTTGTTGAGGATTGAAGCTCTACTGACTAGGTTTTGCTACATTTAGATAGCTTCCATTGGTGGCTAAAGAATTTTCTGTTTGAGATGTTTCTCCAGTGTATCCAAGACTTGCTTTCATAAGAGGAGAGTATTGTACCTTGATAATTTCATCTAAGGGTTCAGATCCTTTAGCAAATCAAACATTAAGATTTTTTATTTTCTCAAATTCCTTTCTTAGACTTACCACTTCACATTCTAACTTCTCATTATTGTTTTCCTTTTCTATGAGTTGATGCTTCAAAGCATATATGGCTACTTTGTTTTGTTCCAAGAAAATTTTGAGTTGAGTAATTTCTTCAAAGAAATCTTTTTCCTCTAAAACATCCAAAAATTTATCATTGACTCAATAGTATTTTTCTCAAAATCCATGAGTAATTTAAGATCTTGATCAGATTCACCTTCTTCACTATTTGACACACCATCTATTGGCTTGTTGGGGCCTGACCCAAGTTCAGAGGTGATTTATCCAAAAAAATTCTTGTACTACTGGCCCTTTCGGCAATAGCCCATGGAGCAGAGACTAAGGTCTCACCCGAAGTAGTATGGGAGGGTGCTAGAACCAGGTTTCTGCACCCTAGAGATGTATGATGGGTGCAAGTGGTCCGTGGTTGCGCACGTCGCTACGCGCACTTACTTGTATCTCACATCCTGAGATGCCGCCTTCGTGCAGCCCTATTTGGGGGTCGAACAGTGTTATTACCCAAGTTATTACTAGTAATCCAATATTATTTAATTAACTTAGCTTATCTGTATGCTTTCAATTATACTTAATGTTAGCTACCTATACCAATAGGTTTCATATTTCATGATTGGCAATGAAAAGGTCCAAATATGCTCTGCTTTGATGATGCAAAGATCACATATTTCCATAAGAATACAATCTGTGCTTATAGCTTGATGGGGACTCAAATTTTGATGGATGATCCAACAGTCTAAACTGGATCATGTCATGTTTTAAATTTTCAGTTGTAGAATAGAGAAAGGAGTCTGTCCAAACTGTTTAATCTTGGCAGACAAGTAGTTCAGGTAGAGAAGAAAAGGCTCCCAACAGCTTAATCTGGGACCTTGGAAGAAATAAGGGTAGAAGTAGATAGAAAAACAAAAGAAAAAGCCAAAGAAAAGAAAAGGCAAGTAAGGGTCTGCAAGCCTAAATGCACCCTTCAAGAAGAAACAAAAAATGCTAGGCAAAATAGCTGGGTAAGTAGATGGGGTTGCAGAAGTGGTATTCATTTCAAATTTAACCTTGATGGTCAAGATGAGAAAAGAAAAATAAAGAAGCATGTCTAACTTCCCAATTATCCCTTTTCCCGCTCATTACTAACATCCCCTCATCAATTGAATTGCTTAGAAGACTTGAGGTTTGATGGTGGTTTTATTCATTGAAAAGCCACATTTCTTGTCTAAAAATTCTTTTCATTTTGATCTACTCCCTAAACTAAGTAAGTTTCAAGTAAACTTAGTGATTTTCCCCCTCATTCACTTATTCCCCCATATTAACTCTAACTCTAGTATGTAATTCCCCTATGTTACCCTTTCCCTAGTATTATTAACACCATGGTGCATAAATCCCCAAACATTCTATAAATATCCTCCTTTTAGCATTATAGCTAAATATGTCTGTCTAAAGGGAGACTTTAGTCCACCTGGGACTATGGTCAACCTTGTCCTGGGGCTGCTCTAACCTCTAGTTATGAGCAACAACCTTTCCCCTAAGCCCTCACCTTCCCTCTGCTCAGAAAAACCCAAAAAATCCCCAAAAACCTTGCTAAAAAACCCCTTTTGTCCCTTTAACTCGCTTCATTGGCAAAAATACTCTAAAAACCCACTTTTCTCCTTTATCCAAAGTCTAAGCACCGGGCGCATTTTGACAAAACTATTCATAAAAAACCCATTTTTATGATTCCAATGGTTCGGGCGCTATATTGATTTTATTGAAAATATATTAAAAAACCATCGAAATTCTTCATACCCCAATGATCTTCCGCTAAGCGCGCATCCCAAAAAATACATTTTTTAAATCCCGCCCCCTTCCGTATCGCTCGATCACTTCATCAACCCGTCATCCGTCCGATCGAGCGCCTCTGATCGGACGACCCTTATGCATATCGGGTTGGTCCCCACGCCCGACAGTTAGCGCCCGAGAAACTGACGAAGGGTTACGTCAGTCCTCGGCCATGCGTCACCTTCTCAGTCTCTCGGAGCGGCCTCTGACAAAACCGGGGCCGTATGGTAAGCGGTCCGAGAAAACCGTTACCACTGTTTCACTTACCGCCCAGTTTTGGTAGTCCCATGTCATGCCCACGTCAGAGCCACGTCGCCGCCACCCCGCCGTCGCATCACCTCATTCGTCCGTCCCTTCGCTGACATGTCCGCCACTTCAGCATATCCATGGACCAACCAGGACCTGCCACATCACCGGTGACGTCATGCTGACGTCATCCGACTCCGACCCCACCCGATGACGTCATGCTGACGTCATCCCAAAAAGGCGCCAATATGACAAAAATCTATTTTTAGGCCAAAATTTCGTGTTTTTTCTACTTTTGCCGAAAGAGACTGTTGTTGTTCCTGCATGTATTTAACGACCAGACCAACGCCAACCTGCACTGTTCGACTCCAAACCGCGGGCGCCTCCGTCGTACCTGCATTTGCAACTGTCAGTGGAAATCCGCAAGGTATTTCTCGAAATTATTCTCTGCACCTGGTTTTTATCCAATTTTCTACAAACAAACTGTTAAGGGAGTGTTAAAACACTGAATTAACCGTCTAATATCCAGTAACCTGTACCTATTTCCCTCTCCAAGGCAACAAACAGTTTACGAAACCTGCATTTGACTGAAGCAACCTGAATTCACAGGTAGCTCGCGCAATCGTGAGCTAGAAACCTCTGCTGGCTAAATTCACCTTAGAAAAGTTCTGGTCAGCCCTGCTATTTATTTTTATCAATCCGTTAAACAGTATTTCAATTGTTGTGTGCTCAATTCACCCTCTGGTCCTTAAAATTCACACTTTCATCATAAGGAATCACCTCTGTGTTGTTCTGCTTATTTCAACCAGTTCACCTGCAAGTCAGAAGCTTAATAGACCATGGAAACTCCAATTGCACTGAACATCAAGCCTCTCAATACCCCTCACAGGGAGTTAGAATGGAAAGCTCTGGGAGATTTGGATTATCAGATGTTAGACTATTTTCCATTAGGCTCTAAATATAATATTCAGATGCTAAATGAGTTGAAAGCCCAGCACCTTAGTGGAGCTGATATCCTAGGCATTTGGGACTCAAACTTGCCCATCTACAACCTCCCCCAGGTAAATCCTATGCCAGAATTGATCCACAGATGCCAGGAGTGCTATGATCCATGCCAAAGAGCTGTTCTCAGCCCCACAGGCTCAATTCTGTTCCATATCACCCCAGAGAGCATAAATGAGATGCTGCATTTCCACACTGCAAAACCATTGACCCCCCTCTACATGCAGAACTTGATAAAGAAGGGGACTAAGTTGTCAAATGACCAGATCATCAAAATCAATCAGCTGTTCATACAACCAAGCTCTGAAGCCATCAGAACTCCTCCTATTGGATATGCATACTTAAATGAATTGGGCAGAATGCTAGTGGATCTTATCAGCTATGTCCTAGGGTTCAGGGGAGTGGAGGATGTGGATGATAGTATAATGGCAATGCTGTCTATATTCTCTCCTGGAAAGCCTCCAGCTGTACATTATGACTATGCCACATATATTGCAGATAGGATCCATGACCAGCTAATGAATCTGCAAAGGGAAAGACTGTTCAGATACACTTCATACATTTACCATCTATTCTTGTTTTATCAACCAGGCAGCTTCCTCATTCCCCTGAAGCAAGTTAATGCCCAGGGGAATCCAAGGTCAATTGTGTTTTGGACCTCAGTTTTTCATTGCACCTCTGTATCACCATACACATATTGTGAGTTCATAGACTTGTTCATTCATCCAGCTATGACATTATTGTATGGTGTTTCTCCTCCAAGGTTAACTGATGACATGAGGAGAGTTCTCCATCTCTCCAAAACCTACAGCATTGGTAATTGGTACTTTTACCAACACCACACAGTGATCAGAATATATGGCTATGAGTTGAAGCCTTATAGGCTGCCAAGGTATGTCCCTATGAGACTTTTTGCCCTAGAATACTTCAGGAAATTTGGGAATGCTCACTACCTCCACTTCCAAAGCAAGAACAAGAAGGCGCAGTTGAAGGTAAGGAGCCAGCTGGGCCCTTTCCTATATAACAAAAGAGAGGAGGGATGGAAAGAGGCAAATAGTATCCTAGAGGCCCTCAAACTGCAAACTAGTTTTGAGTGGATACCCTATGACCCCAATCATTTTGTTTCCCTCAGGAAGATAAAATACAAATTGGGTACCTATTCACATATGAGGCTACCTGAGATTGAGCAGTATGCCAATGCATTGAGCTGGAAAAAGGGCACCCTAGAAGAGGAAATTACTAGTGAAGAGCTGCTAGAAAGAGAGGCTAGAAATATTCAAAAAGAAGCTGACTTGGAAACTTGTGGACAGGTCCCCCTCTCATATCAAAGACAACTTGGAGCAGCTGCCTCATCCTCAACAACACATCAGCAAGCTGCCATGAATACTCCACAGACATCCAGCAAAGGCAAAGAAAAGCAGATGGAACAGCCACCTCCTATGACTGAAGAGCAAATGGAAACACTAGTGCAACAACAAGAAGAAATGATGCAGCAGGAAGTGCAGCAACAAACACAACACCAACAGCAAGAAGAACAAAGACAGGAGCAGCCTGTCCAGCAAGAGCAAACAGTGGAAGCCCCCAAATACACTGAACAAACTGTGCCTCCAAGGCAAGAAACTTCAGCTGAGGCATCAATCCTCCAAACTCCACAAAAGGAGGATACAAGCAGGAAAAGGGACAGAGAGACTCCCCTTACAACATCAGCAACTCATGGGGAGAAAAGACAGAGAATCAATCCCTTCTCAGAGGAAGAAATGCCAATGGGACTGTCTTTTGGTATGGTCCCACCCAGCAGGGAAGCATCAGCAAGTTCCTTTCAACAGGAACAGGATAGAGCAATGGGAGGAGAAGTGAGTTCCTCAAATCAGCAAAGGGAAGGTGGACTCAGCATTAAACAGCAGTTCATCGACATTAAGAGGAGAAATGAGCCCATCAAGATACAGCTGTATAACCATCTGTTAAACATGGCTCCCACCAATCAACAAAGACTCATGTCTGCATATGATGTGCAGGAAGGCAAAATGATCATGAGTCATTTTATGCCAACAGCAGTGCAGCCCCAATCTGCCTCTGACTACTTGAGGACTAACCTGGAGGTCCTTGCCAAGGATATCCACCCAATGGAAAAAATAGAACTGCATAAGCAAACGGGTGAGATGGTCTATGCTTCCCTGGCAGACCAAACATTGGATAACTACAGGCTACAAAATAGCCTTAACAACACAGCTGCTCAGCTTGAGTTGGAGAAAGCATCCTCTCAAGCAAAGGACAACAGAATTAGGTCCTTAGAAGACATCATCATAGAGATTGGGCATGATCCCAAAGATATCAAGGGCATACAAGAGATATTAAAGTTGAGGGATGCAGACATGGCAGCCTTGAGGAGAAAGATCAAACTCCCAGCCACAATTCACCCTCAAACAGATGATGTTGCCTAGCAAAGACATGATCAAGAGGCCACAACCTTGTTGGTATCTCTGTACAAGCAGCTAATCCAAACCCAAGAAAAACTGGGAGAATCGGAGGCTGCAAAAGCAGCACTACAGGCAGCCTTGAAACAAAGAGAAGAAGGTCAAACCTCCCAGCCTCCTCCTGAGGTAATCAACCTTGAGGAAGCTGCTCCAACTACTGCTCCTCCTCCTCAGCAAACAGAACCTACAGCACCAACTACATCGACAGCTGCACCAACAACAGAGCAGACTCATAGTCTGGATATGCAGAAGCTTCAGAATGAGATTCAAGTCCTGGAAGCTCAAATGTTAGAGCTTAATCAAGCCAAGGAATCTTTGGCTAAAGTAAATGAAAGGTATGATAAAAGCAAACAGAATGTGGCTGAGAAGGAAAGAGATATAAAAGCTCTCAAAAAGAGAATAACTGAGCTTGAGAAAGAGCTCACACTAGATAAGGTGACAGCAGAGCTCAAAACAGTCCTATGGGCCAATATTGGCCAGTCCATTACTGATCAGTGGCAGTTCATTGAGACCATAGATGAACAGTCAGCACTCATTACAAAGGCAAATAGGGAGATACACAGAGCAAGAGCAAGCCTTGGCAACATGCCTGATGCTGCCAATAGGATGATCAACATATTGAATAACAGGACAAGCTCTCAACTGACCACCATGGGAATTGCTCACAGGACTGAGACAATCTCAATGGTTAAAAGGGTCCTGACATTAAGAAACCTGGTTGGAACATTAGAAAGGAGAACCCAAGATATGCAGACCGAAATCAACAGGTTCATGGACAGGTTTCAGGTGTTACAAAACAGAGGCCTCCCCAGCATACTAAGCAGTGTGGGAAGACTGCTTACCCATGAAAATTATGCTAAAAGGGTCAATGCCTTTGCTGCAAGTCAAATTGCAGGACAGCCCAGCACTTCAGCAGAATCAGGGCCAGCATCAGGGCAAACTCTCTACAATAGGGTGGAAAACCTGTTTTTCATCATGAACGAGATCAATCATCTGTTCGATGTGCCTCCAAATTTCTATAAATATACAGAAGCAGATGAAACCATAGAGGCAATTGTGAAGCACCAATTACCCACACAGGAAGTCTGGAACAGATTGACACAGCTAATATTATCAAGCCAGAACCTGTAATGTCAAGTTTTGCAAATTTATAAGTGATCATACACAGGGAAAATTTTGGTAGATCAGCATACAAAGGAAAGATGAAAGGCTGAGCCAACTCAGCAGGGCTATGCGGTCACCACAGCAGCAAGCACAAGTCACAGGTGGCAAGGCCGAGAAGGTACAGCGCAGCAAACGTAAAGGCACATTTTCCAGCATTAAAGCAAAGCGTTCCAACCGACTCAGTGACCTCCAAAGGTCAAAATATCCTCTGACAGACTTAAAGAGCAGTTATGTTGCATTCAAAGCTGTAATAACTTCTTTTCTACTTTTTTGTACGAAGTAATGAAGATATTTCTCTCTCAGATGACTTAATGCCTGAGATATTTTTGTATAAACATTTCTATAAAGTCCCCTTTGCATGAGTTTGCAAGGGTTGTTGTTGATTTCATTTCTATATTTCCGTTGCTGTACAACTCTCAGAGAAATAATACAAAAGGTGGATGGAATTTCCAAAGCTCTGTGTTCCTTGATGCACTGTGGTGGCTGGCTGAATGTTACAGGATTCCTGCATGTTTCATAGCACAATAAGTCTTCTTTAAAACTCTGTGTTATATGTTTTCTAGTCTTTCATCTTCTTTCATGTTTATGAGTTTTACACTTAATGGCAAAGTAAAAGAATAGTTCCAGGATTTGATCATAGATTACCCTGAACTCAATCTAAGCTGTTATAAATGTTTTCTTCAGATAGAGTAAATGAGGTGTAATTCTTAATTGCTACACTTTCAAGCTATATCTTTCACTGTGATAAATATTTTCAGGAATTCAAGTTTGCTCCTGAGGCATCTATCTCTTTCCCCACACCCCAGCTTTAGTGGAAAATTCTTAAATTCTTTCCACTGGTTGTTCACATGTCACCGTCATAATCTAACTTTGTTATATGAAGTATTTAAATGGCCCTGTAATTTCAGTAAATCATCTCAAGGTTTCTAAACACTTGTAGCCATAGACTCCAGTGCCCAATGGAATAAATTCATCTGCAGATTGCACACTTCAAGTACAGAAAGACATCCTTCAACCAAAGCACAAAACTAAACACCCTCATTTTATAGCTAGCCTAAAATCTCCACAGAACAGAGACAAATTATAAAGAGAGAGCCCTCTCTGATTACAGTGTGGCTAGGCACTGTAATCCAAAGATTGGTTAGTGGTTACCCCGGCCGTATTCCCTTGGGAGTCATAGGGAACAACCTGGGTGTTAACATAATTGGCGACTCCACTGGGGACTTCTTAGGATTTTCAATTTCTATACATCTCTCAAAGCTGGAAATCAAGCCTGAAATCAGTCAGGAGGCCTTCAAAACTGTTTCTGTGTCTCATTGACAGTTTTAGGGAAGAGCTTTTCAGTGAGTCTTCATCTCAGCTTTGAAATATATATAGCCATTCCAAAATCTTTATCCAGTCCTTGAAGATATGAAAATTTCCTACAAAATCCTAAAAAACAGTTAGAAGCTGGCTCCCAAGAAAAATCCACGGCACACTAGGGCAAATCCTGACCCTAATCCACCCATCATTGTTAATAATCCAAATACCATCCCTAGAAACTTTAGGAGGCAGCAAAGGCAGGAGCAGCCTGCTGATCTAACCTCAGATTCAGATCATCCCAGCCTTATCTCTACTCCATGCAAGGTCCTTTTCCGGTCTACCCCTAGTTCCCCTAGTTCACCATCCACATCTCAAAGTCCTCCTCTCACATCTTCATCCACTGCACATATCCCCTTGACCAACACTCTAGGTTCACCCTTACTTGTCACCCCTGTGGTGCCCACTGTCCCTATTATCCCAGCTGCCCCTGTTAATCCTCTAAACCCTGTAAATATGGCTAACAGATATGCACCCTTGCAGATACCAGCTAATGTTGCAGCTCTACCCCAAGATTACCAAACCAAAATCTCATATTTTGACTCCAATGGCCCTCTGACAGCTGTCCAGCATACTAAGAGGATGCAAGATCATTTTGAGACTTATGAAATAGATGATGACATTGTCAGAATGAGGATGTTTGTTCAAAGCCTAACTGGGGATGTAAGAACTTGGTTTAGATCCCTAAATGCAAATTCCATCACAACTCCCGATGAACTGTATCAAGCCTTTACTAGCAGATGGGAGAAGAAGAAGGATCCTCTGCACATACTTGGGGAATATGACACTATCAAAAGAGGTCCCCAAGAGACTGTTTTGGAGTATTGTGCAAGATTCAACAATGTATATAACGCGATCCCACAAAATTTAAGACCTCCTCCTGATCTAGCTTTGTACAAATTCCCTGATGGTTTTGACCCTGACATGGCCTATTAGTTGAAGGAAAGAGATCCTCAATCCCTTGCAGAGGCCCAAAGGGTTGCTGTTACAGTGGAAGCCAACCTAATTGCCAAAAGAAACAGGGCAAGGCTGGAAAAGAGGACTGTTTTCAAAGAGGAGCCCTCTGCCTTTGATCAAAAGCTAGATGCAATACTCAATGGAATGAAGAGATTAGGTGATAGAGTGGAATCGGTTGAGAGAAAATCATCATGGGAAGCACCACAAAACAACCCTCCTAGGAATCCAAACTTTAGGAGAACTCAAAACCCAGGCATTGGCAAACCCAGTGCTGATCAAGACATAAGACCCCCTTTCCAAGAAAATTATGCAGAAACTTCCACATCAACAGAGCCCAATGAAGATCCTGAGATTAATTTAATGGGTCTAGATGGTGAAAGTCAAGTTTTCTTAACACAAGAAGATCATGAGGATGATGAAATCAAACTGTTCCAAACTAAATCAGGTGAATCCTTTGACTTTAAACAAGGCTATGACACTGCTGTTTATGAAGTCCATAAACAATACAAGCTGAGGAGCAGAACTATGAATGTAAACCAGCCTGAAAAGATAAAGGATAATCAGCAGCCTGAAAGAGTCATAGTCACAGAACCTAATGACAAAACAAATTCACCTGCAGAAGAAGTGATTATTGTAGAGATCACTGAACCACTGTCCTTAAAACAGCAGCCTGTGGCCACTTCACCCTCTCAACCTAATTTAAAGGTTACTCCCCAAGAGATGAGTAAAAGAGGCAAGTCCCAAAGTCAAGATAAAAATGAAGAAGAAGATTTAATGAACAAGGAAAGGACTGTTATCCATAACCCCAAGACCCAATCTGAAAAACCCTTTGACCTAGAAACTGAAATCGGCAAACTAAAAGTAGCAATCCCTCTCTCAGAACTAGCCAAGCATGACATCTATAAACTACAGATCAAGAAGTCCCTTCAACTCACTAGCAACAAAGATGATGTCAATGTGCTGGATGACACCCCAGAATTACTGTTTGGCCCAGAAGTGGATGGAAAAACGGTAGTCACAGGGGTATTACCTTTCTATGTCAGTTTACATATTCATGATAAAATATTACATAATGCAATGTTTGACTCAGGTGCCTCTCACAATCTCATGCCAAAAGAAGTCATGGAGAGATTGAATCTAGACATAACAAGACCATACAAGGACCTGTTTTCCTTTGACTCCAGCCAAGTCAAGTGCCTAGGTCTCATAAAAGATTTATGTGTGTCTCTGGTTCAATACCCAAACAAGACAATCCTAATGGATGTGGTAGTTGCTGATATTCCACCTAAGTATGGGATGTTGTTATCAAGATCTTGGGGAGCTAAACTCCAAGGTTCCCTACAATTAGACATGTCATATGCCACCATCTCTGTTTTTGGGCAACCAAAAAGACTGTACAGAGAAACACTAATGAAATACATGGTCAGCAGTGAAGAAAAGCCTCAAAACTTTCCCATATATGCTGTCCATTCAGACATAGACTCATATATTCTCTTCAATAACAGCACAACTCCCTCAAAAGGTGAGGTTGAAACCAAGATACTCATACAGGAGGAAGACTCAAATGAAAGAATTACTACCCATGAAACAACAGTCAATCAAACACTAGATACTGTTGCTGTTCTAAATATCAAGCATACCCAATCAAATGATGAAACTGTCCTAGAAGACAAGCTAGATGAAAAACCATAACTTCTACTCACATTGCCAGCCCATGAACAGATCATTAAATCTCCTTCCCAACAGGATATTCTATGGTTCCTTGAATTTGATGGCTCAGTCAACAAGTTAGGGGCAGGAGCTGGAGTTTGGGTACACAATAAAGAAAATAGTCATGCAGAAGGCAGAGCCTATAGATTGAACTTCAGATGTACTAATAACATGGCAGAATATGAAGCTCTTTTACTAGGCCTCAAGTTAGTAAAGTTCTTACAAGCTGCCAGGGTTTCAATCATGGGTGATTCAGATCTAGTTATTCAACAAGTGAAGGGAAACTTTGTCACCAATGACAAAAGACTAAGGACTTATAGGTCTGCTGTTGCTGAGGTACTAAACTTTTTCTCTGAATTCCAAATCACTAAAATTCCTAGAACCCACAATCTGCATGCTCATAGTTTGGCCACCTTTGCAAGTACCTGCAAACTGCCTTTTGAGCCCCAGCATTGTTTTACAGCTGAGGTAAAACACAGACCCTCCATTCCAAACAATATTAATGATTGGCAAGTATTTGAGGATGACAAGCAAATAAACCATTTTTTAACTCTGCAACAAGAATTTGCAGGATTAAATATTGACACTGATACAGCAAGTCAATCACAAATACTTGACACAGCAAGTCAATCACAAATACTTGATACAGCAAGTCAATCACAAATACTTGAAAGAGCAAGTCCATCACAAATATAGTTTAAGAAAACTACTCACCCAATATCACCCAGAACAGCAAAACAAATGCTAAATCCAACTATTTTCAATGAGGACAACATTCAGCAAATTCAATCAACCAATTGTGAGGAAGTGGCCAATGCTGAAACTGAAATCATAGAGCTGAAAGACAATTTTCTACCAACAGGCCTAACTCCACTAGAAGACATCTTTGACTCAAATGATATCCCCAGAAAACCAAAAATGCAGCCATTGAAGAGTGCAACATAGGTACAATTGACAAACCCAAAATAATTAAATTGTCTGCATCTTTACCTCCTGACCAAAAGCCTAAATACATTGACCTCTTTAAAGAGTTCCAGGATGTCTTTGCATGGAGTTATGAGGACCTAAAGTCCTATGACACCTCTGTTATCCAGCATACAATCCCTCTCAAACCTGATCAAAAGCCCTTTAAACAAAAATTGAGGAGAATCAATCCTATGCTTCTCCCAGCAATGGAACAAGAAGTACAGAAAATGTTCAAGGCAGGCATCATAGCACCAATCAGATTCTCTGAATGGATCTCCAACTTAGTCCCTACAAGAAAGAAGACTGGTGAAATTAGGCTGTGTGTGGATTTAAGGAATCTGAACCAAGTATCCCTCAAAGACAACTATCCCTTACCCAAGATGGATCACATTCTCCAAAGAGTGGTAGGGGCCTCAAGGATCTCATTACTGGATGGATTTTCAGGCTTCAATCAAATCCTGGTGCACCCTGATGATCAAGACAAAACAACATTCACTACCCCATGGGGAACTTTCAAATATGTAAAGATGCCTTTTGGATTGAAAAATGCAGGGGCAACTTTTCAAAGAGCAATGGATATTGCTTTTTCCAAAGAGATTCATGACTTCCTTGTCATTTACCTAGATGACCTTACACCTTTCTCAAAATTGGACCAAGAACATATAAAACATTTGAGACAGATCTTCCTAAAATGCAGAAAATATGGAATTTCCTTGAATCCCAAGAAATCCCTGTTTGGTTTAGAGGAAGGTAAGCTATTGGGCCACATCATTTCTAAAGATGGCATTAGAATTGACCCAGATAGGATACAGGCTATCCTACAAATGCCCCACCCAAGAAATGTCAAAGAGTTGCAAGGATTCTTGGGAAAAATCAATTTCTTGAGAAGGTTTATCCCAAACTTAGCAGAACTAATCAGATTATTAAATAACATGCTAAAGAAAGATTCAAAAGTCAAATGGACTATTGAAGCCAATCAAGCCTTTGAAGGTATAAAACTGGCCCTCACCCAAACCCCAGTGTTGACCAATCCTCAGTTTGACAGAGAATTTATCATTTTCTCTTTTGCCTCCCAACATACAATTGCTGTTGTTTTATTGCAAAAAGATGACCAAGGAAATGAGAAGCCAATTGCTTTCTTTAGCAAAGCTCTTAGAGATGCACCTTTAAAGTATCAAATCATGGAAAAGCAAGCTTATGCTTTGGTCAAAGCCATTAAAGACTTTAGGATTTACATCCTTTATTCACATGTCATAGCTTATGTACCAAGTCCTATTGTCAAAGACATTCTCACCCAAGAAAATTTAGAGGGTAGAAGAGGAAAGTGGATTGCCAACATCTTGGAATTTGATATTGAGATAAAACCTACAAAACTAATAAAAGGGCAAGGCTTGGCTAAATTAATGACAGAAGCAAATTTCCAAGCCTTAGACATTAACCAGCTGGACAGTGAACCGGAGCTGGCGACTCCAAAGATCAATGTAGCCTTTGAACAATCCCCTTGGTACTCTGATATATGTTATGTATTGCAAAACCTGTGTGCTCCCCTAGGATTTTCCAGAACTAAATGTAGGTTTTTAAAAATGAAAGCTTCTAAATTTTGTGTTATGGATGGAAATTTATTGTGGAAAAACCATGAAGGAATATTGCTAAACTGCCTAATTGGGAATGAAACTGACAATATCATAAAGGAATTTCATGCAGGTGACTGTGGTGGATACTTGTACTGGAAGTCCACTGTGGATAAAATACTAAGGGCTGGGTACTACTGGCCCACCATGTTCTCTGATGTCAAGAAATTCACCACCTCATGTCATAAATGTCAAGTGTTTGAGGGAAAGAGACAGTTGCTGCCACTTCCCTTAAGGCCTATTGCAACAGAGAGACCTTTTCAACAATGGGGCTTAGATTTCATTGGGGAAATTCATCCCTCATCTTCAGGCCAACATAGATGGATCTTAACAGCCACAGATTACTTCACCAAGTGGATTGAAGCTGTCCCATGCAGACAAGCAAATGATTCCACTATCATTCAGTTCTTGGAGAACAACATATTGGCTAGATTTGGCTGTCCTGACAAAATAATAACAGACAATTCTACTTCTTTCAGATCCAAGAAAATGGTGAACTTCTGCCATAAATTTCACATCACCTTGGGCCATTCTACTGCATATTATCCCCAAGGAAATGGCCTTGCTGAGTCATCAAATAAAAGTCTGGTAAACATCATAAAGAAAGTACTAGAAGAGAACAAAAAGAATTGGCATAAGAAGCTTGTGAATGCCCTATGGGCAGATAGACTAACAACCAAAAGATCAATTGGGACCAGCCCATATGAGTTGGTTTATGGATTAGAGGCCAAATTTCCTTCATCACTAGGAGTGCCTGTTATGAAACTTCTTCAAGAAAGCCAAGCTGAACCAAATGATATGCAAAGAAGAATCAATCAGATCATATGTTTACAGCAAACTAGAGACCAAGTTTTCAGCAGAGTTCAAGTTCTACAAGAAAAATTAAAGAAGGCCTTTGATAGAAGAACTAAGGCAGAAGATTTCAACATTGGTGAAAAAGTCCTCAAGTGGGATTCAAGAAGAGAGGATAAGGGAAAACATGGAAAATTTGATTCCCTTTGGAGAGGACCATTTGCTGTCCAAGCAGTACAAGGAAACAACACTTATTTCCTTAAGAGTCTCAATGAAACTGATTTGGATGAAGGTCCTGTGAATGGCAGGATGCTGAAGCAATATTTTGAATATCACAGATAAGTGCAGCCTGAGTCTTCCCTTGTACATATCCAGATGTATATATTATTTTCTGTCAACATGTAAAAAAGCAATTTCTCAAAGTTTTATTAAAACTGCCAGCAAAAGGTGAATAGAATCAGAGGTCTACCAAGAAGAGAAGCACACAATTTTGGCATTTCAAAGCAGTAAACTTCAGGATTGGCAAGAGCAGTCAAGGAGCAAGGCAATCTGACCTGCTGTTCTTGGTCTTTCAAATGAAACACCACCCCCATGTGGAGCCACTGTTAGCTACCTATACCAATAGGTTTCATATTTCATGATTGGCAATGAAAAGGTCCAAATATGCTCTGCTTTGATGATGCAAAGATCACATATTTCCATAAGAATACAATCTGTGCTTATAGCTTGATGGGGACTCAAATTTTGATGGATGATCCAACAGTCTAAACTGGATCATGTCATGTTTTAAATTTTCAGTTGTAGAATAGAGAAAGGAGTCTGTCCAAACTGTTTAATCTTGGCAGACAAGTAGTTCAGGTAGAGAAGAAAAGGCTCCCAACAGCTTAATCTGGGACCTTGGAAGAAATAAGGGTAGAAGTAGATAGAAAAACAAAAGAAAAAGCCAAAGAAAGTAAAAGGCAAGTAAGGGTCTGCAAGCCTAAATGCACCCTTCAAGAAGAAACAAAAAATGCTAGGCAAAATAGCTGGGTAAGTAGATGGGGTTGCAGAAGTGGTATTCATTTCAGATTTAACCTTGATGGTCAAGATGAGAAAAGAAAAACAAAGAAGCATGTCTAACTTCCCAATTATCCCTTTTCCCGCTCATTACTAACATCCCCTCATCAATTGAATTGCTTAGAAGACTTGAGGTTTGATGGTGGTTTTATTCATTGAAAAGCCACATTTCTTGTCTAAAAATTCTTTTCATTTTGATCTACTCCCTAAACTAAGTAAGTTTCAAGTAAACTTAGTGATTTTCCCCCTCATTCACATATTCCCCCATATTAACTCTAACTCTAGTATGTAATTCCCTTATGTTACCCTTTCCCTAGTATTATTAACACCATGGTGTATAAATCCCCAAACATTCTATAAATATCCTCCTTTTAGCATTATAGCTAAATATGTCTGTCTAAAGGGAGACTTTAGTCCACCTGGGACTATGGTCAACCCTGTCCTGGGGCTGCTCTAACCTCTAGTTATGAGCAACAACCTTTCCCCTAAGCCCTCACCTTCCCTCTGCTCAGAAAAACCCAAAAAATCCCCAAAAACCTTGCTAAAAAACCCCTTTTGTCCCTTTAACTCGCTTCATTAGCAAAAATACTCTAAAAACCCACTTTTCTCCTTTATCCAAAGTCTAAGCACCGGGCGCATTTTGACAAAACTATTCATAAAAAACCCATTTTTATGATTCCAATGGTTCGGGCGCTATATTGATTTTATTGAAAATATATTAAAAAACCATCGAAATTCTTCATACCCCAATGATCTTCCGCTAAGCGCGCATCCCAAAAAATACATTTTTTAAATCCCGCCCCCTTCCGTATCGCTCGATCACTTCATCAACCCGTCAGCCGTCCGATCGAGCGCCTCTGATCGGACGGCCCTTATGCATATCGGGTTGGTCCCCACGCCCGACAGTTAGCGCCCGAGAAATTGACGAAGGGTTACGTCAGTCCTCGGCCATGCGTCACCTTCTCAGTCTCTCGGAGCGGCCTCTGACAAAACCGGGGCCGTATGGTAAGCGGTCCGAGAAAACCGTTACCATTGTTTCACTTACCGCCCGGTTTTGCTAGTCCCATGTCATGCCCACGTCAGAGCCACGTCGCCGCCACCCCGCCGTCGCATCACCTCATTCGTTCGTCCCTTCGCTGACATGTCCGCCACTTCAGCATATCCATGGACCAACCAGGACCTGCCACATCACCGGTGACGTCATGCTGACGTCATCCGACTCCGACCCCACCCGATGACGTCATGCTGACGTCATCCCAAAAAGGCGCCAATATGACAAAAATCTATTTTTAGGCCAAAATTTCGTGTTTTTTCTACTTTTGCCGAAAGAGACTGTTGTTGTTCCTGCATGTATTTAACGACCAGACCAACGCCAACCTGCACTGTTCGACTCCAAACCGCGGGCGCCTCCGTCGTACCTGCATTTGCAACTGTCAGTGGAAATCCGCAAGGTATTTCTCGAAATTATTCTCTGCACCTGGTTTTTATCCAATTTTCTACAAACAAACTGTTAAGGGAGTGTTAAAACACTGAATTAACCGTCTAATATCCAGTAACCTGTACCTATTTCCCTCTCCAAGGCAACAAACAGTTTACGAAACCTGCATTTGACTGGAGCAACCTGAATTCACAGGTAGCTCGCGCAATCGTGAGCTAGAAACCTCTGCTGGCTAAATTCACCTTAGAAAAGTTCTGGTCAGCCCTGCTATTTATTTTTATCAATCCGTTAAACAGTATTTCAATTGTTGTGTGCTCAATTCACCCTCTGGTCCTTAAAATTCACACTTTCATCGTAAGGAATCACCTCTGTGTTGTTCTGCTTATTTCAACCAGTTCACCTGCAAGTCAGAAGCTTAATAGACCATGGAAACTCCAATTGCACTGAACATCAAGCCTCTCAATACCCCTCACAGGGAGTTAGAATGGAAAGCTCTGGGAGATGTGGATTATCAGATGTTAGACTATTTTCCATTAGGCTCTAAATATAATATTCAGATGCTAAATGAGTTGAAAGCCCAGCACCTTAGTGGAGCTGATATCCTAGGCATTTGGGACTCAAACTTGCCCATCTACAACCTCCCCCAGGTAAATCCTATGCCAGAATTGATCCACAGATGCCAGGAGTGCTATGATCCATGCCAAAGAGCTGTTCTCAGCCCCATAGGCTCAATTCTGTTCCATATCACCCCAGAGAGCATAAATGAGATGCTGCATTTCCACACTGCAAAACCATTGACCCCCCTCTACATGCAGAACTTGATAAAGAAGGGGACTAAGTTGTCAAATGACCAGATCATCAAAATCAATCAGTTGTTCATACAACCAAGCTCTGAAGCCATCAGAACTCCTCCTATTGGATATGCATACTTAAATGAATTGGGCAGAATGCTAGTGGATCTGATCAGTTATGTCCTAGGGTTCAGGGGAGTGGAGGATGTGGATGATAGTATAATGGCAATGCTGTCTATATTCTCTCCTGGAAAGCCTCCAGCTGTACATTATGACTATGCCACATATATTGCAGATAGGATCCATGACCAGCTAATGAATCTGCAACGGGAAAGACTGTTCAGATACACTTCATACATTTACCATCTATTCTTGTTTTATCAACCAGGCAGCTTCCTCATTCCCCTGAAGCAAGTTAATGCCCAGGAGAATCCAAGGTCAGTTGTGTTTTGGACCTCAGTTTTTCATTGCACCTCTGTATCACCATACACATACTGTGAGTTCATAGACTTGTTCATTCATCCAGCTATGACATTATTGTATGGTGTTTCTCCTCCAAGGTTAACTGATGACATGAGGAGAGTTCTCCATCTCTCCAAAACCTACAGCATTGGTAATTGGTACTTTTACCAACACCACACAGTGATCAGAATATATGGCTGTGAGTTGAAGCCTTATAGGCTGCCAAGGTATGTCCCTATGAGACTTTTTGCCCTAGAATACTTCAGGCAATTTGGGAATGTCGACTACCTCCACTTCCAAAGCAAGAACAAGAAGGCGCAGTTGAAGGTAAGGAGCCAGCTGGGCCCTTTCCTATATAACAAAAGAGAGGAGGGATGGAAAGAGGCAAATAGTATCCTAGAGGCCCTCAAACTGCAAACTAGTTTTGAGTGGATACCCTATGACCCCAATCATTTTGTTTCCCTCAGGAGGATAAAATACAAATTGGGTACCTATTCACATATGAGGCTACCTAAGATTGAGCAGTATGCCAATGCATTGAGCTGGAAAAAGGGCACCCTAGAAGAGGAAATTACTAGTGAAGAGCTGCTAGAAAGAGAGGCTAGAAATATTCAAAAAGAAGCTGACTTGGAAACTTGTGGACAGGTCCCCCTCTCATATCAAAGACAACTTGGAGCAGCTGCCTCATCCTCAACAACACATCAGCAAGCTGCCATGAATACTCCACAGACATCCAGCAAAGGCAAAGAAAAGCAGATGGAACAGCCACCTCCTATGACTGAAGAGCAAATGGAAACACTAGTGCAACAACAAGAAGAAATGATGCAGCAGGAAGTGCAGCAACAAACACAACACCAACAGCAAGAAGAACAAAGACAGGAGTAGCCTGTCCAGCAAGAGCAAACAGTGGAAGCCCCCAAATCCACTGAACAAACTGTGCCTCCAAGGCAAGAAACTTCAGCTGAGGCATCAATCCTCCAAACTCCACAAAAGGAGGATACAAGCAGGAAAAGGGACAGAGAGACTCCCCTTACAACATCAGCAACTCATGGGGAGAAAAGACAGAGAATCAATCCCTTCTCAGAGGAAGAAATGCCAATGGGACAGTCTTTTGGTATGGTCCCACCCAGCAGGGAAGCATCAGCAAGTTCCTTTCAACAGGAACAGGATAGAGCAATGGGAGGAGAAGTGAGTTCCTCAAATCAGCAAAGGGAAGGTGGACTCAGCATTAAACAGCAGTTCATCGACATTAAGAGGAGAAATGAGCCCATCAAGATATAGCTGTATAACCATCTGTTAAACATGGCTCCCACCAATCAACAAAGACTCATGTCTGCATATGATGTGCAGGAAGGCAAAATGATCATGAGTCATTTTATGCCAACAGCAGTGCAGCCCCAATCTGCCTCTGACTACTTGAGGACTAACCTGGAGGTCCTTGCCAAGGATATCCACCTAATGGACAAAATAGAACTGCATAAGCAAACGGGTGAGATGGTCTATGCTTCCCTGGCAGACCAAACATTGGATAACTACAGGCTACAAAATAGCCTTAACAACATAGCTGCTCAGCTTGAGTTGGAGAAAGCATCCTCTCAAGCAAAGGACAACAGAATTAGGTCCTTAGAAGACATCATCATAGAGATTGGGCATGATCCCAAAGATATCAAGGGCATACAAGAGATATTAAAGTTGAGGTATGCAGACATGGCAGCCTTGAGGAGAAAGATCAAACTCCCAGCCACAATTCACCCTCAAACAGATGATGTTGCCCAGCAAAGACATGATCAAGAGGCCACAACCTTGTTGGTATCTCTGTACAAGCAGCTAATCCAAACCCAAGAAAAACTGGGAGAATCGGAGGCTGCAAAAGCAGCACTACAGGCAGCCTTGAAACAAAGAGAAGAAGGTCAAACCTCCCAGCCTCCTCCTGAGGTAATCAACCTTGAGGAAGCTGCTCCAACTACTGCTCCTCCTCCTCAGCAAACAGAACCTACAACACCAACTACATCGACAGCTGCACCAACAACAGAGCAGACTCATAGTCTGGATATGCAGAAGCTTCAGAATGAGATTCAAGTCCTGGAAGCTCAAATGTTAGAGCTTAATCAAGCCAATGAATCTTTGGCTAAAGTAAATGAAAGGTATGATAAAAGCAAACAAAATGTGGCTGAGAAGGAAAGAGATATAAAAGCTCTCAAAAAGAGAATAACTGAGCTTGAGAAAGAGCTCACACTAGATAAGGTGACAGCAGAGCTCAAAACAGTCCTATGGGCCAATATTGGCCAGTCCATTACTGATCAGTGGCAGTTCATTGAGACCATAGATGAACAGTCAGCACTCATTACAAAGGCAAATAGGGAGATACACAGAGCAAGAGCAAGCCTTGGCAACATGCCTGATGCTGCCAATAAGATGATCAACATATTGAATAACAAGACAAGATCTCAACTGACCACCATGGGAATTGCTCACAGGACTGAGACAATCTCAATGGTTAAAAGGGTCCTGACATTAAGAAACCTGGTTGGAACATTAGAAAGGAGAACCCAAGATATGCAGACCGAAATCAACAGGTTCATGGACAGGTTTCAGGTGTTACAAAACAGAGGCCTCCCCAGCATACTAAGCAGTGTGGGAAGACTGCTTACCCATGAAAATTATGCTAAAAGGGTCAATGCCTTTGCTGCAAGTCAAATTGCAGGACAGCCCAGCACTTCAGCAGAATCAGGGCCAGCATCAGGGCAAACTCTCTACAATAGGGTGGAAAACCTGTTTTTCATCATGAACGAGATCAATCATCTGTTCGATGTGCCTCCAAATTTCTATAAATATACAGAAGCAGATGAAACCATAGAGGCAATTGTGAAGCACCAATTGCCCACACAGGAAGTCTGGAACAGATTGACACAGCTAATATTATCAAGCCAGAACCTATAATGTCAAGTTTTGCAAATTTATAAGTGATCATACACAGGGAAAATTTTGGTAGATCAGCATACAAAGGAAAGATGAAAGGCTGAGCCAACTCAGCAGGGCTATGCGGTCACCACAGCAGCAAGCACAAGTCACAGGTGGCAAGGCCGAGAAGATACAGCGCAACAAACGTAAAGGCACATTTTCCAGCATTAAAGCAAAGCGTTCCAACCGACTCAGTGACCTCCAAAGGTCAAAATATCCTCTGACAGACTTAAAGAGCAGTTATGTTGCATTCAAAGCTGTAATAACTTCTTTTCTACTTTTCTGTACGAAGTAATGAAGATATTTCTCTCTCAGATGACTCAATGCCTGAGATATTTTTGTATAAACATTTCTATAAAGTCCCCTTTGCATGAGTTTGCAAGGGTTGTTGTTGATTTCATTTCTATATTTCCGTTGCTGTACAACTCTCAGAGAAATAATACAAAAGGTGGATGGAATTTCCAAAGCTCTGTGTTCCTTGATGCACTGTGGTGGCTGGCTGAATGTTACAGGATTCCTGCATGTTTCATAGCACAATAAGTCTTCTTTAAAACTCTGTGTTATATGTTTTCTAGTCTTTCATCTTCTTTCATGTTTATGAGTTTTACACTTAATGGCAAAGTAAAAGAATAGTTCCAGGATTTGATCATAGATTACCCTGAACTCAATCTAAGCTGTTATAAATGTTTTCTTCAGATAGAGTAAATAAGGTGTAATTCTTAATTGCTACACTTTCAAGCTATATCTTTCACTGTGATAAATATTTTCAGGAATTCAAGTTTGCTCCTGAGGCATCTATCTCTTCCCCACACCCCAGCTTTAGTGGAAAATTCTTAAATGCTTTCCACTGGTTGTTCACATGTCACCATCATAATCTAACTTTGTTATATGAAGTATTTAAATGGCCCTGTAATTTCAGTAAATCATCTCAAGGTTTCTAAACACTTGTAGCCATAAACTCCATTGCCCAATGGAATAAATTCATCTGCAGATTGCACACTTCAAGTACAGAAAGACATCCTTCAACCAAAGCACAAAACTAAACACCCTCATTTTATAGCTAGCCTAAAATCTCCACAGAACAGAGACAAATTATAAAGAGAGAGCCCTCTCTGATTACAGTGTGGCTAGGCACTGTAATCCACAGATTGGTTAGTGGTTACCCCGGCCGTATTCCCTTGGGAGTCATAGGGAACAACCTGGGTGTTAACACTTAACAATATCCACAATTCATACAAGTGTGCGGAGTAAATAAATAGTATATATCCAACAAACAATAACCCAAGAATAGATACATAGAATTCAGATAAAACTTCTCTTTATTATTCTCTTCCTTCGGTTACAGGCTCTTTTTTTCCCTACGCACTGAGCTGCAGGGGCCCGTGCACTTAGCTACGAACTCTTCTTGGCCTTTGCACACTCAGCTGTAGAGCCTTTTCCTACTCTACAACCCAAGACACCCTTCACACTTTTTCCTAATCTCTAAGACCCTTCAAGTCAATTCTCTATTCGATGATGATCTCTTTACAACTTAGAGCCTCGCTCTATTTATACAATCCCATGGTCCACGAACCATGTGTAGGAAAAAATTACATTCAAAACTTAAGGCGGACAACCTTATGACTCTAACATACATTTTGTGCTCGCAATTCATGGAGCTTTACAATAATATCAACTCAAAACTTGGGCTTTAAGCCCTAAAACATGTTGTGGGGGGGATTCTAAGCCAAACAGACCCCCAACACAAACATCATGACTCGCCCTCGAGTCACTCTCTTAGCACAGTGATCTTGGTGTGGAGTCCCTTCAAATGTTCTTGAATGGTACTGATGTCCGCAGTGCACTGAGCTGCTGCTTGCTAAACCTGCTGAATCTATTCTGATGAGACTTCGGTGACCGAACTATTCCATCCATCTTTACCGGTATATGTTTATAGTCCTGTGCCTTTGTCCGACTCCCTGGAGCATGAAGACTGTGATTTTGTTGGTTAGTCAGATAGCCGGCCCACTCGTGTAAGGCTTCAAGCCGCTGTCATTCACCTTGCCTGGGAAGGGTTCTCCATTTAATTTGACGAGCTAAACCGTGCCTCCATATGTGACTTCCTTAACTACGTATGGTCCTAGCCAATGCATCCTGAATTTTCCTGGAAAATTTTCAAACTTACTGTCGTATAGAAATACTAAGTCATTTACTTTGAATGTGCACAACTTAATATGATGATCGTTCCAAGCTTTCTCATGCTGCTTTTGAACCTGCTAATGAAAATTAGCCAAGAACCATTCTTCTTCAAGTTATTCTAATTGTGCAAGCCTTTCTTCTAGAGCTTCGCGGTCCGTCATCCCTGTCAGCACTACTATTCATAGACTAGGTATGATATATTCCATTGGCATGACAACTTCCATGCCGTAAACTAACCGGAAAGGTGTTTGTCCCATCAGTTTCTCGCACATTGTTCTGTAAGCCCAGAGTACTACCGGTACATGCAGGTCCTAGTCAGTGCGTCTCACATGGTGGACCCTATTCAACACTTTGCACACCTTGTCAAAGGCTTCCCCGTGTATGATTTTTGGTGCGCTAGGCCTTATCATACTTCGTCATTCGTGAACTTGTCTTGCCTACTTCTTCTTGTTGCTCTTGTTTCCTATCATGAGAGCGGTGTGCATTCGTGCAGGCTATGTACCACACGCCTGTACCCATCTAGAAAGGTGGGCATTTAGTCTACTTCATCCATCATGCCCAGCTTCCATCCGCATTTGAGGCTTCCCAAATTGTAAGCGCATCATCTTTCTGCATTCGTGCTAGTCCCTGAAACTCTACTGGTGCGTACCCCACCACCTCACGGGTGTAGCGCACACTGCCCATTTCAGAGCATCAAACCACTGTTGTTCTGACACTTCGCTTTCAAATTTGTTCAGGAATTCATCCACCACTGTCAACCCATCATACATAGGCAGATCCCTTACCTCTATTGTCACACAGCACAGTGATCTTACCATCATGTTGCAGTTTAGCATGGTTACCTCGTGTAACCAATATTTCCATCATTCTATTTCCTCATCTAAATCTAAGGTGCAGGAGCTTTCGCGCTCCCACAAAATCCTGCCATCTACTATAGGATTTACCCAATCCTATTCCCGAGTGGTTATCTTGTAGATACATTTTGGCTCATCGTCGCGCACTGGCTCTGTGTAGCGTGATCCTTCCGCAGGGTCTAAAGGTACCACTATGCACAGTGACTTTTTCTCAAAAATCATTTTGTGCTTCCTTAGGTTTATCACTCCACTCATGTCAGTGGCCCAATCAATTCCCAGTAGCTCGGGATAGGGATTTTTGTCATCGACAATCTCTATCACTTCGAAATCTGCAAGCACGCTTGCACCCTTGATGTCTACCGTTATTCCGTGCAATATTTCCATCGGTAGGATCTTCTGCTGGTTCGCCATTCATAATTGAATACGGGACCATTGCAATGCGAGCCTACCCATGCACTCCCATGTCTTCTTTGGTAGCACATTCATGTCCGATCCTAGATCCAGAATTACTTGATCCATTTCATACTCTCTGATTTGCACAGTCAATCTCGTTTCCCTTCCTGTTTGCGATGTGTGCTTCCCGAGCTTCCATACTATGTGTGGTTCTCCTGACCCAGCGCACCTACTAATGAGTTCCTGTAGTCCCTTCATAGCCTTGCTGTCACGTAACAGCTTCATGCATGTCTCCAGAAAGGTAGTTAGGATTGAAGGATCCATCTCCAGCTCGAGTTGATCCTTACTACCTAAAGTGGAGGCCTCCGTGAAGTTGTTCTTAGCTTCCATGAATGTCTCCATCGCGCGCTCCAAATCAAATTTAGGTTCCTTTGTAGGAGCCTTGTGAACCCACACATTTTCTTCAGGCTGCTTACCTTTCTCATCTCCTATCGCGATACCACTTCGAAGCACGATGTTTACATTCGGGTCCTCTTCGTGCGGCTAAGCCTCATCATTTGTCAAAATTCTGAGTCAGGGGAGGCTGGAGTACCCCTTTATCACGTAGCCACGCTATCAGTGTAGGGCAAGCCTTTGTCTCATGATTGAACTAAGTACAATATGAGCATGATGCTCTCGTCGGATTTGTACAATCACGGGCATAATTCCCTAGCCCTCTGCAATTGTAAGAAATCAGCTGTCTGTGACCCCTTCCTGGTCCCATTCCACCTCAACCTCGTCCGTGCCCCTGAAATCCAGTGCACACCATCCCTGCATTTGGATCGAGGGCTCACGTTTTGGTCTGCACTTTATAGGTAGGAGTCTAACCCATCTGTTAGGTTCCTATACCAATAGGTGTCATATTTCATGATTGACTGTTGAAATGCCAAATATGACCATCCCTTCCATGCTGCAAAGGTTCCATATTTTCCAAAAATCAAAAAATCAAAAAATAAAAAGAGGGTATGCCCTAAAAGAAAAATCAAAGGGCAAAAATAATGAAGTGGTCAAGAAAGAAAGAAAATGAACCCCAAAGAAAAGACTAGGAAAGTGTGCTAGTCAAAATGCCACTACTATCCTATTTTTTGCAAAGAAGTTCAAATTGTGCAATTAGTGACTTCTGTCACACCTGATGGATGGACAAACAATTCAATCTTGGCCACTCCATGTTTAAATTTCTTGTTTTAGCATTAGAGAATAAGATCTTTCCAAACAGTTCAAGCCTAGCAGATAAATAGTTAGGTAAAGAAGCAAGGGTGCTCAACAGCTGAATCTGAGCCCCTGGAAGAGATAAGGGCAAACTTAGGTAGGAGGGCAGTTAAAAGAAAACAAGAGAGAAAGGGTTTGCTAGTTCAAATGCACCCAAGGAAAAAGAAGAAAAAATGTTAGGTGTATTAGGCTGGGTAAGCAGTTTTGATAACAATGTAAACTTTGAAACGGGAACTGATATTGTTACCCGTTTGTAGAGATAGCAAAAAGGTGACCCGATTTTGAAAGGGGTGATGCAGAACACACGTTTTTTTTAGAGCATAGTTTTTGGCACTTTAATTTTTTTTATGTACATTGCATTTTAAAATGGTAGTGAATGGTAGTGATTTTCATGTTGATTTAAAAAAGTGGTTATTCTGCATCACACCCTTTTTTTAAAAGACCTATTTTTTGACTTTAAATTTTCTAATGTATGAAATGTAAAAAATTATTTTGTAAATTTAATAATTTTGGAAGTGATCTTCTTCTTCATATTCTCTTGTTTTTATTTTTTATTTTTATTTTTTTTTGTAGTGAGGTTTTTATTGATTTGCATATTTAAAGAAGAAGGTCGATATTTTTCATTTTCGATATTCTACATATATATACATCGTTAATTAAATTTTCAATCCATATGAAATAATTGTCTCTAAAAAACAAAAACAAAAATATATATAAAAAAGACAAAAATAAAAGATAAAAAATGTTAAAAAAAAATTATCTCATAAACCATAAAAGAATTTGGAAAAAAAAAACAAAATGAAATATATATATATATATATATATATATATAAATTTAAGTAAGTAAAAATTGAGAAATTAAAAAAAAAACATTAGCAAAAACTAGGAAAAAAAAAAAAAGAAAAAAAAAATTAAAAACAAACTAGTTAAAAAAAATAGAAAGTTAACGAAAAAAAAAAACAAGTAAAATTAATATTAAAAAAAAAAAAACAAAAAATGTTAAAAAAAAATTATCTCACAAACCATAAAAGAAATTGGAAAAAAAAACAAAATTAAAAAATATATATTTATATATAAAATTAAGTAAAAATAGAGAAATTTAAAAAAAAAAAACATTAGAAAAAACTGGGAAAGAAAAAAAAAAAAATTAAAAACAAACTAGTTTAAAAAAAAATAGAAAATTAACGAAAAAAATTAAAAAATAGGTAAAATTAATATTAAAAAAAAACAAAAATAAATTTAAATTATAAATAAAAAAAACCAAAAAAATGCGTATTTTATATTTAAAAAAAAAAGTAATTATTTTTTATTAAACATACATATTTTATTTACAAATAAACAATTAAAAATTAAAATCTAATTTCTTTTTTCAACAATCTTTTTTTTTTATTAAAAAAAATTATGATTTTTTTAAACAATTTTTATTACTATTATTTTTTTTATTAAAAAATACAAATTATTAAACTTACATTTTATACTTCTAAAAAAAATAAAAAATAAAATTAAATTTACATTTTATACTTTTAAAAAAAATAAAAAATAAAAAATTTACATTTTTTTTTAACAATTTTTTTTTATTAAAAAAAAATATTATATAAAAAAATTATTATAAAATTACAAACAAATTTAAAACAAACTTATTTTTTTTAATTTAAAATTAAAAATATTATTATAAAAAAAAATTTAAGTTAATATTTTTTTTGTTTGTTTGTTTTTTGTTTTTTTTAATTAAAAAAATAAAAAAATTGGTGGCCATCCGCCCTCGGCAGCCCGTGGTGGCACGACGATGGGCGGAGGGCCTGCCTGCAGGCCACTCCGTCCACCGCCGCGCCACCACGGGCGGCCGGGGGGCGGATGGTCGATTCCCGGAATCGACCATCCGCCCCCCGGTCGTGCGTGGTGGCGCGGCGGTGGGCGGAGGTCCTGCCTGCAGGCCACTCTGCCCACCGCCGCGCCACCACGGGCGGTCGGGGCGCGGATGGCCACCGATTTTTTTTTTTTTTTTAATTAAAAAAAAACAAAAAAATATTAACTTTTAAACTTTTTTTTTATAATATTTTTTTTAATTTTAAATTAAAAAAATAAGTTTGTTTTAAATTTGTTTGTGATTTTATAATATTTTTTTTTAACAAAAAAAATTTGTTAAAAAAAATGTAAATTTTATTTTATTTTTTATTTTTTTTAAAAGTATAAAATGTAGGTTTAATTTTTTTTTTTTTTTTTAAGTATAAAATGTAAGTTTAATCATTTGTATTTTAAATAAAAATAATAATAATAATAATTGTTTAAAAAAAATCATAATTTTTTTTAATAAAAAAAAAAGATTGTTGAAAAAAAAATTAGATTTTAATTTTTAATATTTTATTTGTAAATAAAAAATGTATGTTTAATAAAAAATAATTACATTTCTTTTTTTAATATAAAATACCCATTTTTTTGGTTTTTTTTTTATAATTTAAATTTATTTTTGTTTTTTTTTAATATTAATTTTACTTGTTTTTTAATTTTTTTCGCTAATTTTCTATTTTTATTTAAACTAGTTTGTTTTTTATTTTTTATTTTTTTTCCCAGTTTTTTCTAATGTTTTCTTTTTAATTTCTCTATTTTTACTTAATTTTATATATAAATATATATTTTTTAATTTTGTGTGTTTTTTTTTTTTCCAATTTCTTTTATGGTTTGTGAGATAACTTTTTTTTAACATTTTTTGTTTTTTTTATATTTGTCTTTTGTATATATTTTTATATTTGTTTTTTAAATAATCAACATTTTAATCTTAATTTTAGTAGTTTTTAATTTATTTTTTTTGTTAATTTTTCTATTTTTTTATCTAGTTCGTTTTTAATTTTTTTTTTTTTACTATTTTTTTTCTTAATTTTTTTTTTATTTTTTTATTTTTACTTACTTAATTTTTAATTTATTTTAAATGTTTGTCTTTTTTATTTTCCATTTTTTTTTATTTTTTTTTCTTTTGCCAATTTTTTTTATGGTTTACAAGATAACCTTTTTTTTCTTTTTTTTTTTAAATATTTTTTTTTACTATTTATTTGTTTAATGTTTTTTTTTTTTTAGTTTTTTAATTCTTATCATTAATTTTGTTTTCTTTTTTTACATTTTTATGATTGATTTTTTTTTTATATATTTGATTTTTTTTTTCATTTTTCATTTTTATTTTATGTTTTGTTTTTAGTATATATTTTAATTTATGTTTTGTATTTTTTTAAACATTTTTTTTTTTGTGTTTTTTCATTGTTTTAATTTTTTTATTTATTTATTTTATTTTATGTATTCATTATTTTTTAAAATTTAATGTTTTTCGGGGTCATGATAAAAAAAGTGTTCTCCCATAACACTTTTCGTTTTGAGGGTGTTTTTTGGGTAATTTTTGCGCAAAAAATTGGATTTGACTGCCATTTTTAAAACATGTTGAAAATTTACCCAAAAAAAAGGTGTTATTCTAGCATCAACACTTTTCATTTTTAGCATTGTTTTTGATGTTTTTCGGGGTTTTTTGGCCAGAGTTCCCGTTTTGAGTTTATAGTTCTCGTTTCAAAGTTTACATTGTTTGATGTTGCAGAAGCAAGTTTATGAGCAGTTTTGTCTTTTTGAATATGATCTATCTCATGGATATCACAAGTACCTGCAAAATAGTTGAAGCATCACTAATTTCTCCTCTCATTCCTCCAAGAACACTTACTAACATCCCCTCAAGGACATTGAGATCTGCTCAGTGCTCCTAGCTTACTTCATTTTATGAGAAATACTAAGTAAAACTTTGTGTTTACATGGGCAAGGGAAGTCACATTTCTTGTGTAAAAATACTTTTGTTCCATTCTACTAAGTTTTCCAAATTCATAACCTAGAGACCTTTCACTCCCCTAAGCCTAAGTTTCACCTTTTACTTAGTTCTTTTGGTTTGTAAATACTTCTCATTTTAACCTATTAACACTATTATATAGCTCCTACATAATATTTCCCCTCCCATACTATGTAAAAATATATAAAACCCCCAAATTCTTAGATATCCTGCCCCGGGCTTATGTATAGCCATATGCTAAGGTTTTAAGGGGGTCCAAGGTTTATCCGAAACCTTGTGGACAACCCTTCCCCGCGCGCACATATAATACTGGGTTTTATTTAACATCTGGTTGAATAAATAACTGCGCCCGAACACTTAACCAAAGTTTCAATACACGGCCCGAACATTACAAAACGTTAAAAATTAACGCGAGCCACCACACCATACGCTTCCGCCAACTCCACCCATTCATCAACCGTCTGATCCAGGCTTTCCCATCGAACGATCCACGTAAATATCGGAACTCCTCCGATGACCGAACGATAGCCTCCGGGAAAACAGCGGTTTTACCATTGTACACAATCCACGTGTTGCTGCCTCGTTTTATCATGTCCCCTCCGCCCAAAACCGCCGTTGTCAAAAAGAGGCGCGATAATACCATATACCGCCCCTACTTCCCGCCGCTGACGTCGTCGCCCACGTCAGCACCCACATCCTCTGCCACCTCACCACTATATCATTTGCCATGTCCACCATGTCAGTGCCAAGTCAGCTTCTGTACCCCCACTACACGACAAAGATTATGTCATGCTGGCGCCACTCGACCAAAGCACGCCAAAAACCCGCCAAAATCAAATTTTTGTTAAAAAGGCGTAAATTGTCGTATTTTGTTTGTTTTTATTTGTTTCTACTGCCCAACCTCTGCATGGTTTTTTACATCCGAAGCATAATTTCAAATGCACAGTCCATCACCCAGAGAAATTCAGTCCACAGCACGGCCCCTCAGCTCGGTCTGCCACCTACATTTTGCACAGGGCGTCCATTAAACAGGTATTTACCCGAGTTCTCCTCCTAAACCCTGTTTTTTCTAAGTTTTCTTTGTAAATTTTCTCGGAGCACCCAAATTCAAATTAGGAACGTTGTGCTGCCTTCAAACTCGTGCACCATAGTCACTGTTTTACCCATTTTTTCCAACAAATCCATTGAATCCCGCCTCCCACTGCAAATTCTCCCACCAAGTTAAATTCAAACTGGTCCCGGCCTCTAAAATTCTCTGAGAAACCTCCCAAAAACTGTCATTTTACCTATTGTTGTTACATAAAGCCCAAATTTCAAATTCAAATATCACAAAAGATTAAATAATGGAGGCTCCAGTGGCCCTGAATGTTGCCGCCCTGAATGCACCACACAAAGAATTGGAATGGTTGCTCCTTGCTGACAGAGATTTCCAAATTAATGATATGATTGGTGACAAGCCTCACCTCCAAGTAGTTTTTGAAATTTGAAATAGCTATCACAGCAATACTAATTTCTGTGGAATTTGGGAGTCCAACATGCCCATCTACTACCTCCCTTCAGTAAATGTGCTCCCTGATATCATCCATTTGTGCTGTGCCAATTATGACCCCACTCAAAGAGCAGTTTTGGCTCCATCTGGGGCTGTCTTATTTACATTACCCCTGAATCCATAAATGAGATGCTGCACTTTAGGCCAACTCAGCCTCTGGCCCCTCTCTCCATGGGGTTCTTGCTTGACCAAGGTGCCAAACTGCCTAGTTCAGCGATAACCAGGATAGCCCAATTATTCATGAAACCAAATTGCCAACCCCAGTAACCTCCTCCTTATATGCATTCTTGGTTCAATGAAGCAGGGAGATCCATTGTAGACATGATATCCTACATCATAGGATTCAAAACCAGTGAGTATATTGATGAGACAACCTTAGTTTTGATGTCCATATTTACTCCAGGATAGCCCCCTGTTGTCCAATATGATTTTGCCACCTTCATAGCCAATAAGATCCATGAGCAATTCATGAGCCTGGACAGAGAAAGAGTGTTCAAATACACATCATACATATACCATTTGCTACTATATAATCAACCCGATGGTTTTCAAATTCCTCTTAGAAAGTTGGATCTCAAAGGAGAAAGGAGGTCTGTGATATTTTGGACCTTAGTATTCCATGTAGTCCATAACTCTCCATATACTTATTGTGAGTTCATTGACCTGTTCATACATCCAGCCACTTCTTTATTGGTTACAACTCCTCCTGCCAGGCTCTCTGCTAAAATGCAGAAAATTCTACATCTCTCAAAAGACTACAGTATAGGTGACTGGTACTTTTACCAGAATCACACAGAGATCTGGATATATGGTTGTGAATTATGCCCCTACAAGCTGCCAAAGTATGTGCCTATGAGGCTATTTGCCCTGGAATACTTCAGGCAATTTATTAGTTCAAATTTGACTCATTTCTATGGTGCTAGGAAAAAGGCACAACTCAAAATAAGAAATCAATTGGGCCCTTTTATATTCAATAAAAGGGAAGCCTGGGAAGAGGCCAATAAGATTTTAGGGGAGCAACTTAAGTTGAAACAAAGTTTTTATTGGGCACCTTATGACCCTGAGAATTTCATAAGTTATAGAAAAGTGAAAATCGAGCTTACAGCATATGTTCACCACCAAATCCCTAAAATTCAATAGTATGCTAACGAACAAGAATTGGTAGAAGGCACATTAGTAGAAGAGATTACTGAGGAAGAGAAATTGGAAAAATCCATGAAAGAGCTTGAAAAAACACTTGACCTGGACTCTTTTAGGCAGGTACCCTTCAAGCAGCCCCAGCACACAGGAGGTGATACATCTTTTGCCAGGACTTCTCAACAGCCCACACAAAAAGCCAGCACAGGGTCAGCAAAAGGCAAGGAGGTAATAGGTTCAGAGCAAGATATAATGACAGAATAGCCAGCTACATCGAAGGAACAAGGCCAAGGGAAGGTCCCCCCAGCACAAATAAAGGCCCCAGAAATCCCTATACTACAAACTCCTCTAAATGAGGAAAGAGGCAAGAAAAGAGATAGGCAAGAAGACACACCGATCAGCGGTCCGGAAGAGAAACCAGGGGAGAAAAGGCAGAGATTGAACCCCCTATCAAAGGAGGAATTTATTCAGGAGATCACAGACAGTCCAAGGGAAGAAAGAGTGGTCAGCCAGGATACATCTCCGGTCACAGAAACCTCGGCCAGTTCACACAGGCAGGAGATTGGAAGACAACACAGTGTGGAATTTTCTTCTACCAGATCACAAGGCAAGCAAGGCTCAGACATTAAGAGAACATTCACTGAAATAAAGGCAAAGAATGAGCCAATAAGAATTCAACTTTATAATCACTTGCTGAAGATGGCCCCCACAAATCAACAAAGGTTAATGTCAGCGTATGACATCCAAGAAGGAAAGATGATCTTGAGTCACTTCAAGCCCAAAATGCTGCAGCCACAGTCAGCTGCTGATTACATCAGGACCAATATAGAAGTATTATCCAAGGATATCCAGCCAATGGACTGTTGAGAATGCAACAAGATGATGGAGCTTAGTGGAAAGGAGTCGCCTTCTCTAAGTGGGCCCGCAGGCAAACTATGGCGCAAAGTCTATTTTTAGACTATGTCTATTTTTAGACATATGGATCATTGTCTATGAGTTGCAGGATGCTATTTATGGATGATTGGTCATGTTGGGAAAAATAGATGGACTTCTATTTCTGGTTCACAGTAGGAGTGATCAAAGTCTATTTTTAGACTGCCAGGTTAAAAATAGAAAAGTCAAATATTATTGTCTCATAATAATATTTAGACTATAAAATTTATCTTATCCTCTTGGAGCACTTTAGTTTGAGCTACAGATGTGGCACATGCAGCTGTCAGAAGGAAATACGCTTTCCTTATGAGTCAGTTGAGCTATTGCATGTAGGACATCAGTTAGAACTCATGCATGTGAGTTCTGTGGAGTTGGATGTGGAGTTTATGGAGTTGTGCTCAGTTTGACTTTGTTAAACTAGTTGTAATTAGTCTAACTGCAAATAGACTAGTGATGAGTGATGTGAATTAATTGATTAAATTAATTCACTAATTATTAACTCATAATGCAACTGAAGGATACATCAGTTAACTCAGTGCATGTACAGTTCAATGGAGACAGGTGTTAAAGGTTGAGATTGCTATCAGTTGTGACGTAGTTGTGCATGAGACTTTGCACAAGCAATGTATTGAGTATGCCAATGAGTATTGCCTAGTATATGCCTAGTAGAATAGCTTGTGCTCACGTGATTTCCAGTGTGAGTGATTCTCAGCAAGTATTGTGCAGTGGAGGCAGGCAAATCAGTGGAGAAGATTTGAACCTGTGACTTGTTTGGATCTGAGCTAGCTTTGTGTGTAACAGGTGGAGATAGTACTGAGTACTTGTGAGGAGTATTGTACTATGTAATGTTACATGTTCTCAATCATTAATATATATATATATAGTGTGGGGTTTTCAGCTGTAAGCTTTCCCTGGGTTACATACTGTGTTAATGTGTGCATGCGATTGATGTTTCATTGTTTTTGATGCTGCTAAATTGATGATCAACGTAGAGGAGATTATGTATTGTGCATGTATTCCGCAATAGTGTATAATCGGGATAATCTCTGTGAATAAGTGTTTATTATTCAAAATTTCTACATGGTATCGGAGTTGTTGATCATTAGATCTACTATTCAGGAAGTGTTTACAATCTATTTCTTCAGGCAGAGTCTGTAATCGGGCCAGGTAGCCTCTAGATTCATCCTTCCTTTGGAAGGTGAGGTATCTGGTAAAAGCCCATATAGTCAATCTTTGTACAAGAAATACTTTGTTCTCACGAATCTTAGATCGGAGGCGGTTGAGTTTGGAGTTGGTGGAATTCGAATTTGTAGCAGTGTTTTCTTGGTATCAACGTGGCAATGTCTTTCAACGGCTTGTGATTGGAGTATGCTCTTGAGGGCAGCTCAAACTATATTGCATGAAAGGACATGATGGAGGTAGTGTTGGATGATAATGGGCTGAAGGATTTCATAGAGGCTGATGTCCCAAAGCCTACTGATGCTGAGCAAGTTGATGCTTGGCAAAAGAAGACAGCAAAGTGTCGAAGGATTCTGTTGGAGGGCATGAAGGATCACATTGTGTCTAGCCTGCATGGTAAGACTTCTCCATACTTGATGTGGAAAGCGTTGACAGATCTATTCCAAAGAAAGAGTGATTAGAGGGAGCTGGCGCTCAAAATAAACTCAGAAACATAAAATGTGAGAAGGGAGACCGTATGCCCAAGTATCTCACGAAGTTCACTCAGTGCAGAGATGAGCTGGGAAGTGTGGGGGTGATTGTCGATGATGAGGACTTGGTGAGCTTGGCTTTCCTTGGTCTTCTGAAGAGTTGGCATTCCTATCAGCACTCTGTCAATGGTTGGGAGAAATTGCCAGGATGGGAGAGACTTTGGTCAGATCTTATGCAGGAGGAGATCAGGCGGAATACCAGGGACGGATCTTCATCAAAGGGACCTGATGAAGAAAATTACGCTTTGGCTACCAAAGCAAAGAAGGGGAAGAGCAAGAAAGCTTCTCAGTCTGGTGTGAAAGGAAAGAAGCAGGACATGTCCAAGGTGAAGTGTTTTCACTATCACCAGCACGGAC
Source organism: Pinus tabuliformis (assembly GCA_031772625.1). NCBI lineage: Eukaryota > Viridiplantae > Streptophyta > Pinopsida > Pinales > Pinaceae > Pinus > Pinus tabuliformis. The sequence continues at coordinate 321,710,541 of CM062816.1, read as the reverse complement.
ACTATGCCACTAATTGTCCGCAGAAGAAGAAGAACAAGCAAGCTGCTGGATCTACAGTAGGAGAGGCTCTAGCCTCACAGTTTGAGCTTGATTTTTCACTGATCGCATGCTTGGTTTCAAGTGTGATGGGATCGGTGTGGTTCTTGGATAGTGGTGTGTCTTTTCACATGACAGGAGATCGAGATTTGTTTTTTGATCTGGAGGACAAAGATCTTGGAGTGCACATCGAGATGGGCGATGATGGTAGATACAGTGCGACCAGTATTGGTACCATTTCCTTTGAGAGGGAGTCTGGTAAACCCTTCGTATTGAAGGAAGTGATGCATGTTCTAGGATTGAAGAAGAATCTTATCTCTGTGGCGATGTTAGAAGACAAGGGATATGATGTTGTTTTCAACAAGGGAAAGGCTTTCCTGCGCAGCAAGACAACTGGAAAAACCTGGAAGATAGGGGTTCGAGTGAGGAATATTTATCAGTTGCATGTAGATGGATGCGAAGCAATGGCATGCAAGGCAGAAGGATTGGTGAGCTGGGATGATAGCGAGCTGTGGCATAGGAGATTGGGTCACCTTCACCATGGAGCCTTGAAAATACTGCAGCAGATCACTACAGGTCTTCCTAAAGGCACTCTTGTGCAGTTAGATCAATGCAAGGGTGTACTTTGGGAAAGTTTGTGAAATCCACCTTTCACGAGAAGGATAGTTGCACCACGACGATCCTTGAGAGAATTCACACAGACGTGTCTGGACCTTTCTTTGTAGCTTCGACAGCAAAACACAGGTATTATGTGATTTTTGTTGATGATTTCTCTCGTAAGTGTTGGATCTTCTTCATGCAGAAGAAGAGCGAGACATACTCAAAGTTCTGTGAGTTCAAAGCACTGGTCGAGAAGGAGTTGGGGAAGAAGGTGAAGGCTCTTAGGAGCGATAATGGTGGTGAATACATCTCTGGCGAGTTCAAGGATTTCTGCAGTGCAGAAGGGATTCGAAGAGAGCTCATAGCTCCACATAACCCACAACAGAATGGGGTTGTTGAGTGGAAGAATAGAACGATCGTGGGTGCTGCAAGGGTGATGTTGCATGAATAGGGCCTACCCCTTCACTTGTGGGTGGAATCATGCAATACAATAGTTTATGTGCAGAACCGTTGTCCTCACAGGATACTTGGAATGAGTACACCTGAGGAGGATTATTCTGGTAAGAAGCCTGTTCTTTCTCATTTGAGGATTTTTGGTGCTAACGTTTACATGCATGTGACGAAGGATGCCAGGAAGAAGTTGGAGTGAACCACAGAGGTTGGGATATTTGTGGGGTAAACTGATACGCCCCACGACTATCATGTGTATTTTCCAGATAGTGGTAAGACTGTTGTGCGACGGGATATAAGATTTCAGGAGGAGAAAGCCATGAAGTGTTCACTTGAGAGGGAGCTACACTTGCATGCAGATGAAGAGCTATTAGTTCCTAAGGATGAGCTTTAGGATGTGGATAAGCCACAGGACGAGGTTCATGGAGTGGAAGAGACCACTCATGCAGCACCAACCATCAGAGGGCGAAAGCGCTTGAGAGAAGCTGAGCGACTGGCTCAAGATGCAGAGAAAGTTGTAGGACCACCTACAGCCCAGCGCAGGCAGAGATATTCACCTGATCGGTACACTGGATACATGGCTCTTGTGAGAAAATGTGTTGTGATTGAGCCATCCTCTTTTGAGGAAGTTGTGGAGGATCCCGCATGGGTAGACGCCATGGTGGAAGAGTATGATTCGATTGTCAAAAACAGAGCATGGGAGATTGTTCCTAGACCGGAAGGGAAATCAATGGTGGGTTTGAGATGGATCTACAAAGTTAAGCAGGTAGCTGTCAGGAGTGTGGAGAAGTACAAGGTAAGATTTGTTGCCCGAGGCTTTTCATAGATAGAGGGGATCGATTATGAGGAGACCTTTGCACCTATCGCAAGGTATTCTTCCATATGAATGATTCTTTCTCTCTCAGCGCAGACGGGATGGCACATTCATTAGATGGATGTGAAGACTACATTCCTCAACGGAGTCATTAAGGAGGAGGTGTACATTGAGCAGCCCGAAGGTTTTGAGATCTTTAGCAGCGAGTTGTATGTGTGCAGGCTCAAGAGAGCGCTGTATGGGTTAAAACAAGCACCACATGCTTGGTACACACGGATAGACAGTTATTTCACCGGACTTAGATTCTCCAAGAGCGAGGCAGATCCTAACCTATACCAGATTGTGGTGGAGGGTAAGTTGCTTATCATTGTACTTTATGTAGATGATTTGATTCTAACGGGTGATGAGCTGTTGATACTTTCATGCAAGGATTATCTTGCTAAGGAGTTTGAAATGAAGGACTTGGACCTCCTTCATTATTTCCTGGGATTGGAAATTTGGCAGTGCGGTGATGGACTATTTGTTTCTCAGGGTAAGTATGCTCAGGAGATGCTGGAGAAGTTCAACATACATGGTTGCAAGCCTGTTGATACTCCTCTCCCTAGAGGTTGGAGGAAGGAGGATGCCACTTTGGCAGAAGAAGTGGATGCCATTGTTTACTGACAGTTGGTGGGGTTGCTTATGAATCTGGTCAATACACGACCCGATATATGCTATCCTATTAACCAGCTTTCACAAGCTATGGTTAAGCCTACCAAGCTCTTCTGGAAGGCGGGCAAGCATGTATTGCGTTGTTTGAGAGGCACATCAGGATATGGTTTGTGGTACAGATAGGAAGATGAGGTGAAGCTATGTGGCTTCACGAATGTAGATTGGGCAGGGAGCCCATCGGATAGAAAGAGCACATCAAGAGGGGTCTTCAGAATCGGGTCGACAACAGTTTCTTGGTACAGTAGGAAGCAGAGATCCGTGGCACTCAGTTCAGCAGAGGCCGAGTATATGGCAGCAAGTTTGGTTGCATGCGAGGCTATATGGATGAGGAAGATCCTGGTCGTTTGTTCGATTCTCACTTGGATCCTACTGTGATTTACTATGATAACCAGAGTTGCATTAAACTCTTGGCTAATCCTGTATTTCATGATATATCTAAGCACATTGACATCAGGTACAATCATATCAGAGATTGTGTGCAGCGGAGAATCATGTTACTTTCATACATTCCAACGGAGGATCAGGATGCTGATATCTTGATGAAGGCGCTCACCAGGAGAAATTTTGAATACCACCGATGCAGGATAGGGGTTGCTGATAATCCATATCTTGTTGAGAGGGAGTGTTGAGAATGCAACAAGATGATGGAGATTAGTGGAAAGGAGTCGCCTTCACTAATTGGGCCCGCAGGCAAACTATGGCGCAAAGTCTATTTTTAGACATATGGATCATGGTCTATGAGTTGTAGGATGTTGTTTATGGATGATTGGTCATGTTGGGAAAAATAGATGGACTTCTATTTTTGGTTCACAGCAGGAGTGATCAATGTCTGTTTTTAGACTGCCATGTTAAAAATAGAAAAGTCAAATATTATTGTCTCATAATAATATTTAGACTATAAACTTTATCTTATCCTCTTGGAGCACTTCAGTTTGAGCTACAGATGTGGCACATGCAACTGTCAGAAGGAAATATGCTTTTCTTATGAGTCAGTTGAGCTATTGCATGCAGGACATCAGTTAGAACTCATGCATGTGAGTTCTGTGGAGTTGGATGTGGAGTTGATGGAGTTGTGTTCAGTTTGACTTTGTTAAACTAGTTGTAATTAGTTTAACTGCAAATAGACTAGTGATGAGTGATGTGAATTAATTGATTAAATTAATTCACTAATTATTAACTCATAATGCAACTGAAGAATACATCAGTTAACTCAGTGCATGTACAATTTAGTGGAGACAGGTGTTAGAGGTTGAGATTGCTATCAGTTGTGACTATAGTTGTGCATGAGACTTTGCACAAGTAATGTATTGAGTATGCTAATGAGTATTGCCCAGTATATGCCCAGTAGAATAGCCTGTGCTCATGTGATTTCTAGTGTGAGTGATTCTCAGCAGGTATTGTGCAGTAGAGGCAGGAAAAGCAGTGGAGAAGATTTGAACCTGTGACTTGTTCGGATCTGAGCTAGTTTTGTGTGTAACAGGTGGAGATAGTACTGAGTACTTGTGAGGAGTATTGTACTATGTAATGTTACATGTTCTCAATCATTAATATACAAATAGTGTGGGGTTTTCAGCTGTAAGCTTTCCTTGGGTTACATACTGTGTTAATGTGTGCATGCGATTGATGTTTCATTGTTTTTGATGCTGCTAAATTGATGATCAACATAGAGGAGATTATGTATTGTGCATGTATTCCGCAATAGTGTATAATCGGGATAATCTCTGTGAAAAAGTGTTTATTATTCAAAATTTCTACATGGACCAAATTGAATTACATAAGCAAACCGGGGAAATGGTATACTCCACATTGGCAAATAAGGCATTGCTGGCCCACAAATTGCAGAATTCTTTAAATAATACTTCTGCCCAATTGGAATTGGAAAAGGCTTCCTCTTTGGCTAAGGATAATAGAATTAAATCCTTAGAAGAGATTATCATAGAGCTAGGACATGATCCCAAGGATCCCAAAGGCATCCAAGCATTAATAAAAAAGAAGGAAGAAGATATTGTAGCTCTCAGGAAATAGCTCAAGCTGCCCATTACCATGCATCCCAAAACTACAGAGATTGTTGAACAAAAATCACAGGAAGATACAATGGACCTACTGATGAAAATGAATGAAAGGTTGGCAGAAACAGAGAAGGCATTGGAGGAAGCACTACAAGGAAAATAGGGAGAGTTGGCCTCTCATCCATCTCAAACAGCTCCAATAGTTGCAGCTGCTCCTCCTATAATTACAACAGCAGTCCCTCCTACTGTCCTGACATCAATAGAACCAGGTACTTCAACAAAAACAGCAGCAGGTAGCAACACTACCATGACTATTGAAGAAATGATAAAGGCCATGGAGGATCTAAGACTCCAGGCGTCATAATTAAAAGGTGCCAAAGAGAAATTGGCAAAATTGGAAGTAAGTTATGATAAATCCAAGATGACTGTAGCAGACAAAACAAGGGAGGTGAAAGCATTGGAAAACAAAGTAAAGGCATTGAAAAAGGACCTCTTATTAGACAAACCTCTGGCAGAAATTAGGAGCATTTTATGGGCCAACATTGGCCAATCCATCACTGATATGTGGAAATCAATACAGAAGAGATGGGGATTCGGGTGAATAGTCTCTGTAAGATGGAGATAAAGGAGTGTGTTTCTTTGAGCACAAAAGTAGAAAGGCTACATAGTCAAGGAGCTGGTGAGTTGTGGCATAGACGATTAGGCCACTTGCATCATGGGGCTTTGAAGATATTGCAACAGATATCTACCGGTCTTCCCAAAGGTACGCTTGAGCAAGTTGATACATGCAAGGGGTGTACTTTGGGAAAATACACCAAGTCTTCCTTTCATGAAAGAGACAGTCGAGCAGAGGTTATTCTAGAGTGAGTCCATTTAGATGTGTGTAGACCATTCTTGACAGCATCCACGAACAAACACAAGTATTATGTTATATTTGTTGATGACTATTCTCGTAAATGCAGGATATTTTTCATGTAAAAAAAGGATAAAACTTTCACAAAGCTTTGTGAGTCTAAATCATTAGTGGAGAAAGAGTCGGACAAGAAGGTTAAATCTTTACGGAGTGATAATGGTGGTGAGTATGTCTCAAATGAGTTTAAGAACTTCTATGCAGCAGAAGGGATTAAATGGGAGTTGACAACACCTGATAACCCTCAGCAGAATGGGGTGGTTGAGAGGAAGAAGAGAAGCATAGTAGGGGCAGGGCCTACCACTACACTTGTGGGTTTAGGCATGCAACACAACTATTTATGTTCAGAACAGTAGCCCACATCAGATACTTGAGATGATGACACCAGCAGAGGCTTATTCTGGTAAGGGGCTAGATATTGGTCACTTCAGGATTTTTAGGTCATTGGTATAATGCCACGTGACAAAAGATGCACGGAATAATCTTGAGCCGACAACAAAGTTGTGGATATTTATGGGGTTCACTGATACACCTCACAACTATTGGGTGTACTTTTTAACCAACAGATGACAATGGTTCGCAAGGATGTCAAATTCGATGAGAATAATGCCATGCAAGTTTCCCTTGAGAGAGAGCTTGAGCTACATGTGGATGAGGATATTTTAGCTCCTAAGGTTGAGGAGCCTCAAAATTATGTGGAGCAGCTACACGCAAAGGATCCAGGAGTGGAGACATTCACTCAGGTACAATCCTCTAGAGAGGGAATAAAGTGCACTAGAGAGGCTGACAGATTGTTGGATGATGCACGGGAGAATGTGGGAATACCCACTTCTCAATGCAGGCAGAGGAGGTCACCTGAGAGGTACACTTGATACATGGATCTTATGGGCAAATGTGTTGTGACATAGCCATCTTCCTTTAAGGCATCAGTGCAGTAACCAATTTGGGTTGATGCCATGGTGGAGGAGTATGACTCCATTGTTTGTAACAGTGTTTGAGATGTGGTCCCGAGACTAGAGGAAAAGTCAATGGTGAGCTCCCATTGGCTTTACAAGGTAAAGCAAGCTACATATGGTAGTGTGTAGAAGAATAAGGCTAGATTTGTGGCCCGTGGCTTTTCACAGGTAGAAGGGATTGACTATGATAAAACCTTTGCTCTTGTTGCAAGGTACTTGTTCTGGTGTAGGAAGATTCTCTCTACGGACAAAGACAATCCCTCTAGCCTAGGGGAGAGGGTCGAGCCACAAACAAGACAGTCTAACATAAGTTCCCTTAGATTGAGAATCGAATAAGAGGGCCTACCTCTTATAATGCTAATCCATTTGATGGTGATCTTTCTTCCTTGCTCTAGCTTCCTTTCATTCTAATACCTGAAACAAACATAAAAGAAACAACAACAAATGTGATAACATAAAATCAAGTTAAATCTACTTAAGAGGCCAAGGATTCTTAAGCTACCAAATACAATTGCATTGATATAGGAAACAAAATATCAGTTGTATTATCATGACAAAAAGGAAAGTACAACCTTCACCTTAGCATTGCAGTTTTCCTTTCATGGGTCTAGATCCCAAGAATCACTCTAACATCTCCTCAAACATCTCAATCATGGAAGTTTAAGGTCTTTTTCTCCTTGTTCACACCAAAAAAATCTACAAGCTATTCTCCCTTTAACAAGCTCTTAACAAGCATAAACTAAGAGTTGAGATCAAGCTGAATCCAAGCTGCAACCAAAGCTCATCCAAGACTAGAAAAGGTTGGAATGGCAGGGGATTATATAGGTATGAGAGAGGGGATATGGTTCCTCTTATGATGGAAAGAAGACTTATCTTTTCGGTTAGTTCCTTCTTAATAGGGGAAAGGAGCCCAAACAGTCTCTCTCGGCTCTATCTTGACTAACCATTTACCATACTTCCATTCACGAAGCTTATAAACTTGGAAGCTTCAACTCCATTTTTAAAATGTTTCCAAAAGAGGATCGATGTAGGTAATCAAGGGATAATAGCATTGATTGGTGCAAGGCTCAGTGTTATCTTCAAAAAATCGGCGCGGGGAAGAAACTGAGGGATAACATTGGCCTTTAAAACTGGGTTTAAAGGAACTATCCCTAGAAATGATGTAAAGGGAAGATGCTTTGTAGATGGAAAGTGACCCAGAGAGATGTTCTTCATGATAGGGAAGTACACAGGGTTTACTGTAGATTTCCTCCAAGATTGAGGAACATGGAGAACAAGGACAATGAAAATTACTATGTAACAGATTCCCCCTAAAGCATGAAGGTTGAACAAGAGTGAGGGGTGAAATGATTTATGAGTGGATGCAAGGAATCAGATACCGTCGTTGGAAAACCTATAAATCAAACATATATATACATATCTAAACTCATAGTCATGCTTGATAAATCAGAGAGGAATATAATAATACATGAATCCATGGTATAGGCACATCTATCCATCAAGAAAAGGATCATGAGCATGAATCCTCGGCATGGACATAGCCATCCTCGCAACCTGACTTTTGTAATCTAAGCCCAGGGTCTTTCACTCCAACACGACCTGACCAAAGTACAAATTCTAACATGTGAGTAGACATGCTGAAGTCAAACATGCTAGAAAATCACTTGATTATTGGCCAATGATGTGAACCGTTAACAAGCGCAAGAGAAATCACCCATAATGTCAATGGTTGTCAAGGTAATATCAATACAATTCACTAAGTGTGAATAAGGAACTAAAGTTGAACACTCGTGAAATCATTCGATCGAAGGCCAATGATGAGAACCTGTCGTCGAGTGCGAAGGACTTGCGAATGAGGCATGCAAGCTCTAAGGTACTCGAAAGGAGTTTCTGGATCAACTTCCTGGATAACGAGCTGAAGTCGACAGGAAGTGATCTGTTGAAGGAAGGTCATAATGAATGCTTCATCATCAACATGAAAGGAGAAACACAATGAAAGAGAGTAATCCAAGATTGTGACATATGATCAAATAATGTACAGGTAGGAAAAATTATCTTAAACATGTGGATGACACGACTCCAGATTTTGGTAGAATTTGACATCATAGGTTAGAGGTCATGGTGACATTGCATACATCATATGAGGGGTTTAGAAAGGATAACCCAAAACCTAGGGAGGCAAGTGATAGAGTGAGGATATCCCAAAACCCGACACGAACAAAAGATGAGTGTCAATGTTCAAGAGCGACATGTTGCCTCAAGTGAGGAATACAATGGATGAAATATTTCCAATTTTCCCCCACCATTTCTGGCGAGTACCCCAGTTATTTTTACACAAGCTTGATGGGGATAACATATGCTTGTAATATAAGTCCATCCTTCGGATGGATCCATCCTACTAAGTTTTACGAGCCCTAGGAAGGAGTAGCTCGGTCTCGTCATAATGACAAGTCCTATGTTGATTAATATTTTAACGACTTCACCAAAGGTGAAAATCAGTGTCTTTTTCATGTTTAGAGAGTTTGAAAAAGACATGGAAAAGAAAAATCCAAACGTGCATTTTCGTAAAGTTGTCCCTCAAACCAGAAAAGGTAGAAAACAATATCTGAGAGAACCTCCTAGTCATGTTTGACTAAGGTATTCCTTTTTCGTAAATAGTTTATCCCAACCCAAAAAAAATGGTAAACCTATACTGGATAAATGATGTTTCACAATATTTTCATATTTTGAGAATTGAAAAAGAGATTAAAGATGACTCCCTACTTTTATTTTCTTTAATGAGTCTAAAAGGGAAAAATACTCGCCAATCTTTTCATTTTTTATGAGTCACAAAAGAGCTTAAAGGTGACTCGTCCTGGAGGAACAAGTGGTATAAAGGGTAGCAACTAGTTTCGGTTATGGGGGAACTGCTCAAAACACTGAAAGGTCAAGAGGCTAGTGTTTGGTCAATTTAGTGTTGTCTAAATTTCTATCATAAATTGTCAACCCTGGGCTCGTAAGCTGATGAAGTGAAGTGTACAATATATACTTAAGCAGCCTTTCCTAGTTCTTTTTGTCGTTTTTAGTTCATGTTTGACTTATCTTCCTAATGTGATGTGATGAAGTTATAAACAAGTGAGTGAATGTGTGTGTATGTGGCGATTTCTAAATGCTTCTCGAAATTTAAAGAGAAAACCTGAACAATAACTTGGAATGAAATTAGAGCTTCAAATGAAAGTAAAGCATCAAACAAAAAGACCAATGGCACTAGTCCAATATCTCTACTGCTGATAAGAATGAAAATGACATCTAGTTAACTCAATTGAAAGCAAGAACACTACTCTAACTCCTCTAAAGCGATGCAAAAATTAAGTGACAAATCACACTACTTAATTCTCCCTTAACATTCTGCCTTTAGCTAAATTGATCATGTGAAAAAGAGTTAGGAGTGAATTAGCAATATGAGTCTAAAACTAAATAAACCAAGCTGCAATTAAATGATGTTTTGGTCCCATAAAAGTTAGTGAATTATGATAAAAAGAACCATCAAGAGATTAGCAACTTGACAAATCCTGATAAAGTAAACTAAGCAAGGAAGCTAAGCAAGGAAACTAATGAAAATCAAAGCAAAAGTCAGCAGTTTAGATAAGACAACTTCAAATGCCACTAGTGATAAAAGAAGGAAAAGCACACTGTCCCGGGCTCCTAACAAAGCTGCAAAAACACACACTGATCAGTCATGAAAAGTACAGAAACGTAAAGCAGCATAATTCAAACTGTACATTAATATACATGTCAAAAGAAATCAAAATTGCAGAAATCAAACTGTACATTAATATACATGGTAAATTAGAAAAAAGGAATGCAGGAAAATAAATTTAAAAGCTACTGTACAATGGTTGTAGCAGACAGGGGCCCTCCATCCACTTCAACCAATTAAAAAGATCAGCTACGCAGGTAAGAACAGAACTGTCTTCTTGGTATTAAATCAGCACATAATAAAATACAGTGGGGAGCGTAAACGCTATGTAAAAGAGTCTTGAAATAGAGTTTAACAACAACAAAATACTAACTTCCCAAAAGCCAACTAATCAGCGTGTGCAAACGCTTTATTTATAACAGGAACACAAAATGTTCTGTGCGTAAACTAAGCTAACTAAGAGCTATGCAAAAGACATGTTCAGCAGCACCGTGCACGGATTTAGGAAACGGTCATCGTGGATGATAAATCCGCTGTTGGATTCTTGTCCCCTGCAGTCTTCGTGGCTAAAGAGGAGGCCAGCTGTGCGTTCCGTGTTCCACCTGAACACGCAGAGCCATGTCACCGTTTGCAACCTTTTCGTTTGACCAGAGTTACCTCTGCGTTGACCGGGGGTATAGACGCCCAGTTTGGCTGAGCTGACAGCACACGCACCATGTACACAGTCATACAAACTTGCCCATGTGGCTCTTTCCCCTGGAGGACACCTGGAGCATAGCAAATAAGAAAATGGCTGCGGAATTTGGGATCGGCTGCGGAATCAGAGATCGGCTGCGGAAACCCTGTATAAGCTGCGGAATTGCAGCGCTTAAACCAAAAATCTAAACCAACAGTCAATCATTAGCACGATTAGCAAATCATGTTAAAAAGTCCTATAATGCAATGAATTGAACAAGTTTGATGAAGGAAATGATGACAAAAGAAGGAAATGAGTAGGAAAAGGCTATTGGGAGGATGGGTAAATGAGTGCAGGTTTGAGGCTCAACATACCCCCACTGTGAAGGTGTTGCATGTCCTCATGCAACCAAAACTTTGTCATGATTTTTCAGTCCATATGCTCAGATGCCTCTGCCAAGACATCCAACCTTCTCCTTTTTCTTCTTGCTGCCAAATTTGTTTTTGGTTTTCTAACCAAACACCTAAATTTCAAGTTAATCAAGGCCCTGCTCAATTTCTTGCATTTCCTCTTCAATTTCCTATTCTTTTTCTGCCAAAGACCCAAGTGAAGCATTGTGTTGTCGTGGACAATTTTGTCCACCTTGCTCTGTTCTCTCAATGCTTCATTTTCCTGTTTAATATGGCGATTCAGGACTTCTAGCTCGAACACTTCTTGTTTTAGAGATTGAACCTGTTGATCAAGAGGCAAGATAGTGCTAGGACCGGCAGCTGATTGCTCTAAGGTTTCCAAATAATTGTACACCTTCTGCTGGTCAGGGTCAATGTCAGGTGATCTTCTTGGACTTGGTTCATATTCAAACTCTGTTTGAGGGTCTTGCTGAAATGGGCTTTCTTCACGTGGAGGAGTGACCTCAACACGTGGGGAACTTGATTCAAAATCAAGCTGGGTAGCAACCTTTTCAGGTGTACTTCCTCCCAAGTCAATGAAATGTGGTTGTTTGTCTTCAGTGACCCACATTTCCTTTTTAGTCTGCTGCTCCTTCTCACGGCACTAGTGCTCTTTTGCTTTTGTAAGGTACTTTATTTTTGCTTTTGTTTCTTCTTTGAGAGGGCAGTAGCATGGAGTTGAGCAAGTCTATCAGCTAGTGTTTGGGAGTCTTCTTCAATTGAGGGCTCAGGTGAAGGGTATGACTCTTGCACAATGGCTTTCCCTTTATCCCTCTTTTGTCTTTTAGTTCTGCCTCCCTTTTTCCTTTCTTCTTGAGCAATTTCTTGGGCAGTTTCTTGAACAGTTTCTTCAGCAGTCTCTTGGGCAGTAATTTCTTTCCCTCTTCTCCTACTTCTCTTTGGTATCCTAGGAGAGCTGCTAGAGGCTTCAGCTACCTCTTGAAAATGGTTTCTAACTAGAAACTTCTCCCACGTATCATTTTTAATTTTCAACTGCTCCTCAATTAAAATTCTAATGAGTCCATGATGAGACAAGTGGGGTTCAATGTTTCCCACGTGTTTCTGAACAGTGTCACTCATCTTCTTTAGACTAGCTAACAAGAAATAAGGTAGGTTGATAGCATGGTCATCCATAAAGTGCATCATGATTCTTGCATGGTATACATACATGACACCGAAGCGGCCTTCACATGTTAAAATTTTTTGAACAAGCAACAGTAATGAAGTCCACTCTTCCTTAATGACACGTACAGGGATTCCCTTAGTGAAAATGGAGGTATCCATACCTGGATTCTTGAGCATATTTTTCCACTCTTGATCTTCAACTGTTCTGTTTTTGAACCAGCGTTCTCCTTTTTGAGGCAAATCGGTTGCTGTGGCCAAGGTGCTCTCTGTTATGGTGAACTGCAGGTCTCCTACCTCCACGGTATTTCCATTAAATGACCGGGCAAATGCCTTTGTCACCTCTTTATTGTACCCTTTAAATTTCTGGATGAACTTCAACCATTTGGCTTTCTGCAGTGCTTCCTTTACCTGTGGGTAATCCTCTAAAAATTTCGAACCCTCCGGTTCTGCTCTTAACAATTTTCCCATTTTCGGCTCTCAGTTTTTCTTGAAGCTCTGATAGTGGTATATGGACGCTTGAGGAGAATGTTCACAGGGAAAACAGAGGAATTACGGTTGTAACAGAGTAACCGTAATGTAATAAACAGTATGGTGCAGAACTTGTGATCGGGGTTTTGAACAGAGAGGTGAGGAAAAAGAACAGAGAGAGATTTACAGTAAAAACGAGAGTGTAGAGAACAATACGGCAATGAGTTTATGCATGCGGGAAATGGAGATATGAATAGATGAAGCAACGGCCAAATCCGTAAGCGTCGGGTGGCTACATACACTTGGCTGCGGAAATGATCATATGTAGAGCCGTAGTACACTGGTATACGTCACTGAGGTACGAGTAGTTAATGGAAGAGCAGCTCGTATTAAGTTCAAATCAATAGTAATTAGGGGACCGTTAAGAGGGTGATGAGGTGGATTAGGCGTGATCGTGGACGAGGAATGGAAGAGGAGTGGGATAATCTTGTCAATCATTGCATTAAGTGACTCCTACCACGATTTGAAAACCATGCATAAATGACATTAAACTGTTGGTTAAAAATTTGGAATATACCTTCATACGTTTGATCCCTTTGTTGATTATGGTGGCTGACTTTTGATTGCTTTCTGGCCTTGTAGGTGCTATGTATCCTTGCTGCTCTTTGATGATGATACCTCTGGCTGTAAATTTTCCTTTTTGAAACAGAATTGCTTTGATTGCAGAGACAGAGTGTATGAGCTGCGAAAACTTGGTATGAGCTGCGGAAACTGCAACAACACTTTTCTGCCTGCACAAAGATGATTAGAACAAACTTAACTGAATGGAATAGTCCTAAGAGGGACTTTATTGGTGGAAATGAGATGGAATGAATGATCTGGAAGAAAAATGAAGTGGAATGAAGATGATGAGATGGATGAAATGGCGGATGAGATGGAAAGAGAAAGAGAGAGAGATTTTTTTTATTTGGAAAATATAAAGTGTCAGGTGACCCTGATTTTCACTTTATATTTTCTGCATAAGACCGCCAATCCAAGATTGGTTTTCAGGCTTATACAAGAGACTTTTTTTTTTTTTTTTTTTTTTTTTTTTTTTATCTGAAAGAAACAAAGACTAGGCTGATGGAGGAGAAGAATTCTTCTCCACCAGCCTCATTGCAGAATCTTCTTGGAACAATTTAACAAATTCCCCCTTTGAGAGTGGCTTGTGGTAGACTTTCAATCGGTGGCCATTCACAATGAGAGGAGTCTGAAACTCATCAATGGTCTTTACTCGAACTGCTCCATTATTAAAGACTTCATCAATCTCATATGGCCCAAGCCAATGAGTTTGAAATTTTCCTTTGAAGTCCTTAAATTTGGAATCAAACAATAGTGCCCAATCTCCCTTCTGAAACTTTCTTTCTTTGATGTGTCGATCATGCCACTTAGTTCTTTGGTGCTGAACTAGATCAGTCCTTAAAATTGCATCTTGTCTTATCTCATCTAGCTCATTCAACTGCTCCATTCTGTGCTTTTGGGCTTCTGATAGGCTCATCCCCAATTGAACTGCCATCTTGAAGGTCTTGACTTGGAACTCAATGGGGAGCAGGACTTCTTTCCCATAAACAAGTTCATAGGGAGAATGTTCTGTTGTGTTCCTCCATGTAGTTCTATAGGCCCATAAGGCTTCGGGAAGCCTTTCTGCCCAATCTCTTCTGTGAAGATGAACAGTCTTGGTGATGATGCTTTCAAGAACTTTGTTTGTAGATTCCACTTGACCATTTTCTTGCGGATGGTATGGAGTAGATGTTCTGTGCTTGATTTTTTATTCCTCCATCAGCTTCTCCATCAAGTTAGATGTAAGTTGACTTCCCTGATCTGTCACAATTTCTCTTGGGACACCAAAACGAGTAAAAATATCCTCAAAAAGAAATTGAACAACTGAATTTTCAGTGGCAGAAGGCAATGCCTTGGCTTCTACCCACTTAGTAACATAATCAGTGCAAACCAATATATACTTCTTTTGCTTAGATGGTGGATTAATAGGTCCAACAAAATCTAGAGCCCATTTTTCAAAGGGTTCGATGCATACCTGTGGCTGTAGTGGCATTTCATTTGAAGGAGTTGGTCTCCCAACTCTTTGGCAGCTGTCACACCTTCTAACATATTGCTTTGCATCTTTGAAGAGAGAAGGCCAATAATATCCTAAAGAAAGGATTTTATAGGCTGTCCTCTTGTCAGCAAAGTGTCCGCCGCACGGTTCATCATGACATGCCTTAAGGATGTCAGGCATTTCATCTTCCCGAACACATCTTCTGATCATACAATCTGGCCCTGTTTTGAACAATTCATTAGAAATCCAAGAATAATGTGAACTCTCCTGGATGATTTTCCTTTTCTCATTAGGAAATAAGTGTGGAGGTAGCTTCCCTGTAACTAAATAGTTAGCAATATCTGCATACCAAGGAGTTTTAGTAGTTACTGCAAACAAGTATTCATCTGGAAACTTATCCTCTACAGGAGAATCTTCGTTAGTATTTTGGATTCTAGACAAGAAATCAGCTACTGTGTTTTGTTTCCCTGGTCTATCTAACACAGTAATATTGAATTCTTGTAAAAGTAAAAGCCATCTTGTAACTCTGCCATTAGTAACAGGTTTGTTCATAAGATATCTAATTGCAGAATGATCAGTATGGACAAAAGTTTCATAGCCGGTTATATAATGTCTAAACTTGTTGATTGCATGAACAACGGCTAAGAACTCTTTTTCAGTCACAGTATAATTTAACTCAGTGGGAGTCAAATTTTTACTAGTGTAGTAAATGGCATAAGGGACCAAATCCTTTTGTCCCAAGACAGCTCCTAGAGCTGTATCTGAAGCATCAGTAGAAATGTGGAAAGGGAGTTTCCAATTTGGCCCTCTCAAAATGGGTGCTTCAGATATTCTAGTCTTTAAAGTTTCAAATGCAGATTGACATTCAGGATCCCATTTGAATTCACAGTCTTTTGTAAGTAATTTGAAGAGTGGAGATGCTATCTTGGTGAAGTTTTCAATAAATCTTCTATAATATCCAGTAAACCCAAGAAAACTTCTAACATCTTTCTGACAATTTGGAACAGGTAACTTGGAGATGACTTCAACTTTTGATCTATCAACTTTAATTCCATCTCCTGAAATATGATGTCCTAAAACAATCCCTTCAGTAAACATCATAAAACATTTTTCATGACTTAATGAAAGATTTGTTTCTTTACATCTAATTAGGACTTTTTCCAAATTTTCTAATGCTTCTTCAAATGTGTTACCATAAACTGTGAAATCATCCATGTAGACCTCTACACAATCATGAATTAGATCTGAAAAGATTCCTAGTACAGCCCTTTGAAATGTAGCGGGTGCATTGCATAATCCAAAAGGAAGTACTCGGTAAGCAAAAGTTCCCCATGGACAAGTAAATGTGGTTTTGTCCTGATCTTCAGGTGCTACCTGAATTTGATTGTAACCACTAAAACCATCCAAAAATGAGAAATACTTTTTGCCTGCTAAAGTATCTAATACTTGATCAATAAAGGGCAAAGGAAAGTGATCCTTCAAGGTTGCTTTGTTCAATTCCCTGTAATCAATTCAAACCCTCCATTTACCATTCTTTTTAGGTACTATAACCAAAGGAGAAACCCATCGGCTATCTGAAATGGGGTAAATGAAGTTTACATTGAGTAACTTTTGGAGCTCTTCTTTCACTATCTCCCTAAGGTTTGGATTCATCCTTCTTTGAGGTTGTTTGATTGGTCTACTGTTTTCCTCAATGTAGATGTGATGAATGCAAGTCTTAGGATCAATACCTTTCATATCGGTATACTCCCATGCAAATGCAGCAGAATGTCTTTGCAAGACTTTGGTTAGCTCTTCTTGTTGGGATTTTTCCAAGATTTTGTTAATGTTTAATGTTTTTCCTGGAAAGATCTCAATGGCAGAACTACCAAATTCTTCCATAGAGAAAAGAGACATTTGTCTAGATGATAGACACTCAATGTCAGAATCCAACTGAAATTGTGTAGAGCATATTCTAAAGATGGTTCAAAATTTTCTAATGTGTTCAGAATTTGACTATCTTCACTAATCTCAGAAATGGTAAAGACAGGTTGTATAGTATCTTCATCATCAACCCACTCATTATCTCCTATTTCTGTAATTGCTTTTGCTGGAGGATACAGATTGAACTTCTTTGTTGAATTGCCATCAGAAATATACATATCCCCAGACCTACAACTTATGAAAGCATCAGCTCTGGCTAGCCAAGGTCTTCCTAAAATAAGAGGATGTCCTCCTAGATTGTTCTTGGGAGTTAAAATCATAAAATCAACTGGATATTCCCAAGAGTCTAGGGAGACTGGAATGTCTTCCAATACACCATCGGGTTTAATGATTGATCGATCTGCAAGTTGCAGTAAAGTAGGTGTAAAGAGAAGGTTAGGAAGTTTTAACTGGTCCATGGTCTGTCTACTCATAATGTTGATAGCAGCCCCTAAATCAATCAAAGTATTTGGTATTTCTACCCCTTGATATGTGTTTTGACAATTGGACTACCGGGATCTACATATTTCTGCATAGTAATCTTTCCCATCATGATATCTGCAATTTTTCCTACCAGGTGGATCCTTCTGGTATCTCTTGGTTTCCTTCTTGGTCTTTTAAGGCTCAACTCCTTTATTGTTTTTTCTAGAATGGGAATCTCTTTAATGGCTTGTAACAAGGGAATCTTGATACAGACATTCTTCAATTCATCTAGAAAATTATAGTCAGGCAACCAAATTTGTTTTTCCACTCCTTTGTCGATTTGTAACCTTTCAGGAAAGGGAGGTGTGGCCAAAGATGTAGGTTGTTCAACTATGGGAGTTTTGGGGGTTGATTCTTTTTCTTTTTCTTTTTGAGTGTTTGGGTTTTGAAGATATGCTTCAGAACCCTTATTAGTTTTAAGAGACTCTTCCTCAGAAATGCTTGGCTGTTGAACATTTATAGAAGGTTGATCTAGGATTCTACCTGATCTGAGTTGTACTTCATTGAGAGGAACAATCATTTAGGTAGGGAATGGTTGACCTTCCATCATGTAAGTATTTTGAGGGTTCCTATTATTGGGGTTTGGAAATGGCTGAGAAGGAAGTTGATTTGTCTTCTGTTGGGATGGAAGCAAGAGTTGAGAATTTTGATTTTGTGGAGAAGGTTGTTGTTGTTGAGGGAATGGCAATGATAGTTGTGGACTTTGATTTGGAAGTTGTGGAGCTTGCTGGTTTTGAAAAGATGGAGGATATTGATAGAATTGAGAAAATCTCCCATAAGGATTTTGCATGCTTTGCATCCATGATTGAAAAGGATTTTGAGGTTGGGACCAAGGTTGTTGCCAAGGATTCCAATTTGGTTGGGGTTGAAAATTCATAGAGTTGTTAAACCCTTGATTTTGTTGCCCCTGCCAAGGTCTCCTTGCAACAAAACAGAGAGATTCAAGTGTATTTGGATCTTCTTGAAAGACTGCTTTGAGCCCAGGGATTGAAGGACAATCCTTGGTCTCATGGTTTTCTGAGCAAATTACACATGTTTCTACAACTTGTGCATCCAAGGGACATTCCCTTAAAGCATGTTTCTTCCTACATTTCGGGCAAAATATGGCCAAAGCCTCGACTTCTGCTTTCTGTTTATTGTGAATCTTAAGGGTGTCTAATTGTTCACTAAGACTCCCTAAGATGTCAGTTTTGAATTCATCAAGCATATTGCCGATCTCAGCCCTACTTACTAATCCAGTTGCAGATTTATTTGCTCTAAGGAGAGAAGGATCTCTAGGCCCTTTTTGAGTTTTTGATTTGCCCCTTGAGAGATGGATACATAGCTCTGCTATATCATTGAGTGAAAGTTGAGATATATCTCCTTTCCCCATCATGTTCATAATATCTATCCATTCATCTCTAATGGCTTTTAATAGGAGGGCTTTCAAGGTCTCCTCATCCAAGTTACTCATTTTTTCTCTTTTCAGGTTATATTGAAATCTTTCAAGTAAATCCTCTAAGTTCTCATCTTCTCTTTGTACCATTTTAAATACCTCATCCTTGTGATTGGTAGGCATACAATAGTCCAGGTACCTATCCAAAAATGTTTGTTTCATATCATTCCAAGACCTAATGGATTGAGTGAGTAACCCCATGAACCATTTCAAAGCTTGTCCTTTCAATGTGGAAGGGAACAATTTGAGTTTTTGAGAGTCATCTAGATAGTCATAAGTTCGACACACGACTTCAAACTCGAATAGAAATGTTTCAGGGTCCTCAGTTGTTAACCCATGGAAGTTTGGGAGGACAGATGGTGATATGTTTTTCATAGTGGCTCGAGAATCCTCATCGACGATAGGAAACCCAAATGAGTTATCCCCATCTCTATTTCCTCCAATGTGACCTCTACCTCCTCCATTGTTTCCTCCTCCTCCTCCTCTACCTCTACCTCTACCACCTCCTTCCTCTGTCATAATGGTTTCCCTAGAGACTTCAGAGTCTTCTGGTTCTTCTACAAAGGGTGAATGAGAAGGAATTTCTCCCTCTTCTTCAGATGATTCTACTTCTTCAATTACAATTGGTCTTTCTGTAGAAGGAAGGAAAGGATCTCTTTCTGATTCAAATTCAATAGAAGGTGTGGGAGAGTCAATTCTTGCCTCTTGAATTCCAGGAATCCTAGGGCTAGGAGTGTCAGTTGGAGATGAGGGAGGTGTCTCTTGTCTATTCCTTGAAGTAGATGGACTTGTAAAAATCGAACTCTTGGCTCTAGCTAAAAACCTTCCCCTAGAATCTCTAGCTCTATGCATGTCATTTTTTTTATTTTTCTTCAAGTCAGGCTAATAATTCTCTTTCTGATCTTCCAGGTCACTCTAGGTACAAGAAGAGAGCATACTTAAGAAACTATTAAACCAATAACTTTCTCTTTTCTGATCTTCCAGATCACTCTAGGTGCAAGAGGAGAGCATACTTTGAGAGGTTATCAATTTCCCTTTCTTGAAATTTTCTTTTTCTTAGAAATTGGCTACCTAATTTCACTTCCCCGGCAACGGCGCCAAAATGTTTGGTCAATTTAGTGTTGTCTAAATTGCTATCATAAATTGTCAACCCGGGGCTCGTAAGCTGATGTAGTGAAGTGTACAATATATACTTAAGCAGCCTTTCCTAGTTCTTTTTGTCATTTTTAGTTCATGTTTGACTTATCTTCCTAATGTGATGTGATGAAGTTATAAACAAGTGAGTGAATGTGTGTGTATGTGGCGATTTCTAAATGCTTCTCGAAATTTAAAGAGAAAACCTGAACAATAACTTGGAATGAAATTAGAGCTTCAAATGAAAGTAAAGCATCAAACAAAAAGACCAATGGCACTAGTCCAATATCTCTACTGCTGATAAGAATGAAAATGAAATCTACTTAACTCAATCG
Source organism: Pinus tabuliformis (assembly GCA_031772625.1). Classification (NCBI taxonomy): domain Eukaryota; kingdom Viridiplantae; phylum Streptophyta; class Pinopsida; order Pinales; family Pinaceae; genus Pinus; species Pinus tabuliformis. Next base: position 321,690,214 of record CM062816.1, on the reverse strand, counting down.
AAAGCAAGAACACTACTCTAACTCCTCTAAAGCGATGCAAAAATTAAGTGACAAATCACACTACTTAATTCTCCCTTAACATTCTGCCTTTAGCTAAATTGATCATGTGAAAAAGAGTTAGGAGTGAATTAGCAATATGAGTCTAAAACTAAATAAACCAAGCTGCAATTAAATGATGTTTTGGTCCCATAAAAGTTAGTGAATTATGATAAAAAGAACCATCAAGAGATTAGCAACTTGACAAAACCTGATAAAGTAAACTAAGCAAGGAAGCTAACTAAGCAAGGAAACTAATGAAAATCAAAGCAAAAGTCAGCAGTTTAGATAAGACAACTTCAAATGCCACTAGTGATAAAAAGAAGGAAAAGCACGCTATCCCGGGCTCCTAACAAAGCTGCAAAAACACACACTGATCAGTCATGAAAAGTACAGAAACGTAAAGCAGCATAATTCAAACTGTACATTAATATACATGTCAAAAGAAATCAAAATTGCAAAAATCAAACTGTACATTAATATACATGGTAAATTAGAAAAAAGGAATGCAGGAAAATAAATTTAAAAGCTACTGTACAATGGTTGTAGCAGACAGGGGCCCTCCATCCACTTCAACCAATTAAAAAGATCAGCTACGCAGGTAAGAACAGAACTGTCTTCTTGGTATTAAATCAGCACATAATAAAATACAGTGGGGAGCATAAACGCTATGTAAAAGAGTCTTGAAACAGAGTTTAACAACAACAAAAGACTAACTTCCCAAAAGCCAACTAATCAGCATGTGCAAACGCTTTATTTATAACAGGAACACAAACTGTTCTGTGCGTAAACTAAGCTAACTAAGAGCTATGCAAAAGACATGTTCAGCAGCACCGTGCACGGATTTAGGAAACGGTCATCGTGGATGATAAATCCGCTGTTGGATTCTTGTCCCCTGCAGTCTTCGTGGCTAAAGAGGAGGCCAGCTGTGCGTTCCGTGTTCCACCTGAACACGCAGAGCCGTGCCACCGTTTGCAACCTTGCCGTTTGACCAGAGTTACCTCCGCGTTGACTGGGGGTATAGACGACCAGTTTGGCTGAGCTGATAGCACACGCACCATGTACACAGTCATACAAACTTGCCCATGTGGCTCTTTCCCCTGGAGGACACCTGGAGCATAGCAAATAAGAAAATGGCTGCGGAATCTGGGATCGGCTGCGGAATCAGAGATCGGCTGCGGAAACCCTGTATAAGCTGCGGAATTGCAGCACTTAAACCAAAAATCTAAACCAACAGTCAATCATTAGCACGATTAGAAAATCATGTTAAAAAGTCCTATAATGCAATGAATTGAACAAGTTTGATGAAGGAAATGATGACAAAAGAAGGAAATGAGTAGGAAAAGGCTATTGGGAGGATGGGTAAATGAGTGCAGGTTTGAGGCTCAACAGCTAGCTAGCAAAACCCCTCATCATTGCAGCTCCTCAAGAAAGGGTAAAACAACCAAGTGAAAGAGAATCATCAGCCAAAGAGATGGTGGTGATGGAATGGAGAAAAACCAAGGCTTATATGACAAGAGAGGCTAAAAAAAGCAACAATCACGAGATGTAAATTGGGCATGGGTTAATTTTTACACAAGTTTGAACCATGGGGAACTCTTCTTGAATTCGGTTCATGTTTACACAAGCTTGAAACGAAAAACAATGCTTGGATTCGGTTTCATGTTTACACAAGCTTGAAACACAAAACTATGCTTGAAGATGGTTTCATTTTTACACAAGCTTGAAACAAAGATGAACTATGCTCAGATTAAGTTTGCATGCCCCCAGCATAATGACTCAATTCAAGGTACATTCCCCCCAAGCTTCATTTCATTCAGTTAGGTGGATGGAATGAAGGTTCACTTTCGAGATCCAGGAAAGACTCGACTGGGATTTTACGAGATCTTAATCAAAGACTCGATTTGGAAAAGAGAGTTGTTTCATTTTTTAACAAGGTTGACACAGTAAAAGAAATATCCTCAAGACTCCTTGTTTCATTTTTTAAGGAGCTTGACACAAGACAAGGAACTATGCTCCAACTTGTTGTTTCATTTTTTAACGAGCTTGACACAAGAAAAGGAACATTGCTCGGACCCCTTGTTTCATTTTTTTAACGAGCTTGACACAAGACAAGGAATGCTGCTCCATGGTCCTTGTTCCATTTTTTAATGAGCTTGACACAAGACATGGAACTTTTCTCCAACCCCTTGTTTTATTTTTTAATGAGCTTGACACAAGACAAGGAACTATGCTTCGACCCCTTGTTTCATTTTTTAACGATCTTGAAATAAGACAAGGAACTATGCTCTGGGGTCCTTGTTTCATTTTGTAACGAGCTTGACACAAGACAAGGAACTTTGCTCTAGCCCCTTATTTCATTTTTTAACGAGCTTGACACAAGACAAGGAACTTTGCTCCGGGGTCCTTATTTCATTTTTTAACGAACTTGACACAAAGCAAGGAACTTTGCTTAGACTCCTTGTTTCATTTTTTAATGAGCTTGACACAAGACAAGGAACTCTACTATAGGGTCCTTGTTTAATTTTTTAACAAGCTTGACACAAGACAAGGAACTTTTCTCCGGCCACTGTTCATGGACCATACAAGAACATGGCTCCCAAGAGGTCTTGACTAGATGGGAGAACCATGCTGTGGGAGGAATACATGTCAACTGGTGCCAATGACAAATCAGGTTCTAATGCCCCCAGAACATAATGTACTATACCATCTGTGTAATCATCAGCAGGTGTGGAGACAGAATAGGTAGCCACATAATTGACCTATGGCGAGGAGGGTATTGCTTGCAAACAAGAACCAATAGGGGACGACAGTTGCATAGAAGGCACCTGGCGAACAATCAATGACAATTTATCAATGGTCACTATTCTCCCTTCGTGTGGAAAACAAACCACATGGAAAAGTGAAGAAACAAGAGCTCCCATGATATAAACATAGTCGCGTCCAAGGATAAGATTGAAATCTAAGGGACCTTAGACTACCATCACATCTATATAGATGATCTTTCCTCCCAAAGTAATAGGGAACTTTGGAAAGATCCCTAAGGGCTGATTTGTTCCTCTATTGAAAGCCAACAGATTCAGGGTGACAAGCACAAGCTATGGGGAACCCAAATCTTTCCAAGTAGTCGAAGACATGATGATAACATCTGCACCTTCATCTAATATAGTGTCGTGTACTACCATGTTATAGACTTGTACATTGATCTGGAAAGGCACGTCAGATGGAAGGCAGAAAGCAATCAGTTGACTCCAATCAAAAGCAACGAACAAACTACTTGGTGGGGGTATCATATGATTTCCCCCATGCTCTGTAGGAATAGGAGAAGGACTCTCCTGAATAACCGGAACGGGAGGGTCACTCTTCGATTCATGAGAATTTGAGGAGATGAAAAGAACATGAGCAGTAGGATCACCACTCTCTTTGAGAACAAGGTGAAAAATTGATTGTGAAGCCAAGTTGACACTCTTTTCTACCAATGGTTGGTCGGGAACAGATAGAAGAGACTCATGTTTAGATAGAGAGGGACAAGCAAGAGATGAATCCAAGTCAATCTCTTTACCAACTAGGAGAGGGTCAGAAGAAAGTATCTGATAACCAACAAGGAGTTGGGTTTGAGGAGTTGTATAGTATTCCAAAATTTTGGAAGCTTTATCCATAAGAAGACAAAGGTGAAGAAAATGATTCCCTTCACATAACCTACAGGGGAATCTAATCTTTCCCTTCTTCTTACCATCATTAGCTGAAGGTGCAGCATTGACATGATATCATGAGGTCGATGGGGATGGTTGATTCAAGTCTTGGGACCATATCTCTAAGACTTTGGGAATTTCAAGATAGTCCTGAAGGAGATAGTCACCCTTACATAGCTTGCAAGGGAATCTGACCTTCCGTGGAGGATCGAAAGGTTTGTCTACGGGAGGTGCATTTGGAGTAACAGCTGCATGGTTTGCCTCTTGCTTATCTAACTTCTTCTTATTCGTCTTGTTCTTCTTCTTCTTAGCCTCCTAGTTACGAGATTTCAAACTTTCACCAAGCAAAGTAGAAGAGGAAGGTGAAGAAATAGGGGAAGAAGGTGAGAGGGAAACCTTAGAATCAATGTGATGTGGTTCAAATGAAGGAGATGGCTAGGCAGGAGTTAGGGCACTCGGGACCACCGAGGTCAAAAATAACTAGATAGGTAAACCAATGGTTAACCCAGGGAGGGACAATGCTTCCATATAAGGAGCACCAACGTTTCCAAAAGAAGGAAAAGGACCATAATTCCCATCCGAGGGGAATCCTTGACTGGTAGACTTTGGAAATGTTTCCATTGGAATTGACCCTAAGGAATTACTAAGGAAGATACCTTTAACCAGAAATATTTCGTGGGTAGTTAATTTTAAGACACTAAAACAAAACTTTGACTTTTCATATTTTAAGAGTCGAGAAAAGGGTGTAAGGTGACTCTAGTCGCTTTTGAAGTTAACGAGCTTGAAAGGAAAGTTCTTGATGATCTTTTAAATTTAAAGATTCAAAAATACCAAAATGGCTGCTTAGGATAATCTAGGCAAAAGGGATTATCAGGTAACCGTGAACTGCAAAATACCTCCCGGTGAACCAAAAAGTACGAGCAGGCAATCTCCCCGAATGTTGTGTTTAGTGTATCACATTTACAAGGCAGTAGACTTGGCTTCATATGGATAAAGGATTGGAAACCTAGCGGGGTCTCCCTCTATATACATGACGGTACGGGGAGCACAAGTCCGTACTAGTATTGTCTAAAGTTAAAGATAGCTGCTAGGTTTAAAGACGTCGGAACACGTCTCTAGACTAGATCACTAAATGTAAGCATTAAGTTTCAGTGATTCCTTAGGTTAATTCAATAAATTTTAATGGTTGATCTTGAATTAGGTTTTGATTCCAAGGCCCTACCGTTGTCATCTGAAAACTCCTATATGCAGCTGTATGATAAAATAAATCTTTGTCTTCGATGAAAGTTAACACTAATTGAGGGATAGAGAGCACACAATAAAAGAATGAAATATTTCACTAATACGTTTCCTAGATGCACTTAATCTTCCCTTAACAACAAAAGAAGTTTCATTTCATTTCCAATGCTTATGATGATGAAATTCTAGCTTCTTAATGACACTATTAATGTAATATTTTCTCTTAAGTAAACTAGAACAATGTTCGTATTTTCATAAAATGCAAAGTGAATCTTTCACATAGAGCATTTTTAATGAAAATTTCACAATTCCGAACAAACAAGCATCAATCAAATCCAAAGCATGATAAATGAAAATAAAAGCAACTTATTCCCTGAATCAAACAAACCAAACACACAAATTCTTCAATCGACAAACCAAGCGATGTAATCTATGCTCGAAAAGAGAAAAGAGACACTCGAAATAAGAAAACAAACGAGACTCTTTCACTCATTAAATTGAAAACTGAAGTAATGAAGATGCTAGGACTGAAAGACGAGCTAAATGAAGCAATAAATCAGAAACTTGAAACAATGAGTGACTTAACAAATGAACAGAAATGACCTAGATGTCCTAGGGTCATAGAAGCCATCCAAAAACTCAAAAAATCAAACAATGAAACTCCAAGCCAATCAATCAATCAAACCTAACAAACAAAGAATCCTATTCATCTTAGTTCACAGGGAGAACAGATGCAGACAGGCTAAGAAAAAGAATCTAAGAGGGCAAGACACACTGGCATATGGTTTAAAAGAAACCCTGATTTCAACCTAAGGGAAATGACACAATTTTTTAACAGGCAGAGAGCGCCATACAGGGCTGTGGCGTGACTGTTTAAGCTGAACTAGTGCTGGTTGGTGCAACTGTCAGCAAAATAACAGTGTTAATCGAGGGATTCAAAGAAAAATAAAAAAAATTATCAAACTACAAATAGACTAGCCACTCTAAATTCAAAATCAAAGACTGCAAATGGTGTAAAATTCAGAAAACAAAGGAGAAATGGTGGTACGACAAAAGTCATCACAAACCACGAGATGAAGAATAATCCAAAGAGAGGGATGTACTCCACAACGGAGTTGCCAATTTTTGGTGTAGGAATATTCTCTCTACGGACAAAGACAATCCCTCTAGCTGAGGGGAGAGGGTCTAGCCACAAACAACACAATCTAACATAAGTTCACTTAGATTGGTAATCGAATAAGAGGGCCTACCTCTTATAATGCTAATCCATTTTATGGTGATCTTTCTTCCTTGCTCTAGCTTCCTTTCATTCCAGTACCTGAAACAAACATACAAAAAACAACAAAAGATGTGATAGCATAAAATCGAGTTCAATCTATTTAAGAGGTTAAGGAGTCTTAAGCTACCAAATAAAATATTACAATTGATATAGGAAACAAAATATTGCTTGTATTATGATGACAAATAGGAAAGTACAACCTTCGCCTTAGCGTTGCAAGTTTCCTTCGATGGGTCTAGATCCCAAGCATCACCCTAACATCTCCTCAAACATCTCAATCATTGAAGTTTAAGGTCTCTTTCTCCTTATTCACACCAAAACATTCTACAAGTTATTCTCCCTTTAACAAGCTCCTAACAAGCATAAACTAAGAGCTAAGATCAAGCTAAATCCAAGTTGCATCCCAAGCTCATCCAAGACCAGCAAAGGTTAGAATGGCAAGGGATTATATAGGTATGAGAGAGGGGATATGATTCCTATTATGATGGGAAGAAGCCTTATCTCTTGGGTCAGTTCCTTCTTAATAGGGGAAAGGAGCCCAAACAGCTCTCTCAACTCTATCTCAACTAACCATTTACCAGACTTCCATTCACGAAGCTTGTAGACTTGGAAGATTTGACTCCATTTTTAAAAACTTTCCAAAAGAGGATCAGCATGGGTGATCAAGGGATAATATCGTTGATTGGCACGAGGCTCAGTGTTATCTTCAACAAATCGGCGTGGGGAAGAAACTGAGGGATAGTGTCGTCCTTTAAAACTAGGTTTAAAGGAACTATCTGTGGAAATGATGTAAATGGAAGATGCTTTGTAGATGGAAAGTAACTCAGAGAAATGTTCTTCATGATAGGGAAATACACATGGTTTACTGTAGAGGTCCTCCAAGATCGAGGAATAGGAAGTACAAGGATAGTGACAAATTACTGTGTAACACTCGTCAATCAGATCTACATTGGCACTATCAACATAAATGGGTTGGAAGATACATAAGATGGATGTGAAGACAACCTTCCTTAATGGAATGATTGAGGAAGAGGTGTACATAGATCATCCTGAAGGTTTTGAAACCTTTGACCATGAGTCGCATGTGTGGCGACTCAAGAGAGCATTGTATGGGTTAAAGCAAGCAAGTTGTACTTGGTACACCAGGATAGATAGCTACTTCACCGGGTTGGAGTTCATGAAGAGTGAAGCAGATGTGAACCTGGACCATATAGTGATGAAAGGTAAATTGTTGATCATTGTACTTTATGTTGGTGATCTCATACTGACAAGTGATGATAAGTTGATCAAGTCTTGCAAGGAGGACCTTGCAATAGAGTTTGAGATGAAGGGCATGGGGATCATGCATTACTTTCTTAGCATGGAGGTGTGGTAGGGAGATGGGGAGTTGTTTATGTCTCAGAGCAAGTATTCCAATGAGATACTTAGGAGATTATGCATGGAGAGAATCAAATCCATGGAGACTTCTCTAGCAGGTAACTAGAGGAAGGAGGATGCTAGTTCAGGAGAAGTAGTAGAAGCTATTGTTTACAGGAAACCTGTGGGTTCACTCATTTACTTGGTGAACACACGACCGGATATGTGTTATGCAGTTAACCATCTTAGTCAAGCAATAATTAGGCCTACCAAGTTATATTGCAAGGTAGAAAAGCATGTGTTGAGATATCTTAGGGGCACTTCTCAGTATGGATTATGGTATAAATGGACACAGGGAGTGAAGATTCAAGGCTTCACCAATGAAAATTGGGTAGGGAGTCCATCGACTGAAAAAGAATGTTAAGAGGGATCTTCATTATTGGGTCAATGAAAGTTTCTTGGTATAGTGGGAAACAGAGATCGGTTGCACTCAGTTCGATAGAGGTAGAGTACATGGCTACAAGTCAGGCAACATGTGAGGCCATGTAGATGAAGAAGATCCTGGTTGGTTTGTTTGGTTAGCAAATGGATCCAACTATGATTTATTGTGATAACCATAGTTGTATAAAACTCTCTCAAAATCATGTTTTTCATGATCGGTCCAAGCATACTGATATCTGATATCATCGCCTTAGAGATTGTGTATTGAGGCGGATTATGTTGTTAGAGTACATTCCCACGGAGAAGCAAGATGTTGACATTTTGAAAAAGGCATTGTCAAGATGTAAATTCGAGTTTCAGAGGTTCAGGATTGGGGTAGCTGATAATCCCTTTCTTGTTAAGAGGGAGTGTTGAGAAATTACAACAAGAAATTCTAGTTTAATTTGTCCTTGAATTAAACTAAGAAATAAAATTGAATTATGTTCTCATAGAAACTTGTAAATAGTTAATTAAGTTTAATTAACTTAATTAGCTTAGGAAATTCGAGTTGGAAGTCTTTTTGAAGTCATGTATATGTTCTCCCTAAGTTTTAGGGGTCCAGTATGAGTTTAAATTGAGTTGGAAATTAGATCACTCATTTTACTGAGTTAAGTTCAGTTAAATTAGTTCTAAATTGTTTCAGGAACTAATAGAGGACTAATAGTCAGTTGGTGCACTAATGCATCCACTAGTGCTGTTATGCTCCTATACCAATAGGTGTCATATTTCATGATTGACTTGATGGGCTATGTAATATGTTCATCTCTTTACTTGTTGCAAAGGTTTTCCATATTGTTAAAAAATCAAAAAAGTTTAAAAAATGTAAAGAGGGTATACCTTAAAATAAAAATCAAAGGGTCAAAAAAGGGAAAGAAGATGAACCCCACCAAAAGAAATACCAAGGAAAGTGTGCAAGTCTAAATGCCACTACTTTTTACTCTTATGTAATAAACAAATTGTGTGCAACTTGTAACTTATGCCACAATTGATGAAAAGTCAAACAGCTTAAGATTGACTGGTTCAAATTTTCAATTTTATGTTTTAGAGATAGAGAATAAAGATCTGTCCAAACTGTTTAATCTTGGCAGATAAAGTAGATAGGTAGAGTGAATAAAAGGAGCTCAACTATGTAATCTGAGCCCTTGGATGTAATAAGGTAAGACTTAGATAGATATCTACATGTAAAAGAAAAGAAAGTGATAAGGGTTTGCCAGTCCAAGTGCACCCTAATAAAGAAGAAAAATATCAGGTTAAAGTAGGTAGGGTAGGTAGATGATGTTGCAGAATTACGTGTGATGGATAATGTTTCTAAATGTGTTAATTTTCACTTTCATCACAAGTGCAAGATAAACATTACACTGGAAGAATTTCAAACAAGACAAGGTCAAATAATTAACTCCCCTTCTCATTTTTCCGTAAAGATTTCACTAATTCCCCCTAAGTACTAAGGTCTTTGAAAATTAGAGGGGCTCAGAGCATTTCTTTGACTTCTGGATGGACTGGACCCTCGGCCCAATAATCTAAAAGCCTAAAGACTTAAAATCATTATTCATTCACTCTCATAAGTCTTTTCCTAAGTAAAATTCCATTTTACTTAGGAAAAATACACAATATCACATAAAAACCCCTTTTCCACTTAAGCCTAAGTTAAATATACAATCCTAATATTTTACTTAGCACTTTTTACATTTCATGTCATATTAACTATCAACCTTTGTATTATATAAATCCCACACTATTTCATCCTTTCCCGTATTATTTAACTATATACTAAATCCCCAAATTATTATATACCCTGCCCTCGGTTGAATACAACCATAATCAGAGTTTAAACTAGGATTGATGAATTAATCTGTAATTCATTGACAGCCTAATTCCTCTACTGCACAAATGGGATTAATTAACCCTCATGGTTAATTAAGAACCCTTCCCAACCAATCATATCACTCCCGATACGATTAAATAGTTTTTAATTGGGTCGGGCCCGCACACGTTAAACCCTACCGTATCGCACCTCCCGTCAGTCATCCGATCACACCTCCATCATCCAACGGCCATAAGTGATATCACGTACCACTTTGTGACTACGCATTAGCGCACAATCGCAAAGTGGTTTTCACACAATACCCTGCCACGCGTCGTAATATCTGTGGGATCGCTGGCTCCCGGCCGAAACCCGCCTGTCTCCAAAAGCGGTGCGATGCCATACTGCTTACCGCCCTCCGCATGCGACACAAAATCCTTTCCCGCTTATGTCATATGCCTGAATAATAAAACTCCCGCCACCTTTGACTTTGTTAATAAAACCAACAAAATTTCGTTTTCTCTGTTATTCTGTACTGCAACCGTGCTCCATGCAAACAACGTTCAAGTCAACCTTCCAAGCTTTCCAACTGCCACCTTGCTGAGAAAATTACAGCCAATGTAGCCAAAGCCTGTTAGTCACCATCATCACCTGTTATTACACTGTTCATTCCTAGGTATTTATCCAATTTCCACCGAAATCCTACAAGTTAAGTTTTATAGTATAAATTCACAAAGAAAGTCAAATTCATTGCAAATTCAGTCTTTATTTTGCCAGTATAAGTTCCTAGATCAGATAATTCACCCATTTTCACCAAAAAACCCAAATTCCTTTCTGAATCCATAAGAACCAGAAATGGAAACCCCTGTGGCTTTGTCTGTTGCACCCATGAATGCCCCTCATAAAGACTTAGACTATCTGCCTCTTGCAGATAAAGATTTTCAGATAAGGGACTTATCCATTGACATAAACCACTTGAAAGTTTTTTGTCAAGCCAGAGACTAATTCCTAAATGGCTCAGACATCCTGGGACTGTGGGAATCAAACCTTCCCAGGTATTTTCTCCCCTCAGTCCATATTTTCCCTGATCTGATTCATCAATGCCAGGCAAACTATGACCCTAACCTCAGAGTTGTTATGTCCCCAAGTCAAACAGTCCTTTTCCCCATAACAACTGCATCCATTAATGAAATGTTGCAATTTTCCCGTGAACAATATCTCACTCCTCTTTCTATGGGATACTTACTTGAGAAATATACCCAATTGTCTCAGTCAAAACTGACTCACATCTGTCAGATTTTCATGGAGCCTAAACATCAGCCTAAAGGCCCACCTCCCTATCTGCAAACTTTCTTTATAGGCATAGGAAAACTCATTGTTGATATGATATCCTTAATCATGGGATTCAACTTCGGGGAGTATGTTGATGATGTAACCTTAGTGTTGTTTTCAAATTTTACTCCTGAACAACCCCCTACTGTTAAGTATGATTATGCCTCCTATATTGCTAATAAAATTCATGATCAATTCCTGAGATTGGACAATGAAGGAGTCTTTAAATACACCACTTTAATTTATCATCTTATGTTGTATTATCATTCAGAGAACTTCCCTTTCCCTATGAGGAAACTTGACAATAAAGGTAATCCAAAGCCTGTTACCTTTTGGAGTCCCATCTTCCATGCATCATATGAATCCCCTTACTCATACAATGAGTTCATTGACCAATTTGTTCATCCTGCAACCACTCTATTGACAGGGGTTTCCCCTCCTAGAATCGGTGGTGAAATCAAGAGAATCCTACAACTCTCCAAGCAATATAGAATAGGTGATTGGTACCTATACAAGAACCATACAGAGATCTGGATATATGGATGTGAGCTCTGCCCTTTCAAGTTACCCAAATACGTTCCAATGAGACTGTTTGCATTGGAGTATTTCAGAAAAATGATACATACATACATGGTTCACTTTTGCAAATCTAGAAAGAAAGGTCAACTCAGAATAAAAAATCAGTTAGACCCTTTTGTCTGCAATGATAGGGAAGCATGGAGAGAAGCAGAGAGAATTCTAGAAGATCATCTTAAGTTGCGCAAAAGTTTTGGTTGGAGACCATATGACCCTAATAGCTTCATCTGTGATAGGAGAATGAAAAACCGGTTGTCACCATACATTCACCATAGGATTCCAGACATTGAATAATTTTCAAATATGGATGAATAGAGGGAAGGGACCCTAGTAGAACATGATAGTGAATAGGTTAATATTGATAATGTTATGAGAGATCTTGAGAAAATGGTTGACCTGGATTCTTTTGGGCAGGTACCATTTGAGTTATCTCAAAGATGAGGAATTGGTGCGTTTAGTGCTAGAACCTCTTAGCAACCTTCACAGGAAACATGCACACCAGCCATAGGAACATTAAAGGGAAAGGAATTAGGGACCAGCTTTCAAACCACAAAAAAGTCTACAATGTCTAAGTAGCTTGAAACTTCCAAAGAACAGGCTCAAATACATACTCCTCCCACTCAGATCAATATGGGAGAGCCTCCAGCGCTACAAATTCCTCTAAATGAGGAAAGAAACAAAATGAGAGACAGGGAAACAACTACCCCTCCCAGTGAACCTTCAGGATAGCTTGGAACAAAAATACAAAGACTAAATCCCCTTTCAGAGGAGGAATTTGCTGAGGAAACTACAGATAGTCAGAGGGAAGAAAGAGTAGAGGGCCAACAAACTTTTCCAACAGGAGGAACATCCACTAGCTCACAGAGGCAAGAGCTAGAAAGACAGCGAAGTGCAAAAATATCTTCTTCCAGGCCACCAGGGACAGATGCCTCAGATATCAAGAAAACATTTACAAAAATAAAGGTCGGGAATGATCCATTGAGACTTCAAGTTTATAACCAATATTTGAAAATGGGCCCCACAAATCAATAGAGATTGATGTCAGCCTATGACATCAAAGAAGGAAAAATGATAATGAGTTATTTCAAGCCAATGGTGTAGCAATAGATTATCTCAAAACAAATTTCAAAGTCATGGAAAAGGATATTCATCCTTTAGATCAGATTGAGTTGCATAAACAAACTGGAGAAATGATTTACTCAACCTTGACTAGTAAGGCAATGATGGCCCACAGGTTGCAAAATTCTTTGGACAACACTACTGCTCAACTACACTTGGAGAAGGTCTCCTCTCAGGCCAAAGATAACAAAATAAAGTCCTTAGAAGAAATAATTATTGGATTGTGCAATGATCCCAAAGATGTTAAGGCCACAAAAGCCTTAATCAAAAAGAAAGATGAAGATATTGTTGCCCTAAGGAAACAACTAGAGTTGCCACCTTCCAGGCATCCACAAACTGCTGAGGTTATAAAGCAAAAATCTGAAGAAGCGCTGATGGATTTTCTCTTAAATCTTAATAAAAGACTAAATGATACTGAGCAATAACTTGAAAAAGCATTGAAGGACAAGCATGGAGAGTTGACCTCTCAGCCTCCCAATGTGATACTAGTAGTCTCAGCAGCAGTCCCTTCAACTCTTGGAGCAGCACTCGCACCAAATATTCTAGTAGTTACAACAAAGGTGGTTACAGGTACAACAACAACAGGAACAATAGGAGTAGCACAGGGCAGCATTGCTAATTTGAGCACAGAGGAGCTAATCAAATCAATGGAGGACTTGAAACTACAAGTTTCAGAGCTAAATAAGGTAAAAGAGCAATATGCCAATTTAGAGAAAAGGTATGATCTCTAAAAAATAAATGCTACAGAAAAGGAAAGAGAGATTAAAATGTTAGAAAACAAAGTGAAATCATTGGAAAAAGATCTTACCTTTGACAAGCCTCTATCAGAAATCAAGAAAATTCTTTGGGCCAACATCACTCAATCAATAAATGATGCTTGGCCATCAATTCAAATAATTTTTGAGCAAATTGATTTAGTGAAACTAGCTCAAGAAGAAATTCAAAAGACAAGGGCAGAATTAGGAAATATGCCTAAGGAAGCCAACAGGCTCATACAGTTTTTGAATACCAGGAATAAGTACCAGCTTGAAGAGTTGGGCATTCAAGATAGAACATGGACAATTTTGGAGATCAAAAGGGTTTTTACTAAAAGAACTCTGATGCAGAACTTAGAAAGAAGGTGCCATGACATGTAGGAAGAAATCAATGCCTTCATGAAGAGATTTGATGTTTTGCAGAGTAAAGGGTTGCCAAGTCCTCTAGTTATTCATGATAAACTAATGACTCATAAAGACTATGTGGAGAAATTGAATAAGTATGCAGGCAACCAAGCTAGTTCATCAACAAGTGCATCAAGAACAAAAGCATTGCCTACAGGCAGGGTTCTCTATGATAGTCTGGAGAACTTGTTCTATGTCGATCATGAGATAAAGCACTTGTTTCCAGTTCAGCCTACCTTTTTTAGGTACACAAAAACTGATGAGACCCCGAGGAAACTTCAGAAAAACAGATTGCCAGAACCAAAATGGTGGGAAGACATATTGGAAATTTTGTAAAATTATCCTTGGTAAAATGTAAATTTTGGTTATTTACTATAGTAAGTGATGGTAAAGAAGATGAACAGAGATCAAACAGGTCAAAGTGTATCAGAACAGGTAAAGAGTATCAATGAAAATAGGGTAGCCAGCACAAAGTTACTAAAGAAGACAGTAGCAAGCCAAATCATAAGGCCTGCCTCCAGCACACTCACAAGAATAGGAACATCACAACATCAGTTTACCTTTTCTCCTATCTTCGAGACCATTTGTCTCTATTTTCTTGTAACTTATTCATAGTCATCCTAGAATATATCTCACTCTGTTATGAGATATTTTTTGTAAAATTTTGTATAAATACTCTCTCAATTGGAGTATTGAGGGTGGATTCTTAGACATTGCTGTAATACTGATTATTTTGGAATAAAGTGCTATTGGACCAACTTTTGTATGGCTTGCTTGATAAAGAATTGATGCAAAGGACTTTCCATAGATTTCTTGAATCAAACACCTGATCAATAAGTCCTCTATACCTTATGTTTTAAAGTTTTCCTTGTTTCTTATATCATATATGTTTCATATCTAAATGATAAACAAAAAAGAGTAATTCGGGAAATGCTTGATTTCACTCTGTTTTCAATCGTTATTATTCTTAATGTTTTCTTATGAACTAGCATAAATAGTGAAATCTTAATTGCTCCTGTTTTATAGTTTATTCACTTTGATTATTTAGTAAAGAATACTCAACTGCTCTTTATTAGTAATCATTCAAGTTCCCTTTTTTCAAATAGGTTGAAGGATTCTAAACTTCCCTTCACCCATTTTGAGTCCATTCCATTTATTCCAAGTCCTTATTTGTTCCCTGTTTGACCATCTTGCCTTGTGAAACCATCCTTTGTTAAGAAACCAAATCTAGTTAAGCCATCTTCTTTGACTCCATTAGCCCAATGGCCTAAACTACTCAGTCCTGCCCCTTTGCTATTGAATTTCACCACCCAAACTCAATCAAAACTCCTAAGCTTCATAACTAGCCTAATATCTTTCAAAACAAAGCTAAAACTTAAAGAGAGAGCCCTCTCTGGGTACGGATTGGCTAGATTTTGTACCTAAAAGTTGGTTTTTGGTTACCTCAGACCCCTTTGCTCTTCTCGACAACTTCAAGGAAAATCTGAGTGATAACAAGTGCTACTCTAGTCAACTGAAGATCCCCTCATGAGAAACTCATGCATGTTGTTATCACTTAAGAATTCTAATGCCAAAATTTCTCACATTAGTTTGATGGTAAAGGTCGGTGCTAGTCTAAGTTTGATTTTTGTTTTCCTTAGAGTCTGAGTCTTAGGACTCTTGAGTCAACTATGCATTCTCATTCATCACCGGTCTCATAACCATGTGTTAGTTTTGTTCAAAGGTTACTATGCACCACAAAGCTCTTTAGGTGATTTCGTAGCGCATATAATCATTTTGAAGTGTTTTCGCAGCGCATAAATCCTTTTTAGCAGTTTCGCAGCGCAACATGTTTTAGGTGATTTCATAGTGCATAATTTAAAATTTACACTGACTGCGCTACGAAATCGGAGATTCGTGCAATCCGCAGCAAATCTTTCCTAACTGTAAAATCTGTCAAGTTTAGTTATGGTTGCATCATTCACTGTCAGCTTATACACTCCACATATCATGTCCAACCGCTTATCTCCATCATTACAGGCGCTAGGTACATGGGTATACACGGATTGCAAGTTCCAAGAAAAGCCAGGTATTCACAATCTTAATGATGATTGTATTCGTTGCATGAGGAACAAGTCTGCAAGTTTTCAATTTGAATGCATTGTTATCAAGCAAGGCAATTATCAAGCAAGGCTGTTACCAAGCGAGGCAACCATTCAAGCAAGGCAGAGATTGAAGTTTAAGCAGCGCTAGCATTTCAAACCTCCATTACACTGAACCTTCATGGAGGGATCGGCAGAAAGAAAAGACCACAGATCAGGCAGATGTTTGAGAAATGAACCTGAAGGTGTAGACATTATTTTGAAACACAAAGAAGTTGAGCATGCATTCAAGCAGGTTGGATGTTGGAATTTTTGTGAGAAACTACAGGGAGGTCATGCACAAACCACCCAGGAATTTGCTTTGAATTTCACAGGGCTGAATTCAAAGGTTGGGATGCTCGAATTGCAAGTCTCACCAGAGGTAATATCCACAGTTACTGAGATTCCAAGGGGACAAGAAACTTGGTTTAAGAATTTCAAATTTGATATGACTCCCTGCAAAGAGTTTCTGAAGCCAAAATACATCGACTCAGATTTAAACAAGTCTGTGCCTAGAAATTATGTCAAAGACTCATATGCCAATCTGCTTACCTGTATACAGAGGTACCTTGCCTGTGAAGGCAAATATAACAAGGTGTATTCATATAATTTCAAGCTTCTGCTACATTTCACAGAGAGTAGGTAGGGACTAGCCCACATTCATATTCATGTCTGGTTTCAAGAACGAGACCGGTCTCAGTCCTCAAGCTGCAAAAGATCTTCCAACAACAACTGGTCATCAGGTAGAAACAAGATCCAGGAGGTTTTCAAAGATGAAGGCTAGGAAACAAGTAAGAGAATCCACCAAGCCACTGACTATCCAGGATACACCCCAACAGTCCCTTAAAGAGAAAGCTCAGGTCAAAGAAGGTGCACATGAATCAAGCACAGGTGAAGGAGTTCAAAGAAGAAGGACTAGGAGCTAGGTAGCTAAAGAAAAAGTCAAGTCAGTGATTATTGAAGAAAGCCCTGTTTCAAAGGGAGACTTAAATGACTTATTGCAAGCCATTGACATTGAAGAATCTCCACTAGTTCAAGCAGATTTGATAGAGTCAGGAAAAGACAAGGCTAAGAGAGTCAAAGCCTCGAAAAAACTCAGGTTTGATGATTAGGTTGATCAATTCGTCTTTAAGCCCAGGAGACCCCTAATGAGGAAGTTTAAACAAATACAGGAGGTACTGCCAAGAGCAGATGAAATAGGGGAGGTGACACAGCCTCATGAAAGAAAGGATAAAGGCAAAGCAGTTACCATTCAAGAAGAAGATAGTGTGGAAGACTTCAAAAGGAGATTGGAATTGGCAAACTTTGAAATTGCTAGATTGAAGAAAGCCTCCAGGAAATTTGCAGTTAAGGAGGCTTATTTTAACCAAATTCAAGCTCGGTGGGAGGACAAAACATTTCAAATACCCGAGGTGGTTGATTTTAATGTTCAATTCCGTAGCTGGACTGTCCCTGCAATAAAGGAAGCACAATTTATCAGAAAGGTCAATACAAACCTGAGATCTGGGATCAAATTCATGAAGAAACAAATTGAAGACTTAAAGATACAGTTAAGCCAGCAGAAAGAATTTCCTTAAGGCAGTCACACATCAAGTAAGGCTATGTTTCAAATTTTGATGGTTTTCCTTGTTATAATCCTTCTTGAAGAATCATACCTTTCCATTCAGTTTTGAACAGCTTTGGAGAAATTGAAAAGGATATTTAAATATCAAGAGGCTCAACATAGCAAAATTTTGGTTGAAACTATGTTTTTTGGAATTACATAGCAGTTTCGTAGCGCGCTACGAAACTGCTGAAGATGATGACTAACGCACAACAGTTTCGTAGCGCGCTACGAAACTGCTGAAGCTACATAATCTAAACTCAGTCAACTGATTTTGAAATACAAAGGGAAAGTTTTTGAAAGGGGAATATCTTCAAGGGATCATCTAAAGGTATCAACTTTCAACAAGGTCAAGACAGGTGGAGGAAACATATATTCGAATCCAACTCTAAACTTTTTGTCATAAAGTGATCACATTTACTACAGTCCAAGATATGTCAGACAGCTTGGAGGAGCTTTTGTCTTCACACATGGAAGAGGTTGACAGCACATCAAGGACGTGGCATTCTGATATATTTTGTATAATCAAAGATGAAGGGCATGGTTCATTGGATTCGAACATCTTTGAGGAAAACCAAAGGCCGATAAACAGGGGTAGTTTCCTATTTTTCAGGGGCAATGGAGAAGATGTGACATTGAGGACCAGTATGGAGCTTTGAACATCCACCACAGCCAAACTAAAAAAGACCACTTGTCAAAGAACGAGAATGATTGTAATTAAGGCTATTATTAGCATAATATGGAGTTAGACTCCTATTTGATTTAGATCTCTAGAAAGTCTAGTAGCAGTTTGTTACATTTAATAGGCAGTTAAAATTTGAATAGGTGTCATTAGAAGTAGATTTCGAGTTCCCCTCATGCTTGAGGAGGAATCTCATTTAGGTAGAAGAGCTCTATATATAGAAGAAAGAGCAATGTAATAAGAGTTGGAAATTTATGAAAAAAAGCTCTGATATTTGGCTTATGTAAAGACTCTGTTTTTTTGGTAATACAGTACTGGCTTATGCTTCTCAAGAATCATAGAGAGTTCAATGTATGAGTTTCTTTTGTTTTCTTTTCATGTTATCTACAGTGTTATGAGTATTTGATTACTTAGAAATCGGTTACAGTGTTCTAATTTCCTTCATATACTCATAAATTTCCTTCTATGTGTTTGATATGCTCTACCTATGTTGAAATCTGAATGCCTTGACTTTTATGCAAAGCCAACCCTACTGATATTACTGAATCATATATGACTCCATAAGCCCAATGGATACTTGTTAGTTGTGTTTCCACCATTTTCATTTTTATTTGTTTCACAAGAGTTAGTCATCTTGATCATAATCAAAAACCTTTAATCCTTTGAGAGAGCCCTCTCAGGCTAAGGAGGCTAAGCCTTAGCTAAAAGATTGGTTTCAAACAGTTACTTGAAGTCTTCCTGGTCTGTAGCCTTCTAGGGCCTGATTTTGAGATAACACATGTCAGTTTAGAGAAAGATCTAGTTGAGACTAGAGTGTAGGGACAGTGTACTATCAATGGTACTATTTACTAGAGTGTAAATATCATGCATGCATCAGAGATTGATCCTATGTTTGGATTGTGTATTTTTGAAGCATGAATTCCATTTAAATATGGGTTATTCATCCTAGGAATTACGCAAGAGATTAGAGGCTTGTAAAGCTACACAATTGGCTAAGTGTTGGCCAAGAGCTAGATTGTGAGCTGAGAGAGTTGAGCATACTTGTGTGGAATTGTTCTAGTGAGAACAAGCTTTACAACTTCACTCATATTTCTGATATATGCAATACAGATAGTGGGGGTTTTGAGCAATGGCTTTCCCCTTGTGGTATGTGCCATTGATTTATCTTCTTCTTGTTCTTATTGATTTCATTAATCTATTGGATTTCGCTGGTTGAAAGTAGAAGTAGATTCTTGTCTTGTGCTTTAGTACATTGCAGGAGCATGTGAATCTACAAGATTTTCTACATGCAAAGCATGAGAAAACGCCAGATGGACTTCAAATCAAACTGCAGAAGAAGGAATGAGAATGAAATTAACACTCGATGCCCCTAATAGTTCCCTTACCTCTTTATTTATAATCCTTCAAGAGAACATACAATATCTTTTCAGGATATGAATGACTGACAATATTAGAGATAATCATCCTTAAAGTAATTGAACAATTTTTCTTTTACTGTAGACTCTCTAAGATGTGGTTCAAGTCCCACCAAAAGTCGGAGAAGTCCTCCCAGTATCAAAGATTCTTCTGGAAATCCTTACAAAATGGAGATTTAAAGGAATACTACAGAACCTTTATAAAAGAACATAGTGGATGATTTTACTGAAATCCAACGAGAACAGACTAGCTCCACAAAATGTTGGTCAGTTCGACGGTACATAATTATTAATTACAATCATTAAAGCAGATTCCCATGGGTTGTCCACATGAGCATCCTATGGGCTTTTTAGAATCAGAAGAATCATCCCTACATGTTTTAGATTTACATCCTTCAAATTCGACATGCAGATGAGTACTGGGTCCTAGATTGTTTCCACTTGCAGGTTTTGTGTTGAAATCTTTGATTGGCTAAATATTCTTTGAAATGCACTGCTCCACATCTAATCCTTTCATAAAAGGACATGGTTCACAAATAAATTTTCTTTGAAAGATAGATTCAACCTGAAGGTTAATTTCTTCTGTTTCGGTTATCATTCCCACTGCTTTGCCTTTATTATTCAAAATATGGTTTTTGTATTGAATATACTTCAAGGATTCAAACGGTGTAATTCTCCCTCCAATATCCTTTCATGTTGAGCAACTTCTTTCATATCTTCTTGCAGATGTAAGATGAAATAGTTGCACTTTTGAATCCAATCTTTTCTTTGACAAAATTTGTCTTATAAAATCTAGGTCCACCCTATCCAAGGATGCCTAACCATATTATCTGGATCTACATAAATTACAACATGTTATTTTTCTCCAATCATTTGTAAAATTAAGGAATAAGTGGTCTAGTTCATTGTGCAAAAACCGAGGTCCCAATAGCATTGATTGTCTTCTTCATCTATCCAGACACCATGATTTTCTCTAACTAATATGTTGTAAGAATTATTGGTTTGCCAGAATTCTTTCCTTTCCCACTTTTCTAGAAATTTTATCTTTAATGGGCTTGAAATTATTTTTTGGACTAATTTGTACTCCATGTATTCTTTTACAATTGTCTGGGGAGAAGAGAAAACAAATTGTTTTCTTCTGTCAAAATCTTCTTCTCTAACCTTTTTCATTTCTACATTGGATAACATAAATAATGCTATATTAGACCTATCATGAGCTTCTCTAGATAACATATCATCTATGCAATTTAAGTAACCTAGTTTATGTACAATATCAAAATCAAAATTTTCTAACCAGACTGCCCACTTTTGTACACGAGTATGGCTATCTGTCAGTAGACTATTGTTCGTCAACATTCTTGTTAAAATCTTTAAATATATTAACAGGATTAAGATATAATTTAAATTGTAGAATAGTATTTTTCATTGCTACTAACTCTTTATGTCTAGAGGGGTAATTCAATTCTGCTCTGAATTTTCCAAAAGTATACCCACATATTTCCTCTTTTCCTTGAAATTCTTCCAGCAAGACTCCACCCCAAGCATTTTGGGATGCATCACTTTCTATAATATATTTATCCTTTTCAGTAGGTAAACAAAGAGGAGGTAGGGCTTGTACTTTCTGTTTAATATTTTTGACTGATGCTGTCATCTCTTTTGACCAAGATGAAGGATTATTTTTTTAGCCTTTGTTGTAGTATACTCTTCTGCCTGTTTCTTGTAGAATGGTATAATATAATTCAGACTTCCCAAAAATATTCGTAATTGAGTTTTTTCTAGGATCTTATCTGAATAATTTTGGAATATTTTTAAGGCATGTTCTTGCAAAATGATTTGTCCTTTAGCTATCTTATATCCTAGTAAATCATTTTTTGCCTTACCTATCTCCATTTTAGTTGCAGAAAGAACTAAACCATGCTGATACACCAATTCATAAAATTTCTATAGATTCTTAAGATGTTCTTGGAGATTTTTGGAGCATATCAAAATATACTCAATGTAGACTATTATCTAGGGAAAGTCTCTAAAAATATCTTCCATCCTTTTTTGAAATTCACTAGGGGCATTTTTCAATCCAAATGGAATTATCGTCCACTGATAATATCCATGGGGAAAAAATTTGATTTATGCCTATCTTGGGGTGTTATGACTATATGATAAAATCCAGACTTTAAATCAAATTTACTAAATATCACTTTACCTTTGATTTTTTGCAAGAGGATTGCCTTATTAGGTAGAGGGTACCTAATTGGATGTAAGACTTTGTTTAATGGCTTATAGTTTACGACTAATCTAGGTTTTCCTTCTTTTTTTTTTTACTCTGAGTGCTTATTTACATAAAATATTCTACATGTCTAAGCACTTTTAGATGGTTCAATAAGACCTTTTTCCATTAGGTATTTTGTCTCTTCTTGAAAAATATCAATTTCAGAGGGACTCATTATTGTTGTAGAGGCTTTCTATGGAACTGTCTTCATTAATGGATCATAGGGAAGGCTCACAAAATATTGTTCCTTGTGCCAAAAGGCGTTGGGAGATTTTGAAGTACACTTTGTTCTCAATTTTCTTGAAATTTCCTTGAGAACATTTTCTGAATGTATTTCCGCATAAAGAATATTGTGTTCCATTTTGTTATGTTCTTTCATAAGAGTCAAAGAGTAGACTGATTTATCGTGTTCCATTTTTTATTCTACCATTTTAATTTTTCATGTATTTATACATATGTGTCTAAATCTATCGATTGTTTACATGAAACTTCAATTCTTGCCTTTTTACATCAAATGTAATTGGGCTAACCATATTTACAAAATCAGAACCTAAAACGCAATCATGTGCAATTTCTTGTACACCATAAAACATAGTTACTAACTTTTCCCCTTCAGTTTCTATGGATAAAGGATTTGTTTCTCCAAAAATAATTACTTTTGTTTTGTTTATAGTTGTTCCCTTAAATCTTGTTTCTTTCCATAGATAATCTAGTATGACTTTATTTCTCATTATATTAAGTTGTGCTCCAGTATCTACTAAACAATAAATCTAATGGGGCTTTCTATTGTCTGGATGGATCCAGGATTTTATGAAGAAATTAACACTTACTAAAAGAAATGTAGGGTGTTCTAATTATGGTTTTGTCCTTATATCTTCATCATATTTATCATCTTCTTCACTGGACTTAATTCCCTTATTTTTTCTTCTATATCCTACCTTTAGGATGGATCTTTTTCCATTTCTTTATGTCCTAGAGATTTCTTTATCTGAAGAGATAATCTCCTCTAGTCTAATAGCTTCCAGCATGCTTTTAAGCTCTTTGACATTTTCTATAGCTTCTTTAGCTTTTCCTTTTGTTCTTCAATTTGAACCAATAAAGGAGTTTGTTTATCCTTTCTAAACTGTTGCTTATCATAATGTTTGTAAGGACCATAATAGAGGTCAGTAGGATTATAAATAACTAGATTTACTTTATAGGGAGAGTTGTTGGTGGTTGCAGGATGTTCGGAAATATTTTTAGCTATTTTCTATAGAAGCAAATCTCTTTCATCTCTCAATGTTATTCTTTCTTGGACTTTCCAAACAGGAAGATTGTTAAGCTTTTGATTAATCTCTTCAAATTTTTCTTCGGGATTCTTCTCTTTAGGAATAGAGAAGATGAACATGTCATATTGTGGGCATGGGGTTTCCAGGTTTTGACAATATTCTTCAAAGCTTGGGTATTGATAATTTGTAAGGAAGGGTAGTTGGGACTAGTCTTCCCCCTAATTTTATGGATCTAAGAGAAAAATTGATCAGCAACGTTGTCAGTATCATATTCAAAAGAGGTATCAGAGAAGGAATCATTGTTTTCATCAGTAAGAAGAAAAATAATATCATTCGATGGGGAAAGAGGAGGAGTTGTAGAATCTAAAAAATAAAGATACCACCATTTTGGATTAAGGTCATCGGTAAATAGAGTAGAAAGATGAGATTTTTTGGGCCTTTTGGGAGATTTATTGGCATAATGTCCTGGTTTGTTGAATTGTAACAAAAAGCATATTTCTTCAGAGTAGACCACCTTTTGAGATAGGAATTTTTTGGAAAGGATCATTTGTAGAGCTTGGAGTTTTTATAATATTTTGTAGGAATATTAGGGGTCCATATAGATTTGAAACAGTATTTTCTATACCTTTTCTTCTTGTGCTTGCATTGTTTACAGTAGCAAGATGCAAAATTTATGCATTAGTGTCCTCTATTAAAGGAACCATATCCCCTTTCTGGCATTTTGTTGATATTCTTGCACAAAGAAGGAGTAAACATATTATTATATCTTTTAAAATCTTTTCAGACCCTTTTTTCGAGGCAATGCTCTTGGATTACCATATCTATATGGTAGTCTGCTAGTGTCATACCCTACAATCTAATGTCCTTGTCGTTAAAATATTGCTCTACTACATCTAGAAGGGATCTTAGAAAGCTACGGATGTAATACTTGATATATGTAAGATCATTAGATTTCCCTTCTTGTATAAGTAATTTTGCATATAGCAGCAATATTTTTGGTTAAGAGATGAATATCCTAATATTTGAGACATGAAAAGAGATTGAAAATGTCTTGCATCTCATCCTACTTGTTTGGATCCATAAAACTATAAGCCTAAGGCTTCAAGTAGGTCACTATCAGCTGTAGGAGAATCTATAAATTCATATTTGGTTGTTTGGGGCAACCAATTCCACTATTCCCATGCAAGACCAGTAAATCATGCAATAAGGAGATTAGTCATATGCTTTGGAGTAATTGTAATATCTTCATCTCATTTTACAATACTCTAATTTTCCAAAAGTTATAATGCTTCTTTAATCTCCTCTCTTCTTTGGAAACCTATGTTAAGAATGGGATTTTCTATCATAGTGGATATTAGTCTATTTAATGCTCCAATTCCCAAATTTCCTATGTTTGTTACTCTTGATGTACTTGTGGAAGATTCTTCCATATATTCCGTAAATGTTTATGGTCCTTCAATTTCTAAGGCCATAATATCTAAGTATCTCTGTTTATTTGGCAACAAAAGATCTCAATGGTTGAAAAAATATAAATCTTTACAAATACTGGAATACAAAATATCTAAAATCCCAAAATCCCATTCTAGTTGTAAATCAGGTTCTATTTCATAAGCAAATAGATCAAGTGACTTTTTTCTTCTATGACCAGACTTAGTTCCTTCTTTCATGATTTCCTGTATGAATGGGTCAAAGGCAACAAGATTCCTTATAGGATTTTGAAATGACTTCGAGATTTCTATGACTCTATAATAAACTTTTTCAAGAACGGAAAGCCTAATAGTTAATTTTTCTATAACCTTCTTTATTTCATTAGCATCACTTAAAACATGAGATAATATGTCCATTTTAACTGATTTTTTTTGCAAACCTTCTTTCTCAACTTGATTATCATATATTATTATGAGAAGATCCTTATGGACATCATCTAAATTCTTTGTTGTTAAATTCACTTGCAGATTTTAATAATTTAATAATTTGCATTCATCTGACACACTTGAATCTGTTGTAGAGGATCTAACTGCCATATATTGTTGCTTGATTTTCCCATCAGATTGGTATTGGCAAAAAGGAGTTGTTGGGAAATTTCTTCCTGGGATAAAAGAAGATTCCCCTGTTGGGAGCTTGGCGGTTATTTATGTATTTTCACTTGACAATGTTACTGAAAACATGTGTAGATTGGTTGTCTTAGGGGCACCCTAACAACCTTAATTTTGTCAATGTAAGCTGGGAAGTCAGTGTATTTTCCAGAATGAGAATGTTGACCAAGCTTAACATATTTGCAGATATGTTGTGGCTTTACTGTCTATATGCAAAAGTTGGAAGGATTATGACCAAAAGAGAGTTGGTCCTTATTGATTTGAAGTGGTAAATAGTTTCTCTTCTTCATTTCTAACAATGCTCGTTTATATGACTGATATTTATTTTCCCAAGATGTAGGATAATTTATGCAAGTCTAGTCAAAGGTAACAGGCTAAGAGTTTGAAGAATGATCTATTTCTGATAAACTGTGCAGATGAGAAGTTCTTTCAATAGATGATTTCAAAGGTGGAAGAGTATCGTTTTCAAAGCGGACTATTACATACATTTTGGTTGACAGATGAGTGATGAAATGGACATATCAAATCCACCAGGTAGAATATAGGCTTTTAGAAGATCATAGATGTGGGGATCTTCTAATGAAATTGCATACTTCGGATAAACTATACAGAAAGTTGGACCATTGTGCAAAGGAGCTGAAAAACCACCTATTAAAGCTTTTGCAAACTGGCTATGTCTAGTATTAACTACAAAACAGAGAGAATGCACATCCAGAAATGGTCAGACTAATGGATTCAGACCAAACTTTATAGCTCCAAGATGGCAGTATTTGTATTTTAGTTTCTTCCCCCAGTCTATTAGATCTCTATCTAATAGATTTATATGAAGCGGTTCCTCATTGGAAGTAAAGGGTTGGTTCACAAAATGCACTTTAATGAAAGAGTGAGAAAAATATTGCCAACCATGAAGCTTAAAAATTTGTATGATATATGGGAGGCAATTTCCAATCAATGGAAGAATGTGGCTCTGAAATAGATATAAGACCTCGAGAAGTAGTGGTTGCAGATAAAGAGGTGGATCGACGATCTTTAACCATGGATCTTTCTTTTGTAGCATTTTATTTCTATATTTCAACTAAATTAATTTCATCCATAGAAGGATCCATTACAAAATGATGGAGTGAACTCTGGTGAGAACTAGGAGTGAACTCTCAGAAAAAGACTACTCGAAAACAACAACTTCAATACTGGTTTTAAATTAGGGCTTTACAACCTTGCATTTCAAGTAGAATTATCAAAACATCATCATACAACAAAATCCTTCCATATATAGATTCAGATTAAGAAAATGCTTATAGGCATTCAGTGATATAACAACAATGTCAATTGAACCAGGCTCTAATACCATCATGATCCCCAAATCTTTCGCTTATACTCATACACGACAGACACTCAATTGGCTTGCAGACTCTGCAACCATCACAACTAAATATAGACATTACAGACTTATGAACTTCACAACACCCTATGAATCCCACCACTTTAGGTTCACACATACACTTACATGCATGTGCACAAGCTTGTCAAACTCAAACCTGAGATTTGTCCTCTATTTGCTCAAAATACATATTGATCATACTGAACCTAATTACAAGGCACAAACAAACTTTACAAAGACTTGTCAGACTGCAACTACTCAAACTGCATAAGAAGGAATGAGAAAGACAAAACAAAAAAACAACATAAACTTTCAAATTTATGATTTACTCATTCTCTTTTCCTTTTCCTTAGTTTTTTAAATATAGTTTTAGAAAAGCAAACTTCTAACTAAATAATTATATAGTTTAAAACTTTGTTCCATTAAATAAATAAATATCAAAATTCCTATCTTATGTAAAGATACTTGAGATTGCTAGCTAAATTATTTAATACCTGCAAACTCTTTATAATCTAAAACCTAGAATACTACATCATATTATAATCTCACGTTTTGTTCAAGAATATCAAGTCCCATGCTATAGCAATGCCTTCAAACCTACGCAACAAAGGTAAGACCACGTTTTCCACCATACCATAGGGTGATTGTAATGGACTCAGTTGTGGTATGGAACAATTTTACAATTGTAATTACATGGGGTACTATATTTTGCAAGCTTCGATAACCTCTTTGACTGCTTCCGCATGAAGTACTGGAACTTCCTGGTAAACCTGGAGTCTAGACTAATCAAAACTGGTCCCAGCTGCCACTGCAATCCAGCTGCCAAGTTCCTCATTTATCAAGCGAAATAATTAGTAACAAACTAAATATAACTTTAAATAATATAAGCGGTTCCGAGGATTGCGCGCGGGGCGTTGATTACCAGTCCGAGTTTCTATTTAACATTTTGTTACCCTCTACGGCCCACCCAATTCTTCGATTCGGTCATCGTCTGAGATTTCAGCCATGGAGACGCAGGCAGCCACGAATAAGATGTATAAGTTAAAGTCGAAATTGCATGCAGCAATGAAGGAAATGAATGCAAGGAAGGATCGGTTTTCTGTAGGGTTTGTCAGCTCTGAAAAAGTAGAAGCTGAAGTGGACGAGAAAAGAGTTGAAGTAGAGAAGTTGCAACCTGCAAGGAAAGACATTATCTCATATCACGTTTTCCGAGTGCCTCTGCAATTTCCAAGATATGCGAAGGCCGACTACGAAAAGATGGCAGAGTGGGAACTCGACAGATTGCTGCGGGAATATGGTTTACCTGTCAAGGGCGATCTCCACCAGAAGCGACTTTTTGCAATGGGAGCTTTTCTCTGGCCTCATCAGATGCACCTGTGAATTCATCCCTCTTATGTATTTTCCATTCAACCGCTCAGTTGAGTGTTTGTAGGTACACTAGTGGTAGGGATTGATTGTTGTCATTCTCTTTATCCAGTTTCAGAGCTAGCATTTAGGGTAAGCTTGAGTTTTTGGTAGGATTGAGTGTTTGAGTTAGGCAAGTTTTTGGTAGGATTGAGTGTTTGTAGTTAGGCCACTGGTGGGTACTAATGGTAGTTAGGCCAGTTTCAAAGCCAGCTTTTAAGATAGATGAGTTGATGATTGTCATCCTCCTGTTGAATCAAATTATAACATATCTGTTACCCAAAATAGTGTCTAGGAGATCGCCTTACAAAAATATTTGTGTGTTTAAGTACAGGTTTACACCGATCAAAAGGTCCCGAATTTGTTTAGTTCCTGACTTTTTAATCACATAGGATTAGTCCTGCTTTCCCCAGGGACTCTAGTTAACTCTAAAAGTCAACTAGCGTTGGCTACCTATTAATACGCTGCATTCCGAAAGTTCGCCTAATGTTTTGTTATAGTTTTATATTAATCTTGCATTCCCAAAGTTCGCCTAATGTTTTGTCATAGTTTTCTATTAATCTTAATCACATAGGATTAGTCCCTAGGGACTCTAGTTTTACCCTAGAAATCAACTAGCATTGGCTACCTATTAATAAGATACATTCCGAAAGTTCGCCTAATGTTTTGTTATAGTTTTATATTAATGTTACTTTTATTAGAAGATAAGTTTGTTTTATTAAATCAAAGCTTAAATTTAAATTTAATTAATTTTGATATATTTATATTTTTTAACTCTGTTAAAATTTTATTATTAAAAAATAAATATACATGTATTTTATATATTAAATCTTTTACTATATTATATTAAAATTTTAAATCATTTAAATTATATATTATATTAAAATTAGTGTTCTATGGACCGGTTTAGGTGAGATCACTATGAATTGGTGGTGACTCAATTCAAGGTACATGCCCCCCAAGCTTCATTTCATTCAGTTAGGTGGATGGAATTAAGGTTCACTTTCAAGATCCAGGAATGACTTGACTGGGATTTTATGAGATCTTAATCAAAGACTCCATTTGGAAAAGAGAGTTCTTTCATTTTTTAACAAGGTTGACACAGTAAAAGAAATATCCTCAAGACTCCTTGTTTCTTTTTTTAAGGAGCTTGACACATGACAAGGAACTATGCTTCGACTTGTTGTTTCATTTTTTAACGAGCTTGACACAAGAAAAGGAACATTGCTCGGACCCCTTGTTTCATTTTTTTAACGAGCTTGACACAAGACAAGGAATGCTGCTCTGGGGTCCTTGTTTCATTTTTTAATGAGCTTGACACAAGACAAGGAACTTTTCTCCAACCACTCGTTTCATTTTTTAATGAGCTTGACACAAGTCAAGGAACTATGCTTTGACCCCTTGTTTCATTTTTTAACGAGCTTGAAATAAGACAAGGAACTATGCTCTGGGGTCCTTGTTTCATTTTTTTAATGAGCTTGACAGAAGACAAGGAATGCTGCTCCAGGGTCCTTGTTTCATTTTTTAATGAGCTTGACACAAGACAAGAAACTCTGCTCCAGGGTCCTTGTTTCATTTTTTAACGAACTTGACACAAAACAAGGAACTTTGCTCAGACTCCTTGTTTCATTTTTTAACGAGCTTGACACAAGACAAGGAACTCTGCTCTGGGGTCCTTGTTTAATTTTTTAACAAGCTCGACATAAGACAAGGAACTTTTCTTCGACCCCTGTTCATGGACCACATGAGAACATGGCTCCCAAGAGGTCCTCACTATATGGGAGAACCATGCTGTGGGAGGAATACATGTCAACTGGTGCCAATGACAAATCAAGTTCCAATGCCCCCAGAACATAATGTACTATACCATCTGTGTAATCATCAGCAGGTGTGGAGACAGAACGGGTAGCCACATAATTGACCTATGGCTAGGAGGGTATTTCTTGCAAACAAGAACCATAAGGGATGATGGTTTCATAGAAGGCACCTGGTAAACAATGAATGACAATTTATCAATGGTCATTATTCTCCCTTCGTGTGGAAAACAAACCACATGGAAAAGCAAAGAAACAAGAGCTCCCATGACATAAACATAGTCGCGTCCAAGGATAAGATTGAAATCTAAGGGACCTTAGACTACCATCACATCTATCTAGACGATCTTTCCTCCCAAAGTAATAGGGAACTTTGGAAAGATCCCTAAGGGATGACTTGTTCCTCCGTTGAAAGCCATCAGATTCAGGGTGACAAGCACAAGCTATGGGGAACCGAAATCTTTCCAAGTAGTCAAAGACATGATGCTAACAAATGCGCCTTCATCTAATATAGTGTCGTGTACTACCATATTATAGACTTGTACATTGATCTGGAGCGGCACATCAGATGGAAGGCAGAAAGAAATCAATTGACTCCAATCAAAAGCAATGACAAAACTACTTGGTGGGGGTATCATATGATTTCCCCATGCTCTGTAGGAATAGAAGAAGGACTCTCCTGAATAACCTGAACGGGAGGGTCACTCTTCGATTCATGAGAATATGAGGAGATGAAAAGAACATGAGCAGTAGGATCACCACTCTCTTTGAGAACAAGTTGAAAAACTGAAGGTGAAGCCAAGTTGACACTCTTTTAGACCAATGGTTGGTCGGGAACAGATAGAAGAGACTCATGTTTAGGAAGAGCGGGACAGACAAGAGATGAATCCAAGTCAATCTCTTTACCAACTAGGAGAGGGTCAGAAGAAAGTATCTGATAGCGAACAGGGAGTTGGGTTTGAGGAGTTGTATAGTTTTCCAAAATTTTGGAAGCTTTATCCATAAGAAGACAAAGGTGAAGAAAATGATTCCCTTCACATAACCTATAGGGGAATCTAATCTTTCCCTTCTTCTTACCATCATTAGCTAAAGGTGCAACATTGACATGATCTCATGAGGTCGATGGGTATGGTTGATTCAGGTCTTGGGACCATACCTCTAAGACTCTGGGAATTCCAAGATAGTCCTGAAGGAGATAGTCACCCTTACATAGCTTGCAAGGGAATCTAACCTTCTGTGGAGGTTCAGAAGGTTTGTCTACAGGAGGCACATTTGGAGTAACAGCTGCATGGTTTGCCTCTCACTTATCTTACTTCTTCTTATTCGTCTTGTTCTTCTTCTTCTCAGCTTCCTGGTTACGAGATTTCAAACTTTCACCAAGCGAAGTAGAAGAGGAAGGTGAAGAAATAGGGGAAGAAGGTAAGAGGGCAACCTTAGAATAAATGTGATGTGGTTCAAATGAAGGAGATGGCTGGGCAGGAGTTAGGGCACTCGGGACCACCGAGATCGAAAATAACTAGATAGGTAAACCAATGGTTAACCCAGGGAGGGACAATGCTTCCATATAAGGAGCACCAGTGTTTCCAAAAGAAGGAAAAGGACCATAATTCCCATCCGAGGGGAATCCTTGACTGGCAGCTCTGGAAATGTTTCCATTGGAATTGACCCTAAAGAATTACTAAGGAAGATAACTTTAACCAGAAATATTTCGTGGGTAGTTAATTTTAAGACACTAAAACAAAACTTTGCCTTTTCATATTTTAAGAGTCGAGACAAGGGCGTAAGGTGACTCTAGTTGCTTTTGAAGTTAACGAGCTCGAAAGGAAAGTTCTTGATGATCTTTTAAATTTAAAGATTCAAAAATACCAAAATGGCTACTTAGAATAATCTAGGCAAAAGGGATTATCAGGTAACCGTGAACTGCAAAATACCTCCCAGTGAACCAAAAAGTACGAGCAGGCAATCTCCCCGAATGTTGTGTTTAGTGTATCACATTTACAAGGCAGTAGACTTGGCTTCCTATGGATAAAGGATTGGAAACCTAGCGAGGTCTCCCTTTATATACATGACGGTACGGGGAGCACAAGTTTGTACTAGTATTGTCTAAAGTTAAAGATAGCTGCTAGGTTTAAAGACGTCGGAACACGTCTCTAGCCTAGACCACTAAATGTAAGCATTAAGTTTCATTGATTCCTTAGGTTAATTCAATAAATTTTAACGGTTGATCTTGAATTAGGTTTCGATTCCAAGGCCCTACCGTTGTCATCTGAAAACTCCTATATGCAGTTGTATGATAAAATAAATCTTTGTCTTCGATGAAAGTTAACACTAACCGGGGGATAGAGAGCACACAATCAAAGAATGAAATCTTTCACTAATACGTGTCCTAGATGCACTTAATATTCCCTTAACAACAAAAGAAGTTTCATTTCATTTCCAATGCTTATGATGATGAAATTCTAGCTTCTTAATGACACTATTAATGTAATATTTTCTCTTAAGTAAACTAGAACGATGTTCATATTTTCATAAAATGCAAAGTGAATCTTTCACATAGAGCATTTTTAATGAAAATTTCACAATTCCGAACAAACAAGCATCAATCAAATCCAAAGCATGATAAATGAAAATAAAATCAACTTATTCCCTGAATCAAACAAACCAAACACACAAATTCTTCAATCCACAAACCAAGCAATGTAATCTATGCTCGGAAAGAGAAAAGAGACACTCGAAATAACAGAACAAACGAGACTCTTTCACTCATTAAATTGAAAACTGAAGTAATGAAGATGCTAGGACTGAAAGATGAGCTAAATAAAGCAATAAATAAGAAACTTGAAACAATTAGTGACTTAACAAATGAACGGAAATGACCTAGATGTCCTAGGGTCATAGAAGCCATCCAAAAACTCAAAAAATCAAACAATGAAACTCCAAGCCAATCAATCAATCAAACCTAACAAACAAAGAATCCTAGTCATCTTAGTTCATAGGGAGAACAAATGCAGACAGGCTAAGAAAAAGAATCTAAGAGGGCAAGACACACTGGCATATGGTTTAAAAGAAACCCTGATTTCAACCTAAGGGAAATGACACAACTGTTTAACAGGTAGAGAGTGCCATACAGGGCTGTGGCGTGATTGTTTAAGTTGAACTAGTGATGGTTGGCGCAACTGTCAGCAAAATAACAGCGCTGATCGAGGGATTCAAAGAAAAATAAAAAAAATTCTCAAACCACAAATAGACTAGCCACTCTAAATTCAAAATCAAGGATTGCAAATGGTGTAAAATTTAGAAAACAAAGGAGAAATGGTGGTACGACAAAAGTCATCACAAACCACGAGATGAAGAATAATCCAAAGAGAGGGATGTACTCCACAACGGAGTTGCCAATTTTTGGTGTAGGAATATTCTCTCTACGGACAAAGACAATCCCTCTAGCCGAGGTGAGAGGGTCTAGCCACAAACAACACAATCTAACATAAGTTCACTTAGACTGGTAATCGAATAAGAGGGCCTACCTCTTATAATGCTAATCCATTTTATGGTGATCTTTCTTCCTTGCTCTAGCTTCCTTTCATTCCAGTACCTAAAACAAACATACAAAAAACAACAAAAAATGTGATAGCATAAAATCGAGTTCAATCTACTTAAGAGGTTAAGGAGTCTTAAGCTACCAAATAAAATATTACAATTGATATAGGAAATAAAATATTGGTTGTATTATGATGACAAAAAGGAAAGTACAACCTTCGCCTTAGCGTTGCAAGTTTCCTTCGATGGGTCTAGATCCCAAGCATCACTCTAACATCTCAATCATTGAAGTTTAAGGTCTCTTTCTCCTTATTCACACCAAAACATTATACAAGTTATTCTCCCTTTAACAAGCTCCTAACAAGCATAAACTAAGACCTGAGATCAAGCTAAATCCAAGTTGCATCCCAAGCTCATCCAAGACTAGCAAAGGTTGGAATGACAAGGGATTATATAGGTATGAGAGAGGGGATATGATTCCTATTATGATGGGAAGAAGCCTTATCTCTTGGGTTAGTTCCTTCTTAATAGGGGAAAGGAGCCCAAACAGTCTCTCTCAGCTCTATCTCAACTAACCATTTACCAGACTTCCGTTCATGAAGCTTGTAGACCTGGAAGATTCGACTCCATTTCTAAAAACTTTCCAAAAGAGGATCAACGTGGATGATCAAGGGATAATATCTCTGATCGGCACGAGGCTCAGTGTTATCTTTAGCAAATCGGTGCGGGGAAGAAACTGAGGGATAGTGTCGTCCTTTAAAACTAGGTTTAAAGGAGCTATCTGTGGAAATGATGTAAAGGGAAGATGCTTTGTATATGGAAAGTAACTCAGAGAAATGTTCTTCATGATAGGGAAGTACACATGGTTTACTGTAGAGGTCCTCCAAGATCGAGGAACAGCAAGTACAAGGATAGTGACAAATTATTGTGTAACACTCGTCAATCAGATCTACATTGGCACTATCAACATAGATGGGTTGGAAGATACATCAGATGGATGTGAAGACAACCTTCCTTAATGGAATGATTGAGGAAGAGGTGTACATAGATCATCCAGAAGGTTTTGAAACCTTTAACCATGAGTCGCATGTGTGCCGACTCAAGAGAGCATTGTATGGGTTAAAGCAAGTAACTTGTACTTGGTACACCAGGATAGATAGCTACTTAATCGGGTTGGAGTTCATGAAGAGTGAAGCAGATGTGAACTTGGACCATATAGTGATGAAAGATAAATTTTTTATCATTGTACTTTATGTTGGTGATCTCATACTGACAAGTGATGATAAGTTGATCAAGTCTTGCAAGGAGGACCTTGCAAGAGAGTTTGAGATGAAGGACATGGGGATCATGCATTACTTTCTTGGCATGGAGGTGTGGTAGGGAGATGGGGAGTTGTTTATGTCTCAGAGCAAGTATTCCAATGAGATACTTAGGAGATTCTACATGGAGAGAAGCAAACCCATGGAGACTTCTCTAGCAGGTAACTAGAGGAAGGAGGATGCTACTTCAGGAGAAGTAGTGGAAGCTATTATTTACAGGAAGCTTGTGGGTTCACTCATTTACTTGGTAGCACACAACCGGATATGTGTTATGCAGTTAACCATCTTAGTCAAGCGATAATTAGGCCTACCAAGTTGTATTGCAAGGCAGAAAAGAATGTGTTGAGATACCTGAGGGGCACTTCTCAGTATGGATTATCGTATAAATGGACACAGGGAGTGAAGATTCAAGGCTTCACCAATGCAAATTGGGCAGGGAGTCCATCGACCAGAAAAGAATGTTAAGAGGGATCTTCATTATTGGGTCAATGACAATTTCTTGGTATAACGGGAAACAGAGATCGGTTGCACTCAGTTCGACAGAGGTAGAGTACATGGCTGCAAGTCAGGCAACATGTGAGGCCATGTAGATGAAGAAGATCCTGGTTGGTTTGTTTGGTCAGCAGATGGATCCAACTATGACTTACTCTGATAATCATAGTTGTATCAAACTCTCTCAAAATCATGCTTTTCATGATCAGTCCAAGTGTACTGATATCTGATATCATCACCTTAGAGATTGTGTATTGAGGCAGATTATGTTGTTAGAGTACATTCCCACAGAGAAGCAAGATGTTGACATTTTGACAAAGGCATTGTCAAGATGTAAATTCGAGTTTCAGAGGTTCAGGATTGGGGTAGCTAATAATCCCTTTCTTATTGAGAGGGAGTGTTGAGAAATTGCAACAAGAAATGCCAGTTTAATTTGTCCTTGAATTAAACTAAGAAATAAAATTGAATTATGTTCTCATAGAAACTTGTAAATAGTTAATTAAGTTTAATTAACTAGGAATTTCGAGTTGGAAGTCTTTTTGAAGTCATGTATATGTTCTCCCTAAGTTTTAGGGGTCCAGTATGAGTTTAAATTGAGTTGGAAATTAGATCACTCATTTTAATGAGTTAAGTTTAGTTAAATTAGTTCTAAATTGTTTCTGGAACTAATAGAGGACTAATAGTCAGTTGGTGAACTAATGCATCCACTTGTGTTGTTATGCTCCTATACCAATAGGTGTCATATTTCATGATTGACTTGATGAGCTATGTAATATGTTCATGTTTTACTTGTTGCAAAGGTTTTCCATATTGTTAAAAAATCAAAAAAATTTAAATAATGTAAAGAGGGTATACCTTAAAAGAAAAATCAAAGGGTCAAAAGAATAAAATGGTCGAAAAAGGGAAAGAAAATGAACCCCACCAAAAGAAAGACCAAGGAAAGTGTGCAAGTCTAGATGCCACTACTTTTTACTCTTATGTAATAAACAAATTGTGTGCAACTTGTAACTTATGCCACAATTGATGAACAATCAAACAACTTAAGCTTGAATGGTTCAAATTTTCAATTTTATGTTTTAGAGATAGAGAATAAAGATCTGTCCAAACTGTTTAATCTTGGCAGATAAAGTAGATAGGTAGAGTGAATAAAAGGAGCTCAACTATGTAATCTGAGCCCTTGGATGTAATAAGGTTAGACTTAGATAGATATCTACATGTAAAAGAAAAGAAAGTGATAAGGGTTTTCCAATCCAAGTGCACCCTAATAAAGAAGAAAAATATCAAGTTAAAGTAGGTAGGGTAGGTAGATGATGTTGCAGAATTACATGTGATGGATAATGTTTCTAAATGTGTTAATTTTCACTTTCATCACAAGTGCAAGACAAACATTACACTGGAAGAATTTCAAACAAGACAAGGTCAAATAATTAACTCCCCTTCTCATTTTTCCCTAAAGATTTCACTAATTCCCCCTAAGTGCTAAGGTCTTTGAAAATTAGAGGGGCTCAGAGCATTTCTCTGACTTCTGGAGGGACTGGACCCTCGGCCCAATAATCTAAAAGCCTAAAGACTTAAAATCAATATTCATTCACTCTCATAAGTCTTTTCCTAAGTAAAATTCCATTTTACTTAGGAAAAATACACAATATCACATAAAAATCCCTTTTCCACTTAAGCCTAAGTTAAATATACAATCCTAATATTTTACTTAGCGCTTTTTACATTTCATGTCATATTAACTATCAACCTTTGTATTATATAAATCTTGCACTATTTCACCCTTTCCCATATTATTTAACTATATACTAAATCCCAAAATTATTATATACCCCGCCCTCGGTTGAATACAACCATAATCAGAGTTTAAACTAGGATTGATGAATTAATCTGTAATTCATTAACAATCTAATTCCCCCGCTGCACAAATGGGATTAATTAAACCTCATGGTAAATTAAGAACCCTTCCCAACCAATCATATCACTCTCGATACGATTAGATAGTTTTAATTGGGTCGGGCCCAACACGTTAAAACCTGCTGTATTGCACCTCCCGTTAGTCATCCGATCGCACCTCCATAATCCAACGGCCATAAGTGATATTACGCACCAATTTGTGACTACGAGTTAGCGTGCAGTCGCAAAGTGGTTTTCACACAATACCCTTCCACGCGTCACAAGATCTGTGGGATCGCTGGCTCCTGGCCAAAACCCGCTGGTCTCCAAAAGCGGTGCGATGCCATACCACTTACCGCCCTCCACATGCGACAAAACATCCTTTCCCACTTATGTCATATGCCTGAATAATAAAACTCCCACCACCTTTGAATTTGTTAATAAAACCAACAAAATTTCGTTTTCTCTGTTATTCTATACTGCAACCATGCTCCATGCAAACAACGTTCAAGTCAACCTTCCAAGCTTTCCAACTGCCACCTTGCTGAGAAAATTACAGCCGATGCAGCCAGAGCCTGCTAGTCACCATCAGCACCTGTTATTACACTGTTCATTCCCAGGTATTTATCCAATTTTCGTCGAAACCCTACAAGTTAAGTTTTACAGTATAAATCCACAGAGGCAAATTCATTGCAAATTCAATCTTTATTTTGCCAGTATAAGTTCCTAGATCAGTTAATTTGCCCATTTTCACCAAAAAACCCAAATTCTTTTCTGAATCCATAAGAACCAGAAATGGAAACCCCTGTGGCTCTGTCTGTTGCACCCATGAATGCCCCTCATAAAGACTTAGACTATCTGCCTCTTGCAGATAAATATTTTCAGATAAGGGACTTATCCATTGACATAAACCACTTGAAAGTCTTTTGCCAAGCCAGAGACCAATACCTAAATGGCTCAGACATCCTAGGACTGTGGGAATCAAACCTTCCCAGGTATTTTCTCCCCTCAGTCCATATTTTCCCTGATCTGATTCATCAATGCCAGGCAAACTATGACCCTAACCTCAGAGTTGTTATGTCCCCAAGTCAAACAATCCTTTTCCCCATAACAGCTGCATCCATTAATG
This sequence comes from Pinus tabuliformis, assembly GCA_031772625.1. Classification (NCBI taxonomy): domain Eukaryota; kingdom Viridiplantae; phylum Streptophyta; class Pinopsida; order Pinales; family Pinaceae; genus Pinus; species Pinus tabuliformis. Next base: position 321,651,725 of record CM062816.1, on the reverse strand, counting down.
AAATGTTGCAATTTTCCCCTGAACAAGCTCTCACTCCTCTTTCTATGGGATACTTACTTGAGAAATCTACCCAATTGTCTCAGTCAGAACTGACTCACATCTGTCAGATTTTCATGGAGCCTAAACATCAGCCTAAAGGCCCACCTCCCTATCTACAGACTTTCTTCATAGACATAGGAAAACTCATTGTTGATATGATATCCTTAATCATGGGATTCAACTCCGGTGAGTATGTTGATGATGTAACCTTAGTGTTGTTGTCAATTTTTACTCCTGGACAACCCCCTGTTGTTAAGTATGATTATGCCTCCTATATTGCTAATAAAATTCATGACCAATTCCTGAGATTGGACAATGAAGGAGTCTTTAAATACACCACTTTAATTTATCATCTTATGTTGTTTTATCAGTTAGAGAACTTCCCTTTCCCTATGAGGAAACTTGACAATAAAGGTAATCCAAGGTCTGTTACCTTTTGGAGTCCCATCTTCCATGCATCCTATGAGTCCCCTTACTCATACAATGAGTTCATTGACCAATTTGTTCATCCTACAACCACTCTATTGACAGGGGTTTCCCCTCCTAGAATCAGTGGTGACATCAAGAGAATCCTACAGCTCTCCAAGCAATACAGAATAGGTGATTGGTACCTATACAAGAACCATACAGAGATCTGGATATATGGATGTGAGCTCCGCCCTTTCAAGTTACCCAAATACGTTCCAATGAGACTTTTTGCATTGGAGTATTTCAGAAAAATGATACATATAGACATGCTTCACTTTTGCAAAGCCAGAAAGAAAGCTTAACTCAGAATAAAAAATCAGTTAGGCCCTTTTGTCTGCAATGATAGGGAAGCATGGAGAGAAGCAGAGAGAATTCTAGAAGATCATCTTAAGTTGCGCAAAAGTTTTGGTTGGAGAACATATGACCCTAATAGCTTCATCTGCGATAGGAGAATGGAAAATCGGTTGTCACCATACATTCACCATAGGATTCCAGACATTAAACAATTTTCAAATATGGATGAATAGAGGGAAGGGACCCTAGTAGAACATGATAGTGAACAGGTTAATATTGAGAATGTTATGAGAGATCTTGAGAAAATGCTGACCTGGATTCTTTTGGGCAGGTACCATTTGAGTTATCTCAAAGATCAGGAATTGGTACCTCTAGTGCTAGAACCTCTCAGCAACCTTCACAGGAAACATGCACACCAGCCACAGGAACATTAAAGGGAAAGGAATTAGGGACTAGTTTTCAAACCACAAAAAAAGTCTACAATGTCTAAGTAGCCTGAAACTTCCAAAGAACAGGCTCAAATACATACTCCTCCCACTCAGATCAATATGGGAGAGCCTCCAGTTATACAAACTCCTCTAAATGAGGAAAGAAACAAAAAGAGAGACAGGGAAACAACTACCCCTGCCAGTGAACCTTCAGGATAGCCTGGAACAAAAAGACAAAAACTAAATCCCCTTTCAAAGGAGGAATTTGCTGAGGAAACTACAGATAGTTAGAGGGAAGAAAGAGTAGAGAGCCAACAAATGTTTCCAGCAGGAGGAACATCCATTAGCTCACAGAGGCAAGAGCTAGAAAGACAGAAAAGTGCATAAATATCTTCTTTCAGGCCACCAGGGACAAATGCCTCAGATATCAAGAAAAAATTTACAGAAATAAAGGCCAGGAATGATCCATTGAGACTTCAAGTTTATAACCAATATTTGAAAATGACCCCCACAAATCAACAGAGATTGATGTCAGCCTGTGACATCAAAGAAGGAAAAATGATAATGAGTTATTTCAAGCCAATGGTGCAGCAGCAGATTATCTCAGAACAAATTTCAAAGTCATGGAAAAGGATATTCATCCTTTAGATTAGATTGAGTTGCATAAACAAACTGGAGAAATGATTTACTCATCCTTGACTAGTAAGGCAATATGGCCCACAGGTTGCAAAATTCTTTGGATAACACTACTGCTCAACTACACTTGGAGAAGGCCTCCTCTCAAGCCAAAGATAACAAAATAAAGTCCTTAGAAGAAATAATTATTGGATTGGGCCTAAAGATGTTAAGGCCACAGAAGCCTTAATCAAAAAGAAAGATGAAGATATTGCTGCCCTAAGGAAACAACTAAAGCTGCCACCTTGTTATAGACATTTTTGGGCACTGCAACCCCAATCATAAATATCCATAAACCAAGGGCTCTTAAGTCCCTAAAAGTGTTGTTCCAACCCCTAAAAGAACAAGGTCAACTGATTACATCTTCTCCCAGAAGTTCTCTATGAAAAACTACTCAGAACTAGTCAAAACTGGACCATCTCCCCTACTCCATGGTCAAAGTGCACTGCATCCCACCTAAATACACACGGGATGTGAGATGCATGCTGAAAATCCCTTCTATGTGGTGCGATGGGCGAGAGTGGACAAATGGTAGGGTCAATCTGCAAGGTGGAGGATCATGGAATCTTCCAGAAACTTCTCCTGTGACACTTGCCTCTCTGCATTTGCCCAGGGATGAGTAAGAGTTCATCAATCTCCAAGTGGAATCAAGAACTATCAGAGAGAGGACACTAATAAAATATCAAAAGCTGACTCACCCCCCCTTTCAAACATCTATATATGGATCCCTCATCCCAGAGATCCAAAGGCTGGAATTTTGTATCTTGTAAGGAAGTGTTGTTGGTTTCTTTGTGTAACATCATAGTGTTGGGTGATCTAAGCTTATCATGAGGTGAAGAAGGGCTTTCTTGCTAAGAGGATGACGCTGGGTCAGAACAATTGGTTGTAATCCTCTTTGCTATTCTTGATTATTAATAAAGCTATTCGAGTTTTCCTCCACATTCTTGTATGATTGATGATATATGCATTTGTGTGGTCAATATATATCTGGTCCTATGATGTTTATGATAGTAGATCTCTGTTCTTGGATAGTGTTATGCTGCTTTGATTCTACAGGTACTCTTTGAAGCTGGGTAAACGAGGAAGCAAGTGGCGAAGATCTACCAGAAGGGAGAGGAATCAAGCAAGGAACCAAGCGCAAGACAGAGGTTGGTCTCCTTCTTTCCCCTCTTATCTATCTCTCATAAAGGAAAACGAAAGTGGTTTTAGCTTGTTTGTTTCTAAGGTAGCTACCAGCCTTAGTGGGACTAGTAGCTCTGCATAGACAATAGATTTCCCGATAACACACCTTCCAGGCATCCACAAACTGCTGAGATTATAAAGCAAAAATCTGAAGAAGAGCTGACGGATTTGCTCTTAAAGCTTAATAAAAGACTGAATGATACTGAGCAATAACTTGAAAAAGCATTGAAGGAAAAGCAGGGAGAGTTGACCTCTCAGCCTCCCAATGTGATACTGGTAGTCTCAACAGCAGTCCCTTCAACTCTTGGAGCAGCACTGGCACCAAATATTCCAGCAGTTACAGCAAAGGTGGTTACAGGTACAACAACAACAGGAACAACAGGAGTAGCACAGGGCAGCATTGCTAATTTGAGCACAGCGGAGCTAATCAAATCAATGGAGGACTTGAAACTACAAGTTTCAGAGCTAAATAAGGTAAAAGAGCAATATGCCAATTTAGAGCAAAGGTATGATCTCTCAAAAATAAATGCTGGAGAAAAGGCAAGAGAGATTAAAGTGTTAGAAAACAAAGTGAAATCATTGGAAAAAGATCTTACTTTTGACAAGCCTCTGTCAGAAATCAAGAAAATTCTTTAGGTCAACATCACTCAATCAATAAATGATGCTTAGCCATCAATTCAAATAATTTTTGAGCAATTTGATTTAGTGAAACTAGCTCAAGAAGAAATTCAGAAGACAAGGGCAGAATTAGGAAATATGCTTGAGGAAGCCAACAAGCTCATACAGTTTTTGAATAGCAGGAATAAGTACCAGCTTGAAGAGCTGGGCATTCAAGATAGAATAGGGACAATTTTGGAGATCAAAAGGGGTTTTACTAAAAGAACTCAGATGCAGAACTTAAAAAGAAGGTGCCATGACATGCAGGAAGAATCAATGCCTTCATGAAGAGATTTGATGTTTTGAATAGTAAAGGGTTGCCAAGTCCTCTAGTTATTCATGATAAACTAATGACTCATAAAGACTATGTGGAGAAATTGAATAAGTATGAAGGAAACCAAGCTAGTTCATCAACAGGTGCATCAGGAACAAAAGCATTGCCTACAGGAAGGGTTCTCTATGATAGTCTAGAGAACTTGTTCTATGTCGAGCATGAGATAAAGCGCTTGTTTCCAATTCCGCCTACCTTTTTCAGGTACACAAAAACTGATGAGAACCCGAGGAAACTTCAGAAAAACAGATTGCCAGAACCAAAATGGTGGGAAGACATATTGGAAATTTTGTAAAATTATCCTTGGTAAAATGTAAATTTTGGTTATTTACTGCAGTAAGTGATGGTAAAGAAGATGAACAGAGATCAAACAAGTCGAAGTGTATCAGAATAGGTAAAGAGTATCAATGAAAACAGGGCAGCCAGCACAAAGTTACCAAAGAAGACTGCAGCAAGCCAAATCATAGGGCTTGCCTCTAGCACACTCACAAGAATAGGAACAGCACAACATCAGTTACCTTTTCTCCTATCTTCGAGACCATTTGTCTCTATTTTCTTATAACTTATTCATAGTCATCCTAGAATATATCTCACTCTGTTATGAGATATTTTTTGTAAAATTTTGTATAAATACTCCCTCAATTGGAGTATTGAGGGTGGATTCTTAGACATTGTTGTAATACTAATTATTTTGGAATAAAGTGCTATTGGACCAACTTTTGTATGGCTTGCTGGATAAAGAATTGATGCAAAGGACTTTCCATAGATTTCTTGAATCAAACACCTGATCAATAAGTCCTCTATACCTTATGTTTTAAATTTTTCCTTGTTTCTTATATCATATATGTTTCATATCTAAATGATAAATGAAAAAGAGTAATTTGGGAAATGCTTGATTTCACTCTGTTTTCAATCGTTATTATTCTTAATGTTTTCTTCTGAATTAGCATAAATAGTGAAATCTTAATTGCTCCTGTTTTATAGTTTATTCACTTTGATTATTTAGTAAAGAATACTCAACTGCTCTTTATTAGTAATCAGGGAAAATTTTAAGAACCCCCCCTAAATTTATAAATATAATAAATGGGCGAATCTCCATGGTATATAGGAAAAATGGAAGGCGATTTTATCAATAATATAATATGTACATATGTAATTTTTTGGCGAATCTCTCACCAGGCATGGCGAATATTTTACTCAATTATAAAATCTTGTAAGATCTTGGCGAGTCTTTCACTAAATAATAAAACTTTGTATGGATCTAGGACGATATAATTTCTCCTTTAAATAGTCTATGCTCACATGAATACCATGGTATTACCATGGGTCAATACCATGGGTTATCATAAACCTGGAGCTTAAAAATTACTATTAGTAACTTATAAAAATTAATAAAATTAATAGTTGATTTTTATTTTATTTTTTATTTTAACAAAGCTAAAATGTTTAACCTACATTAAATTACAACATCCATTTTTACTCTTGACCAAGCCCCAATAGGATCAAATATTTTTTCACTGTATGCTAGTTTGCATATCACGATATTTGATACCTTTCGGGGGTTAGTGGATCCAGAGAAAATATGGATCTATGCTACTTTAATTCCCCCATTTAAATAGGCTACATTCCAGGTGAATACCATGGGTCAATACCATGTGCCATTTTGGTGAATACCATGGGTCAATACCATGTGTCATTTTGGTGAATACCATGGGTCAATACCATGTGCCATTTTTATTTTTATTAATTCTAATATTAGGGTTAATAATGGTTTTTTGCATGGTATTAATAACAATCTAGTCCATGGTATTTGTCCCATAGGTTTCAACTAAATATAACCCATTTTTTGAGAGTTCATAAATATAAGGTGACTTATGGAGTAAATATAAAAAAATATTTTATTTGTTTACCATACCTCTCGTTTATTTATATTTTTATTAATTTACCATACCTTTGTTACAAATATGGTAATTGGCATAGGATTCACTTAAATAAAACCTCTTTCTTGAGCCTTCATAAATAGAACGAGGGTTATGGACTAAATATAAAAAGAGGTTTTATTTATTTACCATACTTCTAGTTTATTTATATTTTTATTTATTTACCATACCTTTTGAGTAAGTATAAAAAGATGTTTTATTTATTTACCATACCTCCACTTTACTTATATTTTTATTTGTTTACACCAGGTGACTTATGGAGTAAATATAAAAAATGTTTTATTTATTTACCATACCTCTCATTTATTTATATTTTTATTAATTTACCATACCTCTTTTATAAATATGGTATTTGGCCCATAGGATTCACTTAAATAAAACCTATTTTTGAAAATGGGCGAATGGATTCACTTAAGTAAAACCTATTCTTGAAAATGGGCGAATGGAAGGTTGTAACTCCTAATTTCAAGGGCTAAATTTACCTTTTTTACCCTCTCCCTTAAAATAAGGTGGGCTATTTGAGGTGATTTGTAAAAATGTACTATGATACAAAATATTCGCCCACTAAAAATTTAAAACCCCTTAATTTCGCCAATGGGCGAACATTCGCCCCTAAAATTATCCTTGTTAGTAATCATTCAAGTTCCCTTTTTTCAAATAGGTTGAAGGATTCTAAACTGCCCTTCACCCATTTTGAGTCCATTCCATTTATTCCAAGTCCTTATGTGTTCCCTGTTTGACCATATTGCCCTGTGAAACCATCCTTTGTTAAGAAACCAAATCTAGTTAAGCCATCTTCTTTGACTCCATTAGCCCAATGGCCTAAACTACTCAGTCCTGCCCCTTTGCTATTGAATTTCACCACCAAAACTCAATCAAAACTCTTAAGCTTCATAACTAGCCTAATATCTTTCAAAACAAAGCTAAAAATTAAAGAGAGAGCCCTCTCTAGGTACAGATTGGCTAGATTTTGTATCTAAAAGTTGGTTTTTGGTTACCTCAGACCCCTTTCCTCTTCCCGAAAACTTCAAGGAAAATCTGAGTGATAACAATTGCTACTCTAGTTAACTGAAGATCCCCTCATGAGAAACTCATGCATGTCAGTTTAGAGAAAGATCTAGTTGAGACTAGAGTGTAGGGACAATGTACTATCAATGGTACTATTTACTAGAGTGTAAATATCATGCATGCATCAGAGATTGATCCTATGTTTGGATTGCGTATTTTTGAAGCATGAATTCCCTTTAAATATGGGTTATTCGTCCTAGGAATTACGCAAGAGATTAGAGGCTTGGAGAGCTACAAAATTGGCTAAGTGTTGGCCAAGAGCTAGATTGTGAGCTAAGAGAGTTGAGCATACTTGTGCGGAATTGTTCTAGTGAGAACAAGCTTTGCAACTTCACTCATATTTCTAATATATGCAATACAGATAGTGGAGGTTTTGAGCAATGGCTTTCCCCTTGTGTTATGTGCCATTGATTTATCTTCTTCTTGTTCTTATTGATTTCATCAATCTATTGGATTCCGCTGGTTGAAAATAGAAGTAGATTCTTGTCTTGTGCTTTAGTACATTGCATGAGCATGTGAATCTACAAGATTTTCTACATGCAAAGCACAAGAAAACGCCAGATGGACTTCAAATCAAACTGCAGAAGAAGGAATGAGAATGAAATTAACATTCGATGCCCCTAATAGTTCCCTTACCTCTTTATTTATAATCCTTCGAGGGAACATACAGTATCTTCTCAGGATATGAATAAGTGACAATATCAGAGATAATAATCCTTAAAGTAATTGAACAATTTTTCTTTTACTGTAAACTCTCTAAGATGTGGTTCAAGTCCCACCAGAAGTCGGAGAAGTCCTCCAAGTATCAAAGATTCTTCTGGAAATCCTTACACAGTGGAGATTTAAAGGAATACTACAGAACCTTTATAAAAGAACACAGTGGATGATTTTACTGAAATCCCACGAGAACATACTAGCTTCACAAAATGTCGGTCAGTTCGACGGTACATAATTATTAATTATAATTATAAAAGCAGATTCCCATGGGTTGTCCACATGAGCATCCTATGGGCTTTTTAGAATCAGAAGAATCATCCCTACATGTTTTAGATTTACATCCTTCAAATTTGACATGCAGATGAGTACTGGGTCCTAGATTGTTTCCACTTGCAGGTTTTGTGTTGAAATCTCTGATTGGGTAAAGAATCTCTGAAACACACTGCTCCACATCTAATCCTTTCATAAAACGACATGGTTCACAAATAAATTCTCTTTGAAAGATAGATTCAACCTGAAGGTTAATTTCTTCTGTTTCAGTTATCATTCCCACTGCTTTGCCTTTATTATTCAAAATATGGTTTTTGTATTGAATATACTTCAAGGATTCAAACGGTGTAATTCTCCCTCCAATATCATTTCATGTTGAGAAAATTCTTTCATATCTTCTTGCAGATGTAAGATGAAATAGTTGCACTTTTGAACCCAATCTTTTCTTTGACAAAAATTGTCTTAGAAAATCTATGTCCACCCTGTCCAAGGATGCCTAACCATATTATCTAGATCTACATAAATTACAACATGTTATTTTTCTCCAATCATTTGTAAAATTAAGGAATAAGTGGTCTAGTTCATTGTGCCAAAACCGAGGTCACAATAGCACTGATTGTCTTCTTCATCTATCCAGACACCATGATTTTCTCTAACTAATATGTTGTAAGAATTATTGGTTTGCCAGAATTCTTTCCTTTCCTACTTTTCTAGAAATTTTATCTTTAATGGGCTTGAAATTATTTTTTGGACTAATTTGTACTCCATGTATTCTTTTGCAGTTGTCTGGGGAGAAGAGAAAACAAATTGTTTTCTTCTCTCAAAATATTCTTCTCTAACCTTTTTCATTTCTACATTGGATAACATAAATAATGCTATAATAGACCTGCCATGAGCTTCTCTAGATAACATATCATCTATGCAATTTAAGTAACCTAGTTTATGTACAATATCAAAATCAAAATTTTCTGACCAGACTACCCACTTTTGTACACAAGTATGACTATCTGTCAGTAGACTATTGTTCGTCAACATTCCTGTTAAAATCTTTAAATATATTAACAGGATTAAGATATAATTTAAATTGTAGAATAGTATTTTTCATTGCTATTAACTCTTTATGTCTAGAGGGGTAATTCAATTCTGCTCCTCTGAATTTTCCAAAAGTATACCCACATATTTCCTCTTTTCCTTCAAATTCTTCTAGCAAGACTCCACCCCATGCATTTTTGGATGCATCACTTTCTATAATATATTTACCCTTTTCAATAGGTAAACAAAGAGGAGGTAGGGCTTGTACTTTTTGTTTAATAATTTTGACTGATGCTGTCATCTCTTCTGACCAAGATGAAGGATTTTTTTTTTTGCCTTTGTTGTAGTATACAAATGTCTTCTGCCTGTTTCTTGTAGAATGGTCTAATATAATTTAGACTTCCCAAAAATATTTGTAATTGAGTTTTTTCTAGGATCTTATCTGAATAATTCTCGAGTATTTTTAAGGCATGTTCTTGCAAAATGATTTGTCCTTTAGCTATCTTATATCCTAGTAAATCATTTTTTGTCTTACCTATCTCCATTTTAGTTGCAGAAAGAACTAAACCATGCCGATACACCAATTCATAAAATTCTATAGATTCTTAAGATGTTCTTGGAGATTTTTGGAGCATATCAAAATATACTCAATGTAGACTATTATCTAGGGAAAGTCTCTAAAAATATCTTCCATCCTTTTTTGAAATTCACTAGGGGAATTTTTTAATCCAAATGGAGTTATCGTCCACTGATAATATCCATGGGGAAAAAAATTTGATTTATGCCTATCTTGGGGTGTTATGACTATATGATAAAATCCAGACTTTAAATCAAATTTACTAAATATCACTTTACCTTTGATTTTTTGCAAGAGGACTGCCTTATTAGGTAGAGGGTACCTAATTGGATGTAAGACTTTGTTTAATGGCTTATAGTTTACCACTAATCTAGGTTTTCCTTTTTTTTTACTCTGAGTGCTTATTTACATAAATTATTCTACATGTCTAAGCACTTTTAGATGGTTCAATAAGACCTTTTTCCATTAGGTATTTTATCTCTTCTTGACAAATATCAATTTCAGAGGGACTCATTAATGTTGTAGAGGCTTTCTTTGGAACTGTCTTCATTAATGGATCATAGGGGAGGCTCACAAAATATTGTTCCTTGTGCCAAAAGGCATTGGGAGATTCTGAAGTACACTTTGTTCTCAATTTTCTTGAAATTTCCTTGAGAACATTTTCTGAATGTATTTCTGCATAAAAAATATTGTGTTCCATTTTCTTATGTTCTTTTATAAGAGTCAAAGAGTAGACTAATTTATCTTGTTCCATTTTTTATTCTGCCATTTTACTTTTTCACGTATTTATACATATGTGTCTGAATCTACCGATTGTTTACATGAAACTTCAATTCTTGCCTTTTTACATCAAATGTAATTGGGCTAACCATATTTACAAAATCAGAACCTAAAATGCAATCACGTGCAATTTCTTGTACACCATAAAACACAGTTACTAACTTTTCCCCTTCAGCTTCTATGGATAAAGGATCTGTTTCTCCAAAAATAATTACTTTTGTTTTGTTTATAGTTGTTCCCTTAAATCTTGTTTCTTTCCATAGATAAGTTGGTATGACTTGATTTCTCATTATATTAAGTTGTGCTCCAGTATCTACTAAACAATAAATCTAATGGGGCTTTCTATTGTTTGGATGGATTCAGGATTTTATGAATAAATTAACACCTACTAAAAGAAATGTAGGGTGTTCTAATTCTGGTTTTGTCCTTATATCTTCATCATATTTATCATCTTCTTCACTAAACTTAATTCCCTTATTTTTTCTTCTATATCCTACCTTTAGGATGGATCTTTTTCCATTTCTTCATATGTCATAGAGATTTCTTTATCTGAAGATATAATCTCCTCCAGTCTAATGGCTTCCAGCATTCTTTTAAGCTCTTTGACATTTTCTATAGCTTCTTTAGCTTTTTCTTTTGTTCTTAAATTTGAACCAATAAAGGAGCTTGTTTATCCTTTCTAAACTGCTGCTTATCATAATGTTTGTAAGGACCATAATAGAGGTCAGCAGGATTATAAATAACTAGATTTACTTTATAGGGAGAGTTGTTGGTGGTTGCAAGATGTTCGGAAATATTTTTAGCTATTTTCTATAGAAGAAAATCTCTTTCATCTCTCAATGTTATTCTTTCTTGGACTTTCCAAACAGGAAGATTGTTATGCTTTTGATTAATCTCTTCAAATTTTTCTTCGGGATTCTTCTCTTTAGGAATAGAGAAGATGAACATGTCATATTGTGGGCATGGGGTTTGCTGGTTTTGACAATATTCTTCAAAGCTTGGGTATTGATAATTTGTAAGGAAGGGTAGTTGGGACTAGTCTTCCCCCTAATTTTATGGATCTAAGAGACAAAATTGATCAGCAAGGTTGTCAGTATCAGATTCAGAAGAGGTATCAGAAAGGAATCGTTGTCTTCATCAGTAGGAAGAAAAATAATATCATTCGATGGGGAAAGAGGAGGACTTGTAGAATCTAAAAAATAAAGAGACCACCATTTTGGATTAAGGTCATCGGTAAATAGAGTAGAAAGATGATATTTTTTGGGCCTTTTGGGACATTTATTGGCATAATGTCCTGGTTTTTTGAATTGTAACAAAAAGCATATTTCTTCAAAGTAGACCACCTTTTGAGATAAGAATTTTTTGGAAAGGATCATTTCTAGGGCTTGGAGTTTTTATAATATTTTTTAGGAATATTAGGGGTCCATATAGATTTGAAAGAGTATTTTCTATACCTTTTCTTCTTGTGCTTGCATTGTTTACAGTAGCAAGATGCAAAATTTATGCATTAGTGTCCTCTATTAAAGGCACCATATCCCCATTCTGGCATTTTGTTGATATTCTTGCACAAAGAAGGAGAAAACATATTATTATATCTTTTAAAATCCTTTTTGACCGTTTTTTCGAGGCAATGCTCTTGGATTACCATATCTATATGGTAGTCTTCTAGTGTCATACCCTGCAATCTGATTTCCTTGTCGTTAAAATATTGCTCTACTACATCTAGAAGGGATCTTAGAAAGCTACGGATGTAATACTTGATATATGTAAGATCATTAGATTTCCCTTCTTGTATAAGTAATTTTGCATATAGAAGAAATATTTTTGCTTAAAAGATGAATATCCTAATTTGAGACATGAAAAGAGATTGAAAATGTCTTGCATCTCATCCCACTTGTTTGGATCCATAAAACTATAAGCCTAAGGCTTCAAGTAGGTCACTATCAGCTGTAGGAGAATCTATAAATTCATATTTGGTTGTTTGGGGCAACCAATTCCACTATTCCCATGCAAGACCAGTAAATCCTGCAATAAGGAGATTAGTCATATGCTTTGGAGTAATTGTACTATCTTCATCTCATTTTACAATACTCTAATTTTCCAAAAGTTATAATGCTTCTTTAATCTCCTCTCTTCTTTGGAAACCTATGTTAAGAATGGGATTTTCTATCATAGTGGATATTAGTCTATTTAATGCTCCAATTCCCAAATTTCCTATGTTTGTTACTCTTGATGTACTTGTGGAAGACTCTTCCATAGATTCCGTAAATGTTTATGGTCCTTCAATTTCTAAGGCCATAATATCTAAGTATCTCTGTTTATTTGGCAACAAAAGATCTCAATGGTTGACAAAATATAAATCTTTACAAATACTGGAATACAAATTATCTCAAATCCCAAAATCCCATTCTGGTTGTAAATCAGGTTCTATTTCATAAGCAAATAGATCAAGTGACTTTTTTCTTCTATGACCACACTTAGTTCCTTCTTTCATGATTTCCTGTCCGAATGGGTCAAAGGCAACAAGATTCCTTATAGGATTTTGAAATGACTTCGAGATTTCTATGACTCTATAATAAATGTTTTCAAGAATGGAAAGCCTAGTATTTAATTTTTCTATAACCTTCTTTATTTCATCAGCGTCACTTAAAACATGAGATAATATGTCCATTTTAACTGGCTTTTTTTGCAAACCTTCTGTCTAAACTTGATTATCATATATTATTCTGAGAAGATCCTTATGGACATCATCTAAATTCTTTGTTGTTAAATTCACTTGCAGATTTTAATAATTTAATAATTTTGATTCATCTGACACACTTGAATCTGTTGTAGAGGATCTAACTGCCATATATTGTTGCTTGATTTTCCCATCAGATTGGTATTAGCAAAAAGGAGTTGTTGGGAGATTTCTTCCTGGGATAAAAGAAGATTCCCCTGTTGGGAGCTTGGCTGTTATTTCTGTATTTTCACTTGACAATGTTACTGAAAACATGTGTAGATTGGTTGTCTTAGGGGAACCCTAACAACCTTAATTTTGTCAATGTAAGCTGGGAAGTCAGTGTATTTTCCAGAATGAGAATGTTGACCAAGCTTAACAGATTTGCAGATATGTTGTGGCTTTACTGTCTATATGCAAGAGTTGGAAGGATTATGACCAAAAGAGAGTTGGTCCTTATTGATTTGAAGTGGTAAATAGTTTCTCTTCTTCATTTCTAACAATGCTTGTTTATAGGACTGATATTTATTTTCCCAAGATGTAGGATAATTTACGCAAGTCCAGTCAAAGGTAACAAGCTAAGAGTTTGAAGAACGATCTATTTCTAATAAACTGTGCAGATGAGAAGTTCTTTCAATAGATGATTTCAAAGGTGGAAGAGTATCATTTTCAAAGCGGACTATTACCATACGTTTTGGTTGACAGATGAGTGATGAAATGGACATATCAAATCCACCAGGTAGAATATAGGCTTTTAGAAGATCATAGATGTAGGGATCTTCTAATGAAACTACATACTTCGGATAAACTATACAGAAAGTTGGACCATTGTGCAAAGGAGCTGAAAAACCACCTATTAAAGCTTCTACAAACTGGCTATGTCTAGTACTAACTACAAAACAGAGAGAATGCACATCCAGAAATGGTGAGACTAATGGATTCAGACCAAACTTTATAGCTCCAAGATGGCAGTACTTGTATTTTTGTTTCTTCCACCAGTCTATTAGATCTCTATCTAATACATTTATATGAAGCGGTTCCTCATTGGAAGTAAAGGGTTGGTTCACAAAATGCACTTTAACGAAAGAGTGAGAAAAATATTGCCAACCATGAAGCTTAAAAATCTTTATGATATATGGGAGGCAATTTCCAATCAATGGAAGAATGTGGCTCTGAAATAGATATAAGACCTCGAGAAGTAGTGGTTGCAGATAAAGAGGTGGATCGACGATCTTTAACCATGGTTCTTTCTTTTGTAGCATTTTATTTCGATATTTCAACTAAATTAATTTCATCCATAGAAGGATCCATTACAAAATGACGGAGTGAACTCTGGTGAGAACTAGGAGTGAACTCTCAGAAAAAGACTACCCGAAAACAACAACTTCAATACTGGTTTTAAATTAGGGCTTTACAACCTTGCATTTCAAGTAAAATTATCAAAACATCATCATACAACAAAATCCTTACATATATAGTTTTAGATTAAGAAAATGCTTATAGGCATTCAGTGATATAACAACAATGTCAACTGAACCAGGCTCTAATACCATCATGATCCCCAAATCTTTCGCTTATACTCATACACGACAGACACTCAATTGGCTTGCAGACTCTGCAACCATCACAACTAAATATAGACATTACAGACTTATGAACTTCACAACACCCTATGAATCCCACCACTTTAGGTTCACACATACACTTACATGCATGTGCACAAGCTTGTCAAACTCAAACGTGAGATTTGTCCTCTATTTGCTCAAGCTACATATTGATCATACTGAACCTAATTGCAAGGCACAAACAAACTTTACACAGACTTGTCAGACTACAAGTACTCAAACTGCATAAGAAGGAATGAGAAAGACGAAACAAAAAAACAACATAAACTTTCAAATTTATGGTTTACTCGTTCTCTTTTCCCTTTCCTTTATTTTTTAAATATATTTTTAGAAAAGCAAACTTCTAACTAAATAATTATATAGTTTAAAACTTATATAGTTTAAAACTTTGTTCCATTAAATAAATAAATATCAAAATTCCTATCTTAGGTAAAGATAGTTGAGATTGCTAGCTAAATTATTTAATGCCTGCAAACTCTTTATAATCTAAAACCTAGAATACTACATCATATTATAATCTCATGTTTTGTTCAAGAATATCAAGTCCGATGCTATAGCAATGCCTTCAAACCTACGCAACAAAGGTAAGACCACGTTTTCCACCATACCATAGGGTGATTGTAATGGACTCCGTTGTGGTATAGAACAATTTTACAATTGTAATTACATGGGGTACTATATTTTGCAACCTTCGATAACCTCTTTGACTGCTTCCGCATGAAGTACTGGAACTTCCTGGTAAACCTGGAGTCTAGACTAATCAAAACTGGTCCCAGCTGCCACTGCAATCCAGCTGCCAAGTTCCTCATTTATCAAGCGAAATAATTAGTAACAAACTAAATATAACTTTAAATAATATAAGCGGTTCCGAGGATTGCGCGCGGGGCGTTGATTACCAGTCCGAGTTTCTATTTAACATTTTGTTACCCTCTACGGCCCACCCAATTCTTCGATTCGGTCATCGTCTGAGATTTCAGCCATGGAGACGCAGGCAGCCACGAATAAGATGTATAAGTTAAAGTCGAAATTGCATGCAGCAATGAAGGAAATGAATGCAAGGAAGGATCGGTTTTCTGTAGGGTTTGTCAGCTCTGAAAAAGTAGAAGCTGAAGTGGACGAGAAAAGAGTTGAAGTAGAGAAGTTGCAACCTGCAAGGAAAGACATTATCTCATATCACGTTTTCCGAGTGCCTCTGCAATTTCCAAGATATGCGAAGGCCGACTACGAAAAGATGGCAGAGTGGGAACTCGACAGATTGCTGCGGGAATATGGTTTACCTGTCAAGGGCGATCTCCACCAGAAGCGACTTTTTGCAATGGGAGCTTTTCTCTGGCCTCATCAGATGCACCTGTGAATTCATCCCTCTTATGTATTTTCCATTCAACCGCTCAGTTGAGTGTTTGTAGGTACACTAGTGGTAGGGATTGATTGTTGTCATTCTCTTTATCCAGTTTCAGAGCTAGCATTTAGGGTAAGCTTGAGTTTTTGGTAGGATTGAGTGTTTGAGTTAGGCAAGTTTTTGGTAGGATTGAGTGTTTGTAGTTAGGCCACTGGTGGGTACTAATGGTAGTTAGGCCAGTTTCAAAGCCAGCTTTTAAGATAGATGAGTTGATGATTGTCATCCTCCTGTTGAATCAAATTATAACATATCTGTTACCCAAAATAGTGTCTAGGAGATCGCCTTACAAAAATATTTGTGTTTAAGTACAGGTTTACACCGATCAAAAGGTCCCGAATTTGTTTAGTTCCTGACTTTTTAATCACATAGGATTAGTCCTGCTTTCCCCAGGGACTCTAGTTAACTCTAAAAGTCAACTAGCGTTGGCTACCTATTAATACGCTGCATTCCGAAAGTTCGCCTAATGTTTTGTTATAGTTTTATATTAATCTTGCATTCCCAAAGTTCGCCTAATGTTTTGTCATAGTTTTCTATTAATCTTAATCACATAGGATTAGTCCCTAGGGACTCTAGTTTTACCCTAGAAATCAACTAGCATTGGCTACCTATTAATAAGATACATTCCGAAAGTTCGCCTAATGTTTTGTTATAGTTTTATACTAATGTTACTTTTATTAGAAGATAAGTTTGTTTTATTAAATCAAAGCTTAAATTTAAATTTAATTAATTTTGATATATTTATATTTTTAACTTTGTTAAAATTTTATTATTAAAAAATAAATATACATGTATTTCATACATTAAATCTTTTACTATATTATATTAAAATTTTAAATTATTTAAATTATATATTATATTAAAATTGGTGTTTGAGATTATTTTATTTATGGAACAAGAGTCTATGAAAGTATATATATTCTATTTTTCTGGTCAAATTTTATTATTAAAAAATAGATATACATGTATTTGACACATTAAATTTTTTACTATACGATATTAAATTTTTAAATCATTTAAATTGTATATTATATTAAAATTGGTGTATGAGATTATTTTGTTTGTGAAACAAAAGTCTACAAAAGCATATATACTCTACCCTTTTGGTCTACCCTTCTAATTTTGAAACTATGACTTCTTAAAAAAATATATATATACTCTTAACCATTAAATCCACTCACATCAAATTACATATTATACTAAAACTTTATCCCTCATCTTTTTTTTTATATGTACTACTCCACTAGCTCTCTAGTTATCCATGTATCCTCACATATATCATAACATTCTCTCTTGTATGAAATGAAATATGAAACCAGCAAAGCAAAAAAAAAACTGGGATCCTAACAAAGAATTGTTGGATGTGGATATGCCTATGTAACAATCAGTTATGCACTTTCATTTAATTTCGAGTTGTGAAATAAAGTGCTTGACCCATCAAATAATTATCTGCGATAACTTAAATTTAATTAGGTATGACACACGAATATTGATTATAAATGCTAAATGCTAAAAATCCCTGCATATAAGCTCTGGGGCAGATGTGTTGCCACTAACATCAAATCTAGCTGCGGTACTGTACATGATTATTGATTATAACTTCCATGTGCTAAATGCTCAAAAAAATGCCTAGATATCGGCTGGGGGCATATGTGTGGCCACTAACTATCACATCTACGTGCAAACAACATAGCTCTTAAAGACCATTATATATAATATAATATATTGGAAAATATGTTTTGAACAAAATCACATTGTACGTATATTTATGCAAATAAACAATATGTATGTTCATTTTCTGACTAAATTATAATTTATTTTTATTGGAAGCTGGAGGAGCAAGATGTTTGCAATTGAACTTGTATAACAAATTTTTAATTTAAAGACAATATTTCTTTTTATTTTGTATCGTAAAGGTTTGAACACAATATTTCATATGTATTTCATATATACTACATACCTTTATAACTCTCTTAATTAGTACAATTATTCGCAATTTAAATATTAACTTTGAAATCCATTCAAATATTATTAAAAATTAACATTATATTGTTTTATGCTTTGTGAGTAAATTGCTTTTAACAACCAAAAAAATCATTAATAAGAATATTTTTTTTTTAATTAATTGACATTCATTTATATTATTTTTAATAAAAAACAAACTTTTAAATTAACCATCATAATATGATGAAAATGAGACAAGACATTGACTCTTTCTCTTGGATTGTTTTTTAATTTGCATTGTTATATTTTCATTTTCATCACCATTAAGTTACCTTACAACCTCCACTACCATAGGCTTGTCATTGTAGCTTTAGTGATTAGTCTACTATATGTCCTATAAGCAAATCTCTAGTTGACACATAGCTTGTATAAGTCCACTATCTAATTTTGAGCTATCTTTATTGTTATCATAAAATATCTTGATTGCGTACATTCTTTATTGTTATCATAAAATATCTTGATTGCTAAATGTACGCAGACCATGAAAGTGAGTTTGTAAAAGGATTTTCGTATGAAGTTTAGACTTCTTAATCATGAAAGAAACAAAATATAAGAGGAGGAGAAGAGATTTTGACTTATGTCATGGTATCTATTAGCTTGTATCATTTGTTAAAATATTTGGCTTACTTTGATGTTCATGGATATCTGTGTTTTTTGGTTTGAGAAAATGACTATTTTAAAAGTGGTTGTGTGAAGTAGTTTAGAGTAAGTGATTTTTCTTTTACAATGAAAATTCTAAGGCCTTAGATATAGAGGATGGATATTTTGTATCTAAAGAGCAAGGGAAAGAGGGTTTGGTTTAAGTAACTTACAACTTTGGGTTATAATTTAGTTTGTTAGGATATTCTAGCACATAGGACATAGTTAAGTATAACTTGGTCTAGTGTAGAGTTAGGTAAAGTGTGTTTCTTTACTATGTACTTTTGTAACTTACAATCCGAAAGTCACAATATGTAGTGATCCGACAATTCATTCTCTCCTCGGTATTACCGACACTTGATCTGTGGCTTAACACCCGATTGGTCCATGATCTCTATTTAAAGAGCATGGAGGGTCATTTGTAGAGTAACCGTTCATGAGAGAAGCTTATGTAAATTTTCATTATTTTATTAATAAATTGCCTAAAGTGGTCGTGTTGGCTCAGGCCGTGGATTGTTTCCCTCTTTGAGGGTTTTAACCACGCCAACAATATTGGTGTATTGATCTGTGATCTGTTTGTGAGCAGTGTCCTTTGGTGTTCTATCTGAGGAACTTACCCTATAAATTCCTACATGGTATCAGAGCTATTTGAGAGCCGCATCTATTGATGATCCAAATTTGAAGCCGGTAGAACTGCATCCGATGGCCGTTTCCTAGATCTACTATTTCTGACTGCTTTTAGGCCAAGAGGACTGCTCTATCGTGTTAGGAGCATCTGTTCCAGTGAAGAACCTCTTTCGTTTCATGCGAAAAGGTTTCTGGTAGCCCTAGCTACGTCATTTTTAAGATCTAGAGGTATACAGTGTTTATTTGCAGTTTCTAGTTATTTTCACTCTATATATTTCGGTTTATTTACCTCTTTGTTTTTTTTATTACCAGATCTATACTTTCATTTTTGCATATGCTCTTTTCCCCGCGACTCTGTGCGATCTGGGCAAATCAGAAACATAAAGGAAGGATTTTTCTCATGCGTATGCTCTTTTCCACCGTGCCTTAGTGTGATCTCGGAAAATCAGAAACATTGAGGAGAATATTTAGTTTCCGGCTAAAGCTAACTTCAAGCCATAAGGTTTTGTTTTTTTTTTGTTTTGTAGGGAAAGAAGAGCTTTCTCAAGTAAGCACGTAGCCCAAAGCTTTAGTGACTAAAAAAAAAAACCCCTTCCTCTTTTCCAAAAATTACTAAACTTTTAATCTAGCTCACTTGGTCCAAAGCTACTTTATGAGAGTAGAGGTCTTGAGTTCAAGTCTTCTTTTTTTTGAGCTAATTAGATTAAGTTTGGAAAGGGGGCATATTTTTTTTAATATAACATTATTATTCATTTCTGCACATTCCCGCACTTCATCAGCATCTTCAACAACTTTTCTTCAAAAAGACATAACTTCTTCATCCGGAAGCCGATTTCAGAGCCATTTTTTTTAACCAACCTAATTTTTCGAGATCTTTCCATTGGAACACTTAGTTTCAACATCCATAGCTTCAGTTTCTATTAAAATGGAAAGTCCAGACCAAGTTATTCTTGACAACACCAACTACTTCCAATGGTGGTCCTACATTGTAGATTTACTTAGAAATAAAGGTCTTTACAGAATAGCCTCAGGCCAAGAAACCAAACCAAAAGATGAAGATAAGGCAGCCAAATGGGAAAATAGGCAAGATCAAGCACGTGGGTTGATAGGGATGTCTATTTCTCCAGACCTTAGATTCCATATCACAGAACTTGATACTCCTGATGAAGCAATGAAACAGATCACTAAAGTTTTTGGAATTAAAAATGAACTTAGAGCCCATCAACTCGAAAATGAGTTGCTTACATTGGACCCCAATGATTTTTCTTCCATTGAAGATTTTCTGTCCAAGTTCAAGACCCTTAGACTTCTCTTGGAAGGTGTTAAGGTTAATAAAGAAGATGGTAACCTTATCTATTCCATTCTTACTGGGACCAACCTACTCTATGTTTGTTTCCACCTTCCATTCTACAAGAGAAGCCTCCATTTCTCAAGGACAAGCCTACAAGTCCCCTTCCTTTGATTCCTTTTGTGATTCTTTAATAAGATAATAAGAAAAACTCTTACACCTTGGTCTTCTTAATCTTGGAAGCTCTTCTAAGAAAGCCTTAGCTGTCCAACAGCAACCAAATTCAAAAAATCTTAAGAAGTCGTATCCTAAAAAGAATGGTCCTAAACCAAACAAGGGTCCTAAGCAATTTCAGCCTCAAAATGAAAAATCATTTCAACAAAATGATAAGGAAAATAAAAACAAAGGGAAGAAGACTGATAGACATTGCCACTTTTGTAATCGAGATAGCCACTTAGAATCTAAATGCTTTAAGAAAATGGACGCCTTGGAAGCAACAATGAAGAAGCATAACATCCATTTGGGACACTCTTCAACTTCAACTTCATCTTCAGGAATAGCACTTTCTGCAAGTGGTTGTCAAGCATCTCAGTTGGCTATGCACTAAATGTATCTTCTTCTTCTCATTCTCATGAGTGGCTCATTTATTATGGAGCTTCTTATCACATGGCCAAAAACAAAGCCATGTTTTCTTCTTTAAATGATTGTAACACGAAAAATATATATGTTGGTGATGATAGATCTCTTAGTGTTGTAGGGACTGGAACTGTTCATATAGAAGATGGTCAATTTAATGATGTACTATGTGTTCCAACCTTATCATGCAACCTTCTATCTATATATCAAATAACTCATTCAGGTGAAGGTAAAATCGTTGAATTTTCACCTCATGATGTTGTAATTAAGAACCTAAGATATCCTAGATAAATTTTAGCTACTGGCATTGCTGATGATTCTACAAGGTTGTATAAGTTTTGTTGGGCATGGAGCATGATTATTTAGAGGTCTTTGTTTCAGCCGAATGTATACCCTAGGAAGATTGTACACCCCTCCATGCGGGGAGGGTGCGAGGGGGACTTCCCCCCCCACGGGGGTTCAGGGGGGTTGCCCTGTGGTCCCCCGGTGGGGGTTTCGGGGGCACTGCCAAAAACAAATGTAAAATTGCCTTGTAAAAGTATAGTAATTTCTAGTCAATCTAGGCCATTCATTAGGCGGATGATCTGACGGTAGAACTTATGTTTATTTTAGGGTTTTTTGCCCTAGAAGGCAACCCCTCTCTTTGTATGAGGGTATTGTATTGAGGCTGTGTAATAGATGTGTATTCTCAGAGTGAGAAACAGAGAGGCGAGACGATGAGAGAAAACAGAGGATATTACAATGGATTTGTTGTAGGTTTTGTCTCTTCATTTTGCTGGATAATATAAAGGAAGGACTGGCTGTTCGGGGTGGATGTAGCCCAAACTAGGTGAACCATGTATATCTGTGTCTCTCTGGTTTTATGTGTTTGTGTTTTTCCGCATATTATATGTCTTACATTTCTCTATCATATATAATATTTTTATAACAATTGGTATCAGAGCTGAAGGTATATTTGGCTGAAAAACTCGCAGGAAAGAAGGGTTTCTCGTTCGAGTGGGAGAAATGGTGGAAGATGGAAGTTTAGGGTTGAGAAATTTAACAGCCAAAACTTCTCACTGTGGAAGATGCAGATGGAAAATTATCTGTATCAGAAAGATTTGTACCTACCATTGAGCGGAAAAAAAAAAGATGCTGACGGGTATGACAGAAGTAGAATGGAACCTTCTTGATAGAAAGGCACTCGGAACAATACGGTTGTGCCTTGAAATTTCAGTCACCTTCAACATTTCGAAGGAAACAACGATATAGGGTTTGATTCAGGCGTTGGCGAAACTGTATGAAAAACCCTCAGCCTCAAACAAGGTATTTCTTATGAAACGGTTATTTAGTATGAAGATGTCGGAAGGTGGATCTGTTGCAGACCATTTAAATGATTTTAATACAGTTACAAGTTAGTTAAGTTCTGTAGGGGTAAAATTTGATGATGAAGTTAGAGCTCTGTTATTCTTGTGCTCATTTCCAGAAAGTTGGAATGGTTTAGTAATGGCCATTAGTAACTCTATTTCTAGATCTAGTACTTTAAAGTTTGATGATGTTGTTGATGTTATCCTTAGTGAGGAAATGCGACGGAAAAGCTCTAGTGAGACATCGGGTAATGCTTTAAGTGCAGAGTCTAGAGGAAGAAAAATGGAAAGAGGAAAGAGCTTAGGATATTGCAATAAATCAAGGAAAGGCAGATCCAAGTCCAAATCAGGGATAAAGTGCTGGAAATATGAAAAGAAAGGACACCTAAAGAAAGACTGTAGATCTCGAAAGGGAAAAGAAGGAGATGCACAGCAAGAAAACAATCATGAAGCAAATGTGACAGGGGAGGGTTACAAGATGCTTTGATTCTTTCTTTCGAAAATATTATTGATTCCTGGGTGGTAGATTCAGTGGCCTCATTCCATGCCACACCTGATAAGAAATATTTTCATGACTATGTTCAAGGAGATTTTGGACAAGTCCATTTTGGTGATGATAAACCCTATAAAATTGTTGGAATGGGTAAGGTTCTTGTAAAATAGCAGAATGGAAACCAATGGCTACTAAAGGAGGTAAGGCATGTTCCAGATCTGAAGAAAAATATGATTTCAATAGGGAAGTTAGGCGGTGAAGGTTGCGTGACAACTTTCACAGATAAAGCTTGGAAGGTCACCAAAGGAGCCCCGGTAATAGCAAAAGGTGAAAAGGTTGGTACACTGTATTTATGCAATGGTATTTCTAACTCTGTTAATGCTTTAAATTCTGATGCAGGAGCATCGGGACGGGCCAGCAATGTGGGAAATTGCCCACATGTTGTGCCTTGACAAATTGGATTTCATTTGCTGTTAATTTTAGTATTACTATGAGAGTCGATTTCATAATTAGTTGTTATTGTAATGAGTGACATCTCTCCATTTAGTATTTGATTTGTAGACGCATTAAAATAGTTCTGTTGGAATAAATTTATGGAGGATCACCTTATCTATCTGTTAGAGTAATTAGTGGTATAACAGAAGCCAATTAAGGGGCGATTCTGGTGGCAATTAATTGTAAACTGAAGATCTCTTGGAGCGTATCAACGCCAATTCCTCATGGGCAATCTTGATTCAAAGCGCCTGAAATCTGGTAAATTGTTATAAACATATGTGTTATATACCTGTGCTAACCGCCGATTGTGGCAAATACAGCTGTGTTGGACCAGATTCTCGGTCAATCATCGAACCTGTGTTAAACATCCAACTGAGATATGGCGGAGGGGCGTATTCATTGGAAGAAATTGCGGTCAAAGGGGAATGCGTGGACGCTCTTTCAAAACGCGCAATATCCAATCACTAATAACCATTACAGTGGGGAATTAGCTCAGCGATTGTGAGCAATGAGAGATTCAAGAGTGTTTTGTATCGAGCAGTAACCAATTCTTCCACTGCGCGTATATCAATTCCTGCATTCTATTCCCCTTCCAAGGATTCCTTCATTGCTCCAGCAGCGTCCCTGATTGATGATCAGCATACGGTTCTGTACAGAGGACATAAGTATGAAGAGTTCTTCAAAGTTTTTATGAACCAGACACTGCAGATCGATAAGAGTGCGTTGGATCATTTCAAGATCGAATATCCAGAAAAAGATCATTGAATTGATTTATGGTGTTCAATCAGCGTTTTTTTTCCCAAAGTCTATATATGCCTGAAGTTGTGTTCAACCAGCGGGTTTTAGTTGTTTTTTTTTTATTTCAGACAGTCATGTAAAACAAGGACCTACGTTTTTAAATAGTTAATGGGCAGAAGTGTTTTTTTTTTCTTTTGTTTAAAACCAGTGGTTGTGATCTATTATGCATGGGCCAGAGGAATGTGATGTGCTGCGCTAGTAATGAAACAAGGAAGAGTCCGATTTATGTTTAAAAAGAAACAGAGTTTCTATGTTGGTAGATCGGCCTTTTAAGTTTGAAGCAGATTGATATGTATGTTTGCTGAGATCTGTTGCTTGCAGATTGAGCTCAGAATTTCAGGTACATTATTTTTGGTATCAGAGCCACAGGTGTTGCAGCAAAGATGCCGCCAAGGAGAGGAATTGGTCGAGGGAGACCAGAACCAAATGCAGTCCTGATAGAAGAAGTGCGAAGACTGCGTGAACGAATGGAGACAATGGAAACAGCCCAGAGAAGAGCGCCTGATGAGGGGGCTGAAAGTTCTTCAGAAGAATCTGAGGAAGATGTGGAAGCAGAAGAAGAGAATGAAAACGTTAAACTCGTGAAGATGCTGGCGAAGGTTGGAAGCAAACCCAAGATAGAAATTCCTATGTACGAAGGGAGTTTAAATGCAGAGGAGCTCATGGATTGGATCAGATCCATAGATCAGTATTTCGAATATGAAGAGGTTGAGGAGAATAAGAGGGTGAAGTTTGCAGTCACTAGACTAAAGGGCCATGCAGCCATCTGGTGGGACGAGTTACAGACATCAAGAACGCGAAAGGGGAAATCTAAGATCAAGCAGTGGGATAAAATGGTAAGCAAACTCAAAGCCAAGTTTTTGCCTAAAGACTATCATTTGAATCTTTTTAAGCAGATGCAAAATCTAAAGCAGAAAGGAATGTCTGTTAAAGAATATACTGAAGAATTTTACAGGTTAAGCATCAGAACAGGGCATGTAGAAGATGATCTGGAGAAAGTAGCCAGATATGTTAATGGGCTAAGGTATGAGATCCAAGATGAGATTAGCCTGTTAAGTTTGAAAACTGTTGAAGATGCCTATCAAGCAAGTTTGAAAGCAGAGGAGAAAATATTGCGGAAACAGAGTCAAAGGAACAGAGGAAAGAGCTCAGCAATGGGTAGAGGATCAGCCAGATCCAGAGGAACACAGCATCAGTTTGAAGCAGGAAGTTCCAGCAGCAGATCACCACAGATGGGTGATTCTAGTAGAGGGAGATTCGCGCCCAGAGGAAGAGGGCGAGGAAGAGATGTTAGGTGTTATACCTGTGGAGAATGGGGACATATGTCGCGGGACTGTCCTCATAATAGATCAGCAAGCCAGAGGGGTGCAAATGTGGCTGAGGCAGAGCCAGAACCACCTCGACTTGTAGAGAAGGAAGAACCACCGGAGGAAGGTGAATCATTGCTGCTCAGAAGAACTTTGCTGAGATCAGAAAAGGAGATTGGAGAACCTGCGCAAAGGAAGAACTTGTTCAGAACTACATGCAAATCAAAGGGTAAGTGCTGTAAGGTTCTAATTTATAGCGGGAGTACTGACAATCTTGTGTCTACAGAGATGGTGGAAAAGATTGGGTTAACAAAGAAAGCGCATCCTGCACCTTACAAAGTATCTTGGCTTTAGAAGGGTCATCAAGTCACCGTGACAGAACAATGTAATGTGGAAATGCAGATTGGCACATACAGAGATGTGATTTTATGTGACATAATGCCCATGGACGTATGTCACCTGTTATTGGGGAGACCATGGCAATTTGACCGAAAGGCGATTCATGATGGAAGAAGAAATACCTACACCATAGAAAAGGATGGAGTTAAGCATACGTTGCTGCCAGTGAAGAACGATGCTGATAAAGAGCTACCTGAAAATAATATTATGTTGATCAGTGGCAAAGAATTTCTACAAGAGGTGGATAAAAGCGCAGAGATGCATTTCGCTATCATGGGAAGGCCAAAGGTAATTTTAACCTCCACAAATTTACATGATTTGCCTGAAGAAATTCAATCTGTGTTAGATAGTTACATGGATATCATTGTGGATGAATTGCCAAATGAATTACCACCGATTAGAAGTATAAGTCACCATATCGACTTAATACCAGGAGCAAGTCTACCTAACAAAGCTGCATATAGATTAACTCCTCAGGAAAATGCAGAAGTTGCAAGACAGGTTCAAGAGCTGATGGACAAGGGGCTGATTCGAGAAAGTCTGAGTCCGTGTGCTGTGCCAACGGTGCTTAGTCCGAAAAAGGGAGGAGAATGGCGCACGTGCACTGATTCCAGAGCTATCAACAAGATAACAGTCAGGTATAGATTTCCTTTGCCCAGGATGGATGATTTAATGGATTTTTTAAGTGGGTCCAGGTACTTCACTAAGATAGATCTGAAAAGCGGGTATCATTAGATCAGAATTCGGGAAGGCGATGAGTGGAAAACCGCTTTCAAAACCAACAGTGGATTGTATGAGTGGTTAGTGATGCCTTTTGGGCTCACTAATGCGCCCAACACATTCATGAGACTAATGAATGAGGTTCTAAAAGAATACACAGGTAAATTTGTTGTTGTTTACCTTGATGATATCCTAGTTTTCAGCAAAAGTAAAGAGGAGCATTTGGAACACTTGAAGTTAGTTTTGAAAACTCTGCAGAAAGAGAAACTACTAATCAATCTGAAGAAATGTAGTTTTATGAAAGAGGAGCTGGTATACTTGGGATTTGTGATTTCCAGAGATGGTTTGAAAATGGATCCGGAAAAGGTACAAGCAATCAAAAACTGGCCTATTCCCAGGAGTGTCTTTGAGGTAAGAAGTTTCCATGGACTTGCTAGTTTTTACCGAAAATTTATAAAGGGATTTAGTCAAGTTTGTGCACCAATCCTTGAGACAATCAAGGAGGTCAATCAGCCATTTCGATGGACAGAAGCAGCTGATAGAAATTTTAATTTGTTGAAAAGAAAGATAACAGAAAAGCCTATTCTATCCTTACCAAATTTCGAGAAAGTCTTTCAAGTGGAAACCGATGCAAGTGGAGAAGTAGTTGGTGCGGTGCTAAGCCAAGAACAAAGGCCGATAGCATATTTCAGCGAGAAGTTAAATGATGCAAAGAAAAAATATTCTTCTTATGATAAAGAATTTTACGCTATTGTGCAGGCATTGAAAAAGTGGAGGCATTACTTGCTACCGAAGGAGTTTATCTTATATTCAGACAACCATGCTTTGCAGTTTATTAATAATCAGCCAAAGCTAAATCAGAAGCACGCCAAGTGGGTGGAATTTCTGCAAAGTTTCACTTTTGTAATAAAGCATAAAAGTGGTAAGTCTAACAAAGTGGCGGATGCATTGAGCAGAGTAAGTTTTCTGTTGCAAGAATTTAAAGTGGGTGTTGTAGGTTTTGATGAAATGATAGAAATGTACAAGGATGATGAGGATTTTAAAGATGTCTACACAACAGTGCAGAATCCGGTGAGCAATAACAGAAGTCAATGGATGGATTACCTTGTTCAAGGAGGCTTGTTATTTAAAAGCAACAAATTATGCATTCCTAAATGTTCCATGAGAGAGAAAATCATTAAAGAGAAGCACAGTGGAGGATTGTCTGGTCATTTTGGACAAGACAAAACGTTTGCTCAGGTGAATGCTTTTTATTATTGGCCTAAAATGCAAACTGATGTTAAAAAGTTTGTTGAGAAATGCAGGGTATGCCAGTATGCCAAAGGAAGGAGTCAAAATACCGGACTATATCAGCCATTGCCCATACCAGATCGACCATGGGATGCAGTGAGTATGGACTTTGTTTTGGGTTTACCAAAAACTCAGAGAGGAAACGATTCTATTTATGTTGTTGTAGACAGATTTTCTAAAATGGCTCATTTTATTGCTTGTAAGAAGACTAATGATGCCACACACATAGCAAATTTGTTCTTTTCAGAGATTGTAAGATTGCATGGGTTGCCTATAAGTATTGTATCAGATCGAGACACTAAATTTGTAGGACATTTCTGGAGGACACTTTGGAAGAAGCTGGGAACTAAACTCAGTTTTAGTTCAGCCTACCATCCTCAGACGGATGGACAAACTGAAGTTGTGAACATAAGCTTGGGAAATATACTAAGAAGTCTCGTACATCAGAATCCCAAACAGTGGGATTTGGCATTAGCTCAAGCTGAATTTTCTTACAATGACACACCAAACCGAAGCACTGGAATGAGTCCATTTCAGATTGTCTTTGGAATGCATCCGAGAGGAGTATATGAGCTAAGAGACTTGGGGAAACAGGAAGCTAGAAGTGCAAGTGCCGAAGATTTTGCTGAACAAATGCAGAAGCTACAGGAAGAGGTTAAAGGTAAACTACAGGAAAGCAGCAAGAGATACAAGCAGAGTGCAGATTTGAGAAGGAGAGAAAAAGAGTTTCAGGTAGGAGATTTGGTCATGGCATATTTGAGAAAAGAGAGATTTCCTACAAAAACTTACAATAAGCTGAAACTGAAGAAGATGGGGCCATGTAAAATCAAAAGGAAATTTTCAACCAATGCATATGAGATTGAGTTGCCGGAAGGGATCAGGATATCTCCCATTTTTAATATTGCAGACTTGTATCCATTCAGAGAGGTAGAAATAGAATTGCAGACTGAAACTACAGGTGATGAAGTTCAAACTGTGGATTGGAAAGAACAGGTGCCAAAAACATTCAAGAAAGAAGTTGAAGCTATTTTAGATTAGAGGATATCCAAGAAAACTCGAGGGCAGACATATTTTCAGTATCTTGTCAAGTGGAAGGAGCAGCCAGCAGAAGATTCCAGTTGGTTGACAACAACTGAATTGCAGAAATATGGCATAAATCTTGAAAGTTTAAAGAACCAATCTTTTCTTCTCCGGGAGTCTGATGCAGGAGCATCGAGACGGGCCAGCAATGTGGGAAATTGCCCACATGTTGTGGCTTGACAAATTGGATTTCATTTGCTGTTAATTTTAGTATTACTATGAGAGTCGATTTCATAATTAGTTTTTATTGTAATGAGTGACATCTCTCCATTTAGTATTTGATCTGTAGACGTATTAAAATAGTTCTGTTGGAATAAATTTATGGAGGATCACCTTATCTATCTGTTAGAGTAATTAGTGGTATAACAGAAGCTAATTAAGGGGCGATTCTGGTGGAAATTAATTGTAAAATGAAGATCTCTTGGAGCGTATCAACGCCAATTCCTCATGGGCAATCTTGATTCAGAGCGCCTGAAATCTGGTAAATTGTTATAAACATATGTGTTATATACCTGTGCTAACCGCCGATTGTGGCAAATACAGCTACATTGGACCAGATTCTCGGTCAATCATCGAACCTGTGTTAAACATCCAACTGAGATATGGCGGAGGGGCGTATTCATTGCAAGAAATTGCGGTCAAATGGGAATGCGTGGACGCTCTTTCAAAACGCGCAATATCCAATCACTAATAACCATTACAGTGGGGAATTAGCTCAGCGGTTGTGAGCAATGAGAGATTCAGGAGTGTTTTGTATCGAGCAGTAACCAATTCTTCCACTGCGCGTATATCAATTCCTGCATTCTATTCCCCTTCCAAGGATTCCTTCATTGCTCCAGCAGCGTCCCTGATTTATGATCAGCATACGGTTCTGTACAGAGGACATAATTATGAAGAGTTCTTCAAAGTTTTTATGAACCGAACACTGTAGATCGATAAGAGTGCGTTGGATCATTTCAAGATCGTATATCCAGAAAAAGATCATTGAATTGATTTATGGTGTTCAATCAGCGTTTTTTTTCCCAAAGTCTGTATATGCCTGAAGCTGTGTTCAACCAGCGGGTTTTAGTTGTTTTTTTTTATTTCAGACACTCATGTAAAACAAGGACCTGCGTTTTTAAATAGTTAATGGGCAGAAGTGTTTTTTTTTTTTCTTTTGTTTAAAACCAGTGGTTGTGATCTATTATGCATGGGCCAGAGGAATGTGATGTGCTGCGCTGGTAATGAAACAAGGAAGAGTTCGATTTATGTTTAAAAAGAAACAGAGTTTCTATGTTGGTAGATCGGCCTTTTAAGTTTGAAGCAGATTGATATGTATGTTTGCTGAGATCTGTTGCTTGCAGATTGAGCTCAGAATTTCAGGTACATTAAATTCCAAAGGAGCAGATGCAACATTATGGCATCATAGGCTCGGACACATGAGTGAGAAGGGGATGAAGATTCTTCACTCAAGAAATTTGTTGCCGGGTTTAAAGGATTTTGATTTGGACTTCTGTGACAATTGCATTTATGGAAAATAGAAGAGAGTCAGATTTCTCAGAGTTGGGAAAGAAAATAAGAGCGAAAAATTAGAGCTTGTGCATACAGATGTATAGGGACCTGCTCAGGTATCATCTCTCGGTGGCTCTCGTTATTATGTTATTTTTATTGATGATGCAACTAGAAAAACTTGGATTTATTGTATTCAGAATAAATCTGATGTATTTGATACTTTCAAGAAATGGAAAGTGATGAGCCCCAAATTTGGTAACTTGTTGGGCTCATTTGGCCTAATTATCCTTGTTCAGTCCTTGTTCAATCCTTCATTTTTCATAGCTTATGCATTATTTTTCAGTATGTTTATGTCATTTGTACGAATAAGGGTAGTCACTCTTCCTAGGTGGCTAACACATGCTCATTTCAGGTTTTTTGACACATGTTGGAGCAAAACCGAGCAATCATGGGCTAGAAGACAGCCAAGATTGAGGTGAGCATTCGTAGGGGGGTTTTCTATGGCATTAAATAGCCCTTCCTCGGGATATTCACCCCCAAATCCGAGCTCCAAAGGCCACCAAAACCGGATCTAGAGGGCAGCCAAGCAGATTTTGGAAGGGGTTGTCTACTCACAGTTTGGACAGCAAAGTCCCATAGATTTAGGAGGCCAGCTAGGGCCCTCGTGGTGTATAAATGTTAAGGCCTCAGCCTTCGTAAGGGACTTTTGGAAACCATTGCATATTTTTCACTACAGTGCTGTTAGCTTTACTTTGTTCTCTTGTAGCCATTTTGGCATAACTCTTGACTTATGACTATTTTTTAATAATGAGAAGCAGTCCGATTTTATATCAGCTCTGAGTTTTCTATAGGAGCCATAGCTCTCAGGGTTGGGCCCAACCTGAGAGCCTAGGGCTTCCTTTTTGTACTATTACCTTTCCCTTATGCATCATTGTTTTCCTTTTATGCATTTGAAACGTATTTCTGTTGGGCAGATTTAGTTGTGTTGGTTAAATAGGTCACTATTTATGAATAGAATTGCTTCAGATGTTTAAAATATATTGGTAGGATAATAACAGGAAAAAAGCTCCAAGAAAAGGGTCAACAACACTCTCAGTTTCACCTCATTCTTATTGGATCAGGGGCTGGAATTGAAGAAACAATGTTGCCCCAACAAAAACACTAGTTTGCTTGACCATGCAATCCTTAGTATACTGTTTTCATTTGCAGAAGTTAGTTATGGGTTTAGATCTCTGAAATGTTTCTTTGCATGATTGATGTACATGGTTTTATTTCCAAATAAAGCTGTTGTTCATTCATTTTATTGAAAGTTAGATTAGATTAGCTAGGACTTTGATTATTTGTAAGACTTCGTTGATTCGGTTAAATGTACACCGTGCAGGGAATCTCTACCACTCTCTCTCATCTGCCTAAGCTTCATCAGAGCTAGTTGTTCCATCTCCTAGCTAGGTTCCTCATCTCACACCTGTCCTTTTGCCCACGTAACCCTACCTTCTTGCCCCATCTTTGTCTTAGCCTTCTTTAAGCCAAGTCAACCTTCTACACCCTCTCACCACTCCATCCACTAGTCCCTGGGTCACTCCAGGCCCCTATCCTACCTCCCTATCCATTAATGCATCTTCCCTCACTCACCCATCCTCTAAAATCCACTTTTTAAACATCATGTAGAAATTTCTGAACATCTTATAGAAATCTCTGAACATCCTGTAGAACCCCTGCAGACTTCCTGTAGAAGCTCACAAATGAGGTTTCTTGATAGCCAAACTTTGTGAAACTCTCCGAAAGGGTGTTAGGGACTCCTTAGACCCTCTCTGAACCTTCCCAACCTTTTCCAAGCATTTCTCCTCCTTGATCCACCCTTGCACAGTAAGAAGCCAGTTAAAAGTACATGCATGATAATTCTAATAACTTATTCAAAAATACAACAAGATGTTTTCTTTAGGTAGAGGTATTCTAGACACATGTATTTTACCTTCATAGAAGTAATGGCATCCCTTCCAGTAGTTTGCATTCTCTCCTTTGCATCAGTAGGACTAGCTGGTAGAATTAGGGTTTGCTAGGGTTTGCGTTACTTTTTGGCTTTCAGTTTCTTTCCGCAAGTAGATTAGCTTCCTTTGAGTTAGCTTTCATCCATTAGTTAAAAATCTTCTTCTAAGAGCTCATAGAAGTTGGCTTAAGCCCCTAGCGGACTTGTGCCAGCTGACCAAGTGACAGCTGCGGCAAGAGCTAGTACTTGTGCATACAGCACCGTCGCTTCCAAGTTTGTTACGAACTACCGGGTTGATAAAA
This sequence comes from Pinus tabuliformis, assembly GCA_031772625.1. NCBI lineage: Eukaryota > Viridiplantae > Streptophyta > Pinopsida > Pinales > Pinaceae > Pinus > Pinus tabuliformis. The sequence goes on along the minus strand of CM062816.1, from coordinate 321,618,625 downwards.
GTAAAGAAGGGAGTCCCAGGAGTTGCAGCATTATTGCTGCAATACTAGAGCCCACCATCTTTTTGGCGCTATTGTCGGGCAAGCGTCAGAGTATTTGTGATTGCTGCTTTTCTTCTATTTTCCTACTCTCGCCTTCTTCTATGTAGTTTATTTCATTTCATTTCCGCAATAGTAGAGTAGATATTTCCTGCTTTCATAGATTAGCATTTGAATTCCGCAAGCGTAGATTAGCATTTCAATTCAGCAAGTGTAGACTAGCATTTAATTCCTGCAATTTCATTTGAGCAAGATAGATTAGTCCTTTCGTGCTTTCATTTCAATTCCGCATTTTCATTTCAGCAAGATAGTTAGTTGCAGTTCAATCTATTTTAGTTTTGCAGGTACTAGAAGAAAAAAACAAAAGCAATCAAAAGTCTTTCCATTTCATGCCTCGTAGGAACAGAGATAAAAGCGGCAAATTCTTAACCAACACCCCCACCACATCACTGAGTCAACCTTCTCTCTTCTCTGGTGATAGTGAGCTAGAAGAACCTATAGGTGAACCTCCTAAGGTATACGAAGATCCTATAACAGAAGAAGAGCAAGAAAATATTCCTTGTGAGACTATGGCTAACAATAGAAATGGTAGAGACGATGATGAAAGAATAGAAGGTACCTTCCCCATCCGAGAGACTAATGGGGACATAAAAATGAAGAACATAAGTCCCTCAGCCTTACCTCATTTCCATGGATTGACCACTGAAGACCCTGATACCTTCCTGTTTGAGTTTGTTATCCTTTGTCAAACTTATGACTATATAGAAGACGAGCAAAAGTTGAAACTTTTTCCCTCCACCCTCAAGGATGCAGCATTACGCTGGTTCATGGGGTTACCTAGAAATAGTATCACCACTTGGGCTCAGATGCAGCAAGCTTTCAATGCCAAATACCGGGACTACTGTAGATCCAAGGAAACTAAGAGGGAAATCTTTCGGATGACCATGGGAAATGATGAGTCTCTAGAGGACTATGAGGAAAGGTTCCAACTTAGCTATAAACGGGCCAGGTTCACACTTGACCCTGAATCTCTAAAGCTGGTTCTGCTCCGAGGAGTCCCTGAAGACATTCTAGATACCCTTCACATGCTAGCTGGAGGGGATATTTACCAACTACCTTATGAGGATATAAAGACGGTGTTTAGAAACCATTCTAGGACGGCCCGGAAGAGAGGTAGGGGGAATCATCTTTCAGCTAGTACCACCTTCTCCAAGCATGAGTTTGCTAACCAGATGGAAGACCTCAAGAGTGAGATGAGACAAACTATTGCCATGCAACTTGGTACCTTCCGAATTCAGCAAAAGAAAGAAGAATCTGAGAGCGCTTTGGCCATTTTTTGTCCTAGATGCATAAGGAAGCATCCCAAGAATGAGTTCCCATTGCACTCAATAGAGGTATGTTTTGTTTGTGAGGAAGACCACCCCACCAACCAATGCCCTACCTTGCCTGGATTTAAAGCCATGTATCTAGGGGCTGAGGTGGCTACTGAACCTCTCTACTTCCTCAACCAAAGGAGGCCACATGGACCCAGACCTTACCAGCAGGGGATGCAAGGGACATCCCACGCTTATTATAACCCCAACCAATCTGCTCATATACCTTCTTGGGGCCCCCCTGCTCATCCTTCCTGGTCACACCTCCTCCGTGATCTTATCCATCTCCATACCATACTCAACCTCCTTCTCATTCATTTCACTCACATGCCCAGCCACAACCTCAGTGGAATGCACCTCAGCCGGGGTGGAGGCCCTAATACAACACTCCTCCTGCCATTTTGCCTCCACCACCAGCTCAACCACAACCATTACCTCTTGCTCCTCTAAGACAACCCCAGATTCCTGCTCAACCGAACCCGAACCCCAACAACAGACAAGCCCAGCAGGTATATACTGGGGAGACAACATGCCCTACCTATGCTGTGGAGATCTAGGATATCAACCTGCGATCTGGGAAGGTCCTTCCAGAGCGCCAACCTCCTCCCCTATAGGAGGAGGAAGAGAAATAGGAAAGTGAACCCCAAGCCATTCCACACTTTCCTGAGCGACTCACAGTAACCACACAACCCAACCCAAAAGAGAATGAGCTTCTGGGAGAACTCAAGCAGTTGTGTGTGAAAATACCACTTCTCCAGGCCATAAAAGATGTACCGATATACAACAAATTGATTAAGGAGAAGTGTTTCAAGCACCCAGGCAGGAAAAAGAGAGATACCTCAACCATCAATGTCATAGGACAACTGTTTGATCTCATGTTGGGGCAAGTAATCTGTCCAAAGTATTTGGACCCTAGGAGTCCTGTAGTTGATGTCCACATCAATGGCACCATCATACCCCACACCTTGATTGATCTAGGGGCCGCCATTAATGTGATGACCAGGGACACCATGCTTAAGCGCAACCTTCAGAGTTCCTTAAGGAAGACCTCGACAATGCTGCAATTGGCAGACTGCTCCACCGTGACTCCCGAAGGGATTGTGGAAGATGTCTTGGTCTCTCTTGACTCCTGGGAGTACCCTGCAGACTTTTTGGTCCTTCAGCCAAAGGCAAAACTCAAGGGATATCCCCTCATTTTGGGAATGCCTTGGCTAGCTACTACGAATGCTTACATTAGCTGTCGACCATAAAAAATGGGCCTATGTCCAAACAGTTGGTCCTATACCCTCCTGCCCAACCTCTGCTAGAACATGACTTACCCCTCTGGTTGGAAGAAGGAGAAGAGGATGAGGTCTACTCTGCACCATTATGCATAGTAGAGGCCACCAGGGGAGGTCCTCAAACCGAGGATGATTTGATTGAGAACTTAATCCAAAATCCTCCCCTTGGTGCACTATCCTTGGAAGAGTTAGTGGAAGATACCCAAGCCAATGCTTTAGTGGACCTATGTGCGACTGATCTGACCACTCCCAGAGTTAATAATGTGGAGTTTGGCCCTGAAAGAACTTTAAAGATCAGCTCCTATCTCTCTCCCTCTCAAGAAAGGGAGTTATGTAGCCTCTTGAGCCGCCATTTGGAGGCTTTTGCCTGGAGCTACAAGGAAATGAAAGGAATCCATCCTTCAGTCTGTACCCATCACATCTACATCAAAGATGATTGTAAACCAGTGAGGCAACCCCAGAGGAGAATGAATCCAACCCTTAAAGACATTGTCAAAGAAGAGTTGCAAAAATTATTGGATGCAGGATTCATCTACCCTATCTCTGATAGTGAGTCGGTTTCGCCTCTAGTGATTGTGCCCAAGAAGAACGAGAAGTGGAGAATCTATGTAGATTACCGAGAACTAAACAAAGCCACCAAGAAAGACCACTTCCCTCTGCATTTCATAGATCAAGTGTTGGATGGACTTGCAGGAAATTTTTTTTTCTCTTTCCTAGATGGGTTCAGCGGGTATAATCAGATCTAAATTAGCCCGGAGGACCAAGATAAGACCACCTTCACTTGTCCATGGGGTACCTTTTCCTACCGAGTCCTTCCCTTCGGGCTATGCAATGCCCCTGCCACTTTCCAGAGAGTTGTATTGAGCATCTTTGCCGAGTTGGTTCAGGATTCGGTGGAAATCTATATGGATGACTTTACTCTTTACAGGTCTAGCTTCCAAGAAGACTTGTCCAACCTAGGAAAAGTTTTAAGCAAGTGCAGTGAGATGAACCTGTCCCTCAGCCCTGAAAAATGTGAATTCCTGATGACTGAAGGGACTTTGTTAGGTCATACCATTTCTCGCCAAGGATTACAGGTGGATCCTAATAAAAATGCTATCATCAAAAATGTTCCACCTCCTCAGAAGGTAAGAGATGTTCGGAGTTTCTTAGGCTTAGCTGGATATTATAGAAGATTCATTAAAGACTTCAGTAAGCTAGCCTCGCCATTTTTTGGCCTCTTAGCAAAAGATGTTGAGTTTAAATGGACAGACGACTGTCAGAGGGCTCTGAATGAATTAAAGGATAAGTTGGTGTCCGCCCCAATTTTGAGAGGCCCAAACTGGGCCCTACCTTTCCACATCCACACTGATGCCTCGAACAAAGCCATAGGGGTAGCCTTAAGACAAGTTGAAGAAAAAATTCCATATGCCATATACTTTGTCAGCAAAAACTTATCCAAGGCAGAAATGAATTATACTGTAACTAAGAAAGAGTTCCTGGCCGTGGTCCATTCCCTGAACAAGTTCTGACACTACATCACTGGCTATCAAACATTTGTACATACTGACCATGCTGCAATTAGATATTTAATGAATAATCTTGATGTGAATGCTCGTATTATTATATGGTTACTTTTGTTGCAGCAGTTTGATTTGACTATCCTCGACAAACCAGGTAAAGAAAATGTTGTTGCTGACTTCTTGTCTAGATTGGATTTGCCTGCAGGTGAAGAAGGAACAGTGGATGACCAGATGCCAGATGAACATCTATTTTCTATCTCAGTACTCTCTCCGTGGTTTGCTGATATAGCAAACTATCTGGTCTCAGCACAGTTCCCTCCGCATCTATCCTCAAAGGAGAAGAGTAGAATCGTCAGGAAGAGTGCCTCATTCACTTGGATCGGGGGAAACCTGTTCAAACTTGGCCCCGATTAGATCTTAAGGTGTTGTGTAAGGGAGGAGGAAGTCTTTGACATCCTCCTAACCTGTCATGATGGGCCTTGGGGAGGACATTTTGCAGCGAAGAGGATTGCCTTCAAAATTCTACAGGCAGGCTACTATTGGCCCACTCTTCATCAAGATGTCAGAAGATATATCAGCCAATGTGACCGATGCCAAAGGATGGGGAAACTGACTCCAAGGGACGCAATGCCTCTCCAACCTCAAGTGACTCTTGAGCCATTTGAGAAGTGGGGTATGGATTTTGTGGGTCCTATCAACCCTCCTTCAAGGCAAAGGTCTTACATCATTGTGTGCACAGACTATCTGACAAAGTGGGTGGAAACCAAGGCAATCAAAGTAGCAACAGAAGAAAAGGTGGTTGAGTTTTTAAGAGAAAACATCTTCTACAAATTTGGCTACCCAAGAGAGTTAATCACCGATCAAGGAAGTCAGTTCACCTCCAACTTAATTGAAGACTTTCTTGCTCATCACAAGATCAAGCATAGGACTTCCACCCCATATCATCCTCAAGCAAATGGGCAGGTGGAAGTCACCGATAGAGCATTAGAAGGGATTTTGACTAAGGTGGTGAGCAGCAGTAGAAAGGATTGGGAAGATCGCCTGGTTGAGGCCACTTGGGCCTACAACACCACTTGGAAGACCACAACCAATTTCACACCTTATGAGTTGGTCTATGGGAAGAGAGCTTTGTTGTCAATCGAGTTTGAGTACAACACATTGACGATGGCAGCTCAGCTGGACCTAGATCTCAGCCATGCACAACAAGAAAGGTTATTGCAGCTGCATGGGTTAGATGAACACCGAATGCAGGCCCTCCTCCACTCAGAAGTGGTTCAACTTCAGAGGAAGATATGGCATGACCGGCACCTCAATGACAAACAATTCCAGCCGGGAGATTGGGCGTTGCTGTATGATTCCAGACATAAGGATTTCAAGGGGAAGCTGAGGACAAGATGGCTAGGACCATATGCAGTGGGGAAGTGTAATGACAATGGTTCTGTCCTTATCCATACCATTGATGAAGAAACAATCCCCATGCTCGTCAATGGGGAATCGACTCAAGATCTATAGGAAACCTCTTTCGAGGCAAGAGTTCATCAAAACTGTGGAAAAATTAGTGCTGGTCATAGAGAAGGGTTCTGCCTCTATTTTGGGCACACCCTGAGCATCATTATACATATATATATATATATATATATATATATATATATATATATATATATATATATATAAATGCAATAAAAAATATCCTTGGGTGAAAACCTTTCTGAAGCGCCCAAGGCAGATGGTAGGGGTGAAAACCTCATTGAGGCACCCTTGCTGTCTCTCTGAAAAAAGAATTGGAATAAAAAGATCCTTGGGTGAAAACCTCTCTGAGGCACCCAAGGTAGATAGTAGGTGTGAAAACCTCATTGAGGCACCCATGCTCTCTTAAAAAAAAAAGAAAAAAAGCAAAAAGAAAGAAAAAGAAAAAAGAAGAAGAAGGAAGAAACAGAAAAAAACAAGTTTAATCTCTGGAAATTGTTGCAGGTTGCAGGAACACAATGCAAAAAGGAGGCCTCTCAACTCAAGGACAAGGGTCCCTACCAAGCTACCAGGCAACCTCACATACACTCCCTCCATGAACACTCATTTTTCCAAGGTTTGGACACAATCTGGTCATGGTTTAGCCTTCTACAGGAAGCTACAGGACTTTCTACTGGAAGTTCTGTATTTCTACAGGAAACATCCTGTAGAGCCTTTGGGCGGGCCAGGATCGATTATGGAGAAGGATTTGAAGCTTGAAGTCCATTGAGGAGGCATGCAACCACTCTTTTCTTCCATCCTCCACTTGTTTCACCTCCTTTCACCACCATTGCTGCCATCTGGTCGAATATACCTGCACAGTCATACCAGAACCCTGTTTTCTCAGATAAAAAATTTTGTTTTTAAGTGGGAAATAAAGCATGCAGAGGCTCGCACACTTTACCTGTCAAGGCGACCTCAAGACCCTACACCTGTGAACGCGACTCATTTATTTCAGCATGCACCCCAGGAGGAGAAACGACTACAGGATGTCCTACAGGAATCCTGTAGCAGCTGATCCGTCTGGAGCACATACCATGGAGACACCAGCAGCTTGTGAAGCCGGTGCATGCAGCATTCACCACCAGGAAATCAGGTCTCAAGGTCTCATAGCTAGTAGCAGCCAATGAAGAGGAGCTCCAGCACCCGTGCACGAAGTAGCAATAAGCAGATCCAGCATTCCTCATCCCGAAACCTGAAAAAAACCACGTCCACGGCCGTACAGGTAAGTGCCTAACCTTATTTCATCAAATTACATAAGCTATACTCTAAATGTGCATGACTGTGAGAATGGACAGATTGAACAGGTCTGGTAGCCATTCAACTGGCCAACACAACCAGTCAAACAGCCTCGTAGGATCCGAATGGGCTTGGTTATGTCGAAAAGACGGGCAATTGACACATGGGAAGTGTCCAGTCAGGGAGAAGTGGCAGTATGACAGGAATGGCGGCGGTGAATGCAGAGGGAAGGATTCGGCGGTCAGGGACACGCCGAGGAATGATGGCTGTGACGTCGGCCAACGGATCGATAGGGACAACTCACCCCTGCGCCATGAATTCCGCAGCAATTCAAAATCGACCAGTTGAATAACTTATGATACACTACAGTCATTTACACTCACAACCGTTTTGCAGCAGAATGCCCATCCTCCTCCTCTGCAAGTTGTTAGCCCAAGTTCTCGGTCTGTTCCAACGTCCTGCTGCTGCTCAGACTCATCCAGAACCACCGTAACGTCCTCCAAAAGTTGTGCATGATTTCTACAGGAAACCTAACATACGAAGAAGCTTGGACTGTTCACGTCGAGGGTGGAAATTCTCAGTGAGGTAGGCCTAAACATAACTTTCCCATGCAAATAATTCAAAAGGTGGTGAATTCGACGTGTTGAGGGGGTAGGGAAAATGTGAATGCAAGTCTGTCTATGAATTCAAAAGTCGTTTTTTTATCGCTGCATGAAATTGTCTTCGTAGTCTGCATGCGAGATTTTCTCCAGGGTCTTGAATTATATTCCCTCCTGTAGAAAAATTGAGACACTGTCAAGGCTCACCGGTGAAATATTGTGAACTTTATATGACTGTGTGCATAACGGAGATGTAGCTCTGTGCTCTGTGTAGAGAAATCCCGAATTCCTCCTTCTGTACATGAGCAGGCAAGTTCAGAACAACAAAAATAGAGTTATTTTACCATGCTGGGAGGGTTCATTAGAAAAGAACCTTCGGAATCCAAGACATTATGGGAAACCCCTGAGGTGGCGGACTTGTCTTCTCGTGCACACTGGATGTCATTCTGTGACAAGCTTCAAGGTCACGATGACGAAATTACAGAAGAATTCCTAAGGTCCTTGAAGCCGAAGTCAAAGACATTGCCTGTTGTCAACTTCAGAGGATTGACCCTCAGACTCACCGCACAGCTCATTAGTAGAGTAACTGATCTACTGATGGGGGTACCCTGGGATAAGGAGGAGAGAAAATTGGGTCAAAAAGCTAAAAAAAGAGTTCTTCTTGCCAGAGGAACAATTTTCAGAGGACAAGAATGGAGTTCGAAGAACTAGCCTACAACCGTTCTGGAGTGAAGTCAACCTCCAAATTATGAAGTATATTATGTGTGAGGGGTGATTTAGCATCGTGTATGGCTATCATTTCCGGTTGCTCACAGAACTCAGGCACCAAATGGACCTACCCTTAGAACAAAAATTGAGCATTCTTTACTTCCTCCTGCACTCCATGATTGAGTGTGTCACCAAACTGAGAGAGGGGACACCAGACCAGCTAGCCCATCATGGGCTTATCAAGCTCCTCGTGGAAGATGCACTCCACACTTACACTATCCCTCTCTCCTAGGAAATTTTTCAGAATATGTCTAAGGATGATGACATCCGAATTTTGGCCGAGGAGCTCACTTCCTCCAGCAACGAGGAGAAGGAGCACACTCAGGCAAAGAAGAAAGATAAAGGACAAGAAACCCCAGGCAAAACACCAAAGAAAGAACAGAAAGGAACACAAGAAAAAGGCCAATCTGCCAAAATAGGGGGTGGTAAAATTACACCAACACCCAGGGAGAAAAGACTACAGAGCAGGGTAGAAAGGACTGAGAAGGTCCAAGCTAGTGAGGGCACCCCTAAGGCAGCCTCAGCCAAGCTAAAGGAAAAAGCACCCTCAGCCAAGCAGGCTAAAACGGTGCCATCTACTTTTACAGGAAACCAAAAGGCTATTTCTAAAGGAAGTTTAAAAACGGCTTCTACAGGAAGCTAGAAACCAGCCACTATAGGACTTTTTACAGGAAGTCCGGAAAAAGGACAGCAGAAGGAGAAATCGGCCGAAATTCTAGCTAGGGAGGCAGCAGCTGTGCTGGCCACCCCAGGTACCTCTCTCAAGCCAAAGGAAAAATGAAAGAGGGAGACTCCTCTGTATTTTAAAGCAAGAAGGAGTGTGATAATTAAGACTGGCAGACCCCAACCTCCATCAAAAGAGACAATCACAATTGTGGATACCCCTACCACACCAAGGGATAGGTCCCCCTCCAAGGCATCCATTACTCATGAGCGGGGAGCCCGAAAACATCCTCATGGAGGGAAAGGATGGAGAAATTGAACTCGAAAGCCTCTCTACAGGATGCCGAGGCGGTTCTACAGGAAACTTTGGCTAGGCTGAAGGAAACTGAGCAGATGGAGGAAAGAGCAGCCAAGTCACCACAGGAGGAGGAGAAGACCGATGTCATCATGGAACCAAGCCCCAAGCCTAGCCTGGGCTCTTATTATAACTTTTTGGAGGCCAAAAAAATTATTCCTCAAAAATTCACAGTGCCACTGTTTCTAGCACTAGAGGAAGAAAGAGTATGAACCCACACTTGGATGAGGATCGCTAAATCCAAGGGGGTAGCAGATATAGGGCCTCTAGAGGAAAGGCTCAAGGAAACACAAAGGGAGTTGGCAAGAGTACGGCATGTGGAAAGCTCCCAACAGGCCAAGTTAAGAGAAGAGAATGAGCTGCTTAGACAGCAGCTACAGCTACAGGGACAGAGGAAAGAAGAGGACACAACAGCCAAGGACACCACAGCAGAACCTCAAGAAAAAGAAGGAATGCAAGCTGATCTTGAGGAACTAAACCAACAACTATAGGAAAGGGAATTGCAGGCAGGCATAGATATACAATCTCTAAAATAGTAGATGCAAGAAAAGGAGGCACAACTGGCTTGCATGGCTAGTTGGGCAATGGAAGCTCTACGATGTAGGCAGTTGGCCAAATCCTATGGCCTATACCTAAGGGATCAGTGGCTGCAATTCCAAATCAAAACATTGGCACAAAGGAGTATCTCCCAAATCTAAAACCCCCAGTTCATCGAAAGATAAGGCTAAGCTTTCAGAGTTTTACCTTCATAATTTGGCCCTTCCAAACATAACCTTGTGGGACACCAACATAGTAGTAGGGGACATGCAGCTGATGGCAATGACCTCATGGTTAAACCACGAAGAAAAGAGAGCGGCAGAGGTCAAAAATGTCATGGACCGAGAACTAAATGAATCACTGCTAATTAGAGCAGAGCCAGGGGACCCCACAACATTGATATCTGCTCACCAACACCTAGCAACCAACTCTCAAGCTTTATTAGAGTACATGGATCTACAGACTCAAGCCATAGCACACTTCGAGGATATGGAGTGATTATTAGGGGACAATTTTGTTCATGCTTGCACCTGTAGGTGGAGCACATTGTCCCACGGCCTCAAAATCAGGGAATATCACACTCCAACTAGAATGAGGGAGGCCTTGGTACGAGTGCCTCTCTACAAGAAGTCTATGCAGAACCTCCAGGATAGCTGGATAGGCCTCAAGCTAAGTCCACCTTTGCTTTTTGGATTGTTAGAAGGAGGCACAGAAGAAGAAGAGCATAAGCAGTGGGAAGAGGTGGAAAGGAAGGCCGGATTCCATGACAGTGAGGAGGATACTACTTCACAAGCCTAGGATGTGAGGGTGGCGATTAAAGCAATGAAAGACGAGGAGCTGGACTAGTTGCTCAGAGGATGAGCAACCCTTTTAGCAGGGGGGTGATGATGAGCCCCAAATTTGGTAACTTGTTGGCCTCATTTGGCCTAATTATCCTTGTTCAGTCCTTGTTCAATCCTTCATTTTTCATAGCTTATGCATTATTTTTTAGTATGTTTATGTCATTTGTACGAATATGGGTAGTCACTCTTCCTAGGTGGCTAGCATGTGCTCATTTCAGGTTTTTTGACACAACTTGGAGCAAAACCGAGCAATCATGGGCTAGAAGACAGCCAAGCTTGAGGTGATGATTGGTAGGGGGGTTGTCTATGGCATTAAATATCCCTTCCTTGGGATCTTCACCCCCAACTCCGAGCTCCAAAGGCCACCAAAACCGGATCTAGAAGGTAGCCAAGTAGATTTTGGAAGGGGTTGTCTACTCACAGTTTGGACAGCCAAGTCCCATAGATTTAGGAGGCCAGCTAAGGCCCTCGTGGTGTATAAATGTTAAGGCCTCAACCTTCGTAAGGGACTTTTGGAAACCATTGCATATTTTGCACTACAGTGCTGTTAGCTTTACTTTGTTCTCTTGTAGCCATTTTGGCATAACTCTTGACTTATGACTATTTTTTGATAATGAGAAGCAGTCTAATTTTATATCAACTCTGAGTTTTCTATAGGAGCCATAGCTCTCAGGGTTGGGCCCAACCTGAGAGCCTAGGGCTTCCTTTTTGTACTGTTACCTTTCCCTTATGCATCGTTGTTTTCCTTTTATGCATTTGAAACGTATTTCTGTTGGGCAGATTTAGTTGTGTTGGTTAAATAGGTCACTGTTTATGAGTAGAATTGCTTCAGATGTTTAAAATAGATTGGTAGGATAATAACAGGAAATAATCTCCAAGAAAAAGGTCAACAACACTCTCAGTTTCACCTCATCCTTATTGGATCAGGGGCTGGAATTGAAGAAACAATGCTGCCCCAACAAAAACACTAGTTTGCTTGACCATGCAATCCTTAGTGTACTGTTTTCATTTGCAGAAGTTAGTTATGGGTTCAGATCTATGAAATGTTTCTTTGCATGATTGATGTACATGGTTTTCTTTCCAAATAAAGCTGTTGTTCATTCGTTTTATTGACAGTTAGATTAGATTAGCTAGGACTTTGATTATTTGTAAGACTTTGTTGATTCGGTTAAATGTACACCATGTAGGGCATCTCTACCACTCTCTCTCATCCGCCTAAGCTTCATCAGAGCTAGCTGTTCCATCTCCTAGCTAGGTTCCTCATCTCACACCTGTCCTTTTGCCCACGTAACTCTACCTTCTTGTCCCATCATTGTCTTAGCCTTCTTTAAGCCAAGTCAGCCTTCTACACCCTCTCACCACTCCATCCACTAGTCCCTGTGTCACTCCAGGACCCTATCCTACCTCCCTATCCATTCATGCATCTTCCCTCACTCACCCATCCTCTAAAATCCACTTTTTAAACGTCCTGTAGAAATTTCTGAACATCCTGTAGAAATCTTTGAATATCCTGTAGAACCCTTACAGACTTCCTATAGAATCTCACAAATGAGGTTTCTTGATAGCCAAACTTTGTGAAACTCTCTGGAAGGGTGTTAGGGACTCCTTAGACCCTCTCTGAACCTTCCCAACCTTTTCCAAGCATTTCTCCTCCTTGATCCACCCCTGCACAGTAAAAAGCCAGTTAAAAGCACATGCATGATAATTCTAATAACTTATTCAAAAATACAAGATGTTTTCTTTAGGTAGAGGTAGTCTAGACACATGTATTTTACCTTCATAGAAGTAATGGCATCCCTTCCGGTAGTTTGCATTCTCTCCTTTGCATCAGTAAGACTAGCTGGTAGAATTAGGGTTTGCTAGGGTTTGCGTTATTTTTTGGCTTTCAGTTTCTTTCCGCAAGTAGATTAGCTCCCTTTGAGTTAGCTTTCATCCATCTGTTAAAAAGATTCTTCTAAGAGCTCATAGAAGTTGGCTTAAGCCCCTAGCGGACTTGTGCCAACTGACCAAGTGACAGCTGCGGCAAGAGCTAGTACTTGTGCATATAGCACCGTCGCTTCCAATTTTGTTACAAACTACCGGGTTGATAAAAGTAAAGAAGGGAGTCCCAGGAGTTGTAGCATTATTGCTGCAATACTGGAGCCCACCAGAAAGCTTTATTTGAGATTGAGACAAGAAAGAAATTGAAGTGTCTCAGATTAGAAAATGGAGGTGAATATTGTAGCAAAGAGTTTGATAGGTACTTTTCAGAGCATGGAATTCGAAGAGAGAAGATAGTTCCAAGAACACCACAAGAAAATGGTGTGTCAGAAAGGATGAACAAAACAATCATGCACCATGCAAGGTGCATGAGATTGCATGTAGGATTGCCTTTACAATTTTGGGCAGATGTTGTAGATACTATTGTTTATCTAATTAACAAAGGGCCTTCAAGTTCCTTGGATAGTGGTGGTCCAGAGGAAACATGGATAGGTAAAAAGGTAAACTAATCCTTTTTAAAGCCTTTTGGTTGTGAGGCCTTTGTCCATATTAACAAAGAAAATAGAACAAAGCTTGAGGAAAAATCAAAGAAATGTACCTTTATTGGATATGGTGTTAATGATTTTGGTTATCACTTATATGATTATGAAAATCACAAAATCATTAGGAGAAGAGATGTAATATTCAATAAAATGGTCTTGTATAAGAATCAGTTGTAGGAAAAGAAATAGGAAAAAGAAAACAAGGATACACAGTTCTTTATGGGATCACTGAAAAAGTAAAGGTGCCTAAAAATAACAATAATCAACAATAGAAATAGGCACCCCAAACACCTGAAAGTGGTGTTAGAAGATCTACCAGGATAAGTATACCCCCCGAACGACACTCTCCTTCATTATATTATTTATTGTTGACTGATGCTGGTGAACCCGAATGTTATGATGAAGAAATGCAGGTTGAAAGAAGGAATTAGTGGGAGCTAGCCATGGAAGAAGAGATGAAATCCTTAATGCCTAACCAGAATTGGGACTTAGTCAGGTTGCCTGCACGTAAAACTACATTCCAGAATAAATGGGTTTACAGGCTGAAGGAAGAAGATGGAGGAAAACAGAGGTATAAAGCTAGACTTCTGGTGAAGGGGTTTGCATAGAAGAAAGGTATTGATTTTGATGAAATATTTTCTCCTATAGTTAAAATGACTCGGTCATAACTATTTTAAGTCTAGTAGCAGGTGAAGATTTGCATCTTGAGCAGTTAGATGTAAAGACAACCTTTCTCCATGGGGATTTGAAGGCAGAGATATATATGCAGCAACCACAAGGATATGAGGTGAAAGGGAAGGAGAAACTAGTGTGCAGGTTGAAGAAGAGCTTGTATGGCTTAAAACAGACTCCAAGGCAGTGGTATCTAAAATTTGACAAGTTTATGTTTGAACAAGGTTATACTAGATGTCACTTTGATCATTGTGTTTATCTAAAAAAGAGATGGCAGCTATATTATATTGTTATTGTATGTAAATGACATGCTTGTTGCAGGGTCTAAAATGCAAGAAATAAATGTGCCCAAAAGAAAATTGGCAAATTCATTTGCAATGAAGGATTTGGGAGCTGCAAAACATATCCTTGGTATGAGAATAACTAGAGACAGGAAAAATCGCAAATTAACATTGTCTGAAAATGAGTACATACAAAAGGTGTTGAAAAGATTTAATATGCACAATACAAAACCAGTTAGTACACCTTTTGCTAGCCATTTCAAACTTAGTAAGGAAATGTGCCCAAAGAACCAAGAAGACATCGATTATATGTCTAAAGTTCCATATGCATCAACAGTTGGAAGCTTAATGTATGCAATGGTCTACACAAGGCCTGATATTGCACATGCAGTGGGAGTTGTAAGCAGGTACATGAACAATCCAGGAAAAGAACATTGGATGGCAGTGAAATGGATTCTCAGATATTTGAAAGGTACCACAAATCAAGCATTATGCTTTGGTGGTTCAAACATTTCTCTACAGGGATATGTTGATGCAGATATGGTAGGTGACAAAGATAACATGAGGAACACTACAGGATATGTATTTATTGTAGGTGGAACAACTGTCAGTTGGGTTTCAAAAATCCAAAGTGTTGCTGCACTTTCAACAACATAAGCAGAGTATGTCGCTGCTACAGAGGCTAGTAAAGAAATAATTTGGTTACAAAGGTTTATGGGTGAATTAGGTAAGAAGCATGATATGGGCACATTATACAGTGATAGCCAAAGTGCCATTCATCTTGCAAAGAACTCAACATTTCATTCCAGGACTAAACACATACAGATCAAGTACCATTTCATATGATCAATGTTGGAAGATGGAGAGTTGAAGCTAGAAAAGATACACACTAGCCAGAATCCTGCAGATATGCTAGCAAAAGTTGTAACCAGGGAGAAACTGAGAATATGCTCAGTTTCAATTGATCTTCAAAGTGATGATGAAGATGAGAAACAGCCAGGTCCAAAGAGGAGTCATTTTCCAGCAAATGAAGCAGCGATGGAGTTGCTACAATCATTTCTCCAAGTGGGATATTTTTAGGCGTGGAGCATGATTATTTAGAATTCTTTGTTTCAACCGGATGTATACCCGAGGAAGATTGTACACCCCTCCACGCAGAGGGGCTGCCCAATGGTCCCCTGGTGGAACATGGGTTCGAGGGGCTGCCTAGTGTTCCCCGGGTGGGGGTTTTGGGGGCAGCACCCCCGAAGCCAAAAACAGATGTAAAATTACCTTGTAAAAGTATAGTAATTTCTAGTCAATCTAGGCCATTCATTAGGAAGATGATCTGACAGTAGAACTTATGCTTAGTTTATGGTTTTTTGCCTTATAAGGAAACCCCTTTCTTTATATGAGGGTATTGTATTGAGGCTGTGTAATAGATGTGTATTCCCAGAGCGAGAAATAGAGAAGCGAGACTATGAGAGAAAACAGAGGATATTACAGCAGATCTGCTGTAGGTTGTGTCTCTTCATTTTGATGGATAATATAAAGGAAGGACTGGTTGTTCAGGATGGACGTAGCCCAAACTGGGTGAACCACATATGTATGTGTCTCTCTGGTTTTATGTGTTTGTGTTTTTCTGCATATTATATGTCTTGCATTTCTCTATCATATATAATATTTTTCTAACAAGTTTAACAACTTTGGGTCATGAAATCTTCCCTCGGTATTTGTTTCTCATAACGATGAAGTGAGCAAACTTTGGCATGAGCGATTTGGTCACTTAAACTATCACTCCCTTCAGAATCTATGTAAAGAAAATATGGTGACAGGTCTTCCAATGGTATCTTGCAGAGAGGGTGTTTGTTCTGGATGTGTACTCGGAAAAAAATCATCGAGATAATTTTGAAAAATGTGCCTCTTAGCACGCCTCAGCCCCCTTACATCTTGTGCATAGTGATTTATGTGGTCCACTTCCAATTGTTTTATTCTCTGGCTACAAGTATTTCATAACTTTCATTGATGATTTCTCCAGACGCACTTGGGTATACTTCTTAAAACTTAAGAGTGAAGTATTTAACATGTATTTGGCCTTTAAGGCCTTTGTTGAAAAACGATCTAGACATCAAATTCTTAAGCTAAGATCTCATAATGGCAAAGAATATCTTAACAACAAATTCATCAACTTTTGCACTGAGAATGGAATTCAAATGCAACATACTATTCCATATACTCCACAACAAAATGGTGTATCTGAAAGGAAGAATTGCACCTTAAAGGAAATGGTTAATTTTATGCTTCAATCTAAAGGACTTAGTCTTAATTTTTGGGCAAAAGCAATTAATTATGCAAATTACATAATAAATCACACTCCTACTAAGGTTTTAAAGAATATCACTCCAGAAGAAGCATGGAGCTCAAATAAACTAGATATAAGTCAATTTCGTGTTTTTGGAAGTGAAGCATGGGCCCATATTCCAGATGAGAAACATAAAGCTTTAGAACCTAAGAGTGAAAAATGTATTTTTGTTGGATATTCTGAAGATGTCAAAGGATATAGACTTATTCCACTTAAGTCCAAAAAAGTTATCATAGAAGAGATGTAAAGTTTGCTGAAAATATATCGGCCTATGAGCCTAGTTTGGTGGATGTGCCACCTCTCTCTAAATCTTCTACTTTTGAAAATAATTCTTCTTCAGATGATGAAAGCGAGGATGACAATCCTCCCCCACCTTCTCAGGATCCTTCTTCAGCTCTGCAGGTTCTAAAATGGGTCCATGCTACTCGAGATGCAGCAGGCGCTCTTGTTGGTGATCCTACAGATCAACGACGTACACATTCTTAGTTCGATAAAGCCTTTTCTTTATTGGCTCAAGCTTCAATGAATTATGATCCTAACACCTTTGCAGAAGCTTCAAGCCATCCAGATTGGGACACAGCTATGAATGAAGAATATCATTCACTATTGGAAAATGATACATGGGATCTTGTTCCTCTACAAAAGGGATGAAAACTTGTTAGATGAAAACGGATTTACAGAACCAAGTATGGACCAGATGGGAAAGTTGATAAACATAAAGCTCGTCTTGTTGCTAAGGGTTTTTCACAAGTTGAAGGCAATGACTATACTAAAACCTTCTCCCCTGTTGCCAAATGAACTCTATCCACCTTGTTCTTTCCCTTGTTGCCTCTTTCAAATGGGAAGTCCATCAGATGGATGTTAAATCTGCCTTCTTGCATGGGGACTTGCATGAAGAAATCTATATGGAACAACCTACTGGCTTTATACAAACAAACTCCAGCCTTGTATGTCAGCTTAAGGAATCACTTTATGGTCTCAAGCAAGCTCCTCGGGCTTGGTATGCCAAAATGGATAGCTTTCTTTTAAAAACTGGGTTTTCTAGGTGTCATTCTGACAATATTGTCTACACCAAGAAAGTGGGAAAGTCTCTTACCATTCTTGTTCTTTATGTTGATGATCTTATCCTCACTGGTAGTGATTCCAACCTTATAAACCATGTGAAGTCCAACCTTAAATAGAAGTTTGAAATAACAGACTTAGGACACTTGCATTATTTTCTTGGTCTTCAAGTCTTGCAATCCAAGGAAGGTATTTCCCTTTCCCAGTCCAAGTATGCCTGTGATATTCTATGCCATTTTCACATGGAAGACTGTAAGTTAGCCCCTTATCCCTTTTAGTCTGGAGCCAAAATTTCAGTCACTTGTACTTCCTCTGAAGTTGATGCTACCTTATACCATCAACTTGTAGGAAAACTTTTGTATTTGACCCATATTCATCCTGACCTTTCCTTTGTTGTTGGCCTTATTGCTCGGTTTATGCAAAACCCACATGAAAGTCATTGGAAAGCAGCTAAAATAATACTTCGTTATGTTCAAGGTACAGTCCAGTTTGGGATTCATTATAGTGCAAAAGCATCTCCTCTATTTGTTGGTTTCACTAATTCTGATTGGGCTGGTGACCCTGATGATCAGAAGTCCACTGCAGGTTATGTGTTCACTCTTGGTTTAGGACCTATTACATGGGCTTGCAATAAACAAAGTGCTATTTCCCTTTCTTTAGCAGAAGCAGAGTATCGTTGTGCTGTAGAAGCTAGGAAGGAAGCCATGTGGCTTCATCAGATCTTATCAGAGTTTGGCTTTCAGTAGTAGCATCCGACTACACTTTGGTGTGATAATCAAAGTGCCATTCAACTATGCAAAGATCTAGTTCAACATCAGCATAGCAAACACATTGAACTGCACATGCACTTCATCAGAAAGCTCATTCATGACCATGTTCTTGAAGTGCAATATTGTTCAACAGATGATCAACTTGCAGACATCTTTACAAAGGCTCTCATAGAGGCGAAGTTTACTAAACTTCGATTTATGGTTGGACTTCAAGAAGTTGTCACTAAGGGGGAATAGCCTCTAATGCCTCCTTCCTTCTCCTATTGTGTCATATTTATACATCCTTCAATCCTATCCAAGTTTTTCTTAAGGGGCGATGTTAGGATATTCTGACACATAGGAAATAGTTAAGTATAACTTGGTCTAGTGTAGAGTTAGGTAAAGTGTGTTTCTTTACTATGTACTTTTGTAACTTACAATCCGATGGGCATGATATGTAGTGATCCGCTGGTTCATTCTCTCCTCGGTATTACCAACACTTGATTCGTGGCTTATCACCAGATTGGTACATGATCTCTATTTAAAGAGCATGGAGGGTCATTTGTAGGGTAACCGTTCATGAGAGAAGCTTATGTAAAGTTTCATTATTTTATTAATAAATTGCCTAAAGTGGCCGCATTGGCTCAGGCCGTGGATTGTTTCCCTCTTTGAGGGTTTTAACCACGTCAACAATACTGGTGTATTGATCTATGATCTGTTTATGAGCGGTGTCCTTTGGTGTTCTGTCTGAGGAACTTACCTTGTAAATTCCTACACCCTAACCATAACTTGTTGGAAACAGGGGTTTCAACCAACATTAGGAGTTCTCATGAAATAATTCCTCGTCATGCATATCTCAATTAAGAGCCTTCCCACTCCCTTGAGTCTATCCTCTCTTCAAATTCTCTCCCCATATGGATGAACATCTCTCAAAGATTCAGGGTGAGTCCTAGCTAATGATGGTCTCTTATGACATGTTAGTGGCAATGAAAACTTGGAAAAGATACAAACTATTAACATGGAGGGATGACTCGAGGTACTTATATAATGAATTTAAAGATGAGGTAAAAATATAAAAGGTAGGAAAATGAAATAGATTTTCAAATATACAATTTTTATTTGTAGAAATTATGTCTAACTATGTGAATTTGGAGTTTTCCTAACATTGATATAGCATTTTCGTGCAAAGTATAATGAAAATGTTCCCGTTAGTTCAACATGTGAGTACTAAATGATGTAATATTGCTACAAAATTTTTTGGAGTTGTGGAGCACATATCATTCTTGCACAGAACTATATTTCTATTTAAATGTATAATATTAATTTTACATATATTTTTTTTTTAAATCATGAAAGTCAATATACCCTCAAAATCACAAGACTTTTTGTTAGTGCAATGTAAAATGGGTTTTAACATTATCAAACAATATTTTGATATATTTTAAGTCTCAATGTCTTCTAGTGCACCAAATTTTTTTTCAAATGGGAAAGGAAAAAAATGTTATAGTGGAAATAAAAAGAGACACATTTTAATACTTTGATATATGTTAAGAGAAAAATATATTATAAATATTAAACACTATTACTT
The DNA here is from genome assembly GCA_031772625.1 of Pinus tabuliformis. Classification (NCBI taxonomy): domain Eukaryota; kingdom Viridiplantae; phylum Streptophyta; class Pinopsida; order Pinales; family Pinaceae; genus Pinus; species Pinus tabuliformis. The sequence goes on along the minus strand of CM062816.1, from coordinate 321,598,710 downwards.
TTCTAAAAATATTATATATTTAGAATCTCTCTAGACAACTATATGTATGTTTGTAGTTACGTGGGAAATGTATTTGTCTATCCTATAGAAAAATAATGTTTGTGACACACACACACACACACACATGTCAAGTAAGGGTAGACTGAGTGGTTGAAGCAGGCTACTAACTCCCTCACTGCCAATGTTTAATTCCTCTAAATGACATGTTAAACTTGTTGTGAGGAGGCTAGAGGAATAGGTAGCCCTAAAGAGTTTACTATGTTCGTGGTCAATACAGGACATATTGGTTCTTGATAAGTCATATGTTCTTGGTATATTTGACCTATAAGAAGATATATATACTCTTGGTGTTATAGTGGTAGCTGGAAGGTTTGATTCTGAGCCTCGCCTAAATTACTTGGACGAGCTACAAATTTACCATGGTCAAATATGTAGGGAGGAATAAATGTGTCAATAAAGAGAGAGAGGGGGGGGGGGGACATGAGATTGAGAGAGAGAAAAAGAGAGAGTAAAAAAGTGAGATACATAAGGAACGAGGATGTAAATTGTGAGATAGAGTGAGTTGGGGGGAAAGAGAGAGTTGTGGGAGACACAGGGAGCGAGACAGAGGGAGAGAGAAAATGGGGAAGAGAATGAGAGAGAGAGAGGGGGAGGGAGTGAGGGAGGTGGAGGAGAAGGAAAGAGGCAAGGAGATAGAGGTAGATTTAGAGGGGTATGAAAGAGCAAGTGATGGGGAATGAGAGAAGGAGAGAGGGAGGGAGATATATATGGGGAAGAAGAGAGAGATTGATATAGAGGGAGAGAGGGAAAGATATTGGGAGGGAGATAATGAAAGAGCTAGAGGGGGGAGATATAGGGACAAAAAGTGAGAGAGAGGGAAGAAAATATATATGTATATATATATATATATATATATATATAGAGAGAGAGAGAGAGAGAGAGAGAGAGAGAGAGAGATTTGTAAGGGGGTTGTTGTGAAGGAGGGATGGAGATACACAAGGAGGAATATAGAGGAAGTGTTAGAGATAGGGATACCATTGACAGGAAGAAATAAGAGAAGGAGAGTGAGAAATAAGGAGAGGAGGGAGATGAGAGATAGAGCTAGAGGGTGGTAAATGAGAGAGAGAGGTAGTGAGGGAGAGAGAAGGAGAGAGGAAGGGGGATAGAGATGGGATGGACGTGGGATATAAAGAGGGAGAAAAGAGGCGGGAGGGAGCGAGAAGGAGAGAGGAATATAGGTTTGGATTTGGAAGGGGGATATAGAGGGTGATAAAGGGAGAGAGAGAGAATAAGTGAGAGATAGAGAGAAAAGGTGTGTGTGTGTGTGTGTGTGTGTGTGTGTGTGTGTGAGAGAGAGAGAGAGAGAGAGAGAGAGAGAGAGAGAAGGGGGTTTGAGGGAGGGGAGAGAGATAGATGAATATGGAGATAGAGAGAGTTAGAGTGTAAGACAAAGAAATGTTGGAGAGAGGAAGGGAGAGTGAGGGAAGAAGAGAGAGACAAAGAGAAAGATATAGAGAGAGAGATTTATGGGGGAGAGAGTGAGAGAGATAATGATAAAGTGAGGGGGAAAGAGAGAAGGAGATAGTGAGGAAGATAAGGACATAGATGGAGGGGGGATATAAGGAGAGAGAGAGAGAGAGAGCAAAGGAGAGAAAGAGGGAGAGAAAGACACAAATACACACACACACACACACACACACACATATATATATATATATATATATATATATATATATATAGAGAGAGAGAGAGAGAGAGTTAAAAAAGAGATAGAAGGAGAGAAGCGAGAATGAGGGAGATGGGAAGAGGAGGAAAAAGAGATAAAGTTGGATGGGGATCATTGTGAAGTAGGGACTAAGGGAATGAGGGAGGAAGGGAGAGAGAGGAAGAGCGATAAATAGAGAGTGATGGGAGGAAAAGAATGAAAGAGTGGTAGGGAGTGAGGCAGAGTGAGAGATGAAGAGAGAGGGAGGTATATATAGATAGAGCTAGAGTTATAAGGAGAGGGGGAAATGTTGGAAAATATAACTAGTTTCCGTCTTCATAATTATAATTGTACTCAAATAATTGTGTATATTTTATGTTACAAGAAAAAGAAAGAAAAACATTTTTTTAAGCATGGTTTTCATGCTCCATTTTGATGGTTATCTAGGTAAAGCATGTTATTCATGCTTCTAGGGTTTTTCATGTCAAAATAATAATATTTTTAAGTCAAAAGAGTCATTATCATTTGCATAAGACCCTATTGGGAAAGTTGTAACACGTAAAAGTTGTTGATTTTGACACTAGAAAGTCTTACGACCCTCCAAGCACAAGTTGGCCCTGATAGAGACAAGTCAACCTAGAAGAAGCTATTTGACCTCATGAAAAGCCTATATATACAAGCAACTTTGACCAAATTTGTCACCAATTCGATCTCTCAAGAAAAGAAGTTTAATCTAGAGCAAGGAAGATCAAGGAAGCTAGTGCAAAGATCAAGGAAGCAAGAGGAAGTCTAGAAGAACAAGAAAATTTGTTTTTGGGCCATATTCTCTCACATGTGAGAGGTTTAGGGATTTTGTAGGCCAAAAAATGTAGGTCCAAGTTGCAGGAGGCCGAAGATTTCAAATCCAAATTGAAAGAAGGCCAAAATTCTATCTTGGTTTTACTTTGACTCTTGTTAACTTTAAAGACATTGCCTTGCTTAAGGAAAAGATTTTGGAAAATTGTAACATGTCAAGAAGAAGTATTGTTGTTGTTATAAAGGACCAAATTTGTAGACTTGAAGCTGGGGATCAAAGTTGAAGTTGGAAGCTGATTGAAGAATAATTAACCCTTGTTAACTTAGTTGATCTCTGACCTAATTGAAAGGGTTTCTTTGAGGGTTGAGCTTGTGCTTGGAGGAGGAATTGGTCTAGGGTTTTGGGTCTTCGTTTTCTCTTTTGAAGTATATTATATAATAAAAGAAGAGATTCTTTCTAGGTTTTCCCTATGGAGGGTTCCCTAGCTTGGAGCCTAATACTTGTGTCTATTGTCTTTACTATTTTTTCACTTGATAATTGTTTGAGGAAAATATCTAATAAAGAAACACAAGAAGATAGATAAATTTTACAACAAACTATTAATGTTTTGATGGTGCTATATGCCACCAATACTAAGGGGGTCTCCCTGGTATGAAATCCTAATTAGACATCACATCATTTGTAGTAGGAGCCCAAACCATAAAGTATGGTTGGTTGCCATTATATTAAGGATTTTCCTTGGCTACAATAAATGACACAAGAGAAGCACATGCACTTTTGAGATAAACAAGTATGTTAGGCTTGTCATGTATTCAATTGTAAAATGTGTGATGGTTCTTTGAAAGAAAAGTAATAGTATTATCCTAGCAAAGGCACACACATAAATCTGAAGAGAATCGTTGTTACAGGGAAAAGTGTCTATATAGAATTGCTCTATCCCACTAAGGTGTGACAGCTGCCTTAGAAACAAACAGAGAAAAGCTACTTTCGTTTTTCCTTTATGAATTATAGATAGAGAGGAACATAAAGACCAACCTCTGTCTTGAGCTAATCTCCTAATTTGATTCCTCTCTTCTTTGATAGTCTTTAGCTACCTGCTGCCTTGCATGCCCAGCTTCACAAAGTACCTGTAAGATCACAGAAGCATAGCACTATACAAAGACATGGATCTATAATCATAAATAATCTAGGATCAGATGTAAATTGACCATACAAATGTAGCAAGCATCAATGATACAAGAGCATGGAGGAAAACTTGAATAGCTTTTATTGATAAACAAGAAAGAGCCAAGAGGAGTTACAACCAGTTGTTCTGACCCAGCATCAACCTCCCAGCAAAGAAGCCCCTCTTCACCTCAAACAAAGCTTAGATCACCCAACAATCTGATGTTTTTCTCAAGAAACCAACAGAAATTCCTTACAATATGCAAAATTCCAGCCTCTGGATCTCTGGGATGAGGGATCCATATATAGATATCTATAAGGGGGATGAGTCAGCTTGTGATTTGATTAGTTTCTTCCCTCTGATAGTTCTTGCTTCCACTTGGAGATTTATGGTCTCTTACTCATCCTTGGTCGAATTCAGTGAGGCAAGTGTCATAGGAGAAGTTTCTGGAAGCTTCCATTGCCTCTCCACCTGGTGGAATGACACTGCCATTTGTCATTTCTCGCCCATCGCACCCCACAGAAGGGATTTTTGAAATGCAGCGCACCCACATAGTGTATTTAGGTGAGATGCAATGCACTTAGCCACTGGAGCAGCTGAAATGATCCTGTTTTGACCAATTATGAGCAGTTTTTCATGGAGAACTTCTAGGAGAAGCTGTAATCTGTTGACCTTGTTCCTTTAGGGTTTAGAACAACACTTTTAGGGACTTAGGAGCCCTTGGTTTATGGACATTTCATGCTTGGGGTTGTAGGGCCCAAAAATGTCTATAACAGTTGCCCCCTAAAGCATGAGGTCGTTAATCTTTTGATGTCGGGTGAAATGCTTTATTATGAGGATCCGAAGTTCTTTCACTGCTGGGAGGAGACCTGTAATAAGACACAATACAATACATTATCTTCATAATATTTTCATGATCTAGTTGAGGCGGGCATTCCCATGCTCAGCTTTATAAATTCATTTTCATGTACATAGGACAGACAATCGTCTGAGTGTAGACTGATGATTCTGATAGAGCCATCATCCTTTTGATTAGATGATTATCTGTGCAACAATGATGTACATTTGATGTCTTTATTTCCCTGAATATATATCGCAGCCCAGATGGATGAAACTAGATCCGGGGTCTTCAATCTCGTTCGACCTTCACTCGAAGTACCAGTCGATCCATGTGAAAGCTGTTCTGGAGTCGAACATGGAAAGACATCGCTTGATTACCAGTCAATGATGTAAACTGTTAACAAGCGTGAGAGGAATCACCGATAATGATAATGACCCTCAAGGTACTGCAGTAAAATTCACGTGGTGTGAATAAGGGACTTGGCGTCGAACACCACGCAAAATCTTTCGGTCGAAGGCCATTGATGTAAACCTGTCGCCGGAAGTGAGAAACTTGCCATTGAGGCATGCAAGCTTCAAAGTACTGAATGGGGTGTTCCTAGATCAACTTCTTAGATGATGAGATGATGTCGACAAGAAGTGATCCGTCACAGGAGGGCCTTAATGAATCCCACATCAATGACACGGAACGGAGCAAATGATTTTTTATGGAGGTGAAAACGATCTGGTGATATAAGGTTCAGGGTGGCGGTCATGAAAGAATGGAGTATAAATGTATGGTAGTGGGTGAGACACAAGTGAATTCTCTGAATGACTTCTCTTGAACATATCGGCGACACTGATGTGATGGATTGGTAGCATTAGCCCCAAATGTGGATGGTATGATGGGACCATGGTGATGTGACCGGTGAATGAAACAACCCAACCCGACTCGGACATGGAGTGGAAGTGTCATGTTCAAGAGCGACTTGCTACCAACAAAGTTTCTTCAAGTTTTCTTCCCAATTTTCCCCAGTCATTGCTGAGCTGTACCTCTTTATTTTTTTCAAGCTTGAGGAGGATAACATATGCTTGTTCTATAATTTTCCCTTCAGGCAAACCCATCGCTATGTTTTAACGAGCCTAGCAATAGTGAAACTCGTTCTCGTCTATAGACAAGTTTGTCACTATTAAAATTTTAACGAGTTTAACGACAAAGATAACTCGGTCCTTTTCAATTTTAAAGAGTCTGAAAAGGAATGTAAAGGTAACTCCAAAATTCCTTTTTCGTCATCTAATCCCTTAAGTCCGAAAAAGTATAAAACAAAACAGAAGGGATGAATTTTCGATACTTTTAACGAGCCGAACAAAACAAGAACTCGATATTTTTGTGTAATAATCCCTTAGGTCCAAAAAGATTAAAATTTAGAGGAGGGATAGCACTTCCTGTCCCTTTAACGAGCTGGAGAGGCCAATGGTTGGACAATCTTTTCATATTTTACGAGTCAGTTGAAAAGAGCTTAAAGGAGACTCGTCTTTTGAGGAACGAGTGATAAAATGGGTAGCAGCTGATTCCAGGTAAGGTTTGGAATTTTCCAATCACGGCAGTGTTACAAGGATGGCTAGTGAAATCACTCTTCGCAGCTGTTCCTTAAAATGGGTAAACAATCAAATGGGGGTGAATGATCGGCCAATGCAAAAGTGGAGGTGATGGTGCAAACACAACCAAGGCTTTAATGGTTGAAGTACTACATTCACGATGGTTATTTACTGGGGAATAGTTCATTTTTTAACAAGCTTAAACGCGGGGGAAACATTTGCTCATGGCTTATGTTTATTTTTTAACGAGCTTGAACTATGTGCTAAAACTGCTCGATGCGGGTTTATTTTTTAACGAGGTTGAACCTTGCAGTAACACTGCTCGATTAATCCAGTCATGTGATAAGAATGTCTCATATAAAAACAACAACTTTTAGATTTTCGCCCCACATCCTTTCTTTATGCAAGTTAGGAAACGACCAATCCTACGAGTTTAAAGGGTTAGAGGACCTACAAATTTAAAAAAAAAAATAGTCGCTCTTCACTTGCACTCCAAAAGGTTTGCATGCCCCCAAGGATAAAACAGAGTTTCAAGGTCACCTTTTATTCGAGCTGACAAAACATTTGTTTTATCAGGAAAGGTATACCTCTTTCAGGTTACCAAAGATTGTTCTATTCACAACACAAACAAAACACTTCTTCAGCGCTGTCTACCAAAATAGACAAAGGTGAGTGAAGGAGGCTACCCCACTCACATAACTTTGACAAGAGAATCTTGTTCTAGAATAACCCCCTCTTCCAATCACGGACGGGAGTACAGACTAGTCCTATTTTCTCGCGGAAACCTACCCTATACCCGAAGTTTTCCTGCTGAAGCAGACTAGGGTGCATGCCCCCTGGGTTTCAGTCATGTCCCCCGAATCACTCGCGCTCATCGGGTGGGCAGACTGGGGATTGAGACATTTCTTGCGTGAAAAGACCATTTAGGGATGGTATATGACTATTTGATATGCGTGAACTAGGGAATGAAAGCTGGTCTACGAGCTTGACCACTCTTCCTTCGTGCGGAAAACACATTACTCTAAAGAGTGAGGAGACAATTGCTCCCATGCAATAAATATAGTTTCATCCAAGGAGTAGATTCTAATCCAGGGGTCCTTGAACTACCATTATGTTCATGTGAACGGTTTTCCCTCTCAATGTTATGGGCACATTGGGAAGGATCCCTAACGGTCGATTGGTTCCTTTGTCAAAGCCTGTTAGATTTCTCATCTCAGGCAAAAGCGATGGCGAACCAAGCCCTTTCCAAGCAGTTGAGGAAAGGATACTCACAGAATCCCCTTCATCTATGATGGTACCGGCCATAACCATTCTATATATTTGAACAATGATTCAGAATGGTATACTATCTCGTAAACGGGGTCTGCCTAGTTGATTCCAGTCGAAGGAGACAACTAGGTTGCTTGGAGGTGGGACCGAATAGACGGCCGGGTACGACTCTGACGAACTTCCTTCCTGTGGTAAAGGAATGGGTAAATTTCCCCCATGTTTGTTGGAGTCTGTGCTTATGAAAAGAATTTGGACGGTGTCATCCTTGTTCTCTTCGATGATTGTATCATCTGAATATGGAACCTCTGAAGGCAAGACGGGGTCAACTACCGCCTCAACCTTTTGACTTTCGTCTGGTATGGGTTCAGATGGTTTGTCTTCAATGATAGATGCTTCAGCCGACCACCTGAGCGGGCCAGCCGGATTTTCAACTAGTGACGGACTTGGCAAGAGTTTTTTATATCCAGGAGGAAGTCGTAACGGTGAAACCGGACAATCGTCCAAAACTATTTTAGCCTCGTCTAAGAAGGGACAACGGTTGATGGCATGATCGCCTTTGCACAGTTTACAAGGAAATCTATATTTTCCATTTTGTCCTGGGTCTTCACTTTCACTAGTTGACGGTGTGTTTTCAACATGATCATCAGAGGTTGACGACACCGGGTTGTGCAAACGAGGAGACCAGTCCCTTAAGATCCGAGGGATGCAAGGAAAATCTCTGTGATAGTGGTCTCCTTTGCAAATGACACATGGCGATTTAGGCTTGGTCGGTGTAGTGTGTGGATTTTCGCTAGACAACACTCGTTTGCCCCCATTCGCTTTTGGCTCCTTCTTCTTCTTCTCTTTCTTCTTCTCTTTCTTCTTCTTTTCCTTCTTCTCCTTAGGTACTTGACTTTTGGCTTTACCGGCCCCATCAAGTGAAGAGGAAGGAGGAGAGGCAGAATTAGAGGATGTAGAAGGTTGGTGGGTAACTCTGGACTCGTCTAGTTGCTGATTCGATTGTTCAGGAATTGTGGTGTTCTGAACAACAGAGGTTGAGAAGAGCCATACAGGCAAACCAATTGTCAGTCCTGGAAGCGACAATGTGGCCATATGGGGTGCACCAACATCTCCCCAAGAGGAGAAGGGACTAGGATTTCCTCTAAGGGGAATTCCTTGGTTGGTGGACTCCATTTTCTCAACCCAAGATCAACACAGGAAAGGGGTAATGAGTATTCCATTTAAAATAAATTTTAGACGCTTTGACACAACTTGTTTTTTCAATTTTTAAGAGTCGAGAAAAAACAAAAGATGACTCTAGTCGCCTTTGATTTTTAATGAGCCTGAAGTGACAAGTGCTCAGATGGACCTTTTCTGTTAAGGAGTCTGAAAAGGAACGAAAGGGACTGCTCTGGAAATCTAGGTAGAGGGATTACCAAACCAATCGCAAAAATACAGAATACTTTTTACGGTACGGCATTCAATCTTCCCGAATGTTGTGTTCAATGCATTGCGATCGATAGGGCGGTAGACACGGCTTCCTATGGATAAAGGATTAAGCCTATTGGGGTCTCCCAAAATATACTTGACAGTACATGGGAGCACAAGTCCGTACTGGCACTTATCGTCTCAAAGTGGAGGAATCACCCAACCATCAGTGAGAACAACAGTTACCAGGCTTTACGACGCCGGAATACATCTCTAGCCTAGACTTCTAAATGTTGTGCGTTAAGTTCCAAAGCGTTGTTAGATTCATTGAATTTATTTTAAGTTGATCTTGTTTATGAAGTTTGCCTTTCAGGTTCACCACGAGATGTAGATGTAATTCCTAAAATCCAATCTAAGATGATAAACAAACTTTTTATCTTCTTTGTGCAATGAAAATCCTAGCTACTAAGGAAAAGAAAGACAGAATCTTTTCACAAAGAGAAAAGAGCACACTCTAAATGCACTTTCCTAAATCAAGCCAATCAGACTGTCTATATGCAAATGCACATTCATGTATTTGTTTTCGACTTTCTTAGTATATGAATGCTAAAAAGAAAGTTGATGCGCAAATCTAAATTTATTTTCAAGCGACAAATACCAACAAGTTTCTTTTCAAAATAAAAAATGGAGACGATCACAACACCTTACGATTTTGAAATGAATACTGGTTCTTAACACTAGAAAATTACAAATTCAGACCAAAAGCAATAGTAACAGGATAATCAACCATCAACAGCAATCAGACTCTTTCCTACGATTGAAATCGACACTTGCGATAGTTTCAAATCAAAGGACGATAGTACGATTATGCTACTTTTGCAAAGGAGAACTGTAAATGACTCAACAAATACACAAAAACATCTACAGTTCTTTTGTACAAAGGAGGTGGAATAACAACAAGGAAAAGGGGTTCCAAACAGACATATACTGATCACAGGCAGTAAAATTCAGGAATAGAACTGGAAAGAATGAATCACAGAAGCCAAAACTGCACAGAGCTAGTCTGATCAGCGCACCTGTAACACAGAGAATTTGAAATACAGCGCAGCTTGTCCACTCAGGAAGTGCACTGAAGTTCAGATTCTCTGAACAGTACCTGCGCTGGGCCAGAAACGAGACTCTGTTTGGGTTCCGGGTCACAATTTGCAGTTCAGTTCTTGGGTTCTGGCCGAGCAAGAAGCGATCAGTAATGCAACAATCAGGGGTAGATCTAAGGAGGATCTAAGAGCTATCACAAGGGCAATCAGATAGTTTGTGAATCAGTTGTTTAAATCATAAACAGATCCAGTAAATGGATTGAAGTAGCAGTTATCTACTTTGCATTTGCTATGGAAAATGCAGTTCGAATGCTACCTGTAAGTTTATGAAATAGAAAACAAAGAATGATAAACAAACAAACTAATTATCTCCCCAGTGGAGTCGCCATTTTGTTACAGGGAAAAGTGTCTATATAGAACTGCTCTATCCCACTAAGGTGTGACAACTGCCTTAGAAACAAACAGAAAAAAGCTACTTTCTTTTTTCCTTTATAAATTATAGATAGAGAGGAACAGAAAGACCAACCTCTGTCTTGCGCTAATCTCCTGATTTGATTCCTCTCTTCTTTGATAGTCTTTAGCTACCTGCTCCCTTGCATGCCCAGCTTCACAAAGTACCTGTAAGATCACAGAAGCATAGCACTATACAAAGACATGGATCTATAATCATAAACAATCTAGGATCAGATGTAAATTGACCATACAAATGTAGCAAGCATCAATGATACAAGAGCATGGAGGAAAAATTGAATAGCCTTTATTGATAAACAAGAAAGAGCCAAGAGGAGTTACAACCAGTTGTTCTGACCCAGCATCAACCTCCCAGCAAAGAATCCCCTCTTCACCTCAAACAAAGCTTATATCACCCAACAATCTGATGTTTGTCTCAATAAACCAACAGCAATTCCTTACAATATGCAAAATTCCAGCCTCTGGATCTCTGGGATGAGGGATCCATATATAGATATCTGTAAGGGGGATGAGTCAGCTTGTGATTTGATTAGTGTCTTCCCTTTGATAGTTATTTCTTCCACTTGGAGATTGATGGTCTCTTACTCATCCTTGGTCGAATTCAGTGAGGCAAGTGTCACAGGAGAAGTTTCTGGAAGCTTCCATTGCCTCTCCACCTCACGGAATGACACTGCCATTTGTCATTTCTCGCCCATCGCACCCCACAGAAGGGATTTTTGAAATGCAACACACCCACACAGTGTATTTAGGTGAGATGCAACACACTTAGCCAGTGGAGCAGCTGAAATGATCCTGTTTTGACCAATTCTGAGCAGTTTTTCATGGAGAACTTCTGGGAGAAGCTGTAATCTGTTGACCTTGTTCCTTTAAGGTTTAGAACAACACTTTTAGGGACTTAGGAGCCCTTGGTTTATAGACATTTCATGCTTGGGGTTGTAGGGCCCAAAAATGTCTATAACAATCGTTAATAATCTTGTGAAATAGTTCACCAAGAAACCATGACCATGAAAGCATAATACATACATTTCAAAAAGGCATACTAGAGCCAATGAAATAGTTCATTTTCATTAGTATGAATTAACATAAGCATACACTATAAACAATGAAAAAATAATCTTACAATCATTTACGACATATGCATGAAAAATCATGTCAACTCCAAGAGCTTCGAATTATGAAGTGAAAGTTCCAAGTTACACCATTATAATGATACAACAATTGTTCCAATAGTGGAACCTTAAGCCACTACTTAGTTCTCAAAAGCCTATTCTTCTTTTTCATTCCTAGTGTAACAAGCCTAGGTTGAAATTCCATGTAAGTAAATATTGTATGGACATTGTAAAAACAAAAATCAAATGAATGTCATAGAACATGTATTCTAAGTTGAATGAGGGGATAAGCATTACGTTGGGAGTCACTTGTTGTTAATTATTTATTGGCTATGAAAATTGGCATTGGCATTGGCAAAAGGAAATAAATGGCAATTAATTCAAGAAATAAAGGAAAATAAGATAAAAGATAGATGAAGAGAGAAGAATATGCATGCAAGGGAAATTGAAGAAAAAAGAAAAGAAATGAAAAGAAAAGAAGACAGAGAACATTATAATACACTCCTGGACATTTTGGCATTCACTTAGAGGAAAAGGGAGGACAAGAGGAGAGGATAACTACAACAAGAGAGAGAGCACTTGACCACAAGGAAGACACAAGCAAGAAAGGAAGGAACAAGCAAGGAAAAACAAGGGAGCACAAGAAGAAGAATGGATAGTAGTAAGAAAGGGAAAAAATTAAGCAAAGAAAGAGAAACCAATAGGAGGATTTTGCAAGTAACAAGTTGCATGTGTAATTATCTTGGTTGGATTTGAATGCATGGTTCATGCATTTTGTTTATTGGTTATTTTTATATCATTATCATGGGATTTCCTGAATTGATAGTGGTGTACAACCTTTGCCTATGCCATTTTCCAGACAACCATGATGTAGTGGGTTTCCCTTTGGTCGAGCTTTAGATTTACTATACATTTTGGATCATGTTAAGGTGGTCTTTGGAAAATCCCAAGGGTTGAGGGTGGAGATGGTTTTCTTTGAGAAGCTCATGATAGGTGAGTGGAGACAAAAAAAATCCTTTGGTTATGGTGAGGAAATCCTAAGGCATCTAAGCTTGTATTTCTTTTGGTGTTCTATGGACCGGTTTAGGTGAGATCACTATGAATTGGTGGTTTAACCTCTAGATTCCCTATTTGGTTATGTTTTTTTTTATCCCATGAGATCCCACATTCATGCTTGGAATATGTCATGAGGGTGATTGGGCTAAAAGAAATATTTAGTTTAGTCCCATTCTATGGTCGGGTGGTATGTGGAAGACCTTGGATTGGTTGGAATTATGCATATGTTATTATGGGTTACTATTTAATGATGATATATGAGCACAAGTTTTGGTTTACTATGTGATTTTATGACTGGTTTGTCATGTTCTCATTTTGGTTCAATGATGGTTACATGCATGGTATCCTTCTCAATATATGATGTTCTCTTGTTATGGTTCTATTCCATGGTTTGACAAGCTCTTGGTTATTTTATATGAATGCATGAGCTAATATGTATTTGATACAACTAGTATGAGAGGGAAATGAACCTTCCTGACGATTCTCTAATAAAACTAATGAAATAGTGAACATATATACATTCATGACCTATAGGTACTTTGTTTACAAAGTGTTTATATAAATGGTTATCATGTATTTGACAAGAATGAGCAGGAATAGAGACAAGAACAAAGAATGAAGACTCCTACAAGTGGTTAAGAGAGTTCTGGAAAGCTATGAGTAGATTTGGGCAACTGGCATATGTGCAAGCCTTAACAATTTGAAGAAAAGGTTCTAGTCGCACTCTCAGAACTAGGAAATTTTGGACGTAGTTGCATGGAGGAAGGGTTACAGGTGTAACTAGAGCCCTCTGGCTTCATTGATTAGCCTTCATGCTTGCGAGTAGCTTGTAAGTTAAGTTAAGGAGTGGCATGAGCTTAGGGAGATGCTCACCAATGGAATGATTCAGCTAAATGTCTGATTATGCATTCTTGAGTGTTGTAGTAATTTTTGTACAAGTTGGAAAGTTAGGCCCCATTTCCATAACTAAATCTTAGAATTTGGGTCATGAATAGTAACTCTCATGTCATGTTTACCCTGACGAGCTTGTAAAAGTGAGTAAATGTGGGGTGGGGTGTTACAAAGTGGTATCATATCAAGTTCACAACACTAGACCTTATGGTGAAAGAAAATTGTTAGGCATATAGATCTACACATGCTTATATGTTATCATGCATGCATGGCAGTTACGTTATTGTTAAGGTTGTTCTAGTATATTGATTCATGCATGTACTGATATGTTCTTGATATTATTATTATGTATTATGCTAATTAAATTGACCTGTGAAAGTGCAATAGCCTCACCAACAATGATTTGAGGTAATGATTTGGATTATGCCTTTTATTTTATCTAACAATTATATGTTATAGGAAAATAGAAGGTCAAGGGATGAAGAACACAATGGTTAAGTATAGTTCATATGACTCCACCTATAGGCTAGAAGAGAAATCAGTGGGATGCGAGAACTTTGTTGAGTAATAGGGAGAAGGAGACTCTCTTGATCTAGTAGATACATTGAGAAGTCCGAGAGTAGAGATCATAAGTTGAAAAGAAGATAATGAGTGGTTGATTGAGGCCCGGGAAATGTTTGCAAACAATCAAGAAAATTAAGTTGAGGTTAATGCAGTTATCCTCTAGAGCCTTCTAGAATTACAAAAGCAGGGACAATTGGGGACCAGTCATGGAAATAGTCAGGAAGAAAAGAATAAAGGTGTAGATGGAAGCATGTCTCATAAATGGTATAGGATGGACAGAGATGATACAATAAAGAGTGACAAAATCTTGGATACACCTAAGAAGAGGGCTAATATGCATGAATATTATTGTAGATCTACTTCTAGGAGACATCATTTCCATCACTTCTAGCATCATAGGAGGAGTGAGAAGGGGTATTTTCCATAATAATTAAAGGAATCTAAGCCTCCTACTTTTGATAGTGAGATGATTAAATTAGAAGATGCAAAAGAATGACTGCTTGGGATGAAGATTTTTTTCAAAATTAATGATTACTTAGAGAATATGAAGGCAAAGATAACTACTTTCAGTTCAAAGTTCCTCATAAGCTGGTGATGAGCTATGGGAGTTCCTCATAGTTCCAGATCTGACTCCGGATGTGTGCCTTCAACTCCACCTCCTTTGGCTTCATCATCTTTGGCAAGTACAATGGGGCTCCCTTGTACCTTATTTTTCATATCCACGTGTCATGAACAATAGTGTGTATATCTGTCAAGATACATGCTCTCCTAGCACAACACTGTTGCCAACTATTAAGATGGACAACTAACTTATGCATGATGACGAACCTGAAGTACAGTGTTCAAATGATTGTCTCAAGAGATGATACTTCATCAAGTATCTCTTTCTTCAACTCTACTCTGGAAGATGTTGTAGCTTGCTCTTCTCCTTGATTGACCGCTTGTATCTCCTTAGCCATGTGCTTGTGCTCAGCTATCAAGAGTCTCACACTTGAGTTGGTGGCTTCGACATATGCCTTTGTAGCATCGGCCAAATGCACAGGAGATACATGGACAGGAGTGGGCACTCTGCGTGACTGCAAAACTCTGTGTTGTAACTCGTTAAAGGATATGTTGTGCACATCTACTTCTGAATTATCCTCAAGGATTTCAGTGTCTCCTTGATCACTTGGGACTTACTCTATTCCTGGATCTGGTGAAGTTGGTGGAGTGACCTTTGTGCCCTTGGGCATGAGATCTGTATCTTGATCTTGCTCTGGATGAACCAAATCCATGTCCATTTGTTCCAACATCTGTTCAACCCATGGTATTCATCCACCCATGTTATTCATCCACCCATGGAATTTACCCATGGCATTGTAAGTAACATCCACCCATGGTATTCATTCACCCATGGTATTGTGACATCCACCCATGGTATTCACTCACCCATGGAATTGGCCCGTGGTATTGTGACATCCACCCATGGTATTCATTCACCCATGGAATTGACCCATGGTATTGTAACTAAAAAAAATATAAGTAACAAGTCGCATTTTGTAAAAGGACAGTTTGTCCACCACAATGTAGCTTTTATAGTTATTCTCCATTTTAATAAAAAAAATTCTTTGTGGTTTTGTTTATTGGGCATTCTCCTCTTTCTTTTGGCATTTCAATTTTTCAGATCTTGGGGGCCTCTTCCCCAAGATCCATTTCAATTTTTTAGATCTTGGGGGCCTCCACCCAAGATCCGGATCAGTGGTATCAGAGCAGGTTATGATTCCATGGGAATGGTGGTTTGATGCTTATTTTAGTTTCAAATTTTGCAGCAATATTCAACAAACTTCAGGCAAGTGCTACGTCCTCCACAGAGCATTTTCTTGGGCCAAGCGGGAAGAATTTTTCATTTTTTTGCAGGAATGTTTTTGGGCGGGGAGTTTACAAATCATATCTGAAATTTTTGGTGCAAAATTTATAAAAACAAATAACATATTTGGATTCCTTTCAAAAAAATACCCAAATTCAAAAAAAACATCAGCTGAATCAGAGTCCGGATGAGGGAGATATCACTGATTTAAAATCAGCTATGTTGCAGAAATGTTTCTGATGGCAATTCATGGATGGCAACTCTCCTATATTATTTTCTGAAATTTTGGTGCAAAATTTCAGAAAAGTGATTGTAGATCTGAGCTCCTCTCACAAAATGGCTCCATTTCAAAAAAAAATTGGGTCGAATCGAAGTTCAAATGTGGGAGATATCGCTGATTTAAAATACGCTATTTTTTTCAGAACTTTTGTGACAGCGGAAAACTTGCAACGCGAATATGAGATTCTTGAGTGTCCAGATAAGGATTTCCAACAGATGGGAAGATGAAAAATGGTCCTTCTGTTTCCAAAAATAGGTTATAATAAATATTCTAAGTTATATTGACTGAGTTATGTCCATTTTAATTCTAGAGCAACATTCAGAGCGGGTTCCCTTTGGAAATGTGCCCTCCCACCCCGCTTTAGTGGGCACCTGCTTCACATTCATCAATTTCAACATAGAAGCATTCGTCTTGGGTTCTTTGGAGACGTGTCCTCCCACGCCAGTCTATGTAGGCAATTGTTACTTCACCAACAACTAACATCATAGTTATGAGTAAATTGTACAAAATCCTTGTCATAGAAGTCCATTTGCTAGGCCACACTCTGTTAGCATAACAATTGGTCACAAGAATTATATGGTATCTCTATCCTCAGATCTTCATTTTTCATGGTTATGGGTCATCCAAAAACCTACACTTCATCGAAGTCCATTTTCGAGGCTGCACATTGTCAGTATCATAGTTGGTCACAAGAATTACAGGGTATCTCTATCCTCAAATCTTCATTCATCATGGTTATGGGACATCCACAAACCCACACTTCATCTAAGTCCATTTTCTAGGCCGCACACTATCAGTATCACAGTTGGTCACAAGAATTACAGGGTATCTCTATCCTCGGATCTTCGTTCATCATGGTTATGGATTAACCACATAAAACCCTTCTCTTTAGTGGCTCTTCATATTCAACAAAGGCTTTGCAGGAGAGAACTTCACGCAATGGGGACCATTGCTTCTTAAGGAGGGAGGAATAATCCAAATAGAAAATGGCATCAACCCATGGTATTCATCCACCCATGGAATTTACCCATGGTATTGTAAGTAACATCCACCCATGGTATTCATTCACCCATGGAATTGACCTGTGGTATTATAACTGAGAAAGACTATAAGTAACAAGTCGCATTTTGTAAAAGGATAGATTTTCCGCCACAATGTAGCCTTTATAGTTATTATCGGTTTTAATAAAAAGTTTCTTTGTGGTTTTATTTATTGTGTGTTCTGTCATTTTCTTTCTAGCATTGCAATTCTTCAGATCTTGGGGGCCTCCCCCACAAGATCCATTTCAATCTTTTAGATATTGAGGGCCTCCCCACAAGATCTGGATCAATCTCCTGAGTGAAGTCCTGCTCCTACGACTTCTCACCCTGTTTGTTATCTTCCAACTGTTCTGATGAATCAATAACCTATATGGGCACAATTTCATCAATGTGTGCATGTCGTGCCTCCTCATGTTCTTGTTCCTACTTCACTTCCTTCTCTCTTCTGCGCAACTCCTGTTCTTCCCTTAGTTGTTCCTTCAACTCCTACAACTCCTTTTCTACCTCTTCTAGCTTCTACTTCTCCCTCTGTCTTTCTACAATCCTTTTTTTGCACTATCACCTCTTTGCCTCAATCTCTAAAGTTTCTCTTAATACAAGTGGATCTACTTTTAACTTACAAGTTTTCTCCACCTCTGCGATGTCGACAACCTTTCTCTTACCTTCGTCAAGTGCAGGTCTGTTTCCATCTACTGCTTTTGATGTTGCTGCTCTCTGGGATGTTGTTGCCTTCTACACTGCTAACTATTCTACAACCATTTTGAACGGTTTATTGAACCTTGAGGAGTTATAGTGATATCTCCATGGGCCTTCCTTAGGCAAATGACACGTCTCGATCCAAGGATGATACACCCTCACATAGTGGTCCTCCACTAAGCGATGCAGGTCATATGGATTGAAACTTATGGTGTCGAACGTGAACCTCTTGAATTCCTCCGTCTTTGCCTCAGCATGCTTGAGATTCTGGATCTCATACAACCTGATCTGCAAAGGAAGAGAGGGTCAAGGTGCTTTCTTCTTCCTATGCAGTCTAACTGAAAACCTTGTGGAGATGTGGTATGCAACCTCTTGCATGATGAGCTTATCCATGGAAAAATTCGGTAATACATGTGGAGCCTTCTTCGTGTTGTACATCCCAACAAACGTGCCAAGGGGTGAGGCATACCAATCTGATATTTTAACCAATATATCCATCCCTTCCTGTGACATGCAAGGCAGATCCTGCTCAAATATCATCTCATACACTGGGGTGATGAAGTGGTCTGATAGTTGTACTATAACTCCACAGAAGCTGCACTCGGAGAACAACCTATAATAGGTGTGCACAAAGGTTTCTGGAGGTGTCCATGCCTAACCCAAGCCAGGGAACTATTGACGGGCAAAAATTGCATCAAGTATGTAAGCAGACATGAAGATATTTTCTTACCGGCCCTTGGGCAAATGTCGGGCATCTATTACTTGTCCCTTCAATTGGATAGCCAACTTGTCGAACCAATTGAAAGGTCTTCCCTCATTTTCTAGCTGATCCAACACAATCACCCAACTCTGTAGGAAGGTATATGTGCTCTCTTGGCTGTATAAGTGGCATGCGAAGATGACCAAGAACTGATAAGCCTTTCGCGATATCTTTGTCTTGTATACTTGGTTGGGTGTTGTCTTGAACTTAGATGGCTCTTTCACCAAGCTCTTCAAGATGTCTCTTGAGTTTGCACTGTTGTTGTGCCTGGTGAAGGGTGCATCCATTGTGATCACCGGCTACAACAAGTGATATATCTCCTGAAAGTACCTTTCCTTTAATGTAGCAAGATTTGTTCCACTAACATTGCTCAACACCATTTTCTCAGGATCATATTGCGAGACAATCCAACAGATCATGTCTGTGCATGGAAACGCGGGATACCTGCATGCAACCCGGTACAGGTCAAACTTGTGTATGTTGACATAGACTCTGCAGTCCTCCAGATTCTCCTCAAAGGTTCCTGAGAAGATATCATTGATGTCCTACCATTTGATCTTGATATCCTTGTTTATGAACAACTTAGAGTCTTCATTGATGGGCAAGCTCATAGACACTTGCTCGACCATATCTCAAGTGGCACTCTCAATGGTGTCCTTTGACCCTACTCTCTTAGAAGCCATTGTAGTTGTACTACTGAGGGACTGATGGGAAACCTATGACACCTGGATATAGAGAAACACTCACGGAAAGAAAACTATCAGTTGAAAACCAAAAACAACTTGAGGACTGACATGCAACACACCTAGGTGACTAACTCAGAAATTTATGCAATTTTCACTGGGAGGCTAGGATACTGGCTGCTGAAACTATACAGAACAAAGTCTAGACTATCAGTGAGCTGACCGATTCCTGAAACTACACAGAGCATAGTCCATCTTGGCCTGTTGCGGACTAAAACTTTGTAATGTGCAGTTTCAGCCAACATCACTACAACCTGGGAAAATTGCATTATACAATTTCAGGGGCCAATTGAGGCACTGCCTCTTAGAATTGCGCAGAGCACACCCTAGGAGGCTAGTGTGAGGCAAGCTCTATGCAATTTTTGGTAGCAAGGTAAGGCATTCCATCCCAAAAATACGTAGTGAAAGTTGGGCAAGGTAGGGTTTGGGCCAACGCAGCTCAGACCCATCGATGGGCGACTGAAAATAGTAAGTACTGAATGCATGTGTGAAGCTGGGTGTAGACATAAGTGAATGTACATGCATGCAATCAGTAATTTCAGGATTCAGTAGGAAGGGAAAACAACGAAGTGTGTGAAGCAAGTCGCCACAACGGCGACCGTTAGTGCAGAAACAATGTCATGCATGCGACTACAAGGAAATGCAATGGAAAACTTGAAACAATGCTTCTACAAGCTAACATGCATTAAAATGAAATAAAGCATTCAACATAACGAAGCAAAAAACACTCACACAAACCCAAATACAGAAAGCGATAGAAAAGCAGCAAAAGACATGAAAAGTGGACTTACCATAAAAAAGTTGAGCTGAGTGTGCCGAAGGTTCCTAGATGTGAAGGGAATTCCAGAGCTCCAATATCGAAGTGAAGAATGAAATCTGAAGCATAATAAATAGTTTTGACAATATCGAGGCTTATGATATGCATGCCACAAATCTAGGAAAAAGTGACACTTGGTGGGAGGTTTCTAAAATGACTTTTGCATGTAACCCCGAACTGCAAAAATAGATCCTTGAAATCTAGGGATGCTTATTGCTTTTTTTATTTTTTATTTTTCGGGAAAAAGATGTCATGCATGTAAGGAAAGATTGCACAACCCTGGAGGGAACTGAACAACTTATAAGCACATGCAACAGACACAAAGCCTCAAGATGACTTCTGCACAGTTTCTCGGCTTAGTGGCTCTGGCTGCCCCTCAAGCTCTATGCAATTTATGGACTGAAGCCAAGGCTTTTACCCTGAACTGCATAAATTCTGAGATCAAGCCCGGTCAGGGGCTTCTCTACGTAATTTTCAAGGGGAAGATAGCCTGCATTCATTGCACATTTCTGGAGAGCATCTGGTTTCCTTAATGCTCTGCACAATACTGGAGAGCAAGGTTGGTTTCCCTCCAATTTTGCGCAATTCTCCAAGTGAGCACAAGATCCAGTTGAAGACAAAGTCTCGGGATGCCAGCTTCCGGGTGAAAGGTAAATAAGTTAGAAAACACAAGCTGATAAGCCAAATAAACTCAACTAAAAGCATAGGTACCTAGGTAGTGCAAGACATGCTTCTAAGGATGGTTGGTAAGGATGCTCCAAAACAAAGCTAAGGAAAAATTTTGGAGGATGGTTGTAGCCTCTACAATAGAATATAAAACCAGTCCATAGCCAACAACATATTGTATGATCCCAATGGAAGTACATTCAAATGCATTGATGTAAGCATACCATTTAACTTGAATGCACATGCTCTTACCCAATGATGAAATCTCTTCTTTATACCTGTAACCAACTGGACTAACCAATATTCTGCATCCACTTCTTTATTCAAACCACACTTATCCACTGGGTCAATATTAAATAACTATAATTATATCGAGGGTCAATAAAAATAGAAACAACTTGATAACAAATCTTACCGTCCATCTCGATAATAGACGCCTGGTGATCTGCCTACCTATTCTCCAATGTTGCATGGATCCATGGAATACTTTGTCCAACATCCCCCACTCTCTATGCCTCCTGAGCACTATAGATCTGTGGTCTACCACATTGATGTTATGGAAAATCTCTCCTATGATGCTCTCCAACATGATTCCAACATTGTAAAGGTTTCTTATCATCATCCTTGTTCTACTCAAATTGAAATCCTTGGCCTTCGTCAGATGCATTAAACTTCTTAGGCAGTGTTGCATTCTCTTTGTTACCTGTGTCCTGATGTCTTGCTCGCTTCTTATCCCATTTTCCTTTATTCTTATCATTACCTTTCTAGTTCTGCTTAGTCTCATATCTGCACTTTGATTTCTCATAATGATGCTTTAGCTTCCGAATGACCTCCTCCAATGATCTAGGCTCATCAAACTCAATCCTGTCTTTGAATTCTACCAGAAACCCACTAATGAATCTTGGAATTCTCCTCCCTGAGGTAAGACACATATCTAAATCACTCCAAAAACATGCTATTGTACTCCTCATTGGTCATATATCCCATCCTCAGCTCATCTAATTCCTTTGCCATGTCGTCATAGTATCTCTCTGATAGATACTTCTTGAATAGTCTCTCGAACTCACTCTAAGTCAACTCTTCATCATGAATACCTCTGGAATTATTTACATCTTCCCACTAGATATATGCTTTACATTTAAGGTTGAATGTAGTTATTTTGGCCTCCATGTTCGCTGAGTAATCATGCAACCTGAAGAACTTATTCATCCCAAGAAACCATGCTTCTACATCCTGTGACTTCTTCATTTCTCCATCAAATTTAGGTGGCTTTGCTTTCTTGAACTCATCGAACAAATATCCCTTGTCACTCCTCTAGTAAGGATGATAGCGATGATGACCATGATACATGTCTAAACCAAAAATAGAGTAAATCCCATGTCCACTGCCTTTCCTATCTGTTTTATCCAATAATTTGTCATCTTTAACCATGTCATCTCTATCCAACCTGTGCCCACCATGTGACCTGATACCATATGCTTTGTTAGTCCTATCCTCTTGTCCATGACCAACTCTAAGTAATCCCTATCTATGCAAGTCTGACAAGCTCTGAAGAATCACTGCACTGACTTTTGCTTGTTTCTTTCATTCCCTAACCAGTCTCTCTTATGATTTAATGATTCAGTCATTATCTTCTTTGCAACTCCTTATTTCTGCCTTCAAAATTCTCAGAGCGTCTACTACTCCAAGAGAATATCCCTCACCATGCTTCTCATTAGATCCATATAGAGAATCTCATGAGTTTTAGTCTACCATCTTGATAGTCATATTTGATCTTCTCTTCCTGCAAGGTATATCATCTCATCTAAACCAAATCATAAAAAAACCAACATACCTCAATTTAGTTCGGGGAGGTTATCTCATTTGCAAGATCAACTAGATAAGTGAAATACATGTATAATCATAATCATCACAATATATAGACATAATCTCAATCATCGTCTAGTTATCATGCATGATCCCACAACTACACACCAACTAGACAGAATGCATGCATAACAACATATGTGCAACATGCATGCATACATAATACATACAAACGCTTACATTCATTTCTGACGAACACATTCCAACAACACGATCGACTTCAACATGACATTACAATTACAACCATGAAAACCTCCATGCATACATAACAAGCACATAGACCACAAGCATAAGTGTTCTACGAGATTTATGATTGCGAACAAAGTATATCCCCTAGGCCAGTGGCCAACCTAGAACAACAGAGAGACAACGAAACCAATACTTTTCCTTAAAGTAAATAGATGACAGAGTGAGACCTACCTGGAACCCTTCGCAAACTTTTCCCCTTCTTTAGCTTCAAAGCTCCAATTCTAGCTCTAAATGCCAAAATTAAAACCTACATAATCAGATAACACACGCCAAGAAACTATGAGATCTATGTAGTATCATCTAAGTAGTTCATTCAATAGATCAACATGGTATTCAAATAAGTGAAATAACACATCACATATAGGAAAACAATAAATTATTTGCATTAATATAAATGGAAGGAGATTTCAACCATAAGTAGTAGTTGATCTTGTAGAAGAGATCCTCCAAGTTGTTGACTTGTCCTTTCCTTGTCACAATATAAGCCTCCAATCACCCTAAATGCATGAGATGATGACCACTCACTATAGAAGCATAAAGGTAGAATTACTCTCCAAAAGCCAACCCCCAACCACATAGAAGGCTAGAAATATATAGAGAAGTAGGGTAAGTTGGGAGTTCTTATCCACTTACCAATCTAGGGTAAGAAATCCACCTTTGATGGAGGGATACGATCAAAGGATAAGTGGTAGAAAACCAAAATTAGGGAAGGATATGATCCAGGTGTTTTATCTAAGGTAAGTAGTTAAAACAAATTTTGAAAACTCATATAAGGGGAAGATTCTGGAATCCCGATCATTCTCATGGATTTCTAGAACCAATGCAGGTGTAAAGGGGAGAAACCTGCTGATGACAAATGCAGACCATAATGGAGAAACCTTCTAGTGAACATACCTTAATAAGATTACAGTGAACGTTGGTCATCAAAATGGATTAGATGAAGCATTTTATGGATGAAACTCTAGGGGATGAAGGGAACATGCTTAGGGATTTGTGCAAGATGGTGACAAGGTGGAATAGGATGTTGATTGATCCCATTATGAGGCTCACTATTCAAATGTGACAAAATGTCCTATAACAATTAGGAAATATATACAACCAACATGTACATATGACAACACATTCATCCAAGGAGAACGAAAACTGGACATCACCTAAGGAGAACGGAACCATGCTCTGATACCACTCTGTGACACCCTCCCCCACATTTAGCCAAGCTAACCAGTCAACCAAGGTAAACACGTGACAAAGAGTTACTATGATATGATTCAACTCCCTAGGTATAATGAAGGAAATGGAATTGACATGACAAGTCCAAAATGACCTTCCTCAGAAGCTATAGAACCTTTTGGATCCAACCAACCCCTTCAGGTGCCCAATGCCTCAGATAAATTACCCTTTGATTTCCCTAGAGCCTTAGTCACGCCCATGATAAGGCATGGATTCGACTGGGACCCTCCATTCACCCCCACAACAAGGAATCCATGTGACTGTGGCCTTTTTCAGGCAGTTTTGTGCCAGCAACCCCGATTCTATGCCACTTATTCAAGGACAGGACTCAAGCCACTGCTCAGAACTTCATGAAAGTTATAGAAATGACAAATAACATTAAAACAAGGGTACTAATGCAAAAACTTGACTAAGGACCTGATCTACCCCTACTAGCCATGATAGACATTTCGTCAAACATATCGCAAACATGTAATCTACAGGTCACAACAACATATCTAAGCATAGGGGTCTCATACTTATCTAAGAATTGTCAAAGAGGATTGATATATCCTCACAATAAGTACATTGTTATCTATCAGGTCATTCATTCACTAACATTTCATATACTAACCAAAAAATTGTGAGATTCATACATCATAATTATCATAAAACATATTATAACCAGCGAATAACCAGAGATATATCAATGAGGAAACGACCATTAAAGCCACATAATATAAAGCACATTTACCCATGAAAATATCAAGGAAAATGAGCTCTTATTAACATATGCAAATAAAATCAAGTCAGGGACTTCCACGTACCCCCTGACCATAGATTGGGCTGAACCAAATCTCTCTTTCATCCAATCACCTTCATGCCATATTCTAAGCATGAATGTGGGATATCATGAAAAAAATCAAACAAAACCAAATGAGGTATTCTAGAGGCCAAACCACCTCAACCCTCAACGAGTGATTCCGCCTCATGGTCAGACATCACTAACCATCACCAAATCGGTCTCTACCCAAGTTTTCCAAGGCTCCAGAGCATTTGTTGTAACCAAGGATTCCAAGACTAGTAAATCAACCCACAACTATTGTTGAGCTCCAAAGCCTTTTTTCAACTAGGGCTTCCAGGACTAGTAACTCAACCCATAAATGGCTCCATAGAATTTTTCCAACCAAGGATTCTAGGACTAGTAACTCAACCCAAGTGGTTACAGGGCTTCCACAATGTTTTTCCAACCAAGGCTCCAAGAACTGGTAACGCAGCCCACAACCATAAGGAACATGAGAAGCAACTAGAAAACATGAGGTAAAACCCAAAATGCCATGGCTATCTAGGAAATGGAAAGGCTAGGAAAAACCACTGTCAATCCCAGCAATCCTCCATGCCAATGACATATCAACTCGGTCCCTACAAGTAAAACTTGATGTAGCTACTGATCTCAAAGTCCTCTTGTGATTTCCTTCTCTTTCTTTCCCTTCTTGCTCCAAATCCAAAGTATGCCACACTCTTCCAAGAGAGCTCCAAGAAAACTCTTTATGTCCAAGAGTATGAGAGAGAAAGAGAGAGTATTAAATGAGAGCTCCAAAATTGAACTGACAAAAAGTTACAAATTCATCCTCATAAGATTTTTTATTAATGAGGCCTCTAGTTTCTTCATTTTCCATTATTTTCCTTCATTTTCCTCCTCACATGCAGCTTGTGACCTTTCACCACCTTTCACCTCCCTTTTCTCCTATTTTCCATTACTTTCGTAAATAAAATGCCAATAAAAGTCTCATGCCTTTCCAAAGCCTTTGCCACTACCTTTGCTAATTTCCATAGCCATTAATTAATCACAAGTGATCCCCATCAGATTGTCTTTTGCCCAATATTCAACTTGGAATACGTGTCCCATGACCTTTGTTATTAATTTTACTTTATTAACTTTGTTACATGTATTTTTTACCAGGGTTGTTACATCCAAGTTGTCTGTTGATGTGGAAATTCAAATTTTCTCAATTTAATCAAGGTAAAATCAAATTGAGAATTTCTTGTTGTATTTTTTAACACTATCTCCTGTAACTCTGTAATTCTATGTTTGATAACCTATAGATTCCTCCTATAGCAATAACACTATCATCGTGGGTTCTTTAACATTAGTTTGCATGCATAACATTAAATGGAAATAGGTTGTGAGCTTGAGCCAAATTTTGGTTTAAGTGGAGATGATTTCGAGTGGTGGAGAATGAAGGCTCAGCATGCCATAGTGAGTTGGCCCACCTACCTTCATGGAACTTCATGTAACCCATACATCCACCTCATGTAATCATCAGTACGTGAAAATGGCCACCCTATTGAATGACAACTTATTTTTCTCATTCATTTTTCCACACATGGGAGAAAATTTATATAAAATGGAGTTTCATTGCTGATTTTCTAAGAATTTTGCTAATTTGGCTTGCTATTAAACCATTCCCTTTTTGCACAAACAATGTTTTCCTATGCTTTGAATGAATTCACAAGGTGAGTGTGAGTGATTTTCATACCTTATGTTTACCTTTCATGGTGTTGGAGGGTGATGTTTGTCAACTTGCAGGTGTCTTCATTACAATGTTTGGGGTATCAAACAGTGTTGTAGCATCCTACAAGAGATCTTGTAGCTGCTCAAACCTCTTTATCAAAGCTGGAGTGAATTCTTTTCTAATGCTACTGATGTAGAGTTGTTGATCATTGCTAGAGGGTAAGGTCTTCTTTAGAAGTAAGGTCTCTCCTCTTTCTTGACACTTATAATTTTATGTGCTCACCTTTTTCTAAAATAGGTTCGTGTATATATATATATATATATACTGAACCTCGAAAAAAAATTAAAATTCGCCAAATGCCCACATCCATCATGTTCACCTTCCAAATACGGTCGCCAACAGTCGTGATTCGTCTGTACATGCGCTGTCCCGAGAAGAAGAAGTAAATCATACCAGAAACTCTAGGAAGGATCGCCGGAGTATAAATTGATAAACGATATACGTGGTCCACATTTTGAGGAGTTAGATACTCAATTTTAACTTTCATCAATGAATCAGATAGATACCAACTTTCGCAGACGTGTGTCTCTGCTGACAATTCTCGTTTCAATTAACCATTGTCCTGTATTCAACGTAATGTTGTTAAACTTCAATCCCGAAAGTTGAGCACGCCTGTATTCAACCTAATGTTATAATAACAACCGCCCAAAATTGAGCACTTTAGAGTGGGCATTTCAATTCCAACTTCATATTACGTTTGAAAATCAAATTGTCCATATGGCTGACTTCATAACATCAGAATTTATCGTTTTTATGACGGCAATTTCAGCGATGTTGGCCAGAGATCCAGCAGTTTCATTAGATAATAGGATATAAGATAGTAGGCTTATCGTTGAAGGTAAGTGTTTCGTTTTTTAAGTATATTTTTTAATGATTTTCTTTTTAAAATTTGTTCAAAAATAGTAAGAAATGTACAACTTGGTTATTGAATTTTTATTACTTAAGAATTTAAAATTTTTTAAATTAAAAAATTTAAAGATTTTTAATATATTTTGTATTCAAAATGTATTTTAAATAAAAAAAAAATAATGAATTCACTAAAAATTATATCAGCAAATTACGATGAAATAAAAAAACACATTTTAAATAAAAGAAAATAATGAAGTCACTCAAAATTACATCTGCAAATTACACTAAAATGAAAAAGGTTGATTTCACTTATTAGATAAACATATTTTTGATATTTGTAGACTCAATAAAAAAAGCCAATCTTGTTATTTTCCATGAAAGAGTTTCATTCAAATAGTATTAATGGCCAATAAAATTGTAGTATTATATGTAGTTAAAACCCTTTAAAAACTTGAGTTGATTATAATGTGTTAACAAAAGCCCTTAAAAGGCTTGAGGAGTCTATTATCACGTGTTAGCAAAAAGTCAATTTATATAATAAAAGGTGTTTATTATTGTAAGACAAATGTATAATATGGTTCATAATTAATGTAATATGTTAATTTATATAACATGAGATATATGTTAATTCATATACTAGGTATTAGTCTAGGGAATATAATGAAACAATAATAAAATCAATTAAGTAAATATTTGTCGATGTGTGATTTTTCCGTATGAATTAAAGTGATTTTGATTGATTCAAATTTAAAAAGTTTCCTCGCATAGTAATTAATAAGAATTTAAAATTAGATTAAGATGTAATGTTTTTTTATTGAGCCTAACTAGGTTGGTTTATTTTTTCAAGAATATAAAAATGAAAATAATACTAAAAGAATGAAATTTGTTATTATCATTTTTTTGGATAATTATATATTTCATCTTTATCTAATATTTTACAGAGTAAAAAACTAAGGTTATATATCTAAAATATCACCATTTTCCTGTAACAATTAGGGAAAAATCCATATAATAAAAGCTAATAAAGGTAAAATAATAACCACTTATTCCAAGTTGAATGTTAGGAAAGACATCCTAGTGTGTGTGTTCATTTGGTTTATTATGGCTAAGGAAATTGGCAAAGGAAATGGTTAAAGCGGAAAGGCAAAATGGCATTAATTGACATTTTATTTATAAAAATAAAGGAAATTAGTAGAAAAAGAAGGTGAAAGGTCATAGTTTGCATGTGAGAAGGAAAATGAAAGAAAATAGAAGAAATTGAAAAAAATAGAGGCATTATTAATAAAGAGGCTTTTGATGATCATTTCATGACTTTTTGTCAGTTCAATTTTGGAGCTCTCTCTCTTTATTCTCTCTCTCACACTCTCAGACACTTAGAGTTTTCTTAAGCACTTCATCGTTGGACCAAGAAAAATGAAGAAGGCAAGAGGAAGCAAGGAAGAGCAGGATCTAGCAGTTAAAGCAGGATTATTTACAGGTATTGATTTGCATGTGTGACTTTCTTGCTAGATTTAGCATGCATGGCTATGCATGTGTGTTCTTGGTTCTTTTGCTACTATGGGAATGGGTTTTTCCAGGTGTGACAATGTTTTTCAGCCTAGCCTTTCAATTCTCAGATAGCCATGGTGTGTTGGGTTCTTTTGTATGTGGTTGAGATGAATTGCCGGATGGACTTGAAGCTCAGTGAAGTAGTCTCAAGATTATTCACAAGGCCTAGGAATCCTGGAATGGGATACAAGATAAAACTTGAATGTGAACACCCCGATTGATCCTAGGAATCCCTTGACTAGTAATGGCAAAATACATGGTAAAGCTTAGTGGTGTGTACCCTTGATTAGGCCTAGGAATCCTGGGATGGGATACACAGTAAATCCCGAAGGGTGTAGACCTCGTAGGCTTAGGAATCCCTTGACTGGTAATGGTGGGATACACGGTAAATCTAAGAGGTTGGGACAGACAAATTCATCACAGTGTAAGTGGAGAGATCCAGTGGCATCCATGCTTGTTTTTGGCCTAGTGATCCAATAATGGTTGTAGTAAAGCCTGGTATTGTATGTTTATTGTTTATGGCCTAGTGATTCAGTGGGGATTATAGTTAAGCTTGCTTCTATTGTTGAGGGTGAGGTGGTGTAGCCTGGGGAAGCCCTCGTTGATTTTGGTTATAAGTCCCACATTCGTGCTTGGAATATATCATGGGGGTGATTGGCTGAAAGAAATATTTGGTTCAATCAATTTATGGTGAGGTGGTATGTAGATGTCCCGAATCTGGTTGGCCTAATCATTCATTAATAAGAACTATTTCTCCTTGGTATTTTATGAGCAAATATACTGGTTCATATGAGACATTTATGCCCTATGTATCCTTGATATTTCTATTGGTTATGTGTTGGTTATGAACATGTTTTATGACAATAATGATGTATGGCTCTCATCTTTTTTTATTTTTAAATGAATGTACAATGAATATATGATCTAATATATGATAATGCAACTCATGTGGTAAGGCCTCATTGCTTCTTAGCTATTTTCAGATAAGTAGGAGATCCGTATGCTCATATTTGTTGTTATGACCTGTAGAATGCATATTTGTAACATGTTTGACGAAATGCTTGTCATGGTTAGTAGGGGTCCTGTCAAGTATCTTTTCAAGTAGTTGCATTTTTACCATTATTTTGATATTAAGTTTCATTCCTTAGAGTTTCATGGAGTTCTGGACATCAGCCTTAGTCGTGGCCCTAAAAACATGGCACAAAATTTGGGTTGCAGGCTCAGAACTAGCTCAAAAAGACCCAAGTTGCTTGCATGCCCATGCTGTGAGAGTGGTTGGAGGTCCCAAGCCACATTCGTTCCCATGTCATGAGAGTGGCTTAGGCTTTAATGCAACAAAATGTCAGTTTGACTCATGGGCTAGTCACCTGGATGGGATGGATGGCTCCTGGGCGTTCCGTGGTATGTGCAGAAGGTCATATTGGTTGTGTTGTGCCAGTCCCACTTCCTTCAGGTGATCTAGGAGGCTGAATCAGATTATAGTAACCTCTCGTCACATGTTTACCCCAGTGGACCGATTAGCTTCGGTAAATGTGGGAGAAGGGTGTTACAGAGTGGTATCATAGCATAGTTCACCCCTTAGACTCAATGGGTGGTGTGCATTGGTCATGCATTCATGTCAGTTGCATATGTGTTACTTATACTTGTGGTCTATCTGCTTGTTGCATATGCAGGGTGTTGGTCATGGTTACAGTGATGTTACCATGTGAAAGTGGATGGTGTGTTTTTGGATGTGTTTATCATGAATATAGTTCAGTTATGCATTGGTTCTGCATGTCAGTGTTTGTATGTATCGTGTATGCATGTATGTTGTCCATATGTTGATTATGCATACATTGATATGGGTGTAGTTTTCATGCATGAGGTCATGATGTGTGGTTGATATGGTCATGCATTGATGACTGGAATATGATTAGGATGATATCTATATGTTCTTGTGATTATGTTTATACATGTATTGTGCTAATCTGGTTGATCTTGCAAATGAGATATCCCCCCCCCGAACTGTAGAGAGGTATGTTGATTATGTTTAATTTTTGGTTTAGCTAGCATGGTATGTTTTAGAGGAAGAAAACAAAAAAATGACTAGCAACATGGTAGGCTACAGTTCTCGAGATTCTTCCTATTGATCAAATGAGTAGTGTGGTGTTGGGAATTCTTTTGACATAGTAGGCAAATTGAGAATATTGAAGGAATAATTAAGGAGTTGCAAGGTAGATAATGACAGAATCATTAAGGTAGAAGAGAAGAAAGCATAAGTCAATGCAGTAATCCTTTAGAGTTTGTCAGACTTGCAGATATAGGGACCACTTCGGATTAGCCATGGACAAGAGAATAAGACTAATGTGGCATATGTCAGTATATCTCATGGTGGGAACAGGTCAGATAGGGATGACCCAATTAGAGATGGAAATTTCTTGGATACTCCATATCAAAGAGGTGATGGACACATGTATTATTCTAGTTTTGGTTCCGATAGGAACTATGATCATCATCATTATCATCCTTACAAGAAGAGTCACTGGGGATATTTGTCAGATGATTTTAAGAAAGCTAAGCCACCTACCTTTGATGGAGATTTGAAGAAGTCAGAGGATGGAGAGGCTTGGTTACTTGGGATGAAGAAGTTATTTGAGTTGCGTAATTACACAGATAATATGAAGGCCTTGCTAGTTATCTTCAACCTAAAAGATAAAGCAAACATTTAGTGGGAAGATGTGAAGCGGGTCAGAGACATCAGAATAGAAGAGTTGCGTTGGCATGAATTCAAGAGACTTTTTATGAAGAAGTACTCATTAGATAGGTACTACGACAACAAAGCCACGGAATTATATGAGCTAAAAATGAGATCGATGATAGATGAGTAGACAACAAAGTTATTGGAGCCATTGAGGTATGTACCATATATTATAGATGAAAAGGCTAAAGTTCAGATATTTTTTAGTGTATTTCCATTAACATTTAGAGATCAAATTGAGTATGATGAACCTTGGTCACTTGAGGAAGTTATTGGGAAACTAAGTCATTGTTATGAGCATTCAAAACATAAGACATAATCTTAGCAAGGTTGGAAAGGGAAATACAAAGCTAAATGTAAATGCCAACCGAAAAGAACAAGGCCTCATAATGCAGAAGAGAAAGGGAATGTTGTACCATACAAGAAGTTCAATGAAACTAGACAGGGACATGGGTCATAGTAGTAGAATAGAGGTGATGGCACCAGATAGTTGGAGTATTGGATATGTGGTAAAGAACATCTCAAGAAATATTGACCGCAATATTAGGGTGGTAGGCCTCATGTTTACAATGCATAGGAGGTGCACACTGTTGGGGATATTGGGCAGAGCATTCCTCGTATCTATGTAGCACTAGATAACAGGCACGCAGATCACTAGGCATCTATCATTGAGATGGACGGTAAGGTTTGTGATCAAGTTGTTTCTATTTTGATTGAACTTGAATCTAACTATAGTTATATTAGTCTTGACTTGGTGGATCACTGTGGTTGGAATAAAGAAATGTATGCAAAATCTCGGTTAGTACAATTGGCTACAAGTACAAAGAAGAGAGTTCATCATTGGGTAAGATCTTATGCATTTGACCTGAATGGTATTCCTACATCAGCACATTTGAATGTATTGTCGTTGGTATCATACAATATGTTGTTGGGTATGGATTGGTTGTATCTGCATAGGACCAAGGTGGATTATTATGATAAAGCCATTAAATTCTTGGATGAAAATTGAGAGCAAAGAATATTACAGGGTAAGAAAAAGGAAACATCAGTTAGGATGGTAACAACTATGTAGGAAAAGCGTAGTCGTAGAAAGGGTGCGTATTATTTGTAGTACATGTCTCTAGTGGCAGAGGTAAGGACGATGAGGATGCGAATGTATTGAAAAGGTACCTAGTTTTGCAGCAATTTTAGGATGTGTTTCTAGCAGATATTTCATAGTTTTTGGCTCACAGAGAAGTGGACTTTTCTATTGAGTTGGTATGAGGGATATAACCAACATCAAAGGCACCTTACAAGATGACCACTCCAGAGATAGTAGAGTTGAATTTGTAGTTGAAGGAAATGTTTGACAAGAATACACTAGGCCAAGTGTATCACCTTGGGATGCATCAGTATTGTTTATGAAGAAGAAGGATAGTACTCTTAGGTTATGCATTGATTACAGGTAGTTGAATAAGGTAACCATCAAGAACAGGTATCCGTTGCCGATGATTCATGACTTGTTCGATCAATTGAAGGGAGTAACGGTTTTCTGAAATATTAATCTGAGATCATGATATCATCAAGTAAGTATTAAAGAAGAGGACATATACAACAAAAAAATTTGGACCAAGTATGGGCATTATGAGTTTGTTGTAGTTCCATTGGTTTGGTTAATGCTCCAACTACTTTTATGTGCTTGATGATCAGTGTGTTGCATACTTATCTAGACAAGTTTGTTACTGTATTCCTTGATGACATCTTGATATATTCTAAGAATGAGGAAGAGCATGTAGAGAATTTAGTTATAGTATTGAGATTGTTGAGAGAGCATTAGTTGCATTCTAAGCTCAGTAAATGTATTTTCTTTCAGACAAGGTGCATTACTTGGGACATGTTGTTTCGAAGGAAGGTATAGCAGTGGATCCAAAGAAGATAAGGGTCTTCATGGAGTGGGATTCTCCTAGAAATGTGGAAGAGGTGAGATCATTTATATGGTTAGAAGGTTATTATAGGAGGTTCATCATGAACTTATCCCAGATTTCATATCCTATTATGTCACTACAAAAGGTAAGAAATTTGAATGGGCAGAAGAATGTGCAACAAGTTTTGAGTAGTTAAAGCAGTTATTGACAAATGCTCCAATGTTAAATATTGCAAACCTAGACAAAGAGTTTGTAGTGTGTATAAATGCTTGCAATAGAGGACTTGGTGGAGTCCTTATGAAAGTAGGATAGGTAGTGTGATACGAGTCATGGAAATGAATCAGCACATGAAGAACTATCAGACGCATGATATTGAGTTAGAAGTGATCATTCATGCATTAAAGATGTGGAGGAACTGTCTTCTTGCAAAGAGGTTCGTACTGATGAGTGATCATAGTGGATTGATATATTTGTTTGACCAATCAAATATGAATTCCAGGAAAGCTAGATGGTTGGCCATGATCAATGAGTTTGACTTTGAGATCAACTACATCAAGGTAAAGAGAACATGGTTGTACATTCTCTTAGCAAGCAGATACAAGTAAATCATATTGCAACTATGAGTTCTCATGAGACATATATACAAGGTCGGATCTTATAGGCAAGTCAATAGGATAACATGTACATGGAGCTTAGGCACAAGTTATAGAATATTATAGGTACAGGTGCACCAGATGTGGACTATCATCTCTCAGAAGATGTCTTGATAAGATTTAGGAACATGATATAATATGTGTGAGACAACAGTGAGCTAAAGAAGATTATCTTGAGGGAGTTTCATATGAAACCATATTCAGGACACCCAGGATATCAGAAGACATTGACTATAATGAAAAAGTTATATTATTGGCAAAATCTGAAGAAGGATGTGGTAGAGTTTGTGGCTATGTGCTTGGATTGTCAGAAGGTGAAGGCAGAGTGTAAGCACCCAAGTGGATTACTACAACCGATTTTGATTCTAGAGTGGAAATGGGAGGTCATTTCCATGGATTTCATTACAAGTTTTCCAAATATATATAGACAACATGATTCTATCATGGTTGTGGTCAACAGATTGACAAAGGTAACACACTTCATTCCAATTAAGTCCAATTATTTAGCTAGTGATGTAGCACGGGTCTTTATCAGAGATGCGGTCAGATTGAATGTTGTTTTGAAGAAGACTATGTTAGACTTGGATGCTAAGTTCCCTTATAGATTATGGAAATATTTTTTTGCAAGTTTGGGTATAGAGTTGGCCTTCATCATAGCGTATCATCCATAGATATATAGAAAAACAGAGAGGTTCAACAGGATATTGGAAGAAATGTTGATGATGTATGTGTTGCACTAGCAGAGGAGATGTGAGGAGTATCTTCCATTAGCTAAGCTCGCTTATAATAATGGTTACCAAGATTGTTTAAGGATGAGTCTGTTTGAGGCACTCTATGGGAAGAGTTGCAATACTCCCATCATTTAGAGTGATCTAGTGAATAGGGTGTTGATTTGACCAAATATGTTGGCAAAGTTGGAACAGGAAATATAGGTAATCAAGAAGAATTTGAAGACAACACAAGATAGATAGAAAAGCTACACAGATCGAAGTAGGTTGTTTAAGGAGTTTTAGGATGGGGAACAAGTGTGCTTGTGCATCAACCCAAAGAAGAGATCCTTGCATATTGGATCATGTGCCAAGTTGTCACCTCAGTTTTGTGGACCTTTCGAAATTCTTGAAGGGATCAAACAAGTAGCCTATCAACTTGCACAACCTTCGATAGTTAAAGTCCATGATGTTTTACATGTGTCATTTCTTAAGAAGTATATTAAAGATGTTGATCATGTGATTGACTGGTTTGTATTGCAGGTGGAGCTAGAATGAGAATTCCAACTGGAACCTTATTGTATATTGCAGAGAAAGATTCTCATGCTCTTGAACTGAGCAATTGAGCAAGTTAAAGTGTAGTGGAAGCATTTTGGGCCCAATGAAGCTACATGGGAAATGGCGGATCAGATGCGGGCTATGTATCCTTCTTTATTTGCTAATCGAGAAAATGTCCTTGATATATGTTTTTGGCATATGTTTTGGGGTGATGTTTTTGGTATATGTACATATATGTATGGATGCAAATACTGCCATGAGTTGTGTTATAAAGCTCCAATAAGAGGTATGGGTGTCATGTCATTATGGTTATCATGTACTTATGTTTTCATGGTGGTTTTATTTTCAACAGGTTGATCATTGTAAATATTGCATCAAGCTAAGTTATAAAGCCCCACAGGTAGTATGTTTTTCTTTCAACTTTCTTGTTGGTTGTAGATGTCATTGAACACCGAGGTCAATTTTCACCTAAGGGGGAGAGTTATGTAATAGCCCTGGTGAAAATTCCATGTAATAAAAGTTAATAAAGGAACAATAATAACCACATTTATGGGACACTTACTCTAAGCTACATGTTGTGCAAGACATCCTAGTGTGGGTGTTCATTTGGTTTATTATGGCTAAGGAAATTGGCAAAGGCAATGGCTAAGGCTTTGGAAAGGAAAAATGGCATTAATTGGCATTTTGTTTATGAAAATAAAGTAAATTAGGAGAAAAGGAAGGTTAAAGGTCATAGGTTTCATGTGAGGAGGAAAATGAAGGAAAATAGAGGAAACTAAAGAAAATAGAGGCCTCATTGATAAAAAGGATTCTAAGGATCAGTTCATGGATTTTTGTTAGTTCATTTTTGTAGCTCTCTCTCTCTATTCTCTCTCTCACTCTTGTACACTTATAGTTTTCTTAGAGCACTTCAGCATTGGATGAAGAAAAACAAATAAGAAAAGGGGAAGTAAAGATCGAGCAAGGATGAGCAGGATCTAGCAGCTATAATGTGATTATTTGCAGGTATCGATTTGCATGTGTCATTTCCTTAACATATTTATCATGCATGCCTATGAATGTGTGTTCTTGGTTATCTTATTGTCATGGGCATGGGTTTTTCCAGGTGTGATAGTGTTTTTCAGCCTAGCCTTTCCATTTCCAGATACCAATGGTGTGGTGGGTTATTTTGTATGTGGCTGAGATATATTATCGAATGGACTCAAAGTTGAGTGGGTTGCTCCCAAGATTATTTATGAAGCCTAGGAATACCTGGATGGGATACAAGGTAAAGCCTGAATGTGAACACCTTGAATGAGACTAGGAATCCCTTGATTGGTAATGGTGGGATACATAGTAAACCTCAGTGGTGTGTACCCTTGATTGGTCCTAGGAATCTCGGGATGGGATACACGGTAAATCCCAGAGGGTGGAGATCTTGTAGGCCTAGGAATCCCTTAATCGATAATGGAGTAATACATAATCAAGATGATAAGTTGGGATAGACAAATTCCTCGCAATGTAGGTGGAGAGATATGGTGGCATCCATGCTTGTTTTTGGCCTAGTGATCGAGTGAGGGTTGCGATAAAGCCTAGTATCAT
Organism: Pinus tabuliformis; assembly: GCA_031772625.1. Classification (NCBI taxonomy): domain Eukaryota; kingdom Viridiplantae; phylum Streptophyta; class Pinopsida; order Pinales; family Pinaceae; genus Pinus; species Pinus tabuliformis. The sequence continues at coordinate 321,561,477 of CM062816.1, read as the reverse complement.
ATGTTTATTATATATGGCTTAGTGATCCATTGGGGATTGCGGTAAAGCCTAGGTCTATTATTGAGGGCGAGCTGGTGTAGCCTTGGGAATCCCTGGTTGATTTTGGTTATAAATCCCACATTCATGCTTAGAATATGGCACGAGGATGATTGGCTGAAAGAAAGATTTTGTTCATCCAATCTATGGTTAGGTGGTACGTGGAACTCTTAAACTTGGTTGGCCTAATCATTCATTAATAAGAAATATTTCTCCTTGGCATTTTATGAGAAAATGTATTGTTTCATATGATACATTTATGGCTGATGTATCCTTTCTATTTTTGTTGGTTATATGTTGGTTATGAGCATGTTTTATGATAGTGATGATGTATGGATCTCATCATGTTTTGATTTGTAAATGAATGCATATTGAATATATAACATTAGATGATAATGCAACTAATGTGATAATGCCTCAATTATTCGTATAGTTTCTCATATAAATATGAGACCCCTATGCTTAGATAGGTTGTTATGACTTGTAGAATGCATATTTGTGACATGTTTGATGAAATGCCTATCATGGCTACTAGGGATCTAGTCAAGTATCTTTTCAAGTACTTGCATTTGTATCATTGTTTTGATGTTAATTTTCATTCCTAAAAGTTTCATTGAGTTTTTGGAAGTGGCTTGAGGGTTGGCCCTGAGAAAGTGGCACATAATCTAGGGTCGCAAGCTCAGAACGTGCTCATAACTAGCTCAAAAGGACCCCAGTTTCTTGCATTCCCATGCTATGGGAGAAACTAGAGGGCCCTAATTGCATGCATGCCCATGTATTGGGAGAAACTAAGGCTTTAATGTATAAAAATGTCAGTTTGACTCAGGAGATAGTCACTTAGATGGGATGGATGGTCCTTGGGGGTTATGTGGCTTGTGTAGGAGGTCAATTTGGTTGTGTTGTGTCAATTCCACTTCCTTAAGGTGACATAGGAGGTTGAATCAAATTGTAGTAGCCTCTCGTCACATGTTTACCCCAATGGACTGGTTATCTTTGATAAATGTGGGAGGAGTGTGTTACATTTCGCATTATCCATTTTCATTTGTTTCCAATTATCATTATTTCCATTTTAATTTTCATTATCTATTTCATCTCATCAATTAATTTTTTTTAAAAGTGTTCTTTTCATGTGGAATTACTCTACCTCCACATAATGGGATTTATAGAAACTAATTCAAATACATCAGGACACAAAGCACAAAACTTGGAAACAAGAATAAATATATTGATGGAGAACATACATCATAGACAGTTCTAGATTTTTCCTCATGTGAAATTCACGGTTGCACAGTCTGTTGTGGCTAAATCTTGCACCATGCATCACAAGTGCAACATGAGACAATAAATCTCCCTAGAGACAACCTATGGGTTGATTGTAGACCAGTTCCTAAGACACATAAATAGAGGAGTGAGTGTAAGGTTATATGTGAGGGGTTTGTGGCACTCCATTTGTCACGTAAAAAGGTATGAGGGGCTTGGTTCAATAAGCTTTCGAAGAGGAAGATTTAGGCCCACTCATGGATCCAAATGTTGGGGGGTATCTAGGCAATATCAAAGGGAAATTACTTCTCCTTCTGGTGGCTGACACACAAAAATGAAGCAGCTTAAACTGAATTTGTATTGATGGTAGTGAGGAGGAACGAAGGGAGAGAAATAGATGCACAAGGCTATAAAAAACAGAATATTGGGCAACAATGTTCCAGTAGAAAGGGGAATTCAATGGATAGGGTTGTAAGCAAGAAAAAATCCTAAACCATGGTTTTCCAATGAGATTATAGAAATAGAGAAGCAAAAGAAGCTTTCAGATCAAACATAACATGGGTATCATTCTCTACCAAAGAAGATAAGATAAATGCATAGATTGAAGAGGAACCAACTATGTTTGTTAAACTATTTCAAAGAAAGTAAAACACACGTGAAATGAGATTACCAAGAGGAACTTTCTACACATTAATCATGCTTGTAATCAACAAGGAAACACCATTTATCTGAAAGGGCCCAATAAGCATTTCATACACTCAGCCATGATATCAATGAAGTCCCTTAAAAACATATTAAACCAAAATGGCAAGACAAAGTTCAGCCCTCGTGGGTCTGAGAATCTGGAACCTCTGTATTATGTTTGGGGGAAGAGATTTGAATTACAATCAAAATATCTAAGCCTGAGCCCCAGCTATCATGCTAGACTAGTTGTCTCGGCTCTATCAGGATCTGCTACCAACTACCTAAGATTACAACAGGGATCGAATCCCTTTCTTGGAAAAATACAGAAATAAATTCTCAGTGAAGGAAAGTCTAGAGAGGAAGGAGGAGGTGTCCCCTTGCTGCTTCGGTTGAGGCCTTACGTCAAGCCATGTCCCTATTGTTGTCATGCATCTCTCTGCTATTGAGGCGGTTTACTACTGCATCGGCTGGATTCTTTCAACTCTCTGTTGATTTATTTTGGCGCTGACTTAGGGAGGAATGTTAGAGGTCGAGTCCTTTTCTGTGTGGAGGGATGGGCCACCATGTCATGCCATTAAGTCCTCCTGAGTCCCCCCTATACCATTCTGCAACTGCACCATGCTCCATTAACTATTGCAGCTGCTTGCCCATTCGCCCATTTAAATTGTTGTAGGACACCATTGGAGCACCACAGTCGTAGGTATTTAGACACTAAAAACAGAAAAAATAGGAGGGCGCTTTTAATTCCCCTTTTAGCCCCCTTATTACAACCCCTTTCATCGTTCTACACATATGACCGTGGGTTGGGACTAAGGGTTTATCCCTTAGGCACTAAGGCCTTCAAGTTCCTGTTTGTGGGCTTCATTCCCTTTGTTATGCCAAATACTGCACTTCAGCATGTTATTGTGTTGTGCTTGTGGCGCTTCCATTTAACCTTGTGATCGTTGATCTCCTGGGTAGGGCCCGCCAAATATATCGCAACCGCAGAGTGGGGGGGGGACTCTTTACATTTTACTTTGGAGTGGGCCAAAAGTCTGTACATGAGATCTTTATACAATACAACTGTTGAAAATAGCAACAAGAAAAGCTAAAAATAGAAATGCTAAAAATAGCATTGCTATAGATAGCATTTCAGGATATATTCCAATTTTAATTTGTCCTTGAATTAAAATTGAGAATTAAAATTCAAATTTAGTCTCATCAACTGTTTGAAAAATAATTAATTAATTCATCTTGAGTTAATTAGTTGGATAAATTCAAACATGAAGTCTTTGTGAAGACATGCAACAGTTATCCCTTTGATTGAGGAAGTTATCCCTTAATTAAAGAGATAAGGATGAGTTGTATTTGAGTTGTAATTAGTTATCTCAGTTAACTGAGTTAAGTCCAGTTAAATTAGTTACAAAAAATTGGAGGAACTAATTGTGAGTTCAGTCAGTTAATGCACCCATGCATGCAACTAGTGTTCTCTAGATAACTGAATACTCTCTCATAAATAACTCATGCATGTCAGTTTAGACAAAGACCTAGTTGAGATTAAAGGCAGGGACAGTGTACTATCAGTTGCTAGAATATTCCCATGTGAATATCTCTTGCATGTAGAAGGAATTCATTCCTTGAGGATTGTGCAGTTAGTACAGAGTTCAAAGCAGTGTGTGAGGTGAGAATCACATAGGTTACAGCTGGAGTTCCCAGGAGAAACTGTGCAAGGAAATATGAGGCTTGGAGGATAGAGGAGAAGGCATATGTGTTGTCTATTCTGTCTATGAGAAGCAGTGAGGGATTGTACTGAGAGCTGGATAGATTGAGAGCTAAAGCTTTGTGTAGTCCTGAGATATTTCCACCTTGTATGATAATACAAATAGCGAGGTTTTTACCTGATGATTTCCCCAAAGTATTCTTCTGTGTTTCATGTGTTATTTAATCTTCTTCTCTGTTATATGTGTTCTATTTGATCTTGCTCAAAATTGATTAAGCTCCCGCAACTTTGATTGTAGAAGTAGATTAAGTATTTTTATTTAGTACATTGCATAATGAGTTTAATCTATGGTGAGAAATTCTACATGGTATCAGAGCAAAGGTGATCAAGGCGAAGAACAGTATACAAAGAAGGGAGAAGTTCGAAGGTTGAAGTTCTTGATTCTAGGTACAAAATTGATTTCTTATCACATCTTAAAGTTCACCAATGGCGTTCAATGGCTTGAGACTCGAGTATGCCCTGGATGGCAGCTCGAATTACATAGCATGGAAGGATCGCATGGAAGTGGTATTAGAGGAGAATGCTTTGAAGGACTTCATTGATCAAGAAGTCCCCAAGCTAGCAGCAGTTAATGCCCAAGAATTGGTGGAATGGAAGAAATGTGTGGCAAGAGCGAGGAGGATTCTTTTGGACGGAGTTCGAGGCCATATTGTCTCGAGCCTCCATGGGAAGGAGACTCCATTTTCAATGTGGAAGACATTGAAGGACCTATATCAGACCAGCAACGACCAAAGGAAGTTGGCGTTGAAGGAAAAGCTTCGGAAAATCAAGTGTGAAAAGGGCGACACAATATCTACATATTTGAACAAGCTCACCACATGTAGAGATGAGCTTAGAAGTGTAGGAATCATGACAGCTGATGATGGTATGGTGAGTCTTTCTCTCCTCGGTCTTCCTAAGAGCTAGCATAGCTACCAGGACTCAGTGAATGGAAGAGAGAAACTACTAGATTGGGAATGACTGTGGTCGGATCTGATGCAGGAGGAGATCAGGAGAAGCACCAAAGATGGTTATTCATCTAAGCATGATGATGAAGAAAATATAGACTTAGCAGGTAAGGAACGGAAAGGGAAAGGGAAGGCTTCCCATTCCAAATCGAGTTCTTCCCATGGTGGGAAGAATATTGACAAATCTAAAGTGAGATGCTTTAATTGTCATGAGGTGGGCCATTATGCAACTAATTGTCCATTGAAGAAATACAAGAAGGTATCCTCTAAAGGATTAGAAGGTGAGGCACTGGCCTCACAGTTCGAATTGGATTTTACCCTCATTGCATGCATGGTTTCATCGATGGTGGGTTGTGTTTGGTACCTGGACAATGGATTCCACATGACCGGAGATAAGATTTTATCCAGTACCTTGGAGGAGAAATACCTCAAGATGCGCATCGAGATGGGTGATGATGGAAAGTATCGTTTTTTAGGTGAAGGTACGGTTTTGTTTTAGAGGGAGCATGGAGCTCCTCTCACCCTGACTAATGTAAAGTATGTGCCTGGACTGAAGAAAAACATGGTATCAATCACGATGTTGGAAGACAAAGGCTATGATGTAGTCTTCAATAAAGGAAAGGTGTTCTTGAGGGCATAGCCACGAGTCAAACCAAGAGGATTGAGGTTCGAGTGAAGAATCTCTATAAGCTGGAGGTAAATGAATATACTACATTAAGTTCCAAAGTAGAATTGGTGCAAAGCCAAGATATTAGTGAGTTATGGCATAGAAGGTTGGGCCACTTGCATCATGGGGCCTTGAAGATAGTGCATCAGATTTCTACCAGACTCCCAAAAGGTAAACTCGAGCAGGTGGACACATGCAAAGATTGTACTTTGGGTAAGTATGAAAAATATTCCTTTCATGATCGAGCCAGTCAAGCTGAAGCAATCTTGGAGAGAGTTCATATAGATGTGTGTGGACCATTCTCGATAGCCTCCACCACTAAACAAAGGTATTATGTGATTTTCATTGATGATTTTTCTCATAGATGCTGGATCTATGTCATGCAGAAGAAGGATCCAACATTCTCAAGGTTTTGTGAGTTCAAAGCCTTGGTTGATAAATAATCAGGAAAGAAGAATAGGGCCTTGCGAAGTGACAATGGTGGAGAGTATGTCTCTCAAGAGTTTAAGGACTTCTATGCTGCAGAAGGAATTAAACGGGAATTGACGACACCTCATAACCCACAGCAGAATGGGGTGGCCGAGAGGAAGAACAAAACGATTATGGGGGCAGCTCGGGTAATGTTACATGACCAAGGCCTACCACTTCACTTGTGGGTTGAGGCATGCAACACAATGCTTTACTTGCAGGAAAAGGAGGAACTTTTGGTTCTTAAGGAGGAGGAGCCTCAGAGTAATGCAGAGCAACCACATTGTTATGAAACCAGCTCACAAAAAGATAGAAAAGATAGATCAACGCCTTAGAATTTAGCCTCTTCAAGGGGGCAACCTCCTTTACATTACACAAATGAGTGGTTCTTTGATGATTCAAATGACAAAACCTCCTTTCTATATATAGGAGCCTAAGGATTCACAATATAACCCAGCCGACCTAACAATAATAATATAAAGGCACAAAAATAACAATAGAGGGATTCTATGGGGCACAATAGTAACAATATGGGGACAATAGGGGCACAATAATATTAATAAGGGATACACCTACAATAGTAATGGGGCAATCACTAGTATTATAGGGACCTAACATGCCCCTCTCCTTCAAACAAGTGTTGTCCTCAACACTTGAGTAGTTCTAGATACTTCTATATAAAATTCTCATCCTCCCATGTCGAATCTTCAACAGGTAAGTTCTTCCACTTGATGAGGTACTCTAAAATTGATCGATTTCGTAGCTGTCGAGTTCTTGTTTCTGTGACTGCTTCTGGTTCCAATATAATTTTTCCTTCCTCATCGAGTTCTGGCAATATTGTTTGAACTGGGATCTTGTCACCTATAACCTTCTTTAAACATGAAACATGGAAAACTGGGTGCACTCGAGAAGCTACAGCAAGCTCCAATTTGTACGCCATAGTACCAATCTTTTGCAACACCTTGTACAGACCATAATACTTTGGTGATAATATATTATCATTCTTAGCTTGCTTGATGGACATTTGTTTATATGGTTGTAGCCGTAGGAATACCCAATCACCTACATCAAAATTTCTTTTGCTGCGATGTTGATCTTCCTGTTGTTTCATTCTATTCTGCGCCAACATGAGGTTATATTTTAAGAGTTGGAGGACTTGTTTTTGATGCTCGATGTGATGTTCCACTACTTGAACCTTAGAATTTTCTCTTAAATATGATGTGATGGATGGTGGCTGATATCCATAAAGAGCCATAAATGGGGTCATTTTTGTTGTTGTATGGAAGGAAGTGTTATACCACCATTCAGCCAGAGGCAACCATTTGACCCATTGTGTCTGTTTATCAGATACAAAGAAGCGAAGATATCCTTCCAAACATTTGTTTACTATCTCAGTTTGCCCATCAGATTGAGGATGATAAAATGAGCTATGAGCTAACTGAGTACTGAGACAAGAAAATAATTCTGTCCAAAAATTTCCAGTGAAAATGGGATCTCTGTCACTTACAATAATCTTTGGGTTTCCATGTAGCTTTTGAATTGTTTCCATAAATGCAGTAGAAACTATACTGGCTTTAAATGGACGTGTAATGCACAAAAGTGTGCATACTTGGTAAGTTTGTCAACTACCACCATTATGACACTCTTTCCCTCAGACTTGGGTAAACCTATGATAAAATCCATTGAAACCTCCTCCCAACATTAGCTTGGAATGGATAAAGGTTGTAATAGACCCAGGGTCTTAATTGTTTCAACTTTATTTTGTTGGCAAACTAAACATTCCGTCACAAAATTTTGAATATCCAATTTAAGGCCATCCCAAAAAAATTCCTTCATAACCCCGTGGTAAGTTTTTAAAATTCCTGAGTGCCCTCCTAAGGGAGAAGTGTGAAATTCCATAAGAATATTTTGTTTGAGTTGGGAATTCTTACAGAGGTATAAACGATCTTTGTACCATAACGAATCATTTTTCCAGCTAAATGTATCAAATGTACTAGAATCTTGTTGTAACTTTCGAATAAGCGCCCACAATTCTTCATCATTCTTCCATTCCTCCCTTACTTCATTTATCCAATCTGGTTGGATAATAGAAATGGCGCACAACAATGCTTCCACATCCTCATCCTTTCTTGAGAGTGCATCTGCCACCACATTTTGCTTCCCTTTTTTGTAGATGATTTCAAAGTCATAACCCAACATCTTTGTGACCCACTTTTTTTGCTCTTCAAAGGACAATCTTTGTTCTAAAAAGTATTTAACGCTATCATGATCCATTTTTACCTTGAAGTGTCTTCCCATTAGGTAGGGTCGCCATTTCTTAAGTGCATGTAGTATTTCCAACATTTCCCTCTCAAAAATAGCTTTGTGTAAAAACTTTCCCTTGATTGGATGACTTTCAAAAGCAATGGGTCTTTTATCTTGCATTAAAACAACACCAATTCCATTTCTTGAAGGATCACATTCCACAATAAATGTTTTTGTGAAGTCTAGTTTAGCTAAGACTGGTGCTTGGCACATTGCCTCTTTAAGATGTTTGAAGGCCTTTATTGCTTCTGGAGTCCATGAAAATGCATCTTTCTTCAATAATGTTGTTAAAAGTGCTGCTATTCTCCCATAATTCTTAACAAACTTGCGATAATACCCTGTCAACCCGAGAAATCCTCGTAGATTCTTTATGGATGTGGGGATTTTCCATTCCTTAATGCCTTTAATTTTGCTAGGGTCTACCTTAACGCCTTCATGAGATACAATATGACCCAGATATTCCACCTCTTGCACTCCAAAGAAACATTTATATCTTTTTACATATAATTGCTTCTCCTCCAATAGTTTTAGCAACCTGTCAACATGTTCAACATGATTCTTCCAAGACTTGTTGTAGATTAGTATATCATCAAAAAATACTAACACAAATTTTCTAAGGGTGGGTTTGAAAATGGAATTCATCAAACCTTGAAATGTAGAAGGTGCATTGGTAAGGCCAAAAGGCATGACCAAAAATTCATAATGACCCTCATGAGTTCTAAATGTTGTTTTCTGAATGTCTTCACTCTTCATTTTGATTTGATGATATCCTAAATGAAGATCCAACTTGGTGAAGTAAATTGATCCATGCAATTCATCTAGTAATTCATCAATGACAGGAATGGGAAACTTATCTTTAATAGTGAGCTTATTGAGCTCCCTATAATCCAGACACATGCGCCATGATCCATCCTTCTTGTGCACCAATACATATTGGAGTAGAGAAAGAACTTTGACTAGGTTGAATTATACCAGCCTCTAGCATTTCTGCAACCATACGTTCAATTTCACTCTTTTGGGCATAGGGATATCTGTACGGCCGATGTTTGGAGGAACACTTCCTAGAATTAGATGAATAGCATGATCATGATCGTGAATAGGTGGGAGACCTTTGGGAGTCTCAAATACCTTGGAATGATTGTCCAAGACTTTTTGGAGATCTGGAGAAATATATGATTTCGATGTGGAAACATCTAGCGAACATAATTGTGCAATTACACCTCTTTGTTCCTTTTTTAGAAGCTTTGTCATACCGTTAGAGTTGATTATCTTTCCTGGTTTCCCTGCAATACCCCTTAATTCAACTTCCTTTCCTTCTGCAGAAAATTTCTTGAAAACTAAAAGCTATTGTACCCAAGGATTGTAGCCATTCGACTCCTAGTACAACATCAGCACCTCCCATTGGAATGGAAAGCATTGGGCTAGTCAATACATATTCTCCCATGGATAGCTTGATATTATGGCACTTTCCAGGGCAGTTTATCATTCCTCCATTTGAAACCATCACTTGGCACTTTGGTGCTGGATATAGGAAGCAATTCAATTCTTTTGCTACCTTACAATGAATAAAATTGTGGGTACTTCCTAAATCAATCAACACTATTACCTTTTTCTTCTTGATTTGTCCTTCTATCATGATGGTTTGAGGAGTGATAATTCCAGCCAATGCATTACAAGATATGGTTGGATTCATTTCTTCTTTATCTAGGCTTTGTTCCTGGAGTATATCCTCTTCTTTTGACCTTTCTTGCTCCTTTTCTTCTTCCTCTTCACAATCTATGTAGAATAATTTCTCCTCGGCACACTTATGAACTTTAGTGTGTTTTCTATCACAACTGTAACAAAGTCCTTTTGCTCTTTCTTCTTCCAATTTTTGTGGTGTCAACCTTATAGGTTGTGGAAGATTAGGGGCAACAACACTTCCATCTTTATAGTTGTGAGTTGTATGCTTCCTGGTTGCCATAATTTTTCTTTCCATTTTTCTTGCTAACTTGAATGCCTTCTCTAATGAATCAGGTTCCCAAAGGCAAAGATCATGTTGGATATTATCCTTTAAAGTCCCTATGAATACATCAATCCTATGCTCCTCTGGAATATTTTTTACCCTTATGTTCAATTTTTGGAACTCCTCAATGTGCTCCATTATTGAACCCTTTTGCTTGAGACTTATCAATTGGCTAAAAAAAGTGTTTCTTTTTGTATCCTCATAATGTGCTGTCAATGCTTCCGTAAAAATTACCAAAGTGATAATTTGTTTACAAGAGAAAAGCCATTGATACCATACAAACTGATCTGGTTCCAAATATAAAGTTTCAATACGTACCTTTTGTGTGTTTTGCACATTATTGAGATCGAAAAATTGCTCCATCTGTAATATCCATGTTGCAGGATCCTTGCTGTCAAAATTCCTCATATCGATTTTTGGAATATGGTGGGTCTTCGATCCAACAATAGAGTCTATGAAACCATGATTAACATTTCTTTTGTTTGCATCATGAGTTTCCTTTACTACCCTTTCACCATTAGTAAGTATCTATTGTAGAAAATTTGTCAAATCTATCTTCAAATCTGCCATGCCTGTCTTTAAATCTGTCTTCAAATCTATCTTCAAATTGTCCATATTAGCTTCCACGCCATTCATCTTAGCTTCCATGCCCTTTATCTTAGATTCCATGCCATTCATCTTAGCTTCTGTTAGCTTTTGTGAGAGTGACATTTGTTGCACTTGGTCTTGCAATTTTGATATATCATGTAGCATTTCTTCCTCTTCTTCATGAGTCATGCTAGAGCTTTCAGGTTGCTTACTAGGTGTTTGCATTTTCTTTCCTCGGGGAATTAGTTACCGATAATAATGCTCTACTATGCCCTTTGAATTCCTTCAAAATAATTTTTCAAACCAAGCTTAAGCAAAAATTTAAAAAAATCTACACACCTTTTTTTTCACTTTTTAGGAGCTCGATATTGCCTCTAATGTATCTTTATAATTTTAGATCATCCAGTTCTAAAATTGCAACCTATAGTATCCCTCTATGTCCTGTTTCCAATGCCACTAGTCTGATCCAAATTGGATTCTCCAAGGAAGAGTTATGCCAAATCTCCCACAGTGACCTGATCATAGACTAGTTTAGTAGAGCGAACTTGTACGACATGCCACATGTCCTTGTTTCAACCTTTGGCTCTAAAAAGTATATACAAAGAACTATAGTCCATCCTCTTTCTGTAACTTCTGACAAAATTTCAATCAGATGCTCAGAGATAAAGTTATGATGATTTTCCCTAAGTCACCTGTTTGGAATGTAATTCAGGAGTCTACAAAAAGACCAACTTCCTCAGATCCTATCTCCACAAATATAGCGAAAAAAGCTTTGAAATTCGGAACCAAGGTTCAATGCAATTTTGTCTCAAATGGGTTTTCTTTTTTTCTTCTGAAACGTCACAGAAAAAAGGTTATAGCGAAAATTCCACAATGACCTTTTTGGAGCAGCGAAACCCTAGAATCCAAAGCTCTGATACCAAATGTTATGAAACCAACTCACAAAAAGATAGAAAAAATATATCAACGCCTTAGAATTCAGCCTCTTCGAGGGGGAAACCTCCTTTACATTACACAAATGAATTATTCTTTGATGATTTAAATGAGAAGACCTCCTTTCTATACATAGGAGTCTAAGGATTCATAATATAACCCAGCTAACCTAACAATAATAATATAAAGGCACAAAAATAACAATAGAGGGATTCTATGGGGCACAATAATAACAATATGGGGATAATAGAGGCACAAAAATATGAATAAGGGATACACCTACAATAGTAATGGGGTAATCACTAGTATTATAGGGACCTAACATGCATGCAGAGGTTCCAGTAGTGGAGAAATCCACTCATATAGAGTCTTCCAGAGGGGCGGAAATGCACAAGGGAGGCTAACAGATTTTTGATGGATGCGAGAGAGAATGTGCAAGAGCCATCTTCTCAACATAGACAGAGGACGTCACCTGAGAGGTACACTGGTTACATGGCCCTTGTTGGGGAATGTGTAGAGACCAAACCATCTTCCTTTAAGGAAGCAGTGCAACAACCAACTGGGTTGATGCTATGGTGGAGGAGTATGACTCCATAGTTCGGAACAGTGTTTGGGATGTTGTTCCAAGATCGGAGAACAAGTCAGTTGTGAGTTCCCATTGGCTTTACAAGGTAAAGCAAGCTGCTGATGGTAGTGTGGAGAAACATAAGGCAAGGTTTGTTGCTCGTGGTTTCTCACAGGTCGAGGGGATTGACTATGGTGAGACTTTTGCTCCTATAGTAAGGTACTCATCTATCAGATCAACGTTGGCACTATCAGCATAGATGGGTTGGAAGATCCATCAGATGGATGTGAAGACTGCATTCCTCAATGGAAAGATTGAGGAAGAGGTGTACATAAAGTAGCCAGAAGGTTTTGAGACCTTTGATCGTGAGTCGCATGTGTGCCGACTCAAGAGAGCTTTGTACAGGTTGAAGCAAGCACCTCATGCTTGGTACACCAGAATTGACAACTAATTCACTGGTTGGGTTTTGATAGAGCCTGGATCCACCTCAGGCTGAAGGGAGACAATTTTAGGATAACTACAAGCCACGGTTAACCTGGTAGCTAGCCCTACCAGGTTGAGAGAGGGCTCTCTCCTTATCAATCTCGACGGAAATGACTTAACAAATTTAGATTTTAGGCTAGGTATAGTAGCTCAAGGGTTTTTGGTTGAATTTGATGGTTGGTTGCTGGATCAAATGGAGCAGGCGGGTTGGGTCTGGGAAATCAAATCAAGGATATAGACATGTTCTGTGGAGCAAGGTAGACAAAGGATTTATGTACTAGAAATTGGTTAAGATGTTAGATTTAGACTGGTGAGGGTTTGAAGAGGGAATGAGGAGCATGAATCCTCTTCAAGCTATTGAAAAACACAGAAAACCAAATGCATTCCCAAGACAAAGCACTATAAATTAGTGTATTTTGCCTATTCACCTTGATTCATTTAGTTTAGAAGAGAGAGAGACGTGGATACATATAAAACATCATAAGAACTCATTACAAAGAAGAAACAATATATAAAATCAATATCACAATAATCCCACAAAAATAGCTATGAAACCTAGTTTTATTCCTTGCCAACTGCTGTAGAGATATACAATAGAGCTCAGAGATTCCACAAGAGTCCAACCTTTACAAATGACTAAGAAAATACATAATATAGGCACCAAACCACCTATGCTAGCCATCAGCGGTTGAATCTATGAGAAGAGGGGTGCTTTCAACCATATCTAAACTAAGAACAAGAATATAGGCAGTAGAACAGCTTGCCTCTAAAACCATGGAAACTGATTCATTCAACCCCCAACCACTTCAAAATGATGAATTTACCCCCAAGACTAATTTTGTAATTATATTTACATCCCATAGCATAAATTACATTCATAGATTTACCTAAAAAGAGCCCAAATTCAAATTACAAAAATCTAGGTGAAATTTTGATTTTGGAGCCAAACTGGCAATTTTCATCCAATGCACAGTGCCCCTAATCCAATGCACAACGCTTATTCCAAGCCAGTTTTGGGGACCTTCTCGATGTCCAAATTGGGTGTAGGATAGCTCATTGGAAAGCTTGTCGAGTCTAATTTCTAGAAAAACTTGAATTTCTAGATTTGGATGTCATTTTCCCCTTCAAAAAATGGAATTTCCGAAGACTACTTCCTATGTGTCAAAAAGTGGCAAAGAAGTCATTTTTTTATGGTTTTTTGGCCTTTAGGTGACCAAGATTTGCTCCAAACTTGATGAAACTTTTTGGGTTTGCTTTTTTTTCTTTTTTTTTATGTTGAATCTGAAAATGCAAACCATTCTATCAAAGGATGCTCCAATCAAAAGTGCAACACCAATGGCGCTGCGCACCCATTGGGTTTTCTTGTGTTTCATATTTCCATGCGCAACGCCACTGATTCTATGCATAGTGCCTCTTTCAGACCGAGTTTTGGAGGCCTTCCCGGTATCCAAATTGGGTGAAAGATAGCTCATTGGAAATCTTTCCGAGTCTAATTTCCGGATCATCTTTAATTTTTCAATTTAGAGTTCATTTTCCCTATCAAAAGTCAAATCTCCCAAGATTGGTCAAAATGTGCAAAATGAGGCTGCCTAAATGCAAAGTGTTGTTGCAATCAACTTTTGAAGGTCTTCCTCAACTCCAAATTGAGCTCATGATAGCTCATTGGAAATATATTTGTGTCTAGCTATCATTTGACTCATCAAGAAAGTCATTTGGGCAACAAAGTTAGGAGAAACCGTGATTTTCCCGAGGTCCCTCTAGAGGTGCAACAACCCTCCTGAGGCAACCGTATTTTTGACATTTCTATAAAACCATGACACTTATGTAAAAATTGAAGGATTTTTTTCTTCATTGGCATATTATGGACAAAAACCTCTCTCACTTTTGTCAAATTCATCTTCTATTTCTCATAAACATAATTTGAGTAAAACCTATCCTGATGTGTGGAACAGGGGTTTTGTAGAAATGAAGAGAAATGAAGGGGACAAGGGGCTGATAAATTATTGAGAATATTTTGGAAAATATGGAAGGATGTTAGGAAGGAAGGGAAAGTGGAATTTCAAATATTGAGTGAGGGGAAGGGGTCCAAAAGGGCAAAAAACAGGCCTAGCCTAGAAAATTGTAAAATTGTAGCAAGAAGCTAGGGTTTGTGGTAAAATGATGAATTTGAAGGATATCATTGATGGGAAGTTCTTAAGAATGTACATTAAGGATAGGGGAAGGTGTATGAGCATCAAGATACAAGTTTTGTTAATGATTTGACAATCCAAGAGAAATTACTTTCAAAACCCTAGGAGAGGGAAATGAGCCTTACCTAAGCACAACTGAAGCATGAACAAAGTGTAAAATGACCCATTGGAACCTAAAATGATGATGAAAACTCTTTGAATGATGGTACACTCAGCTGAATGGTGACATGGACCGACACTTGGAAAATTTCGGAAGGAGTGAAAACAAATCCTAGACCTAATACCTAGTGACCAAATTTTACTTGAAGACTCACTGAAATGACAAAATTTGACTTTGGCACCCTAAGACCACTTTGTAAGAGCATGTTTGATCACTAGTGGAAGGCTTCAAAGACTAACACTAACATTGGCTCCAATGGGGATGGTAGCTCCTTGGAGGTGCCAAGAACACCGTAGACCTAGTAGCCTTATCCATTGGTCATGGAGTCAAAAACTCAAGCTGAAATTACACAAATGAATACTAATGACTCAAAGACACAAATTGACTTGAAATTGACTCAATACTAAAACACAACTGAAAAATTGGAAAATATGCTCAAAATAGAGCTTATTCAATCAAACCTACTCTAAATATTTCAAACATCACCTGATCAAGTGAAATGAAACAACCAATGCAACTAAGTAAGCATTCTGGCTATTATTTGAGTTCTCCGCAAGCACTTTCTTATGAACAAAAAGAGAGAACTATTGAAGACCAACACATTCCGAGTTTAAACACGTCCACAAAAAATAAAAGAGTGAAAGCACAAGACAAGCACTATGTGGACTTACCATGGTGTTGTGACACACTACATGCAGACGATAAGCATACACACTCTCTTGACTATGACAAACAAGCAAACATGAGAAAAAGAGACAACTTACGCCTCGCAAGTGTTCTTGTTGTGTATGATTCCTCTTATGCATGAGCGATAGGATCATGTGATTCGAGTGGAGGAAGCAGAATCTGTGTGTTGGATTCATCTTCAATGCATACAAATGAGTGATGAGGAGCCTTGGGTGTTTCAAAAATTTCCTGACCAGAAGTGAAACTAACCTCAAGACAGCGAGGGCTTGACATAACCATCAGCTCGGGTTGAAGTGCCTCGACATCCTACGGGGTTTTGACTTCATCGATAAATAGATCATCATAAATAGGTGGCTTTGAAAGATCAACAGTAATTGAATCAACATCATGATCGAATATAGGAGTACAGAGATCACAATAGCTATGATAAAAAAGAAATCAATGAGTTCATCGGCATCCTCATGATCTGATGAATCATACAAAGGGATAGATGAGAAGCAAGAATGTTCACCCTCTACATTTCTGGAAAAAGTAGATGAAATACCAAATGGATTTTCAATGAAATATTTGTCCTCTCCGCTAACAAATGATGGAATAACATTAGGTGTGTTTCGCGAATGATCAAAAGTAGATGCATCTGTGGATGGATTTACACAAGGGAAATAAGAGATAGAAAAATCACCAAAGGTATCAGGAAAATGAAAAGGAGGCATGGACAGAAGGAGATCATCCTTCACCGTGGATTCATGCTCAGATTCCCAGTCATAATCATCGTAAATGACAACACAGGCTGGTTGTGCAACACAAACTCCATCGATAGCTTGATCCTCGTTCACAATAGGTGTAGAGTCTGAAATAGAAGAACAAAATACAATACAATCTGGAGGATCAGTGTAACGTGGGGTCTTAGGTCAAGGTAACAAGTCCATATGACAACCCATGGGCTTCCCAACCAAATCTGCGCAGAAATTGAGAGTAGTGAGGGTGGGAGAATGTAATACCTGTATAGACATGTGCACGCTCTTCCACATCACTCTACTGGGGTGGAGCTATTTGATGAGGAGAAAGAGGATAGTCACTTATGAAAGAAATTGTGTCCACTTGAGATTTCCCAACTCCATAACCGAAGTATGCTAAGCGGGGTTTGATCTTTTTCTTCACTTTGAGACAGGGTGATTTGTGACTGGTATACTCATATCTATCCCAAAGATATTGGAATTTCATCTAACTTCTCAGAACTTCAAAAGGGAGTAGACGAAAGTGCTACCAGAAATCCATTAGCAATTCATGTGGGGCCTTCCATTGTTTTAACATTTTCTCATCAAGAGCTTCAAGATCAAAATGGTGAAAAACAAATTCTATTAGATCACTGAACTGTTTGAATGAGTGCATGCAATTAGGAGGTAGCATATGACACCATATAAATGGGTATTCACGAAATGTGTGTGCAAGCAACATACTAACCTATACTTCATTAAAACCTTCCAGATTCTCCACGAATGCACGGAAGTCATCTAAGTGCTTAGGCAAGGCCACTTCACCTTCACCATCATACGCAAGTTCAGACAAGTCATCAGAGAACCTCTCTCGAATTCAAAAGGATGTTCGTTGGACAAACATTGTGGAGGCTTAACTATAACAATATACATGATAGATGTGAAAAGATTCAAAAGAGGATACGAGGACTCAGCTTGTCATCTAGCCCTCCTTCTAGCACCAGAAATGTTGACGGTGTTGGACCCACCAAGATGTTAGGGGATCTCCCCGATAAGAAGTCCCAAGTAGACCTCAAACCATTTGGAGTAGGAGTCCCAGAAGTGGGTAGTACAGTATCACCTTGACTGCGATTATGCACAGAGTTAAGTAAGATGTCCTTGTTGGAAGCAAGGGTGTGACCTTGCAGCAAGTCAAGGAAGGTGCACGAAAGGCTCTAACACACAGAAGGGGAGAAGAGTGCACCCCTTAGAAGCCTATGATAACATGCAGCTTGAAAGGGAACACACGAGCTGAAAGACATCATGAGATTGAAAACATGATTGACGATGATCCAAAGTGATGAGTTATACCAACAACAAACGCTGATAAGATTCATACAAACACATACGGAATAGTTCATACATACATGCGTAAAATAAAACTACATACATCATTAGAGTAAACAGGATAGATGAATTACAATAAAAATTTATGCATGAAACATGTTGGCTCTATTATATTAAAAGAGTGAAAGATCCAATCATACATACAACCATGACAACCACTAGCCATTATAGCGGAGAATTACAACCACTACCGCCTGCTCCTCCAAAGAGATGTATTCTCTCTACATTATGGAGAAGACAAGGCTTGCTACAATACAATCCAAGCTTTCTCTAAGTTATACTTATCGAAAGCTTGGCTCCCAAAATCTTGTAAAATGAGTTAAGAGGTTTTGTATATAGCAAAGGGTGGGGTGACCCTTAACATTCCCCTTTGTGACTCTTCAACTACTCCCATGACTCTTCAACTTACACATGACTGTCTACATTCTACTATTGACACTTGGTCTTTCACTTTACAACATGTTTACAATACAATCTGCAAATGTACCATTTGAGATAAAAATGGGCTTGAGTAAGCCATGCAAGACGTCACTAAGACTCAGACAACTATGGGAAGACTAACTCATCGACATCCTCTTGGTGATAAATGGTGGCAAATTGATGCCAAGCTTGGTAGTATGTTATGGTGCACACGTACTCCATTGTGACATCCTTCTGAAAGAAAACTCTTACCTCCATTGCATCTGGGTACACTAATTTGGCACCTCTGTCTAACTCGTTAGATAGAATTTGCATCATGTTCTTGAGTGAAGCCAGACCAACGACATACTGGTGCATAGTGTCAGCACTCATCTACAAGTATTCACTGGTGGCTATGCGTATCAACTACTCGAAGTACATGTCTAGCTCCAGTTGGACTTGGTTCCTTACTTTTGCCTCAGTGAGTGTGCCAATGGATGGGATCACATGCATGTACACAATCACATCCATTCTTCTGAATACTCATGCATGTGAACCTTGTAAGTTGGTGATGAGTTGTGGGAGTTCCTCATAGTTTTAAATCTGACTCTGGATGCATGCCTTCAACTCCACTTCCTTTGGCTTCATCATATTTGGCAAGAAAAATGGGGCTCCCTTGTACCTTATTTTCCATATCCACATGTGATCAACAAAAGTGTGTATATCTGTCAAGGTACATGCTCTCCTAGCACAGCACTGCTGCCAACTATTAAGATGGAAAACTGACTTATGCACGGTAATGAACATGAAGTACATTGTTCGCATGATTGTCTCAAGAGATGATACTTCATCAAGTATTTGTTTCTTCAACTCTGCTCTGGCAGATGTTGTAGCTTTCTCTACTCCTTGATTGGCCGCTTGTAGCTCCTTAGCCATGTGCTTGTGCTCAGCTATCAAGAATCTCACACTTGAGCTGGTGGCTTCGGCATATGCCTTTGTAGCATCAGCCAATGTAGCTAGAAGTTTGCACACATCAGACACGACCACTCGTTCCTGAAAATGCACAGGAGATACATGGACATCCGAAGTGGGCACTCTACACGACTGCACAACTTTGTGTTGCAACTCGTCAAAGGATATGTTGTGCACATCTGCTTCCAGATTATCCTCAAGGATTTCAATGTCTCCTTGATCACTTGGGACTTGCTCTATTCCTAGATCTAGTGAAGCCGGTGGGGTGACCTCTATCCCCTTGGGCATGAGATTCGTATCCTGATCCTTGCACTGGATGAACCACATCCGTGTCCATTTGTTCCAACATCTATTCAACCCATAGTATTCATCCACCCATGGAATTTACCCATGGTATTGTAAGTAACATCCACCCATGGTATTCATTCACCCATGGAATTGACCCATGATATTGTAACTGAAAAAGACTATAAGTAACAAGTCGCATAAGTAACAATATCCATGATAGATGTGTGAAGATTCAAAAGAGGATGTGAGGACTCATCTTGTCATCTGGCCCTCCTTCTAGTGCCAGAAATGTTGACGGTGTTGGACCCACCAAGATGTCAAGAGATCTCCCCGTTAAGAAGTCCCAAGTAGACCTCAAACCATTTGGAGTAGGAGTCCTAGAAGTGGGTAGTACAATATTTCCTTGATTGCGATTACGTACAGAGGTAAGTAGGATGTCCTTGTTGGAAGCAAGGGTGTGACCTTGCAGCAAGTCAGGGAAGGTGCATGAAAGGATCTAACACATAGAAGGGGAGAAGAGTGCACCCGTTAGAAGCCTGTGATAGCATGCAGCTTGAAAGGGAACACACGAGATGAAGGACATCACGAGATGGAAAACATGATAGCCAATGATCGAAAGTGATGAGTTATACCAACAACATGCATCGATAATATTCATACAAACACATACAGAATAGTCCATAAATACATGCGTAAAATAAAACTACATACATCATTAGAGTAAACAGGATAGACGAACTATAATAACAATATATGCATGAAACATGTTGGATTTGTTATATTAAAAGAGTGAAAGATCCAATCATACATACAACCATGAAAACCGCTAGCCCTTATAGCAGAGAATTGAAGTCACTGTCGCCTACTCCTCCAAAGAGATACTCTCTCCACACTGTGGAGAAGCCAAGGCTTGCTACAATACACTCCAAGCTTTCTCTAAGTTATACCTATCAGAAGCTTGGCTCCCAAAATCCTGTAAAATGAGTTATGAGGTTCTGTATATAGCAAAGGGTGGGGTGACCTTTGTGACTCTTCAACTACCCTCAGGACTCTTCAACTTACACATGACTGTCTACATTCTACTGTTGACACTTGGTCTTTCACTTTACAACATGTTTACAATACAATCTGCACATGTCCCATGTGAGATAAAAATGATCTTGAGTAAGCCATGCAAGACATCACTAACACTCAGACAACTGTGGGAAGATTAACTCATCGACATCTTCTTGGTGATCAATGGTGGCAAACTGATGTCAAGCTTGGTAGTCTATTATGGTGCAGACGTACTCCATTGTCACATCCCTCTGAAAGCAAACTCTTACCTCTGTTGCATCTGGGTACACTGATTTGGCACCTCTGTCCAGCTCTTTAGATAGAATTTGCATCATGTTCTTTATTGGAGCTAGACCAGCAACATACTGGTGCATAGTGTCAACACTCATCTGCAAGTCTTCACTGGTGGCTATGCGTATCAACTGCTCGAAGTACATATCTAGCTCTAGTTGGACTTGGTTCTTTACTTTTGCCTTGGTGAGTGTGCCAATGGATGGGATCGCATGCATGTGCACAATGAAATCCATTCTTCTGAATACTCATGCATGTGAAGCCTGTAAGATGGTGATGAGTTGTGGGAGTTCCTCATAGTTCGGAATCTGACTCTGGATGCATGCATTCAACTCCACTTCCTTTGGCTTCATCATCTTTGGCAAGTACAATGGGGCTCCCTTGTACCTCATTTTCCATATCCACGTGTGATCAACAATCGTGTGTATATCTGTCAAGGTACATGCTCTCCTAGCACAACACGTCTGCCAACTATTAAGATGGACAACTGACTTATGCACGGTGATGAACCTGACATATAGTGTTCACATGATTGTCTCAAGAGATGATACTTCATCAAGTATCTCTTTCCTCAACTTTGCTCTGGTAGATGTTGTAGCTTGCTCTTCTCCTTGATTGGCTGCTTGTAGCTCCTTAGCCATGTGCTTGTGCTTAGCTATTAAGAATCTCACACTTGAGTTGGTGACTTCAACATATGCCTTTGTAGCATCGGCCAATACAGCTAGAAGTTTGTGCACTTCGGACATGACCACTCATTCCTGAAAATGCACAGGAGATACATGGACATCGGGAGTTGGCACTTTGCGCGACTGCACAACTCTATGTTGCAACTCGTCAAAGGATATGTTGTGCACATCTACTTCTAGATTATCCTCAAGGATTTCAGTGTCTCCTTGATCACTTGGGACTTGCTCTATTCCTGGATCTGGTGAAGCTAGTGGGGTGACCTTTGTGCCCTTGGGCATTAGATCTGTATCCTGATCCTGCACTGGATGAACCACATACATGTCCATTTGTTCGAACATCTATTCAACCCATGGTATTCATCCACCCATGTCATTCATCCACCCATGGTATTGTAAGTAACATCCACCCATGGCATTGTGACATCCACCCATGGTATTCATTCACCCATGGAATTGGCCCATGGTATTGTGACATCCACCCATGGTATTCATTCACCCATGGAATTGACCCGTGGTATTGTAACTGAAAAAGACTATAAGTAACAAGTCACATTTTGTAAAAGGATAGTTTGTCCGCCACAATGTAGCTTTTACAGTTATTCTCCATTTTAATAAAAAAATTCTTTGTGGTTTTTTTTATTGGGAATTCTCCTCCTTTTCTTTTGGCATTTCAATTTTTCAAATCTTGGGGGCCTCTCCCCTAAGATCCATTTCAATTTTTTAGATCTTGGGGGCCTCCCCCGAGATCTGGATCACTGGTATCAGAGCAGGTTATGATTCCATGGGAATGATGGTTTGATGCATATTTCAGTTTCAAATTTTGCAGCAATATTCAACAAGCTTCAGGCATGTGATACGTCCTCCATAGAGCATTTTCTTGGGCCAAGTGGGAAGAATCTTTCTTTTTTCATTTTTTTGCAGGAATGTTTTTGGGCAGGGAGCTTGCAGATCAGATATGAAATTTTTCGTGAACAATTCACAAAAAGAAAGAATAACAAATATAAATTCCTTGCCAAAAAATACCCAAATTCAAAAAACAAAATTGGCTGAATTGGAGTCCAGATGAGGGAGATATCGCTGATTTCAAATCAGCTATGTTGCAGAAATGTTTCTGATAGCAATTCATGGACGACGGCTCTCCTATCCTTTTATTTGCAATTTTTGTGCATAATTTCATAAAAATGATTGTAGATCTAGACTCCTCTCGAAAAATGGTTCCATTTAAAAAAAAATGGGTCGAGTCGGAGTTCGAATGTGGGAGATATCGTTGATTTTAAATCCGTTATTTTTTCAGAACTTTTATGACAACAGAAAAGTTGCAGCGCGAATATTAGATTCTAGAGTGTCCAGATAAGGATTGCCAGAACATAGGAAGATGCAAAATGGTCCTTTTGTTTCCAAAAATAGGTTATAATAAATATTCTAAGTTATATTGACTGAGTTATGTCCATTTTAATTCTGTAGCAGCATTTGGAGCAGGTTCCCTTTGGAGACGTGCCCTCCCACCTTGCTTTAGTAGGCACCTGATTCACATTCATCAGTTTTAGCATAACATTTTTCAGATTGGGTTCTTTGGAGACTTTTCCTCCCACCCCAAGCTATGTAGGCACCTTCTACTTCATCAACAATAAACATCATGGTTATTGGTCAACCGCAAAAAATCCTTGTCATCAAAGTCCATTTGCTAGGCCACACACTATTAACATCACAGTTGGTCACAAGCATTACAGGGTATCTCTATCCTCGGATCTTCATTTTTCATGGTTATGGATCATACGCAAACCCACACTTCATCAAATTCCATTTTCTAGGCCGCACACTTTCAGTATCACAGTTGGTCACAAGCATTACAGGGTATCTCTATCCACATCTTCATTCATCATGGTTATGGGTCATCCACAAACCCACACTTCATCGAAGTCCATTTGCTAGGCCGCACACTGTCAGTATCACAGTTGGTCACATGCATTATAGGGTATCTCTAATCTCTGATCTTTGTTCATCATGGCTATGGGCTAACCACATAAAACCCTTCTCTTCAGTGGCTCTTCATATTCAACAAAGGCTTCGTAGGAGGAAACTTCACGGAATAAGGACCATTGCTTCTAGGGAGGGAGGAATGATCCAAATAGAAAATGGTAGCAACCCATGGTATTCATCCACCCATGTTATTCATCCACCCATGGAATTTACCCATGGTATTGTAAGTAACATCCCCCCATGGTATTCATTCACCCATGGAATTGACTCGTGGTATTGTAACTAAAAAAGACTATAAGTAACAAGTCGCATGTTGTAAAAGGACAGATTGTTCGTCGCAATGTAGCCTTTATAGTTATTATTTGTTTTAGTAAAAAGTTTCTTTGCGGTTGTATTTACTGTGTGTTCTATCATTTTCTTTCTAGCATTGCGATTCTTCAGATCTTAGGGGCCTCCCCCACAAGATCCATTTCAATCTTTTAGATATTGAGGGCCTCCCCCAAGATCCGGATCAATCTCCTGAGTGGAGTCCTTCTCCTTTGACTGCTCACCCTGTTTGTTATCTTCCAACTGTTCTGATGAATCAATAACCTGTATGGACACAATTTCATCAATGTGTGCATGCCGTGCCTCCTTATGTTCTTGTTCCTACTGCACTTCCTTCTCTCTTCTGCGTAGCTCCTGTTCTTCCATTAGTTGTTGCTTCAACTCCTACAGCTCATTTTCTGCCTCTTCCAAATTCTAATTCTCCCTCTGTCTTTGTGCAATCCTTCTGTTGCACTGTCACCTCTTTGCCTCAATCTCCAAAGTTTCTCTTAATACATGTGGATCTACTTTGAACTTACAGGTTTTCTTCACCTCTACGATGTCGGCAACCTTCCTCTTACCTTTGTCAAGTGTAGGTCTATTGCCCTCTACTCTTGTTGATGTTCCGTCTCTCTGGGATGTTGCTGCCTTCTACACTACTAACTATTCTATAGCCATTCTGACTAGTTTATTGAGCCTTGAGGAGTTATAATGATATCTCCATGGGTCTTCCTTAGGCCAATGACATGCCTTGATCCAAGGATAATACACCCTCACACAGTGGTCCTCCACTAAGCGATGCAGGTCATATGGATTGAAACTTATGGTTTCGAAGGTGAACCTCTTGAATTCCTCCGCCTTGGCCTTAGCGTGCTTGAGATTCTAGATCTCATACAACCTGATCTGCAAAGGAAGAGTGGGTTAAGGTGCTTTCTTCTTCCTATGCAGTCTTACTCAAAACCCTGTGGAGATGTGGTATGCAACCTCTTGCATCACTAGCTTATCCATGGGAAACTTTGGTAATACATGTAGAGCCTTCTTCACGTTGTACATTCAGACGAAGGTGCCAAAAGGGTGAGGCATACCAATCTTCTATGTTAAACAATGTCTCCATCCCTACCTGTGACATGCAAGGCAGATCCTACTCAAAGATCATCTCATACACTGGGGTGACGAAGTGGTTTGATAGTTGTGTTATAACTC
This sequence comes from Pinus tabuliformis, assembly GCA_031772625.1. NCBI lineage: Eukaryota > Viridiplantae > Streptophyta > Pinopsida > Pinales > Pinaceae > Pinus > Pinus tabuliformis. The sequence goes on along the minus strand of CM062816.1, from coordinate 321,536,459 downwards.
CACAGAAGTTGCACTTGGAGAACAACCTATAATAGGTGTGCACAAAAGTTTTTGAAGGTGTCCATGCCCAACCCAAGCCAGGGAACTATTGAAGGGTACAGATTGCATCAAGTATGTAAGCAGACATGAAGATATTTTCTTACCAACCCTTGGGCGGATGTCGGACATCTATTACTTGTCCCTTCAATTGGATAGCCAACATGTCAGATCAATTGAAAGGTCTTCCCTCATTTTCCATCTGATCCAACACAATCGCCCAACTCTGCAGGAAGGTCTATGTGCTCTCTTGGCTGTATAAGTAGCATGCAAAGAGGACCAAGAACTGATAAGCCTTCCGCAATATCTTTGTCCTAAATACTTGGTTAGGTGTTTTCCTAAACTTAGATGGCTCTTTCACCGAGCTCTTCAAGATTTCTCTTGAGTTTGCACTGTTGTTGTGCCTAGTGAAGGGTGCATCCATTATGATCACCTAATGCAGCAAGTGATACATCTCCTGAAAGTAATTTTCCCTTAATGTAGCAATAATTTTTCCACTGACATTTCTCAACACCATTATGTCAGGATCATATTGCGATACAATCCAGTGAATCATGTCTGCACATGGAAACGCGGGATACCTGCATGCAACCCGGTACAAGTCAGACTTGTGTATGTTGACATAGACTCTACAGTCTCCAGATTCTCCTCAAAGGTGCCCTAGAAGATATCATTGTTGTCCTGCCATTTGATCTTGATATCCTTGTTTATGAACAACTTATAGTCTTCATTGATGTACTGAATGCATGTGCAAAGCTGGGTGCAGACATGAGTGAATGTACATGCATGAAATCGGTAAGTGCAAGATTCAATAGGAAGGGAAAACAACGAAGTGTGTGAAGCGAGTCGCCGCAACGACTACCGTTAGTGCAGAAACAGTGTCATGCATGCGACAACAAGGAAATGCAATGGAAAACTTGAAACAATGCTTCTACAAGCTAACATGCATTAAAATGAAAACAGCACTCACACAAACCCAAATACAAAAAGCAATAGAAAATAAGCAAAAGACATGAAAAGCGGACTCACCCAGAAAATGATGAGCTGAGTGTCGAAGGTTCCTAGATGTGATGGGAACGTTAGAGCTCCAATATCGAAGTGAAGAATGAACTATGAATCATCGAATAAATAGTTTTGACAATATCGAGGCTTATGACATGCATGCCACAAATCTAGGAAAAAGCAACACTTGGCAGGAGGTTTCTAAAATGACATTTACATGTAATCCCCAACTGTTAAAAATAGATCCTTGAAATCTAGGGATGCTTTTTTCTTTTTTCTTTTTTAGGAAAAAGATGCCATGCATGCAAGGAAAGATTGCACAACCCTCGAGGGAACTAGTCAAATTGTGAGCACATGGAATAGATGAAAAGACTCAGGATGACTTCTGTGCAGCTTCTCGGCTTAGTGGCTCTAGCTACCCCTCAAGCTCTATGCAATTTCTAGACTAAAGCCAAGACTTCTACCCAGAACTGCACAAATTTTGAGATCAAGCCAAATGAGGGGCTTCTCTACACAATTTTCAAGGGGAAGGTAGCCTGCATTCACTATGCATTTTTGGAGAGCAGCTAGCTTCCTTAATGCTCTGCACAATACTGGAGAGAAAGGTTGGTTTCCCTCCAATTTTTCCCAATTCTCCAAGTGAGCACAAGATCCAGTTGAAGACAGAGTATCGGGATGCTAGCTTCTAGGTGAAAGGCAAACAAGTTAGAAAACACAAGCTGATAAGCCAAAGAAACTTGACTGAAAGCATAGGTACCTAGGTAGTGCAAGACATGCTTCTAAGGATGGTTGGTAAGGAGGCTCCAAAACAAAGCTAAGGAAAAATTTTGGAGGATGTTTGTAGCCGCTACAATAGAATATAAAACCAGTCCATACCCAAAAACATATTGTATGATCCCAATGGAAGTAAATTCAAATGCGTTGATGTAAGCATACCATTTAACTCGAATGCACATGCTCTTACCCAATAATGAACTCTCTTCTTTATACCTGTAGCCAATTGCACTAACCAAGATTCTACATGCACTTCTTTATTCAAAACACACTTATCCACGAGGTCAAGATTAACATAACTATAATTAGATCGAGGGTCAATAAAAATAGAAACAACTTGATAGAAAATCTTACCATCCATCTCGATAATAGACGCTTGGTGATCTTCCTGCCTATTCTCCAATGTTGCATGGATCCATAGAATAATTTTTCCAACATCCCCCACTATCTGTGCCTCCTCAGCACTATAAATCTATGGTCTACCATATTGATGTCATGGAAAATCTCTCCTGTGATGCTCTCCAACATGATTCCAACACTTTAAAGGTTTCTTATCATCATCCTTGTTCTACTCCTCAAATTGAAATCCTTGGCCTTTGTCAGATGCATTAAACTTCTTAGGCGGTGTTGCATTCTCTTTGGTACCTGTGTCCTAATGTCTTTCCCGCTTCTTATCCCATTTTCATTTATTCTTATCATTACCTTTCCAGTTCTTCTTAGTCTCAGATCTGCGCTTTGATTTCTCATAATGATGATTTAGCTTCCAGATGACCTCCTCCAATGATCTAGGCTCATCAAACTCAATCTTGTATTTGAATGCTACTAGAAACCCACCGATGAATCTTGGCATTCTCCTCCCTGAGGTAAGGAACATATCTCAGTTACTCCAAACATATGCTATTGTACTCCTCATTGTTCATATATCCCATCTCCAGTTCATATAATTCCTTTTCCATGTCGACATAGTATCTCTCTGACAGATACTTCTTCTTGAATAGTCTCTCGAACTCACTCTAAGTCAACTCTTCTTCATGAATACCTCTGAAATTATTTACATCTTCCCACTAGATATATGCTTTACATTTAAGTTTGAATGTAGTTATTTTGGCCTCCATGTTTGCTGAGTAATCATGCAACCTGAAGAACTTATTCATCCCAAGAAACCACACTTCTACATCCTGTGACTTCTTCATTTCTCCATCAAATTTAGGTGGCTTTTCTTTCTTGAACTCATCCAAAAAATATCCCTTGTCACTCTTTCAGTAAGGATGATAGCGATGATGACCATGATACATGTATAAACCAAAACTAGAGTAAATCCCATGTCCACTGCCTTGCCTATCTGTTGTATCCAATAATTTGTCATCTTTAACCGTGTCATCTATATCCAACCTATGCCCAACATGTGACCTGATACCATATGCTTTGTTAGTCCTATCCTCTTGTCCATGATTGACTCTAAGTAATCCCTATCTATGCAAGTCTGACAAGCTCTGAAGAATCACTGCATTGACTTTTGCTTGTTTCTTTTGTTCCCTAGCCAGTCCCTCTTGTGATTTAATGATTCGGTCATTATCTTCTTTGCAACTCCTTATTTATGCCTTCAAAATTCTCAGAGTGTCTACTATGTCAGGAGAATATCCCTCACCATGCTACTCATTAGATCCATATGGGGAATCTCATGAGTTTTAGTCTACCATCTTGGTAGTCATATTTGATCTTCTCTTCCTGCAAGGTATATTATATCATCTAAACCAAATCATAAAAAAACCAACGTACCTCAGTTTAGCTTGGGGAGGATATCTCGTTTGCAAGATCAACTAGATAAGTACAATACATGTATAATCATAATCATCACAATATATAGACATAATCTCAATCATCATCTAGTTATCATGCATGATCCCACAACTACACACCAACTAGACAGAATGCATGCATAACAACATATGTGCAACATGCATGCATACATAATACATACAAACACTAACATTCATTTTTGACGAACACATTCCAACAACACCACGACTTATACATGACATTACAATGACAACCATGAACACCTCCATGCATACACAACAAGCACATAAACCACAAGCATAAGTGTTATAGGAGATTTATGATTGCGAACAAAAGTATCTCCCCTAGGTCAGTGGCCAACCTAAAACAACAGAGAGACAATGAACCCAATTAGTTTCCTTAAAGTAAATAGATCACAAAGTGAGGCCTACCTGGAAACCTTCGCACACTTTTCCCCTTCTTTAAAAGCTTGGAAGCTCCAATTCTAGCTCTGAATGCCAAAATTAGAATCGGCACAGTCAGATAACACATGCCAAGAAACAGTGAGATCTATGCAGTATCATCTAAGTACTTCATTCAATAGATCAACATGGTATTCAAATAAGTGAAATAACACATGACATATAGGAAAACAATAAATTATTTGCATTAATATAAATGGAAGGAGATTACAACCATTAGTAGTTGATATTGTAGAAGAGATCCTCCAAGTTGTTGACTTGTCCTTTCCTTGTCACAATATACACCTCCAATCACCCTAAATGCATGAGATGATGACCACTCACTACAGAAGCATAAAGGAAAAATTACTCTCCAAAAGCCAACCCCCAACCACATAGAAGGCTAGAAATATATAGAGAAGTAGGGTAAGTTGGGAGTTCTTATCCAATTATCAATCTAGGGTAAAAGATCCACCTTTGATGGAGGGATAGGATCAAAGGATAAGTGGTGAAAAACCCAAAGTAGGGAAGGATAGGATCCAAGTCTTTTATCCAAGGTAAGAAGTTAAAAAAACTTCTGGAAACTCCTATAAGCGGAAGCTTCTGGAATCTCGATCATTCTCACAGATTTCTAGATCCAATGCATGTGTAAAGGGTAGAATCCTATTGGTGACCAATGCAGACCATAATGGAGAAACCTGCTAGTGAACGCACCTTAGTAAGATTAAAATGAGAATTGGTCCTCAAAATGGCTCAGATGAAGCATTTTAGGGCTGAAACTCTAGGGGATGAATGGAACATGCTTAGGGATTTTTGCAAGATGGTGACAAGGTGGAATAGGATGTTGATTGATCCCATTAGGAGGCTCACAGGTCAAATGTGACAAAATGGCCTATAAAAATAAGGAAATATATACAACCAACATGTACATATGACAACACATTCATCTAAGGAGAACAGAAACCAGACATCACCTAAGGAGAACGGAACCATGCTCTGATACCACTTTGTGACACCCTCCCTCCGCATTTACCCAAGCTAACTGGTCGACCAAGGTAAACATGTGACAAAGAGTTATTATGGTATGATTCAACTCCCTAGGTACAGTGAAGGAAGTGGAATTGACATGACAAGACCAAAATGACCTTCCTTAGAAGCTACAGAACCTTCCAGATCCAACCAACCCCTTCAGGTGCCCAATGCCTCAAATAAATTACCCTTTCATTGCACTAGAGCCTCAGTTGTGCCCATGATAAGGCATGGATTCGACTGGGACCCTCCATTCACCCCCACAACAAGGAATCCATGTGACTATGGCCTTTTCAGGCAGTTTTGTGCCAGCAACCCCGATTATGTGCCACTTATTCAAGGACAGGACTCAAGCCACTGCTCAGAACTTCATGAAACTTCTAGAAATGACAAATAACATTAAAACAAGGGTACTAATTATAACTTGAATAAGGACCTGATCTGACCCCTACTAGCCATGATAGACATTTTGTCAAACATATCACAAACATGTAATCTACAAGTCACAACAACATATCTAAGCATATGGGTCTCATACTTATCTGCGAATCGTCAAAGAGGACTGATATATCCTCACAATAGGTACATTGTTATCTATTAGGTCATTCATTCACTAAAATTTCATATAAAAACCAAAACATGATGAGATTCATACATCATAACTATCATAAAACATATTATAACCAACAAATAACCAGAGATATATCAATGAGGAAACAACCATTATAGCCACATAATATAAAGCACATTTACTCATGAAAATATCAAGGAAAATGAGCTCTTATTAACATATGCAAATAAAATCAATTCAAGGAATTCCATGTACCACCTGACCATAGATTAGGCTAAACCAAATCTCTCTTTCATCCAATCACCTTCGTGCCATATTCCAAGCATGAATGTGGGATCTCATGAAAAAAAAAAAAACCAAATGAGGGATTCTAGAGGCCAAACCAGCTCAACCCTCAACCAATGATTCCACCTCACGGTCAGACATCACTAACCATCACCAAATCGGTCTCTACCCAAGTTTTCCAAGGTTCCAGAGAATTTGTTGTAACTAAGGATTCCAAGACTAGTAACTCAACCCATAACTATTGCCAAGCTCCAAAGCCTTTTTCCAACCAGGGCTTCCAGGACTAGTAACTCAACCCACTAAGGGTTCCATCGAATTTTCCCAACCAAGTATTCTAGGACTAGTAACTCAACCCAAGTGGTTACAGGGCTTCCATAATGTTTGTCCAACCAAGGCTCCAAGAACTGATAACTCAACCCACAACCACAAGGAACATGAGAAGCAACTAGAAAACAAGAGGTAAAACCCACAACATCGTGGCTATCTAGGAAATGGAAAGGCTAGGCAAATGCACTGTCAATATCAACAATCCTCCATGCCAATGACATAGCACAACCAAGAAATCAGATGCATGTGCCATGCATGCAGAAACTAGCAAGGAAATCATATATGCAACTTGGTACCTACAAGTAAAACTTGATGTAGCTACTAATCTCAAAGTCCTCTTGCGATTTCCTTCTCTTCATTTCCCTTCTTGCTCCAAATCCAAAGTATGCCACACTCTTCCAAGAGAGCTCCAAGAAAACTCTCTATGTCCAAGAGTATGAGAGAGAGAGAGAGAGAGTATAAAATGAGAGCTCCAAAACTGAAATGACAGAAAGTTACAAATTCATCCTCATAAGATTTTTTTTATCAATGAGGCCTCTATTTTCTTCATTTTCCATTATTTTCCTTCATTTTCCTCCTCACATGCAACTTGTGACCTTTCACCTCCATTTTCTCCTATTTTCCATTACTTTCATAAATAAAATGCCAATAAATGTCTCATGCCTTTCCAAAGCCTTTGCCATTACCTTTGCTAATTTCCATAGCCAATAATTAATCACAAGTGATCCCCATCAGTATGTTTTTTGCCCAACATTCAACTTGGAATACATGTCCCATGACCTTTGTTATTAATTTTGCTTTATTAACTTTATTACATGGATTTTTTGCCAGGGTTGTTACATCCAAGTTGTCTGTTGATGTGGAAATTCAAATTTTCTCAATTTAATCAAGGTAAAATCAAATTGAGAATTTCTTATTGTATTTTTCAACACTATCTCCTATAACTCTATAATTGTAAGTTTGATAACCTGTAGATTCCTCCTATAGCAATGACTATATGATCGTGGGTTCTTTAACATTCATTTGCATGCATAACATTAAATGGAAATAGTTGGTGAGCTTGAACCAAATTTTGGTTTAAGTGGAGATGATTTCGAGTGGTGGAGAATGAAGGCTCAACATGCTATAGTGAGCTGACCCACCTACCATCATGGAACTTCATGTAACCCATACATCCACCTCATGTGATCATCAGTATGTGAAAATGGCCACCCTATTGAATGATAACTTATTTGTCTCATTCACTTTTCCACACATGTGAGTAAATTTATATAAAATGGAGTTTAACTGCCGAATTTTCTAAGAGTTTTGCTAATTTGACTTACTATTAAACCATTCCCTTTTTGCACAAAAAATGTTTTTTGATGCTTTGAATGAATTCACATGGTGAGTGTTAGAGATTTTCATACCTTATGTTTACCTTTCATGGTGTTGGAGGGTGATGTTTGTCAACTTGCAGGTGTCTTCATTACAATGTGTGGAGTATCAGACAATATTGTAGCACTTACAAGAGATCTTGTAGCTGCTCAAACCTCTTTATCAAAGTTGGAGTGAATTATTTTCTATTGCTACTGATCTAGAGTTGTTGATATTTGCTAGAGGTTAAGGTCTTCTTTAGAAGTATTTCTATTATTTTGGAACCTGAGCCTATAGGATTTCTATAGGCTTCTACAAGATTGCTCACTTTTTCTCATTAAAATATCCTTCTAAAGTGGCAAGGAGGTTTGGTAATTCATGAAGAAACAAATGATGTTGATGGATGTGGTTGTATTGTGTCTATGGTGAAAAAATAAAGAAGCTGAGCTATTGCAGGGTAAAAGGTGGCCAATAGTGGGGGAGAAAGCATGTGGTGAATCATGATGATGAAAGAGCTAAGTGCTAAGGTGCTTTTGGTGTCTTTCCCCAACTTAGATGCCAAAAAATTCCTTTACTTGTAGCTTTTTCTCGAACTATGTCTTCCTATACCATTACAACACTTTCTTGTAGGAGTTTAGGGAAGTTGGAAAAAAACGTATGGGAAGGAGTTTGTGATGGAGATCTAAATTGGTTGATGATGAGTGAAGGTGAAAAAAGATTCAGGGATGCCATTTGAGCCCTTTTGGAGTGCTTGAGCCAATGTCTTAGACCAATTATGCAAGTTGAAATGTTCAAACTTTCTTGTTGGCTTTTCTTACCATATAGTATTTTATTTAAGTGATTGATGTATGCATTATTGCTTCAAAAATGCCGAAAATTTTGTTATAATTCTAATAAATACTTTTGTTGAGCTTAACTATATATTTTTGTTTATGGTTTGTATTGAATTTGAAAATTAATACTTGAAATAAAATGTAGAAAATTGATGTGACTAATCTGAATCATAGTGATACATTGTTGTTTGACATTATTTGCATATGAGTTGAGTTTATCTATTGTGATAATGGAATATGATTCTATAATGTTGCTTGAAATTTGAACTTCCAACAAAATAATTGTTTGTTTAAAATAATATAATGTAACCAGTAATATAGCTTTAATAATAAGATGCCTATTAAATTGTTAATGAAATCTTATCTTATCTCAGTACTCAATAGAAAAAGCCTTAAATTCTATGTTTCCCATGTAATTGTCCTTTTGATTTAAAATTTTTAGTTTTAAAGAAATATTTAGATTTTATTGATGAGTAAATAAATAAAGACTTTAATATATGTTGATGTTGATTTTGAAATAAAATTTTAAAAATTTAATAAAAATAAATAAAATAAAACATTTAACTAAATTCTAAATATTTTGAAATCTGAATTGACATCAAGATGATCATGAATGAAAAAACGCGCCAAGAAATTCAGCGAATGACGGTTGATGTGCATAGTTGAATAAATGGCTCTGCGATTACTAACGGGAGGGAGAGATCGATTGTGAGAGGTAATCACACCTAAAATATTTAAAATGTTCACATGCCAAATGCTCAATCTATATGGAATCCATTAAAATATTTTATTTTTTCAAAATGTTTATTCGACTTACATTGTGATTTAGCGTTTGTTCTTTGAATTCTAAGGTTCTATTTGAATTTTAACTTTTCTCTTGACCTAACAATCTGAGGTCTCTCCTCTTTCTTGACACTTATAATTTTATGTGCTCACCTTGTTCTAAAATAGGTTCCTAAAATAGTAAAATAGGTTGCTTTATATATATATATGATAAAATAGTAAAAAAATAATATGAGTAAACATCAAAAATATTATAATGAAAATAGAAATTGTAAAGATAAATTACATGTTTGAGTTGTTACATAAAATTATGTGTTCTTATCTATAAATTTAATTAATAACTATGAAATTACAAAAATAAATTACAAACTTGAGTTGTGACATAAAATTATCTTTTTGATATTGTAAAATTAGATGAGATTCACTGAACCTTGAAAAAAAATTAAAATTCGCCCAATGCCCACATCCATAATTTTCACCTTCCAAATACGGTCGCCAACAGTCGTGATTCGTTTGTACATGCGCTGTCCCGAGAAGAAGAAGTAAATCATACCAGAAACTCTAGGAAGGATCGCCGGAGTATAAATTGATAAACGATCTACATACGTGGTCTACATTTTGAGGAGTTAGATACTCAATTTTAACTTTCATCAATGAATCACAGAGATACCAACTTTCGCAGATGTGTGTCTCTGCTGACAATTCTCGTTTCAATTAACCATTGTCCTCTATTCAACGTAATGTTGTTAAACTTCAATCCCCGAAAGTTGAACCTAATGTTATAATAACAACCGCCCAAAATTGAGCACTTTAAAGTGGGCATTTCAATTCCAACTTCATATTACGTTTGAAAATCAAATTGTCCATATGGCTGACTTCATAGCATCAGAATTTATCGTTTTTTATGACAGCAATTTCAGCGATGTTGGCAAGAGATCCAGCAGTTTCATTAGATAATAGGATATAAGATAGTAGGCTTATCGTTGAAGTGTTTCGTTTTTAAAGTATAATTTTTAATGGTTATTTTTTTAAACTTCTTCAAAAATAGTAAAAAAGGTTATTGAATTTTTATTAATTAAGCATTTAAAATTTTTTAAATTAAAAAATTTAAAGATTTTTAATTAGTTTTTGTATTAAAAATATATTTTAAATAAAAATAATAATAAATTCACTAAAAATTATATCAACAAATCACGATAAAATAAAAAAAATACATTTTAAATAAAACAAAATAGTGAATTCACTCACAATTGCATCTGCAAATTACAATAAAATAAAATAAAAAGTTGATTTCACTTATTAAATAAACACATTATTTGATATTTGTAAACTCAATAAAAGAGCCCATCTTGTTACTTTCCATGAAAGAGTTTCATTCCGGTAACATTAATGGCCAATAAAATTGTGGTATTACATATTTTTAAAACCCTTTAAAAAACTTAAAGGAGTTTATTATAATGGGTTTGCAAAAGCCCTTTAAAAGGCTTGAGGGGTTAGCAAAAGGTCAATTTATATAATAAAAGGTGTTTATTATTGTAAGACAAATGTATAATATGGTTCATAATTAATGTAATATGTTAATTTATATACTAGGCAGTAGTATATGGAATATAATGAAACAATAATAAAATCAATTAAGTAAATATGTGTGAACGTGTGATTTTTCAAATCAATTAAAATTTAAAAAGTTTTCTCGCATAGTAATTAATATGAATATAAAATTAGATTAAGATGTTGTAGTGTTTTTTAATGAGACTAACTGGGTTGGTTTTTTTTTCAACAAAATAAAAATGAAAATAATATTAAAGGAATAAAATTTGTTATTATCATTTTTTGGATAATCATATATTTCATTTTTATTTAAAATTTTATAGAGTAAAAAGTTAAGGTTATATGTCTAAAATATCATCATTTTCCTGTAACAATTAGTAAAAAATCCATATAATAAAAGCTAATAAATTTATTTCAAGTTGAATGTTAGGAAAGACATCCTAGTGTGGGTGTTCATTTGGTTTATTATGGCTAAGGAAATTGACAAAGGAAATGGCTAAAGCTTTGGAAAGGCAAAATGGCATTAATTGGCATTTTATTTATGAAAATAAAGGAAATTAGTAGAAAAAGAAAGTGAAAGGTCACAGTTTGCATGTGAGGAGGAAAATGAAGGAAAATAGAAGAATTTGAAAAAAACAGAGGAATTATTAATAAAAAGGCTTTTGATGATCATTTCATGACTTTTTGTCAGTTCAGTTTTGGAGCTCTCTCTCTTTATTCTCTCTCACACTCTAAAACACTTAGAGTTTTCTTAAGCACTTCATCATTGGACCAAGAAAAATGAAGAAGGCAAGAGGAAGCAAGGAAGAGCAAGATCTAGCAGCTAAAGCAAGATTATTTACAGGTATCGATTTGCATGTGTGACTTTCTTGCTAGATTTAGCATGCATGGCTATGCATGTGTGTTCTTGGTTCTCTTGCCACTATGGGAATGGGTTTTTCCAGGTGTGACAGCGTTTTTCAGCCTAGCCTTTCAATTCTCAGATAGCCATGGTGTGGTGGGTTCTTTTGTATGTGGTTGAGATGAATTGTCAGATCGAATCGAAGCTAAGTGGAGTAGTCTCAAGATTATTCACAAGGCCTAGGAATCCTGGGATGGGATACACAATAAAGCTTGAATGTGAACACCTTAATTGATCCTAGGAATCCCTTGACTGGTAATGGTGGAACACACGGTAAGGTTAGTGGTGTGTACCCTTGATTGGGCCTAGGAATCTTGGGATGGGATACACAGTAAAGCCCGGAGGGTGGAGACCTTGTAGGCTTAGGAATCCCTTGACCAATAATGGTGGGATACATGGTAAAGCCAAGAGGTTGGGACAGATTAATTCGTCACAGTGTAAGTGGAGAGATCCGATGACATCCATGCTTGTTTTTGGCCTAGTGATCCAATGATGGTTGCAGTAAATCCTGGTATTGTATGTTTATTATTTATGGCCTAGTGATTCAGTGGGGATTGCAGTAAAGCTTGGTTCTATTGTTGAGGGTGAGGTGGTGTAGCCTTGGGAAGCCCTCGTTGATTTTGGTTATAAGTCCCACATTCATGCTTGGAATATATCACAGGGGTGATTGGCTGAAAGAAATATTTGGTTCAATCAATTTATGGTGAGGTGGTATGTAGATGTCCCGAGTCTAGTTGGCCTAATCATTCATTAATAAGAACTATTTCTCCTTGGTATTTTATGAGCAAATATACTAGTTCATATGAGACATTTATGCCCTATTTATCCTTGATATTTCTGTTGGTTATGTTTTGGTTATGAACATGTTTTAAGACAATAATGATGTATGGCTCTCATCATTTTTTATTTTTAAATGAATGTACAATGAATATATGATCTAATAGATGATAATGCAACTAATGTGGTAAGGCCTCAATGCTTCTTAGCTATTCTCAGATAAGTATGAGATCCCTATACTCATATTTGTTGTTATGACCAGTAGAATGCATACCTGTAACATGTTTGATGAAATGCTTGTCATGTCAAGTAGGGGTCTAGTCAAGTATTTTTTCAAGTAGTTGCATTTTTACCATTGTTTTGATATTAAGTTTCATTCCTTAAAGTTTCATGGAGTTCTGGACTTCGGCCTTAGTCGTGGCCCTAAAAACGTGGCACAAAATTTGGGTTGCATGCTCAGAACTAGCTCAAAAAGACCCAAGTTGCATGCATGTCCATGCTGTGAGAGTGGTTGGAGGTCCCAAGCCACATTCACTCCCATGTCATGGGAGTGGCTTAGGCTTTAATGCAACAAAATGTCAGTTTGACTCATGGGCTAGTCACTTAGATGGGATGGATGGCTCCTGGGGGTTTTGTGGTATGTGAAGAAGGTCATATTGGTTGTGTTGTGTCAGTCTTACTTCCTTAAGGTGACCTAGGAGGCTGAATCAGATTATAGTAGCCTCTCATCACATGTTTACCCCAGTGGACCGATTAGCTTGGGTAAATGTGGGAGAAGGGTGTTATAGAGTGGAATCATAGCATAGTTCACCCCTTGGACTCGATGGGTGGTGTGCATTAGTCATGCATTCATGTCAGTTGCATATGTGTTACTTATACTTGTGGTGTATCTACTTGTTGCATATGCATGGTGTTGGTCATGGTTGTAGTGATGTTACCATGTGAAAGTGGATAGTGTGTTTTTTGATGTGTTTATCATGAGTATAGTTCGGTTATGCATTGGTTCCGCATGTCAGTGTTTGTATGTATCGTGTATGCATGTATGTCATCCATATGTTGATTATGCATACATTGATATGGATGTAGTTTTCATGCATGAGGTCATGATGTGTGGTTGATATGGTCATGCATTGATGATAGGAATATGATTAGTATGATATCTATATGTTGTTTTGATTATGTTTGTACATGTATTGTGCTAATCTGGTTGATCTTGCAAATGAGATATCCTCCCCAAACTGTAGAGAGGTATGTTGATTATGTTTAATTTTTTGTTTAGCTGACATGGTATGTTTTAGAGGAAGAAAACAAAAAAAATTACTAGCAACATGGTAGGCTACAGTTGTCGAGACTCTTCCTATCAATCAAATGAGTAGTGTGGTGTTGGGAATTCCTTTGACATAGCAGGTAAATTGAGAATATTGAAGGAATAATTAAGGAGTTGCAAGGTAGATAATGACATAATCATTAAGGAAGAAGAGAAGAAAGCATAAGTCAATGCAGTAATTCTTCAGAGTTTGTCAGACTTGCAGATATAGGGACCACTTCGGATCAACCATGGATAAGAGAATAAGACTAATGGGGCATATGTCAGTATATCTCATGGTGGGAATAGGTCAAATAGGAATGACCCAGTTAGAGATGGAAAGTTCTTGGATACTCCAGATCAAAGAGGTGATGGACAAATGTACTATTCTAGTTTTGGTTCCGACAAGAACTATGATCATCATCATTATCATCCTTACAGGAAGAGTGACAGGGGATATTTTTCGGATGATTTTAAGAAAGCTAAGCCACCTACCTTTGATGGAGATTTGAAGAAGTCAGAGGATGGAGAGGCTTGGTTACTTGGGATGAAGAAGTTATTTGAGTTGCATAATTACACAGATAATATGAAAGCCTTGCTAGTTATCTTCAACCTAAAAGATAAAGCAAACATTTAGTGGGAAGATGTGAAGCGGGTCAGAGACATCAGAATAGAAGAGTTGAGTTGGCATCAATTCAAGAGAATTTTCAAGAAGAAGTATTTGTCAGAGAGGTACTACGATAGCAAAGCCAAGGAATTATATGATCTCAAAATGAGATCGATGATAGATGAGGAGTAGACGACAAAATTATTGGAGCCATTGAAGTAAGATGAAAAGGCTAAAGTTCAGATATTTTTTAGTGTATTTCCATTAGCATTTATAGATCAAATTGAGTATGATGAACCTTGGTCACTTGAGGAAGTTATTGGGAAACTAAATCATTTTTTTGACCATTCAAAACATAAAACATAATCTCAACAAGGTTGGAAAGGGAAAGACAAAGCTAAAGGTAAATGCTAGCCGAAAAGAACAAGGCCTCATAGTGCAGAAGAGAAAGAGAATGTTGTACCATACAAGAAGTTCAATGAAACTAGACAGGGACATGGATCACAGTAGTAGAATAGAGGTGATGGTACCAGATAGTTTGAGTATTGGATATGTGGTAAAGAACATCTCAAGAAATATTGACCGCAGTATTGGGGTGGTAGGCCTCATATTTACAATGCACAGGAGGCGCACACTTTTGGGGATGTTGGGTAGAGCATTCCTCATATCTATGCAGCGCTGGATAACAAGCATGCAAATCACCAAGCATCTATCATTGAGATGGACGGTAATGTTTGTGATCAAGTTGTTTCTATTTTGATTGACCCTGAATCTAACTATAGTTATATTAGTCTTGACTTGGTGGATAACTGTGGTTGGAATAAAGAAGTGTATGCAAAATCTCGGTTAGTACAATTGGTTACAGGTACAAAGAAGAGAGTTCATCATTGGGTAAGATCTTATGCATTTGAACTAAATGGTATGCCTACATTAGCACATTTTAATGTATTGTCATTGGGATCATACAATATGTTGTTGGGTATGGACTGGTTGTATCTGCATAGGACCAAGGTGGATTGTTATGATAAAGCCATTGAATTCTTGGATGAAAATGGAGAGCAAAGAATATTACAGGGTAAGAAAAAGGAAACATTAGTTAGGATGGTGACAACTATGCAGGAAAAGCGTAGTCACAGAAAGGGTGTGTATTATTTGTAGTACATGTCTCTAGTGGCAAAGGTAAGGACAATGAGGATGCGAATGTATTGAGCAGGTACCCAGTTTTGTAGCAATTTCACGATGTGATTCTAGCAGATATTTCATAGTTTTTGGCTCACAGAGAAGTGGACTTTTCTATTGAGTTGATACCAGGGGTAGAACCAACATCAAAGGCACCTTACAAGATGACCACTCTAGATTTAGTAGAGTTGAAGTTGCAGTTGAAGGAAATTTTTGACAAGGATACACTAGGCCAAGTGTATCACCTTGGGGTGCATCAGTATTATTTGTGAAGAAGAAGGATGGTAATCTCAGGTTATGCATTGATTATAGGTAGTTGAATAAGGTGACCACCAAGAACAAGTATCTGTTGCCAAGGATTCATGACTTGTTCGATCAATTGAAGGGAGCAACATTTTTCTCAAATATTAATTTGAGATCTTGATATCATCAAGTATGCAATAAAGAAGAGGACTTATACAACAAAAAAATTTAGACCAAGTATGGGCATTATGAGTTTGTTGTAGTTCCATTTGTTTGGTTAATGCTCCAACTACTTTTATGTGCTTGATGATTAGTGTGTTGCATCCTTATCTGGACAAGTTTGTTATTGTATTCCTTGATGACATCTTGATATATTCTAAGAATGAGGAAGAGCACGTAGAGCATTTAGAAATAGTATTGAGATTGTTGAGAGAGAATTAATTGTATTCTAAGCTGAGTAAATGCAGTTTCTTTCAAACAACGTGCATTACTTGGGACATGTTGCTTCGAAGGAAGATATAGTAGTGGATCCAAAGAAGATAAAGGTCATCATGGAGTGGGCGTCTCCTAGAAATGTGGAAGAGGTGAGATCATTTATAGGGTTAGAAGGTTATTATAGGAGGTTCATCATGAAATTATCCCAGATTTCATATCCTATTATGTCACTATAGAGTTAAAGTAAGAAATTTGAATGGACAGAAGAATGTGCAACAAGTTTTGAGTAGTTAAAGCAGTTATTGGAAAATGCTCCAATGTTAAAGATTTCAAACCCAGACAAAGTTTGTAGTGTGTATAAATACTTGCAATAGAGGACTTGGTGGAGTCCTTATGAAAGTAGGACAGGTAGTGTGCTATGAGTTTTGGAAAATGAATGAGCACAGGAAGAACTATCTGACACATTATCTTGAGTTAGAAGTGATCATTCATGCATAAAAGATGTGGAGGCACTATCTTCTTGGCAAGAGGTTTGTATTGATGAGTGATCATAGTGGGTTGATATATTTGTTTGACCAGTCAAATATGAATTCTAGGAAAGCTAGATGGTTGGCCATGATCAATGAGTTTGACTTTGAGATCAACTACATCAAGGGTAAAGAGAACATGGTTGTACATTCTCTTAGCAGGCAGATATAAGTAAATCATATTGTAGCTATGAGTTCTTATGGGACAGATCTACAGGGTCAGATCTTATAGGCAGGTCAATAGGATAACATGTACATGGAGCTCAAGCACAAGTTATAGAAGATTATAGGTACAGGTGCACTAAATGTGGACTATCATCTCTCAGAAGATGTCTTGATAAGATTTAGGGACATGATATAATATGTGTGAGACAATAGTGAAGTAAAGAAGATTATATTGAGGGACTTTCATATGAAACGATATTCAAGACACCCAGGATATCAGAAGACATTGACTGCAATGAACAAGTTATATTATTGGTGAAATCTAAAGAAGGATGTGGCAGAGTTTATGGCTATGTGCTTGGATTGTCAAAAGGTGAAGGCAGAGTGTAAGCACCCAGGTGGATTACTACAACTGATTTTGATTCTAGAGTGGAAATGGGAGGTCATTTCCATGGATTTCATTACAAGTTTTCCAAACACATATAGACAACATGATTTGATTATGGTTGTGGTGGACAGGTTGACAAATGTAACGCACTTCATTCCAGTTAAGTCCACTTATTTATCTAGTGATGTAGCACGGGTCTTTATGAGAGATGCAGTTAGATTGAATGTTGTTCTGAAGAAGACTATGTTAGACATGGATGCTAGGTTCACTTATAGATTATGGAAATATTTTTTTGAAAGTTTGGGTATAGAGTTGGCCTTGATCATAGCGTATCATCCGTAGATATATGGAAAAACAGAGAGATTCAACCAGATATTGGAAGAAATGTTGATGATGTATGTGTTACACTAGCAGAGGAGATGTGAGGAGTATCTTCCATTGGCTGAGCTCGCTTATAATAATGGTTACCAAGATTCTTTAAGGATGAGTCTGTTTGAGGCACTCTATGGGAACAGTTGCAATACTCCCATCATTTAGAGTGATCCAGTGAACAGGGTGTTGATTCAACCAAATATGTTGGCAAAGTTGGAACAGGAAATATAGGTAATCAAGAAGAATCTGAAGACAATACAGGACAGATAGAAAAGCTACGCAGATCGAAGTAAGTTGTTTAAGGAGTTTTAGGTTGGGGAACAAGTGTGCTTGTGCATCAATCTAAAGAAGATATCCTTGCAGCTTGAATCATGTGCCAAGTTGTCACCTCAATTTTGTGGACCCTTTTAAATTCTTGAAGGGATCAGACTAGTAGCCTATCGACTTGCACTACCTTCGATAGTTAAAGTCCATGATGTTTTACATGTGTCATTTCTTAAGAAGTATATTAAAGATGTTGATCATGTGATTGGCTGGTTTGTATTGCAGGTGGAGCTAGAATGAGAATTCCAACCAAAACCTCATTGTATATTGTAGAGAAATATTCTCATGCTCTTGAACTGAGCAGTTGAGTAAGTTAAAGTGTAGTGGAAGCACTTTGGGCCCAATGAAGCTACATGGGAAATGGCGGATCAGATGCGAGCTGTGTATCCTTCTTTATTTGCTAATCGAGAAAATGTCCTTGATATATGTTTTTGGCATATGTTTTGGGGTTACGTTTTTGGTATATGTACATATGTGTATGGATGTAAATACTACCATGAGTTGTGTTATAAAGCTCCAATAAGCGGTATGGGTGTCATGTCATTATGGTTATCATGTACTTATGTTTTCATGTTGGTTTTATTTTCAACAGGTTGATCATTGTAAATATTGCATCGAGATAAGTTATAAAGCCCCACAGGTAGTATGTTTTTCTTTCAACTTTCTTGTTGGTTGTAGGTGTCATTGAACACCGAGGTCAGTTTTCACCTAAGGGGGAGGGTTATGTAATAGCCCTGGTGAAAATTCCATGTAATAAAAGTTAATAAAGGAACAATAATAACCAAGTTTATGGGACGCTTATTCTAAGCTAAATGTTGGGCAAGACATCCTAGTGTGGGTGTTCATTTGGTTTATTATGGCTAAGGAAATTGGCAAAGGCAATGGCTAAGGCTTTGGAAAGGAAAAATGGCATTAATTGGCATTTTATTTTTGAAAATAAAGTAAATTAGGAGAAAAGGAAGGTTAAAGGTCATAGGTTGCATGTGAGGAGGAAAATGAAGGAAAATAGAGGGAACTAAAGAATATAGAGGCCTCATTGATGAAAACGCTTCTAAAGATCAGTTCATGGATTTTTGTTAGTTCATTTTTGTAGCTCTCTCTCTCTATTCTCTCTCTCACTCTTGTACACTTAGAGTTTTCTTGGAGCACTTCAGCATTGGATGAAGAAAAACAAACAAGACAAGGGGAAGCAAAGATCGAGCAAGGATGAGAAAGATCTAGCAGCTGCAACATGATTATTTGCAGGTATCGATTTGCATGAGTGATTTCCTTAACATATTTAGCATGCATGCCTATGAATGTGTGTTCTTGGTTATCTTATTCTCATGGGCATGGGTTTTTCGAGGAGTGATAGTGTTTTTCAGCCTAGCCTTTCCATTTCTAGATACCAATGGTGCAGTGGGTTCTTTTGTATGTGGCTGAGATATATTATCGGATGGACTCAAAGTTGAGTGGGTTGCTCCCAAGATTATTTGCAAAGCCTAGGAATACCTGGATGGGATACAAGGTAAAGCTTGAATGTGAACACCTTGATTGAGACTAGGAATCCCTTGACTGGTAATGGCGGGATACATAGTAAACCTTAGTGGTGTGTACCCTTGATTGGTCCCAGGAATCTCGGGATGGGATATACGATAAATCCCACAGGGTGGAGATCTCATAGGCCTAGGAATCCCTTAACCGATAATGGAGTAATACACAATCAAGATGATAAGTTGGGATAGACAAATTCCTCGCAATGTAGGTGGAGAGATATGGTGGCATCCATGCTTTTTTTTGGCCTAGTGATCCAGTGAGGGTTGCGATAAAGCCTAGTATCATATGTTTATTATTTATGGCCTAGTGATCCATTGGGGATTGCGGTAAAGCCTAGGTCTATTGTTGAGGGTGAGCTGGTGTAGCCTCGGGAATCCCTGGTTGATTTTGGTTATAAATCCCACATTCATGCTTAGAATATGGCATGAGGATGATTGGCTGAAAGAAAGATTTGGTTCATCCAATCTATGGTCAGGTGGTACATGGAACTCTTAAACTTGGTTGGCCTAATCATTCATTCATAAGAACTATTTCTCCTTGGTATTTTATGAGAAAATGTATTGTTTCATATGATACATTTATGGCTGATGTATCCTTTCTATTTTTTTTGGTTATATGCTGGTTATGAGCATGTTTTATGACAGTGATGAGTATGGTTGTCATCATGTTTTGATTTGTAAATGAATGTATAATGAATATATGAAATAATAGATGATAATTCAACTAATGTGATAATGCCTCAATTATTCGTATAGTTTCTCATATAAATATGAGATCCCTATGCTTAGATATGTTGTTATGAATTTTAGAATGCATATTTGTGACATGTTTGACGAAATGCCTATCATGGCTAGTAGGGATCTAGTCAAGTATATTTTCAAGTACTTGCATTTGTATCATTTTTTTGATGTTAATTTTCATTCCTAAAAGTTTCATTGAGGTTTGGGAAGTGGCTTGAGGCTTGGCCCTAAAAAAGTGGCACATAATCTAGTGTCGCAAGCTCAGAACATGCTCATAACTAGCTCAAAAAGACCCCAGTTTCTTGCATTCCCATGTTGTGAGAGCAACTAGAGGGCCCCAATTGCATGCATGCCCTTCCTTAAGGTGACCTAGGAGGTTGAATTAGATTGTAGTAGCCTCTCGTCACATGTTTACCCCAGTGGACTAGTTAACTTTGATAAATGTGGGAGGAGGGTGTTACATTTCACATTATCCATTTTCATCTGTTTATAATTATCACTATTTCCATTTTTCCATTTTAATTTTCATTATTTGTTTCATCTCATCAATTAATTTTTTTAAAAGTGTTATTTTCATGTGGAATTACTCTACCTCCACATAATGGGATTTAGAGCAACACAATTTAGATACATCAGGACACGAAGCACAAAACTTGGAAACAAGAAGAAATATATTGATGGATAACATACATCAAACAAAGACAATTCTAGATTTTTCCTCATGTGAAATTCACAGTTGCACAGTCTGTTGTGGCTAAATCTTGCACCATGCATCACAGGTGCAACATGAGACAAGAAATATCCCTAGAGACAACCTATGGGTTGATTGTAGACCAATTCCTAGGACATCTTAAATAGAGGAGTACGTGTAAGGTTATATGTGAGGGGTTTGTGGCACTCCAATTGTCACGTAAAAAGGTATGAGGGGCTTGGTTCAATAAGCTTTCGAAGAGGAAGATTCAGGCCCACTCATGGATCTGAATGTTGGGGGTATCTGGGCAATCTCAAAGAGAAATGACTTCTCCTTCTGGTGGCTGACATACGAAAATGATGTATCCTAAACTATATTTGTATTGATGGCAGAGAGGAGGAACGAAGGGAGAGAAATAGATGCACAAGAGTATAACAAACAGAATACTGGGCAACAATGTTCAAACAGAAAGGGGAATTCAATGGATAGGGCTGTAAGCAAGAAAAAATCCTAAACCATGGTTTTCCAATGAGATTATAGAAATAGAGGAGTAAAAGAAGGTTTCAAATCAAACATAACATGGGTATCATTCTCTACCAAAGAATATAAGATAAATCCATAGATTGAAGAGGAACCAACTGCGTTTGTTACACTATTTCAAAGAATGTAAAACACACGTGAAATGAGATTACCAAGAGGAACTTTCTGCACATTAATCATGCCTGTAATCAACAGGGAAACACCATTTATCCACAAGGGCCCAATAACCATTTCATACACTCAACCATGATATCAGTGAAGTCCCTTAAGAACATATTGAACCAAAATGGCAACACAGAGTTCAGCCCTCATGGGTTTGAGAATCTGGAACCTATGTATTATGTTTCATCCCCTATTTATAAGAATAGGGGGGAAGAGATTTGAATTACAATCAAAATATCTGAGCCTGAGCCCCAGCTGTCATGCTAGACTAGTTATCTCGACTCTGTCAGGATTTGCTACCAACTACCTAAGATTATGTTAGGGATCGAATCCCTTTCTTGGAAAAATATAGAAATAAATTCTCAGTGAAGGAAAGTCGAGAGAGGAAGGAGGAGGTGTCCCCTTGCTACTTCGGTGGAGGCCTTGGGTAGAGCCACATCCCTATTGTTGTCATGCTTCTCTCTTCTATTGAGGCGGTTTACTGCTGCATCGGCTGGCTTCTTTCAACTCTCCTTTGATTTATTTTGGCGCTGACTTATGGAGGCATGCTAGAGGCTGAGTCCTTTTCTGTGTAGAGGGATGGGCCACCATGTCATGCCATTAACTCCTCCCAAGTCCCCCTATACCGTTCTACAGTTGCACCATGCTCCATTAACTATTGCAGCTACTCGCCCATCCGCCCATTTAAATTTTTGCACGACACCATTGGAGCACCACGATCACAGGTCTTTAGACACTAAAAACAGACAAAATACGAGGACGCTTTTAATTCCCCTTTTAGACCCCTTATTACAACCCCTTTCATCGTTTTGCACATATTACCATGGGTTCGGACCAAGGGTTTATCCCTCAGGCACTAAGGCCTTCAGGTTCCTATTTATGGGCTTCATTCCGTTTGCTATGCCAAATACTGCACTTCAGCGTGTTATTGTGTTTTGTCTGTGGCTCTTCCATTTATCCTTGTGATCGTCGATCTCCTGGGAAGGGCCTGCCAAAATATATTGCAACCACATAGAGGGGGGGACTCTTTACCTTTTACTTTGGAGTGGGCCAATAGTCTGTACGTGAGATATTTATACAATACAACTGTTGAAAATAGCAACAAGAAGTGATAAAAATAGCATTGCTATAGATAGCATTTCAGGGTATATTCCAATTTTAATCTGTCCTTGAATTAAAATTCGAATTTAGTCTCACCAGTTGTTTGAAAAATAATTAATTAATTCATCTTGAGTTAATTAGTTGGAGAAATTCAAACATGAAGTCTTTGTGAAGACATGCAACAGTTATCCCTATGGTTGAGGAAGTTATCCCTTAATTAAAGAGATAACGATGAGTTGTAATTAGTTAGCTCAGTTAACTGAGTTAAGTCCAGTTAAATTAGTTCCAAACAGTTGGAGGAACTAATTGTGAGTTCACTCAATTAATGCATGCATGCATGAAACTAGTGTTCTCCAGATAACTGAATATTCTCTCATAAATAACTCATGCATGTCAGTTCAGACAAAGACCTAGTTGAGATTAAAGGCAGGGACATTGTACTATCAGTTGCTAGAATATTCCCATGTGAATATCTCCTGCATGCAGAAGGAATTCATTCCTTGAGGATTGCACAGCTACTACAGAGTTCAGAGCCGTGTGTGAGGTGAGAATCGCACAGGTTATAGCTGGAGTTCCCAGGAGAAACTGTGCAAGGATATAGGAGGCTTGGAGGATAGAGGAGAAGGCATATTTGTTGTCTATTCTGTCTATGAGCAGCAGTGAGGGATTGTATTGAGAGCTGGATAGATTGAGAGCTAAAGCTTTGAGTAATCCTGAGATATTTCCACTTGTATGATAATAAGAATAGCAGGGTTTTTAGCTGATGCTTTCCCCATAGTATTCTTTTGTGTTTCATTTGTGATTGAATCTTCTTCTCTGTTATGTGCTTTGTTTGATCTTGGTCAAAATTGATTAATCTTCCACAAGTTTGATTGTAGAAGTAGATTAAGTATTTTTATTTAGTACGTTGCATAATGAGTTTAATCTATGGTGAGAATTTCTACATGGTATTAGAGGGTGATCAAAGCAGAGAACAATATACAAAGAAGGGAGAAGTTCGAAGGTTGAAGTTCTTGATTGTAGGTACAAAATCAATTTCTTATCACATCTTAAAGTTTACCAATGGGTTTCAATGGCTTGAGACTCGAGTATGCCCCGGATGGCAGCTCAAATTACATAGTATGGAAGGATCGCATGGAAGTGGTATTAGAGGAGAATGGTTTGAAGGACTTCATTGATCAAGAAGTTTCCAAGCCAGCAGCAGTTAATGCCCAAGAATTGGCAGAATGCAAGAAATGTGTGGCAAGAGCGAGGAGGATTCTTCTGGAGGGAGTTTGAGGCCATATTATCTCGAGTCTCCATGGGAAGGAGACTACATTTTCAATGTGGAAGACATTGAAGGACCTATAAGAGCGACCAGAGGAAGTTGGCACTGAAGGACAAGCTTCAAAAAATTAAGTGTGAAAAGGGCGACACGATCTCTACATATCTAAAAAAGCTCACCACCTGTAGAGATGAGCTTAGAAGTGTAGGAATCATGACAACTGATGATGATATGGTGAGTCTTTCTCTCCTTGGTCTTCCTAAGAGCTGGCATAGCTATCAGGACTCAATGAATGGAAGAGAGAAACTGCTAGATTGGGAATGACTATGGTGAGATCTGATGCAGGAGGAGATCAGGAGAAGCACCAGAGATGGTTCTTCATCTAAGCATGATGATGAAGAAAATCTAGCCTTAGCAAGTAAGGCGCGGAAAGGGAAAGGGAAGGCTTCCCATTCCAAATCGAGTTCTTCCCATGGTGGGAAGAATATTGACAAATCTAAAGTGAGATGCTTTAATTGTCATGAGGTGGGCCATTATGCAACTAATTGTCCATTGAAGAAATACAAGAAGGGATCCTCTAAAGGATCAAAAGGTGAGGCACTGGCCTCACAGTTCAAATTGGATTTTACCCTCATCGCATGCATGGTTTCATCGATGGTGGGTTGTGTTTGGTACCTAGACAGTGGAGCCTCATTCCACATGACCAATGATAAGAGTTTATCTAGTAACTTGGAGGATAAAGACCTCAAGATGTGCATCGAGATGGGCGATGATGGAAAGTACCGTGTTTTAGGTGAAGGTATGGTTGTGTTTCAGAGGGAGCATGGAGCTCCTCTCACCCTTATTGATGTAAAGTATGTGCTTGGACTAAATAAAATCTTGGTATCAATCACGATGTTGGAAGCCAAAGGCTATGATGTAGTCTTCAATAAAGTAAAGGCGTTCTTGAGACACATAGCTATGAGTCAGACCAAGAGGATTGAGATTCGAGTGAAGAATCTCTACAAGTTGGAGGTAGATGACTATGCTCCATTAAGTTCCAAAGTAGAATTGGTGAAAAGCCAAGATATTGATGAGTTATGGCATAGAAGGTTGGGCCACTTGCATCATGGGGCCTTGAAGATAATGCATTAGATTTCTACCGGACTCCCCAAAGGTAAACTTGAGCAGGTGGACACATGAAAAGGTTGTACTTTGGGTAAGTATGAAAAATCTTCCTTTCATGATCGAGACAGTCGAGCTGAAGCAATCTTGGAGAGAGTTCATACAGATGTGTGTAGACCATTCTCGATAGCCTCCACCACTAAACAAAAACACATATTTCATTAAATTTGGAAATTTTTTATTACAAAGACATAAATAGAATTGAATTTTTTAGTTATTTTGAAATTCTAGATCCTCTATTTAATTCCAAATTTAATGAAATATGTGTTCAAAGGTATTATGTGATTTTCATTGATGACTTTTATCATAGATGCTAGATCTATTTCATGCAGAAAAAGGATCAAACCTTATCAAGGTTTTGTGAGTTCAAAGCCTTGGTTGAGAAAGAATCAGGAAAGAAGATCAGGGCCTTGCGAAGTGACAATGGTGGAGAGTATGTCTCTCAAGAGTTTAAGGACTTCTATGCTGCAGAAGGAGTTAAACGGGAATTTATGGCACCTCATAACCCACAGTAGAATGGGGTGGCTAAGAGGAATAATAGAATGATTATGGGGGCAACTCGGGTGATGTTGCATGACCAAGGCCTACCACTTCACTTGCGGGTTGAGGCATGCAACACAACGGTTTACTTGTAGGCAGAGGAGGAACTTTTGGTTCCTAAGGTGGAGGAGCCTGTTGACGGGAAAAGTGTCTACTCAGAACGCCCCTATCCCACTAAGGTGTGACAGTACCTTAGCAACAAACAAGGAAAACTATTTTTGTATTCTTCTTTATGAACTGTAAACGAAGAGGAATAGGATGAACCAACCTGTGTCTTGCGCTAGTCCTTTGATCCAATCTATCTCCTCTTTGACAGCTTCCAGCTACCTGCTCCCTTGCTTGCCCAGTTTCACCAAGTTCCTGCAAGATCACAGAAGAGGAAAACTACACAAAGACATGGATTTACATTCATAAACAGCTTAGGATCAGATTTAAGCTAAACATGCAAATATAACAAAAACATCATTGATACACAAGCATGTAGGAGAAACTCAAATAGTTTTATTGATATCACAAGAAGGTCCAGGAGGAGTTACAACAGATGATTCCTGATCCAGTATCAACCCCCCAGCAAAGGAATCCCCTCTTCACCTCCAACAAAGCATAAATCACCCAATGCACTGATCTCTATCTCAAAACCAACAACAATTCTCTGCAAAGTACAAAATTCCATCCTCTGGATCTCTGGGATGAGGGATCCATATATAGATGTATGCAAGGAGGATGAGTCAGCTTATGATTTGACTTGTGGCTTCTCTCTGTCAGTTCTTGCTTCCACTTGGAGACTGAGAGCCTCTTACTCATCCTTGGTCGAACTCAGTGAGGCAAGTGTCATTGGGGAAGATTCTGGAAGCTTCCATTGTCTGTCCACCTCGCGGAATGACACTGCCATTTGTCATTTCCCGCTTAGCGTACCCTGGTAGTGCATTTAGGTGCATTGCAACGCACCTAGCTAGTGTACTGGGGTGCTATGCAACGCAGCTAGCTAGTGGAGCAGCTGAAATGATGCTGATTTGACTGATTCTGAGCAATTTCTGGTGGAGAACTTCTGGGAGAAGCTGTAATTGGTTGACCTTGTTCCTCTAGGGGTAGTAACAACACTTTTAGGGACTTAGGATCCCTTGGTTTATGTACATTTCATGCTTAGAGCTGTAAGGCAAAAAAATGTCTATAACAGTTGCCCCCTAAAGTATGAGGCTGTTTATCGGGTGAAATGCTTTATTAGGAGGATCCGAAGTTCTTTCAATGCTGGGAGGAGACCTGTAATAAGATACAATACAATACATTATCTTCATACTATTTTCATGATCTAGCTGAGGCGGGAATTCCCATGCTCAGCTTTATAAATTCATTTTTATGTACACAGGACAGACAATCGTCTGATGGTAGACTGATGATTTTGATGAAGTCATCATCCTTTTGGTAGGATGATTATCTGTGCTGCAATGTTTTACATGTCAATGTCTTTATTTTTCCTGAATATATATCGCAGCCCGGATGGATGAAACTAGATCCAGGGTCTTCAATCTCGTCCGATCTTCACTCGAAGTACAAGTCGATCCATGTGAGAAATGTTTTGAAGTCGAACATGGAAAGACATCGCTTGATTACCAGTCGATGATGTAAACTGTTAACAAGCGCGAGAGGAATCACCGATAATGATGATGACCCTCAAGGTACTGCAGTACAATTCACGTGGTGTGAATAAAGGACTTGGCGTCGAACACCACGCAAAATCTTTCGGTCGAAGGTCATTGATGTATACCTGTCGCCGGAAGTGAGAAACTTGCCATTGAGGCATGCAAGCTTCAAAGTACTGAATGGGGTGTTCCTAGATCAACTTCTTGGATAATGAGCTGATGTCGACAAGAAGCGATCCATCAAAGGAGGGCCTTGATGAATCCCACATCAATGACACGAAACGGAGCAAATGATTTTGATGGAGGTGAAAACGATCTGATGATATATGGTTCAGGATGGCGGTCATGAAGGAATGAAGTATAATGTATGGTAGTGGATGGGACACGGGTGACTTCTCTGGATGACTTCTCTTGAACATGTCGGCGACACTTATGTGATGGATTGGTAGCATTTACCCCAAATGTGGATGGTATGGCGGGACCATGGTGATGTGACCGGTGAATGAAACAACCCAACCCAACTCAGGCACGGAGTGGAAGTGTCATGTTCAAGAGCGACTTGCTACTAATAAAGATTCTTTGAGTTTCTTCCCAATTTTTCCCCAGTCATTGCTGACCAGTACCTCTTTATTTTTGTCAAGCTTGAGGAGGATAACATATGCTTGTTCTATAATTTGCCCTTCGGGCAAACCCATCGCTATGTTTTAACGAGCCTAGCGATAGTGAAACTCGTTCTCGTCTAAAGACAAGTTTGTCGCTATTAATCTTTTTAACGAGTTTAACGACAAAGATAACTCGGTCCTTTTCATTTTTAAAGAGTCTGAAAAGGTATGTAAAGGTAACTCCGAAATTCCTTTTTCGTCATCTAATCCCTTTAGTCCGAAAAAGTATAAAACAATACAGAAGGGATGAATTTTTGATAGTTTTAACGAGCCGAACAAAACAAGCGCTTGATCTTTTTGTGCAATAATCCCTCAGGTCCAAAAAGATTAAAATCTAGAGGAGGGATAGCACTTCCGGTCGCTTTAACGAGCTGGAAGGCCAAAACTCGGCAATCTTTTCATATTTTACGAGTCAGTTGAAAAGAGCTTAAATAAGACTCGTCTTTTGAGGAACGAGTGATAAAATGGGTAGCAGCTAATTCCAGGTAAGGGTTGGAATTTTCCAATCACGGCAGTTTCACAAGGATGGCTAGTGAAATCACTCTTCACAGCTGTTCCTCAAAATGGGTAAACAATCAAATGGAGGTGAATGATCGGCCAATGGAAAAGTGGAGGTGACAGTGCAAACACGACCAAGGCTTTAATGGCTGAAATCTTCATTCACGGTGGTTATTTACCGGGGAATAGTTCATTTTTTAATGAGCTTAAATGTGGGTGGAAACACTTGCTCATGTCTTATGTTTATTTTTTAACGAGCTTGAACTATGTGCTAAAACTGCTCGATTAATCCAGTCATGATAAGAATGTCTCATATAAAACGACAACTTTTAGATTTTTGCCCCACATCCTTTCTTTATGCAAGTTAGGTGACGACTAATCCTACGAGTTTAAAGGGTTAGAGGTCCTAAAAATTTAAAAAATAAATAGCCGCCCCTCGCTTGCACTCCAAAAGGTTTGCATGCCCCAAGGTATAAAACAGAGTTTCGAGGTCTCCCTCTATTCGAGCTGACAAAACATTCGTTTTATCAGGAAGGGTCACCCTTTATTCGAGCTGACAAAACATTCATTTTATCAGGAAGGGTACTACCTCTTACAGGTTACCCAAAGATTGTTCTATTCACACAGCAAACAAAACACTTCTTTGACGATGTCTATCGAGATAAACAAAGGTGAGTGACGATGCCCGCCAACTCACAAAACTTTGATAAAAGAATCTTATTCCAGAATAACCCCTCTTCCAATCACGGATGGGGTACAGACTAGTCATATTCTCCCGCGGAAACCTACTCTATACCCGAAGTTTTCCTGCCGAAGCAGACCAGGACACATGCCCCCTAGGTTTCAGTCATATCCCTCCGAATTACTCACGCTCATCAGGAGGACGGACTGGAGATTGAGACATTTCTTACGTGAATAGACCATTTAGGGATGGTATATGACTATTTGCTATGCGTGATCATGGAAATGAAAGCTGGTCCACGAGCTTGACCACTCTTCCTTCGTGCGGAAAACACATTACACTAAAGAGTGAGGAGACGATGGCTCCCATGCAATAAATATAGTCTCGTCCAAGGAGTAGGTTATAATCCAAGGGTCCTTGAACTACCATTACGTTTATTTGAACTGTCTTCCCTCTCAATGTTATGGGCACATTGGGAAGGATCCCTAAAGGTTGACTGGTTCCTTTGTCAAAGCCTGTCAGATTTCTCATCTCAGGCAACAGCGATGGTGAACCAAGCGCTTTCCAAGCAATAGAGGAAAGGATACTCACAGAAGCCCCCTCATCTATGATGGTACCAGCCATGACCATTCTATATATTTGAACGATAATTCGGAATGGTATGCTTGCTGGTAAACGGGGTCTGCCTAGTTGATTCCAGTCGAAGGAGACAACTAGGTTGCTTGGAGGTGGGACCGAGTAGACGGTCGGGTATGGCTCTGACGAACTTCCCTCCTGTAGTAAGGGAATGGGTAGATTGCCCCCATGTTCGTCGGAGTCTGTGTTGATGAAGAGAATTTGGACGGTGTCATCTTTGTTCTCTTAAGTGACTATATCATCCGCAGATAAAACTTCTGAAGGCAAGATTGGGTCAACTGCCGCCTCGACCTTTTGACTTTCGTCTGGTACGGATTCAGATGGTTTATCTTCGATGATAGGCGCTTCAGCCAACCACTTGAGCGGGCCAGCCGAATTCTCAACTAGCGACGGACTCGGCAAGAGTTTTTTATATCCAGGAGGAAGTCGTAACAGTGAAACCGGACGATCATCCAAAACTCTTTTCGCTTCGTCTAAGAAGGGACAACGGTGTACGGCATGATTGCCTTCGCACAGTTTACAGGGAAATCTAGCTTTCCCTTTTTGTCCTGGGGCTTCACTTTCGCTAGTTGACGGTGTGCTTTCAACATGATCATCAGAGGTTGATGACACCAGATTGTGCAAACGAGGAGACCAGTCCCTTAGTATCCGAGGGATGCAAGGACAATCTCTGTGAAAGTGGTCTCCTCTGCAAATGACACATGGCGATTTAGGCCTGGTCGGTGCAGTGTGTGGATTTTCGTTAGACGACACTCGTTTTCCCCCATTCGCCTTTGGCTCCTTCTTCTTCTTCTCTTTCTTCTTCTTCTCCTTCTTCTCCTTAGGAACTTGACTTTTGGCTTTTCCAGCCCCATCAAGCGAAGAGGAAGGGTAATCAGTAATGTACAATCAGAGGGTGGATTTAAAAGAGGCCTAAGAGCTATCACAAAGGGTAATCAGATCATTTGTGAATCAGCTATTCAAATCACAAACAAATCCAGTGAATGGATTGAAGTAGCAGGTGTCTACTTTGCATTTGATAATGGCAAATGCAGTTCGATTGCTACTTCTGTGTTGATGAAACAAACAACAAGATAAACACAAACAAACTAACTAGACACGATCCCCAGCGAAGTCGCCATTTTGTTGATGGGAAAAGTGTCTACTCAGAACGCCCCTATCCCACTAAGGTGTGACAGTACCTTAGCAACAAACAAGGAAAACTATTTTCGTATTCTTCTTTATGAACTGTAAACGAAGAGGAATAGGATGAACCAACCTGTGTCTTGCGCTAGTCCTTTGATCCAATCTCTCTCCTCTTTGACAGCTACCTGCTCCCTTGCTTGCCCAGTTTCACCAAGTTCCTGCAAGATCACAGAAGAGGAAAACTACACAAAGACATGGATTTACATTCATAAACAGCTTAGGATCAGATTTAAGCTAAACATGCAAATATAACAAAAACATCATTGATACACAAGCATGTAGGAGAAACTCAAATAGTTTTATTGATATCACAAGAAGGTCCAGGAGGAGTTACAATCGATGATTCCTGATCCAGCATCAACCCCCCAGCAAAGGAATCCCCTCTTCACCTCCAACAAAGCATAAATCACCCAATGCACTGATCTCTATCTCAAAACCAACAACAATTCTATGCAAAGTACAAAATTCCAGCCTCTGGATCTCTGGGATGAGGGATCCATATATAGATGTATGCAAAGAGGATGAGTCAGCTTATGATTTGACTTGTGGCTTCTCTCTGTCAGTTCTTGCTTCCACTTGGAGACTGAGAGCCTCTTACTCATCCTTGGTCGAACTCAGTGAGGCAAGTGTCATTGGGGAAGATTCTGGAAGCTTCCATTGTCTGTCCACCTCGCGGAATGACACTTCCATTTGTCATTTCCCGCTCAGCGCACCCTGGTAGTGCATTTAGGTGCGTTGCAATGCACCTAGCTAGTGTACTGGGGTGCTATGCAACGCAGCTAGCTAGTGGAGCAGCTGAAATGATCCTGATTTGACTGATTCTGAGCAGTTTCTGGTGGAGTACTTCTAGGAGAAGCTGTAATTGGTTGACCTTGTTCCTCTAGGGGTAGGAATAACACTTTAGGGACTTAGGATCCCTTGGTTTATGGACATTTCATGCTTAGATCTGTAAGGCACAAAAATGTCTATAACAGAGCCTCAGACTAATGCAAAGCAGCTGCATGCAGAGGTTCCAGTAGTGGAGACATCCACTCATACAGAGTCTTCCAGAGGGGCGGAAACGTACAAGGGAGGTTGACAGATTTTTGATGGATGTGAGAGAGAATGTGGGAGAGCCATCTTCTCAGCGCAGACAGAGGAGGTCACCTGAGAGGTACACTGGCTACATGGCCCTTTTTTGGGAATGTGTAGACACCAAACCATCTTCCTTTGAGGAAACAGTGCAGTAGCCAGTTTGGGTTGATGCTATGGTGGAGGAGTATTTGGTATTTTTTTCCAAGACCGGAGAACAAGTCAGTTGTGAGTCCCTGTTGGCTTTACAAGGTAAAGCAAGTTGTTGATGGTAGTGTGGAGAAACATAAGGTAAGGTTTGTTGCCCGTGGTTTCTCCCAAGTCGAGGGGATTAACTATGATGAGACTTTTGCTCCTATAGTAAGGTACTCATCTATCAGATCGATGTTGGCACTATCAACATAGATGGGTTGGAAGATCCATCAGATGGATGTGAAGACTACATTCCTCAATGCAAGATTGAGGAAGAGGTGTACATAGAGTAGCCGGAAGGTTTTGAGACTTTCAATCATGAGTTGCATGTGTGCCAACTCAAGAGAGCTTTGTACAAGTTGAAGCAAGCACCTCGTGCTTGGTACACCAGGATCGACAACTACTTCACCGGGTTGGGTTTTGTTAGAGCCTGGATCCACCTCAGGCTGAAGGGAGGCAATCCTAGGATAACTACAAACCACGCTTAACATGGTAGCTAGCCCTACCAGGTCGAGAGAGGGCTCTCTCCTTGTCAATCTCGACAGAGATGACTTAACAAATTTAGATTTTAGGCTAGGTATAGTAGATCAAGGGTTTTTGGTAGATTTTGATGGTTCGTTGCTGGATCAAATGGAGCAGGTAGGTTAGGTCCAGGAAATCAAATCAGGGATATAGACATGTTATGTGGGGCGAGGTAGACAAAGGATTTATGTACTAGAAATTGGTCAATATGGTACATTTAGACTACTGAGGGGTTGAAGAGGGAATGAGGAGCATGAATCCTCTTCAATTTGTTGAAAAACACAGAAAACCAAATGCATTCCCAAGACAAAGCACTGTAAATTAGTGTATTTTGTCTATTCACCTTGATTAATTTAGTTTAGAAGAGAGAGAGAGATGTGGATACATATAAAACATCAGAAAAAATCATTACAAAGAAGAAACAATACATAAACTCAATATCATAAGAATCCCACAAAAATAGCTGTGAAACCTGGTTTTATTCCTTGCCAATTGCTGTAGAGATATACAATAGAGCTCAGAGCTTCCACAAGAGTCAAACCTTTACAAATGACTAAGAAAATACATAATATAGGCACCAAACCACCTGTGCTATCCATTAGGGGTCAAATCCATGAGAAGAGGAGTGGTTTCAACCATATCTAAACTAAGAATAGGAATATAGGCAGTGGAACAGCTTGCCTCTAAAACCATGGAAACTGATTCATTCCACCCCCAACCACTTCAAAATGATGAATTTACCCCCAAGAGTCATTTTGTAATTATATTTACATCCCATAGCATCAATTACATTCATAGATTTACCTAAAAAGAGCCCAAAATTCAAATTACAAAAAATCTAGGCGAAATTTTGATTTTGGAGCCAAATTGGCAATTTTCATCCAATGCGCAGCGCCCCTGATCCAATGCGCAATGCTTTTTCCAAGCCATTTTTGGCGACCTTCCTGGTATCCAAATTGGGTGAAGGATAGCTCATTGGAAATCTTGTCGAGTCTAATTTCTGGAACAACTTGAATTTCTAGATTTAGATGTCATTTTCCCCCTCAAAAATGGAATCTCCCAAGACTGCTTCCTGTGTGTCAAAAAAGTGGCAGAGAGGTCATTTTTTGATGGTTTTTTGGCCTTTAGGTGACCAAGATCTGCTCCAAACTTGATGAAAATTTTTGGGTTTTCTTGTTTTTTCATGTTGAATCCAAATTCAAACCATTCTCTCAAAGGATGCTCCAGTCAAAAGCGTGGGTTTTCCTGTGTTTAACATTTCAATGCACAGCACCACTGATTCTATGTGCAACACCTCTTTCAGACCGAGTTTTGGAGGCCTTCTCGGTATCCAAATTGGGTGCAGGATAGATTTTTGGAAATATTGTCGACTATAATTTCCATATCATCTTTAATTTTTCAATTTGGAGTTCATTTTCCCTACCAAAAGTCAAATCTCCCAAGACTGGTCAAAATCTGCAAAATGAGGCTGCCTAAATGCAGAGTTCTATTGCAGTCAACTTTTGAAGGTCTTCCTCAACTCCAAATTGAGCTCATGATATCTCATTGGAAATATCTTTGTGTCTAGCTATCATTTGACTCATCACGAAAGTCCTTTGGGCAACCAGGCTAGGAGAAATCTTGATTTTCCCACACTCTAGAGGTGCAGCAACCCTCCTGAGGCAACTGTATTTTTCACATTTCTCTAAAACCATAACACCTATGTAAATAGTGAAGGAGTTTTTTCTTCCTTGGCCCATTATGGACAAAAACCTCTCTCACGTTTTTCAAATTATTCTTCTATTTCTCAGAAACATCATTTGCGTAAAACCTATCCCGATGTGTGGAACAGGGGTTTTGTAGAAATGAAGGGAAATGAAGGGGATAAGGGACTGATAAATTCTTGAGAAGATTTATGAAAATATGGAGGGTTGTTAGGAAGGAACAAAAATTGGAATTTCAAATATTGAGTGAGGGGAAGGGGTCCAAAAGGACAAAACACAAGCCTAGCCTTGAAAATTGTCAAATTGTAGCAAGAAGCTAGGGTTTGTGGGAAAATGATGAATTCGAAGGATATCAGTGATGGGAAGTGCTTAAGAAGGTACATTAAGGATAGGGTAAGGTGTATGATCATCAAGATACAATTTTTGTTAATTATTTGACCATCCAAGAGAAATTACCTTGAAAACCCTAGGAGAGGGAAATGAGCCTTACCTAAGCACAACTGAAGCATGAACAAGGTGTAAAATGACCCATTGAACCTGAAATGATGATGACAACTGTTTGAATGATGGTACACTCAGCTGAATGGTGACATGGATCAACATTTGGAAAATTTTGGAAGGAGTGAAAACAAATCCTAGACCTAATACCTAGTGACCAAATTTTACTTGAAGACTCAATGAAATGACAAAATTTGACTTTGGCACCCTAAGACCACTTTGTAAGATCATGTTTGATCATTGGTGGAAGGCTTCAAAGACTGACACTAACATTGGCTCTAATGGGGATGGTATCTCCTTGGAGGTTCCAAGAACACTGTAGACCTAGTAGCCTTATCCATTGGTCATGGAGTCAAAAAATCAAGCTGAAATTACACGACTGAATACTGATGACTCAAAGACACAAATTGACTTGAAACTGACTCAATACTAAAACACAATTGACCAATTGGAAAATATGCTCAAAATAGAGCTTATTCAATAAAACCTACTCTAATTGTTCCATTCATCACCTGATCAAGTGAAATGAAACAACCAATGCAACCAAGTAAGTATCCTGGCTATTATTTGAGTTCTCCGCAAGCACCTTCTTATGAACAACAGGAGAGAACTATTGAAAGGAAACTTCCATGAAAACTTGTATACAGATCCAAATTTTCCCAGATTGAATAATATGGATGCTCTATCTGACTCCAAAAATACTACATAAGGATCTTGAAATTCATGTGCACTAGGACTTAGCTCATCCAATGGATTACTTTTCTTCTCCTCATACCATGAATGCAAACTTTCATTTGAGCTTTGTGATGAAACTCCTATTGAAAATGACAAAGAAACCGACTGTCAGATCAAGTTTTTGTCAATACCTTTTTCAAGCTCACAGTCAGCTAATGGAGAAGGACATTGATTGCAAACATCATCCAACACATCAACTATTGGATCATGAAAAACTTGAAAAGGCTATTGCAACCCATTTTCTATTGGTTCCAATGAGATTGCATGATTTTTGATAGGCTGCTCATTTGAAGATATACTATGCAAATTTCCCTTCAAAAACTGAAACGATTCAAAATAGAATGGTACGAAATCATCTTGCATCATTTGATCATATGTTCCAACTTCCAAGTCTTCATCTGCAACTTGACAATCAATGGCATTCACAGGTTGCAAATCTAGATATGGGAAATCTTGAACAAGGATTTCATTTCCCTCTAGATGGTCCAGATCCAAACTTATCAACGGTTCATTTCTAATTGCATGAAAATTGTCTTTAATGAACTGAACACAGAAAAAACAAAAAGGCAAAGATCCTTCACTTCAAAAGTTTCTACACTTTCCTCCTCACTTCCATAGCTGATATGCAATGATTGATCACTGTTTTCGAGCTGTTGAAAATGAACTTCCTCCTTCCACAAACCAGCCACTGATTTGTCTGCAAGATTAGCTTCTACTTGGAGAACATAATCATCATCATACTAATCAAACTGAGGCAAATATTTAGTATAAAACACATCATCAAGCATACATGTCAGATCAACATATCTCTCTTCTTCAAGATGATCTATAAAACAATCATTATCAGATCTATGACAACTGGGATAAGAAAGAAAATGTTTTGGACTAGCCACTTGTTCCTTTTCAATCAGTGAGCCATGGTCTTGAACATCATACTTATTCTTTGTGGTAATATTTTGCATAATCTCTTCCACTGCGCTTACCAAAATGTCGAGATTTACCTCTAAAGATGTCAATTCCTCTAGATCTATGTTCTTCCTCTCTTCTTCCTTCAACTTTTCCCTTTTGATCAGTAGATTAGCCTCTACATCTACTGCATTGTTCTGCATCTCTTCAAGTGTTGCAAGGTTCCTTTTTCTTAGCTGAAACTCCATTTCTGGATCAAAGGCTTCTGGGTAGTGTAAGAGAGCGGATCCAAGAGGAGGTCTTCTAGTAATAGGCATCGAACAATAGACTTGGTTAAATCTGGCTGAAAAGTGTTGTAGTGTCTCCCCTAGCAGTATTTTCAACTATTTATATTCTTCTAGAATCAAGAAAGGGTTTTGTCTGACCACCCATCTGTCGAGGAAAACTTTGAAAAACTGCTGGAAATCTGAGATGCTCGCATCAGGTATGGTTTTGAACCAACTCTTGACTTTTCCTTGCAAAGAAAGAGCAAAAAGCATAATACTGAGATCCTCTTCATCAACTTCAAAAAGGTCAAGAAAAGACTCAAAATTATGTACATGTCTCTCAGTAGTGATGTTGTCCCAGTCACCATCAAATCTTGGTAGATATAGGTAATAATTTTTAGGGAAAGCATGGGATATGGGAGGTAAAATCAAAGGCTTGTATCTATCAGGAATTTTACAAGGGGAATATGTACAGAAGGTGTAGAATCAATCTTGATCTCTCTAGGCTCATCAGTTTGAAGATGGTCATCATGAGATTTGGAAGAAGGGTCTTGATCAAGATCAAAGGCATGCGAACATTTTGTATTCACAATCTTCAAAGGGAAGGAATCAAATGAAGGTCTAGGATCTTTTCTCGAATACAGTGTATTTTGTAAAGCCTTCTCGACATTCTCGGGAAAAGAAAAGAAATAATTTATAACAAAGAACATGATGTCTTGGATGAAATTCCAAATTGAATACATTCCATATTTTCCTTTCATGTTTCTATTGGTTAGGTTCATCCT
Organism: Pinus tabuliformis; assembly: GCA_031772625.1. Taxonomy (NCBI): domain Eukaryota; kingdom Viridiplantae; phylum Streptophyta; class Pinopsida; order Pinales; family Pinaceae; genus Pinus; species Pinus tabuliformis. The sequence goes on along the minus strand of CM062816.1, from coordinate 321,498,729 downwards.
CCAGTGAAGTCCTTGGATCTGATCTCAAAACTGATTTAAAGTCGCCAGGTGAATGATTTCAGCCTTTTAGTGTCTGATCGTTGTCCACCATCAAAAATCAGATCTAAACTTGATACATTTTACTGTGGAACATAAAATTACATTCCCCAGTATGGTCGCCACTATGTTAGAGCCTGGATCCACCTCAAGCTGAAGGGACGCAATCCTAGGATAACTACAAACCACGCTTACCCTGGTAGCTAGCCCTACCAGTTCAGGAGAGGGCTCTCTCCTTGTCATTCTCAACAGAGATGACTTAAAAAATTTAGATTTTAGGCTAGGTATAGTAGCTCAAGGGTTTTTGGTTTATTTTGATGGTTGGTTGCTGGATCAAATGGAGCAGGTAGGTTGGGTCTAGGAAATCAAATCAAGGATACATACATGTTCTGTGGGGTGAGGTAGACAAAGGATTTATGTACTAGAAATTGGTTAAGATGGTAGATTTAGACTATTGAGGGGTTGAAGAGGGCATTGGGAGCATGAATCCTCTTCAAGCTGTTGAAAAACACAGAAAACCAAATGCATTCCCAAGACAAAGCACTGTAAATTAGTGTATTTTGTCTATTTACCTTGATTCATTTAGTTTAGAACAGAGGGAGAGATGTGGATACATATAAAACATTAGAAAAACTCATTACAAAGAAGAAACAATACATAAACTCAATATTACAAGAATCCCACAAAAATAGCTATGAAACCTGGTTTTATTCCTTGCCAACTGCTGGAGAGATATACAATAGAGCTTAGAGCTTCCACAAGAGTCTAACCTTTACAAATGACTAGGAAAATACATAATATAGGCACCAAACCACTTGTGTTGGCCATCAGGGTGGAATCCATGAGAAGAGAGGTGGTTTCAACCATATCTAAACCAAGAATAGGAATATAGGTAGTGGAACAACTTACCTCTAAAACCATGGAAACTTATTCATTCAACCCCCAACCACTTCAAAATGATGAATTTACCCCCAAGACTCATTTTGTAATTATATTTACATCCCATAGCATCAATTACATTCATATATTTACCTAAAAAGAGCCCAAAATTCAAATTACAAAACATCTAGGCGAAATTTTGATTTTGTAGCCAAACTGGCAATTTTCATTCAATGCGCAGCGCCCCTGATCCAATGTGCAGTGATTTTTCCAAGCCAGTTTTGGGGACCTTCCTGGTGTAAAAATTGGATGCAAGATAGCTCATTGGAAATATTGTCGTGTCTAATTTCCTGACCATCTTGAATTTTGCAATTTGGAGTTCATTTGATTTATCAAAAGTCAAATCTCCCAACACTGGTCAAAATGTGCAAAATGAGGCTGCCTAAATGTAGAGTGTTGTTGCAGTCAACTTTTGAAAGTCTTTCTCAACTCCAAATTGAGCTTAGGATATCTCTTTGGAAAGATATTTGTGTCTAGCCAGCATTTGACTCATCCAGCAAGTCATTTTAGCAACTAGGCTAGGAGAAATATTGATTTTCCCAAGGTCACTCCAGAGGTGAAGCAACCCTCCTGAGGCAACTGTATTTTTGAAATTTCTTTAAAACTATGACACCTGTGTAAAATGTGAAGGATTTTTTCTTCCTTGGCCTATTATGGACAAAAACCTCTCTCATTTTTGTCAAATTCATCTTCTATTTCTCAGAAACATTATTTGAGTAAAACCTATCCCGATGTGTGGAACACGAGTTTTGTAGAAATGAAGGGAAATGAAGGGGATAAGGGGCTGATAAATTCTTGATAATATTTTGGAAAATATGGAGGGATGTTAGGAAGGAAGGGAAAGTGTAATTTCAAATATTGAGTGAGGGGAAGGGGTCCAAAAGGAAAAAACACAGGCCTAGCCTAGAAAATTGTCAAATTGTAGAAAGAAGCTAGGGTTTGTGGGAAAATGATGAATTTGAAGGACATTAGTGATGGGAAGTGCTTAAGAAGGTACATTAAGGATAGGGGAAGGCGTATGAGCATCAAGATACAAGTTTTGTTAGTGATTTGACCATCCAAGAGAAATTACCTTTAAAACCCTAGGAGAGGAAAATGAGCCTTACCTAAGCACAATTGAAGCACGAACAAGGTGTAAAATGACCCATTGGAACCTAAAATGATGATGAAAACTATATGAATGATGGTACACTCAGCTAAATGGTGACATGGATCAACACTTAGAAAATTTTGGAAGGAGTGAAAACAAATCCTAGACCTAATACCTAGTGACCAAATTTTACTTGAAGACTCACTGAAATGACAAAATTTGACTTTGGCACCCTAAGACCACTTTGTAAGAGCAGTTTGATCACTGGTGGAAGGCTTCAAAGACTGACACTAACAGGTTTTACAAAGAGTGAAGCGGATGTGAACTTGTACCACATCATGGTGGAAGGTAAGCAGTTGATCATTGTTCTTTATGTTGATGATCTGATATTGACAGGTGATGATCAGTTGATCATTTCTTGCAAGGAGGACCTTGCAAGAGAGTTTGAGATGAGAGACTTGGGTCTCATGCACTACTTTCTAGGAATGGAAGTGTGGCAGAAGGATGGGGAAGTGTTTGTGTCTCAAGGCAAGTATGCCAATGACATACTCAAGAGATTCCACATGGAGAAGCGCAAGCCCATGCAGACTCCTCTAACAGGTAACTGGAGGAAGGAGGATGTTACTTCAGGTGAGGTAGTAGAGGCTACTATGTATCAATAGCTTGTGGGTTCATTGATGTATTTAGTGAACACACGACTATATTTGTGCTATGTGGTTAACCAACTGAGTCAAGCTATGGTTCAGCCTACCAAGTTGTTTTGGAAGGCAGCGAAGCATGTTTTGAGATACCTCAGAGGCACATCTCAGTATCGATTATGGTACAGATGGTCAGAGGGAGTGAAGCTACAAGGCTTCACAGATGCAGATTGGGTAGGCTGTCCATCAGATCGGAAGAGCACATTAGGAGGAATTTTCAACCTTGGTTTACCTACAATTTCTTTGTACAGTAGGAAACAGAGGTCAGTTGCACTCAACTTAGCAGAGGCTGAATACATGGCTGCAAGTCAGGCAACATGTGAGGCCATTTGGATGAAGAAAATTCTAGTTGGTTTGTTTGATCAGAGGATGGATCCAACTGTGATTTATTGTGATAATTAGAGTTGTATCAAACTCTCTAAGAATCTAGTTTTTCATGACAGGTCCAAGCATATCGACATTCGGTATCATCATCTCAGAGACTGTGTGGCGAGGAGAATGATGTTGTTGCAGTATATTTCGACCAAGGAGAAAGATGCTGACATTTTGACAAAGGCATTATCAAAGTCTAAATTTCAGTTCCATAGAGATAGGATCGGGGTGGCAGATAATCCATTTCTTGTTGAGAGGGAGTGTTAAAAACAGCAACAAGAAATGGAAAAAATAGAAATGATAAAAATAGCATTGCTATAGATAACATTTCAGGATATATTCCAATTTTAATTTGTCCTTGAATTAAAATTCGAATTTAGTCTCACCAGCTGTTTAAAAAATAATTAATTAATTCATCTTGAGTTAGTTAGTTGGAGAAATTCAAACATGAAGACTTTGCGAAGACATGCAACAATTATCCCTTTGATTGAGGAAGTTATCCCTTAATTAAGGAGATAAGGATGAGTTGTATTTGAGTTGTAATTAGTTAGCTCAGTTAACTGAGTTAAATCCAGTTAGATTAGTTCCAAATTGTTGGAGGAACTAATTGTGAGTTCAGTCAGTTAATGCATGCATATTGCATGCAAATAGTGTTCTCTAGATAACTGAATATTCTCTCATAAATAACTCATGCATGTTAGTTCAAACAAATACCCATTTGAGATTAAAGGCAGGGACAGTGTACTATCAGTTGCTAGAATATTCCCATGTGAATATCTCTTGCATGCAGAAGGAATTCATTCCTTGAGGATTGTGTAGTTACTACAAAGGTCAGAGCAGTGTGTGAGGTGAGAATCACACAGGTTATAGCTAGAGGACCCAAGAGAAACTGCACAAGGAAATAGGGGGCTTGGAGGATAGAGGATAAGGCATATGTGTTGTCTATTCTGTCTATGAGCAGTAGTGAGGGATTGTACTAAGAGCTGGATAGCTTGAGAGATAAAGCTTTGTGTAATCCTTAGATATTTCCACTTGTATGATAATACAAATAGCAGGGTTTCTAGCTGATGCTTTCCCCAGAGTATTCTTTTGTGTTTCATGTGTGATTGAATCTTCTTCTCTGTTATATGTGTTCTTTTTTATCTTGCTCAAAATCGATTAAGCTTCCGCAATTTTGATTGGAGAAGTAGATTAAGTATTTTGCTTTAGTACATTGCATAATCAATTTAATCTACAGTGAGAAATTCTACAACACATAACCTATTGCATTTGAGGGCCCCTTTCGTTATTGTAATCACAACTGGGGATGAAACACAGCTAAAGAGAAAGATTTACATTGAACAATTGCTGATCACCGATTGTTATAGGTGATGTCATCACTGCTACATGTCACCCTTTGAGTGGTGACATATGGCACCTAGAAATGGCCCCATCTCACCCATGAAAATGATGAAATTGGGTAACATGTGTCCCCCGTACGACCACGTCACCCTCCATACTGTCACCTCACTGCTAACGTCAACTGCCCTGTCAGCTCTGAAGACCAATCTGAGGTCGCCACATGACCCCCTGCAGGAGAGAGAAAGAGGTCTGCCAACCATTGTTTTTTCATGCTTTCCTTTGTATTTAAAAATTAGCCCTCTCCAGCGATTTTGTATTAAATCGCAAAATCAGTGGTTTTTATTGTTTTGGAGCTGCAACCCCTGTCGACCATTGATCATTGATGCCATGTGGAGGAGAGAGAAAGGGGAGGCTCGACACTTGGTTGGTGTAGCCATTTCCTTTGTAACTCAGAATCATCCCCCTCCAGACGGTACAACAATGCATTGCAACTGGCCCCCCAACACAGTCTTCAAGACTTAAATTCTATTGATACCGATAAACGTGGTGCCCTGACCCGCTGATGCTGATATATGCTATCGGCAATTGATGGATCGCAGTTTCTACAATCATTGATCTTCTTTGCCTCATGGTCCTGTCAATGCCGATATGCAAAGTGCCCAGACCCGTCAATGCCGATATGCGATTTTTCCCTCAGACTTAGCCATTTTTTGGGTTTTCCGCGCTTTTTATAGGGATTCTTCAACAAGCCCTAACTTCTGATACAGGAACCCTTTTTTGGACTTGTATATACCCCTAGAAATATGTTTCTGAGCACTACACGATGGAGAGGGTCCCATCTCATTCGGATAGCTTCGATGGCTCAAAATTTGGCATCAAACATCACTGATATTTGGCTTCTAAAGCCTCTAGTGACTGAAAAAATAGTGAGTGACAACATTGGCTCCTATTTGGGATAGTGCCTTGTTGTCAAGGTGTTGACAACTTGCAAACAAGTATCCTTCACCATTAGGCATGGAGTTAGTAATATATGAATTTTGTAATCAGTAAAATCTCCATGGGACTTTCCTCTAGAATCTAAAATGCAGAAACTCAAAATTATAACAACTAAAAAGTAAATGCTCAACTGGTGAGCTTATTTATGTAAAATCCTACTTGTGCATAGTACTTAATTTATCCAAGTATGTTCAACTCTCCAGTAGAGCGAAGCCAGCATAAGAGTACTGGACCACATCCCTTCATATCATTGAAAAAGAAAAATTAAAATAGGCATGCACCATAAAAAAATCTTGGAACAAGTATCCTGATACATGCTCTAGAAATAACCTCTATTGCTGACTTAATAATAGGCTCATGTACGTAGACACAGGGTCATGGAATAGACAAGGAATGTTTGCAGCTGCCTCCTTTTCATGAACAAACTTTCGACCAATATCCTCTTGGCCATGGAAGCCACAAACACTTCTCATCTACACATCTTTAGACTTTTCTGGAAAATCTTGTTGCTGCTGGGAGCCTTCTCCCCACATGCTAGTAAATGACTCCTTATGAACTTCTACGACCATCTCTTCCTCTTCTGAATAATTTGAATCACAAATTGGAGGAGGGTCTCAGTCTTGTTCTCCATGTGAAGGGTGTGCATTGTGAATTGCAGCCTCTTTGTTGACCTCCTGATCAGCCTCCTCTTCTTGCACATCTTCCCCTGATTGGAAGCTTTGTGGATCTACATCACTTGACTCCTCACCAGAGTTGTATTCGTCATAAGAAGGGGAAATATTGCATTCTTCTGAATCAGACCCCTGAGGGTTTGTAGGTAGCTCGATGATTTCTTTCTTCAATTTCTAGCTCATTGGGTGATGCTTCTTGATGCAAGTAGATGTTTTCTTGGAGTGGAGCTCTGCAAACATGTTCAGTAAGGTCTTCAACCTTAGGAATGTCTTCATCATTAAAAGGTGTGCAAAAATCTTCAAATAAAGCATTCGAGTGGTAAAATATTTTGTAATATTGATGGAATGTTGTATGAAAATATTTCAAGGAAGATATGATGCCATGAGGTAGTGTTTTGTACCATAATTTAGCACCTTCTTCTAAATAATACAGGAACAACTTCATTTGTACATCTTCAAAGAAAATACCTTGTTGTTCCATGCATTTGTGAAACTCTTTTAGGTGTTGGTCCGGCCTTCTCCCTGTGTTCCCACTGACTCTAAGCAAATAGTTGTCCCACTAATGAAATGAAGAGATATGATTTGGAGAACTAGCAATAGAAGAAAGACCTAGTGGGGAAATTTGTTGGCCAAGAATGCAGGAATGGCCATCTCAAAAACCTCCCTATATGAGTGATTGCAGGTTCAAATGTAAAGAAATTTTTCGGCTGTTGCAGAATCAAGGTGAGTATGGGGTTGTTTGAAAGCTAGGATGATTAGATAAGGATTTGGACAATGGATTCACCAGGATGTTTACCATAAAATTGACAGTGGAGTCGCCAAGGTGAGAGATCTTCAACCCACAATACCTATGATCACCTAACAGAGGAAATGAAATGTTTTTTCGTACCAAGGGAAATATATTCTAATCCATTCCTCGACAATGGCACCAGAAAGATGTTGTGGTTAAATCTTGCACCATGTAGCACAAGTGTAGCATGAGACAATAAAGCTCCCTATGGATAGCCTATGTGTTTATTGTAGACCAGTGCCTAGGAAATATTAAATGGGGGAGTTCTTGTAAGGTTGTATGTGAGGGGTTTATGACACTCCAATTGTCACGTGAAAAGGTATGAGGGGCTTGGTTCAATAATATTTTGAAGAGGAAGATTGGGCCAAATCATGGATCCAAATGTTGGGGGGTATTTGGGGAATCTCGAAGAGAAATGAATTCTTTTTCTAGTGGCTGACACACAAAAATGAGACATCTTAAACTGAAGTTGTATTGATGGTGGAGAGGAGGAAAGTAGGGAGAGAAATAGATGCACAGGGTTGTAACAAACAGAATTATGGGCAGCAATGTTCCAGTAGAAAGGGTAATTAAATGGATAGGGCTGTAAGCAAGACAAAATCCTAAACCATGGTTTTCCAATGAGATGACAGAAATAGAGGAGAAAAACAAGGTTTCAGATCAAACATAACATGGGTATCATTCTCTGCCAAGGTAGCTAAGATAAATCTATATATTTAAGAGGAACCAATTGCATTTGTTACACTATTTCAAAGAAAGAAAAACATAGGTGAAATGAGTTTACCAAGAGGAAATTGTTGCACATTAATCATGCTTGGAATCAACAGGGAAACACCATTTATCCAAAAGGGCCCAATAACCAGTTCATATACTCGGCCATGATATTAGTGAAGTCCCTTAAAAGCATATTGAACCAAAATGGAAACACAAAGTTCATCCTTTGCAGCTCTGAGAATCCGGAACCTCTGTATTATGTTTCATCCCCCTATTTATAAGAAGACGGGGGAAGAGCTTTGAATTACAATCAAAATATGTGAGACTTAGCCCTAGCTATCATGCTAGACTAACTGTCTCAGCTCTCTCAAGCTCTGTTACCACCTACCCAATATTACAACAGGGATAGAATTCCTTTCTTGGAAAAATACAAAAACAAATTCTCAGAGAAGGAAAGTCGAGAGAGGAAGGAGGAGGTGCCCCCTTGCTACTTCAGTGGAGTCCTTGGGTGGAGCCACGTCCCTGTTATTGTCATGCTTCTCTCTACTGTTGAGGTGGTTTATTGTTGCATCAGTTGGCTTCTGTGAACTCTCCTTTGACTTCTTTCGACGCCAACTTATGGAGGCGTGTTATAGGCTAAGTCCTTTTTTGTGTAGAGGGATAGGGAACCATGCGATGCCATTAAGTCCTCCTAACTCCCCCCAATAATCTTTTGCAGCTATTCCATGCTCCATTAAATATTGTAGTTGCTAGCCCATACGACCATTTAAATCACTATAGGACACCATAAGAGCACCACAAACATGGGTCTTTAAACACTAAAAACAGACAAAATAGGTGGACAATTTTAATTCCCCCTTTAGTCCCCTTACTACAACCCCTTTTTTGGTTTTGATCACATGACCGAGGGTTGGGACCAAGGGCTTAGCCCTCAGGTGCTAAGGCCTTTAGGTTCCTGTCTAGGGGATTCTTTCCCTGTTTTATGCCAAATATTGCACTTTGGCGTGTTATTGTGTTTTGTCTGTGGCGCTTCCATTTATCCTTATGATCGTCGATCTGCAGGGTCGGGCTCGCCAAAAGATATTGCAATCGCAACCACGGAGAAGGGGGGACTCTTTAATTTTTACTTTGGAGTGGGTTGTTAGTACGGAAGCAAGATATTTATATAATACAACACATAGCCTATCACATCACGGGGTCCCTTTCCTTATCACAATTGCAATTGGGGAGGAAACACAGCTGAAGAGAAATATTTACATTGAACGATCACTGATCACCAATTGTGATAGGTGACGTCATAACTGCTACATGTCACCCTTTTAATGGTGACACGTGGCACCTAGAAATGGCCCTATCTCACCCCTAAAAATGTTGAAACTGGGTGACACGTGTCCCACGTACGGCCACGTCACCCTCCATACTTCCACCTCACTTCTGACATTAGCTACCCTATCAGCTCTAAAGACGAATTAGAAGTCACCACGTGGCCCCCTAGAGGAGAGAGAAAGAGGCCCTCCGACACTTGTTTTTCCATGCTTTCCTTTGTATTTAAAAATCGTCCCTCCCTAGTGATTTTGTATTAAATCGCAGAATCAACAGTTTCTATTGTTTTGGAGCAGTGACCCTCATTGATCATCGATCGCTGATGCCATGTCGAGGAGAGAGAAAGGGAGGACCGACCCTTGGTTGGTGCAGCCATTTCCTTTGTAGCTCAGAATCATTCCCTCCCAACAGTACAAAACTATATTGCAGTCAGCCCCTTGGCGCAGTCTTTAGGACTTAAATCCCTCTTATACCAATAAACATGGTGCCCTGACCCACTGATGCCGTTATATGATATCAGTGATCAGCGGATTCTATTTTCTACAATCACAAATGTTATTTTCCTCTTGGTCCCGCCAATGCTGATATGCAAAGTGCCCAGACTTGCCAACATCGATATGTAATTTTTCCCTCAGACTTAGCCATTTTTTGGGTTTTCTGAGCTTTCTAGAGGGATTCTTCAATAGGCCCTAATTTCTGATCTAGGAACCATTTGTTGGACTTCTATATACCCCTGAAAAGCTCTTTCTGAGAAATGCGCATTGGAGAGGGTCACATCTCATTCTAGTAGTTTATGTTGCTCAAAATTTGGCATCAAACATCACTACTATTTGGATTATGAAGCCACTGGTGACTGAAAAAGCGGTGAGTGACAACACAGTCAAGGGTGGTGGTTGGCATCGACAGTAAATTTTGGCATAGGTGGTGGAGTGTCAAAGATTCAATGTTGATGGTTGTTGGAGAGTTAGTAGGATTCAACATCGATTAGGTGAGATTCATTTGGATTCATATTTATCATTATCCCACTTGAAGCTAAATGAAGAATCATGAATCAAGTCACACCGGGTCCTAGCAGGCCTCTACATAACTCATGTTTATTTTTTGGTAGAATCATAGTGAGTATATCAGTAGGGTTCCTATCTATATGTATCTTTTCCAAGGATAACTTCCCTTCCTCCAACACATACCAAATCTAATGGTACCTTAAGTCAATATGCTTGATTTTTTAGTGAAATGTTGGGTTTTTCGCCAAGTGAATGGCACTCTGGCTATCAAAATATACCACATATTTTTCCTTCTTTATTCCTATATCTCCTAAGAATTGTTAAATCCATAACATATCTTTACAAGCTTTTGTTGTAGCTATGTACTCTGCCTCTATTGTAGAGAGAGCTACTATTCTTTGTAGCCTTGACACCCAAGATACTACTACCCGTGAAAATGTATACAAATAATCTATAGTGGACTTTCTAGTGTCCATATCTCCAACCATATTTTCATTTGTAAATCCTTCAAGCACAATCTCATTATGGCTGAAACATAAACAACAATGACTAGTACCCTTGAGATACCTCAAAATCCATTTTACTCCTTGCCAATGTTGTTTGACTGGACTAGTAAGGAATCTTCTCACTACTCCCATTGAATATGAAATATTTAGTCATGTGCATAACATAGCATGCATCAAGCTGTAAACTGCTATAGTATAACGAATCTTGATCATTTATTCCTTCTCCTTGTCGTCACTAGGACATAATTCAATACTCATCTTGAAGTGGGTTTCAAGTGGGGTACCAACTGGCTTGGCATCCTTCATATTAAACCTATCAAGCACCTTCTTGATATATTTTTCTTGTGATAGCCGAAACCATTTTTTCTTGTTAAGCATAATTTGCATGCCCAATATTTGTTGTGTTGGACCCAAATCCTTCATTACAAATTTTTGCCAAAATATTTCTTAAACTTATTGATCATATTCTTATCATTCCCAACAATCAACATGTCATCTACATATAGCAATAATATGATATACTTTCCTTGATCATACCTTTTGATATAGACAAAATGGTTAGCTTCTAACCTGTGAAAACCATGTTCTAACATTAATGAATCAACTTTCTTATATCATTGTTGAGGTGCATGTTTCAACCCATAGAGGCTCTTCTTCAACCTGCAAACTAGGTCTTCTTTGCCTTTTTCTATGAATCCTTTTGGCTTCTCCATATAAATTACTTCTTCTAATTCACCATGAAGGAAAGAATTCGTATAACTATTCACATTCTAAGTCTAAAGAAACAACAAGACCGAGAATGACTTTGATGGATGAAATTTTGACAACATGTGAGAAACGTTTAGTGAAGTCAATACCTTCTTTTTGGGAAAATCCTTTCACCACTAGCCTTGCTTTATACCTCTCTTTATTTTCATTGCCTTGATGCTTAATATTGTATAACCATTTGTTTTGTAAGCCCTTTCTACCTTTTGGGAGATTTACCAACTCCCAATTTTTATTTTATTGAAAAGAGTTCTTTTCTTCCTCCGTTTCTTTCTTCCATTCTTTACTTTGTTCAACTTTACAAGACTCTTGAAAATAATGACGCTCAGTTAATAGGATACAGTTTGAAGGAGGATAACTTTGTGAAGGCTTATGAAGCCTAGAAGATTTGTGAACTAACTGTGGTGGTGCATTATCAGGTTGAATATCCTATAAAGGTTCCTGCAATAATCCTTCTTCTTGGTGTTCATCATTTTCCACTTCTTGTCCTTCCTGCTCTTGAATTTTCTATCCATTTTCTTGCATTGTTGGTATGTTTTCATGCTGCTCTTCAAACCTGTCAATAACTTTCTTGACCTCCAATGCATCTACATCCCTGCTTCTAATAAATTTATGTTTCACTGGACCCCATTGATGATAACTAAATTCTTCATCCTCATATCCCAGAAAAATGTATTTCATAGATTTATCATCTAGCTTAGTTCTATTTTCTTTGGGAATATGTAAAAATGCTTCACATCCAAATATTTTCAAATAAGAATAATTCAACTTCTTACTAGTCCAAACTTCTTCAGGGATGCCACCATCCAAGGTTGTAGTAGGAGATCAATTTATAAGATAGCAATTTTTCCTTATAGCCTCTGCCCCAAAATACTTCTCCAAACCATAATTTGACAACATACTCCTCACTTTATCAATAATGGTGTGATTCATCCTTTCTACAACACCATTCTATTAAGGAGTACTATTAAGGAGTACTAGGCACAACCTTCTCATGCTCTATGCCAAAATTATTACAGTATTCCTTGAATGCATTTGAGAAATATTCTCCACCATTAATTGTGCTCAAGCACTTGAGCAATTTGTTAGTCTCTCTTTCAACAAAAACATGGAATTTTTGAAATATTTCAAACACTTAACTTTTACTTTTCATATCCGGGATGCGGGTGTTTGTACGAGTGGCAACGAGGAGCCACATGTATGATATGTGCTGCCTCGAGCTCATTCGGGAAATTTATTGCCTCTCGCCGCTGAGGAGTTAAGAGAGGAGACGTGATAGCAGAGCATTCAATGCTGCGTAAGGTGAAATGGGGAGGCTGCAGCAAGCAGTTAAGGAGTTCGGGCTTCGAGAGAATGTCGAGAGGTTTAAGATGGATGAGGGATTGCTGCAGGTCCATGCTCAGAGCGAGGATCACGCAGCTCAGAGTCCCATGGGCAATTTTATCTTTCAAGCTTCAGCTCTTGTTGATCAGGCCAGCATTCAAGAAGCTACGGGAAGTCGCGAGCTCATATACTCTGTTGTCTGTTGTCGCCGTTCTGGTGAGCTTCGTCTCAGAACTGTGGGGAGAGGAATTATTTCTGGTGGGGGGCGACTCTATCCGGGAAAACCTCCATTTGCCACTCAGCTTCAAGACACCGGCATCCCTGCAAATATGGTCAGACCCAGGCAAAGGCTGCTCAGTAGAAGGGGATCTTCTCGAGGAGGTTCCTCTCGCCACCCTGGTGTGGAATCCCACCACCATTGCTGTTGTTGTTACTACCACAGAAGGGCAGGGGCCACTCCTATTCTGGCAAGTCAACACATGGACATGGGTAATCCCAGTGCTAGACCGCACCCTCTTCCAGCATTCGGGTCTACCATCTTCTCTCTGGGCAGCTCGAGGGACAATTCTCGCATCAATGCACACATCTCGGTTCTATTCACTGAGGATTTTCAGGAAGGTGAAGGCGGTTCGGGAAGCAAAGGGGAGCTCCCAAGCGAACAACCGGATACAGTCGAGAAAGATCCCGCGGAGGTACCTGAACAGGCTCCCAAACGACCTCAGGAGCAGGAGGCATCGACTTCAAGAGGGACGCAGGGGAAGAATGGGATGGCTTCCCCGAACACTACAGATGGTGCCGAATTATCGAGGAAAAGTCGGAGGATTAGCGTCCAAAGGCACACTCTGTCACTCTCCACTTTTGTTCAGGTCTGGTATAGGTCTTTCATTCCTGTCTGTGTCGGGTATAGATTATATGTCTCTGTTTATGTCTCTCCAGTTCATACACATGTCTATGTTCACTCTGGTTATGTCAGTAGGTTTTGTAAGGGCGTTGTCAGTCTTCTAACGCCCCTGTGAGGGTGGGATTTTTGCTACGAAGCCCCTGCAAGGGCGATTTTTGTTTGGTTTGAGAACAATGTTTTGTCTGGAAATGATGCCCCTGCGAGGGCCAATACTGAGATGCGAAATGCTAACCCAACGAGCCACAGTCGGCCTTGGGCAACTTGACTCTTTGATTGTAATGCTTTCATGTACATAATATAATATAATAGAATAGATTTACAGAGAAAAAAACTTTTAATTTTCATAGGGTAAGCCCAAACCTTCCTAGATGCATCATCTATAAATGTTACAAAATATCATGCTCCTCCAAATGAATTAATGTTAACAGGCCCAAACACATATGAATTTATCAATTCTAACAATTTTTTCTTTATGTCATGACCACCTCTAAGGAATGAAACCCTTATTTGTCTACCATAAATGAAATGCTCACAAATATCAATATTATAGTATTTCAAACCTGGCAGTAAATTTTTACCAACAATTATTTTTAAGCCCTTCTCACTCATGTGACCCAAGTGCTTATGCCACTAATATGTTGGATTTCCTTCTTTTAGGACATCAGCCAATTATGATTTTCCTATCATTGCCTTCAATGTATATAATGTTCCTGCATTGGGTCCTTTGGCCACAACCAATGCTCCTATACTAATTTTCCAGCCTCCTTTTCCAACGCTTGTGGAATAGCCTTCATCATACAATCGTCCCATAGAGATAAAAGTAATGCACATTTCTGGTACATGCTCAACCTGTTTCAACAATATATCTTGGCCATCCATCATCTTGATTTGGACATCCTCCACTCCAAAAATACTACAAAAATGATTATTCCCCAAATGCAGTCTACCATTATCACTAGGATTATATGCAACAAAATTATCTTTGCATGGGGTTACATGGTGAGATGCCCTAGAATCAAGGATCCAATCAAAGCTACTATTAGATGTATAGAAACATGCATCCTCTACTTTAATAGTAACCACCACATCACCATTTGTGACTACATCAGTAGTCTCACCTTCATTTGTGCTAGATGATTTATGATTTGTACTGGTCGGTTTCCGATCCTTTTGTCCTTTCTTCAAGACTTGACATTATTTCTTCATGTGCTTGAGTTTTCCACAATAAACGAAAATGAGCCTATCCCTCCTTAATTTTCATTGGCCTCTTGATCTTGATCACCCTTGTTGGCCTTGATCAATTCTCCTACCACGATCGGCTAGAGCTAGAGCTTCTCCTCCCTTATTTTCCGCAATTGACTTGTGTCGCAGCTCCTCATTCATTAAATTGTTGTTGAAATCATCAAACTTTAGGGTCTCTGCAAGTGTTGAAGTGCTCATATCTACAATTAACAAAATATCTCTAGTTTCATCATTTAGAATGATTTTAATAGAGGCATGTTGACTAATAATAATATTGAATTCATTCAAGTTCTCAAAAACTAAAGCACCCTCGTTCCTCTTGAGATTATAAATCTTCTTCATCAATAACACATTGTTTTGTGTTGTGTTCTTCTCATATAGATCATGAAGCTTCTTCCATAATCCTTTTTCCAACTTTTCTTCAGACACATTAAAATACACGTTCTTTGCTAGATATTGGCAGATTGTTAGAATCACCTTTCTATCTAACTTATTCCATTCCTCATCTGTCATCGATTAGGGTTTCTTTGCTACACCCTCAATCAGAAAATATTGATATTTTAAAATCAATATATCCTCCATTTGTGATTTCCATAGGGAAAAATTACCCCCACTCAACTTCTCCATATTCATAATTGTTGTCTCCATTCTCAATAAAATTCAAACCCCAAAAGATCAAACTCCACTTATGATATAAAAATTTAATTATCACACTTTACCAACTTTTAACTTGAAAAGCCAAGATCAATCTCCTTAAAAAAAATATCATCTAAAAAATGATGACCTTTCCCCTTTTTCCTTTTAAAGTGTCCAACTTAACAAAATTAACCATAATTATAAAACATATATAATTATATATGTTTCATAATAAATATAAAACATATAATGAGTATGTTTCAATTCTTAATAAAAGGTTGGAAAACAAAACTTAAATAAAAATCGAAAAGGCCTTGCTGCATGCCAAAATAAGTATGGTATTTTTAACACCTTGGACACTGCAACAAATAAATTGATCAGCACTAAGTTTTTCTATGAAGGCTATGAGGCGTTGGGGCCTGTTAGCAAGATAAAGGACTTACTATGTCCATGGAACTCACTGGATCCTTGGATTCCACATTCTTGGACATGGATATTTGCGCTCTTCTTCTCATCGATCATTCCTTATGAGGGATTCTGCTTTGTTTGATGTTGTGAGGTTCCATGTGAAGAATTTCATACCCTTCCACCACTTCCTTTGATGCCAACCTCAACATTGGTTCACACTACAAATTTGTGCTTCAGTGTCCCTCAGTTGGGCTCCACACAGTGTCAGACAACAGAAAATTCTATGACAATCTCCACACTCACAACTCTTAGCTCTAATACCAGTTGATGGCATTTAGAGCATCACAGTTCAGAGACAGCAAGACACAAAACACAAAACTTGGAAGAATGAAGAAATTTATTGATGGAGAACAAAGGTCACATGCTGATCTAGATTTAAACAGGAACGCAATAAAATACAGAGATAACCATAAACACAAAGATGCAGCGGAAATAATACTTCATTTCATTACTGTAAAATACTGAAATATGCTTACAACCAGAAATGGAAATAAACTAGCTAGGGCGATGGTAGCTTATCTCTGAGAAGAGATGTGCGGCTACATGCCTCTAAACTGTTCTGAACTGAGTTACAATGAGGCTCGAAGGCCTATTTATTGTTGAGAAACAATGGAAAACCCTTCACATTCCAAAACCTAACCCTAGAAGATGAAACGCCAAATTGTAGGCCCCGTTTGGGTAAATTGGTACATCAATTTCCCGGGGTCGTAACTTTGGCATATGATCTCTGTTTGACGCGTACAATAGCTCGTTAGAAAGATCTATTCGAGTACTACCACTTTGGGAGGAAACATCAATCCATGGACCCATGTTGCCCCAGATTCCCAAAAAAACGTCATTTAGGGCCTCAAAACGGCTCTGGAAGTTCAGGTCCCGAAAAACTGCTAAAAATAGTAAATTGCGCTGCAATTTAGGAAACGGAAAAGAATGAAAGAGATAGTTGTGGGGGTCCAAATGGGATAGGTGGATGGCCACCAACATCCACCTGGATCATTCTTCCCCCCTTAGGAAGCAATGGTCCCCATTGCATTGAGTTCCTCCCTGAGATGAGGAAGCTTCTGCTGAGCTGGGTCTCTGGTGAGCTGTTCTGCAATCTCTAATGTGTCCAGAAATGGTGGAAAGCATGGTCGACGATGGTCCAAATTGAACACTCGGTGCAAACGAAGGAATGGAGGAATGTTGTGCTTCAAAGCATTGTTGCCCGTAGCCTTGGTACTGGTGTAAGGACCATGTCGAAGTGGTCGGAGCTTCTGATGGGCTCTTGTAAGGCGATCTCTCTACAGATGTAACCAAACTTTGTTGCCCACCTGAAACTTATGTGGTACCCCTGTGGGTGAGGAGAAGTTGTTCCTGTGTTCTGTCATGACCGTATCCCTTTGCTGCTACTGCTGCGTGGAGGAACCCTTTGCAGGGGTCATGGATGTAGCAACGATCTTCCCCTTAATTTGGGAGTGAACCAGACAGATGAATTTCCTGGTCTGGGAGATGAGCTTGCTGCCTTTCTTAGTAGTGATCAAAGATGTGGCGGTAGGTGGGGCTACCTCCGGTATCCTATATAATGAATTATTCAAAGAAATAATGACAGCACGAGGCCTTGACTCATACACAGCATGTCGCCTCCACAAGTATGGTTGGCCTAATAATACATCACAAACATCCAGAGGTCTAACATCACACAATACCTCATCTATGAAGGGCTTGATTTTGTAGGGAAGGCGGCACTGTTGGCGAACTTTGAGATCTCGTCCTTCGTGAAGCCACCCGATATTGTACGGCTACGGGTGCGGTGTAGTCGGTAGGCCCGACCGCTTCACGACCTCTGCTGAAATGAGGTTCTTTTGGCTGCCACTGTCGACAATGAATTGTAGCGGTGAACCCTTCACCCACATCTGTGAGTGGAAAAGACGCTCCCCTTCCTCTGGATTTTCGGGCTCATTTTTCTGGATCTTGGCGGTGGCAACAGTGGCGCTGGGATCCGCATCAATGATCTACTTCCCTTTGCCATTCCCCTTGTCGGGTTCTGGCTCAGGGTCAAAACATGCATCTGATTCGGAAGCCTTCAACTCAGCCACCAACGACTGCTTGGTCCGACACTCACTTGTTTTATGAGTGGGACTCTTGTGGAACTCACACCACTTCCCTGTGTCCTTCTTCGGCTTCATGGTGTTGTTCTTTTCTTGCGGCTTCGACAGGTTGTCTTGGGTCACCCCGCCTTGGCTTTGTCCTTTGGGCTTCAGATTTTCAGATCCAAAGTCTCGCTTCTTCTGTTTGAACTTTTTCTCGATTTTGACAGCGTATCGGTACGCCGTGCCCAGCGAGGAGATGTTCAAGAACACCATCTCTTCCTGGATGTATCTGTGCAGGCAACCACAGTATTTGAGTACCAGATGTAGCTCAGAATCTTTGATACCCAACTGTGTGCGAAGGGTATGAAAAAATTTTGTGAACTCTGGCACATCTTGGTCTCATCTCTGCCGCAGTGTGGTCCATTTGATGTATTTGTCCTCATAGCTTCCGATAGGGTAGTACTGCTCCTTGATGGCATCCCGGAAGTCATTCCAAGTGGTTACGGCTGAAAATAGTGAGCCTGTACTTTCATCCTTCTGCTCGCAGTAGGTTTCCCACCAGTCCTTGACGTGGGGGGCTGCTTTGAGAAGAGCGAAAACAATCTTTTCCCGACTTGAAAATTCGTGAACAGAAAAATACCCATCTAGCAGATTTAACCATTTATCTACGGCATCTGCGTCTATTTAACCCTCGAAGATTGGGATTTCAAAATTAACTTGTACCTTAAATGGTGTGGCATTTCCAGAGTCACTGTTAGAAGCCGATGCGTCGCCTCTGGGTAGCCGCTGAAGGATCTGTGCAAAGTTGCCCATCATCGCGTTCCGTTGTCGCTCGAGGGCTTCTTCGAGCAAGATTTTGATAGGATCTCCTGCTCCCTCGTCTTTCTTCTCATCCGCCATGGGAGGCCGTCGGGATTTGCAAGGCTGGTCTTGCAAAGGTTCGACCAGTTCAAGCCCTAACTCCTTATATCCCGACCTTGTTGGGGATATGCAAAGAAAAATAGAGAAAAAGCAGACCGCTCTGATACCACTTATCCGGATTTAAACAGGAACGCAATAAAATACAGAGATAACCATAAACACAAAGATGCAGCAGAAATAATACTTCATTTCATTACTGTAAAATACTGAAATATGCTTACAACTAGAAATGGAAATAAACCAGCTAGGGCGATGGTAGCTTATCTCTGAGAAGAGATGTGCGGCTACATGCCTCTAAACTGTTCTGAACTGAGTTACAATGAGGCTTGAAGGCCTATTTATTGTTGAGAAACAATGGAAAACCCTTCACATTCCAAAACCTAACCTTAGAAGATGAAACGCTAAATTGTGGGCCCCGTTTGGGTAAATTGGTACATCAATTTCCCGGGGTTGTAACTTTGGCATATGATCTCCGTTTGACGTGTACAATAGCTCGTTAGAAAGATCTATCCGAGTACTACCACTTTGGGAGGCAACATCAGTCCATGGACCCATGTTGCCCCAGATTCCCAAAAAAACGTCGTTTAGGGCCTCAAAACGGCTCCGGAAGTTCAGGACCCGAAAAACTGCTAAAAATAGTAAATTGTGCTGCAATTTAGGAAACGGAAAAGACTGAAAGAGATAGTTGTGGGGGTCCAAATGGGATAGGTGGGTGGCCACCAACATCCACCTGGATCACATACTTCTATTACACACAAGCCTTGGCCTTGTTTGGATTACTTAGATAGAGACAAGATTACAAATTTATAGATGAGGGGAGAAGAGTTCTAGATTTTTCCTCATGTGAAATTCATGGTTGCAAATTCAAATGGCAATGGTTGGCGTCAATGGTAACTTTTGGCGTAGGTGGTGGAGTGTCAAATATTCGGTTTCAATGATTATTGGAGAGTAGGTGGAGTCAAAATTGATTGTGTTGGCTTCATTTGGAATCACATTTAAGACCACATTATTTACCCTCACTCCATTTTACTTAATCATTTTCTTTACCTCTAATTACTTAGTTGTTTTTTGGAATTAATGCTTCCCCGCATCCTACTCTATATAGTCATTTTATGGATCATCGATTTCTCCTCACTTCTTCACATATTAATCCTTCCCTACATCGTACTCTATATAGTCATTTTATGCACCGTGTATCTCTCCTCACTTCTTCACATACTTTCCCTCCATAAATTTTTTACTTAGTTATTTTTTGGATTACATACATCTCCTACCTCTCCACATTACTTTCCTTCTTTGCCACTTGTTTTACTTTTTGATATTATGTATTGTGGATGTATCCTCACCTCTCCACATTACTCTTCCTCCTCATAACTTCCACAATCCCAAAATTTCCCTTTGCATTGGCTCAAACCCTACATTTTTACAATACCCAAATTTCCCTATGTATCACTAAAAGTATACTCACATGACTTACTGTAACAACCCCAAGTTAAAAGTTCATGTAATAAAGTTAAGAAAGGAAAAATAAGACCAAGGTCATGGGACACTTATTCCTAATGTCCTAGGAATCTCTTGACTGGTAATGGTGAGATACATGACAAATCCTAAGGGTGGAGACGAGAAAATTCCTCAAGGTATCAGTGAAGAAATTCTATGGAATCCAAGCTTAGTTTGGTTTTGTGATCTCAAGGCTAGTTTAGATGAGATCAGAGAATGGTGAGGGTGGAAGTGGTTTAACCTCTAGATTCCATTGGTTGTTTATGGATTGGTTTATCCAATGAGATCCCACATTCATGCTTGGAATATGACATGAGGGTGATTGGCTGAAAGAAAGATTTGGTTCAACCAAATCTATGGTCGAGTGGTACACGGAAGCCCCTAAATTAGTTGGTTTGATATGGTTATCTTTTAGCGGCTACAAACACCCTCCAAAATTTTTCCTTAGCTTCGTTTTGGAGCCTCCCTACCAACCATCCTCAGCAGCATGTCTTGCACCGTCAAGCATATAGGATTTAGTTGTTTCTTAGTGTCTTGTCATCCTGTGTATGATAGCTTACTTCACTCCCCTCATAGGATTTGTTTCTGGACTTAGACCATGTGCTGGCCAAGCATCTTCCTCAGAAAATTTCACAATTTTGGAGGGGAACCATACTTCCCTCCATAAATTGCGCAAATTAGCTTGGTAGCCTGTTGGGCTCCAGAATTGCATAGACTAGTAATGCAGTCTTCCTATAGAAAACTATGCAATCTGACCCAGCACTCCTGCTCAGCCCATAAATTTTGCAATTCTGCGAGGAAGTCACCTGCTGACCCCAAAAATTGTGCAATCCTTTTGGGATAGCTAGCCCAGCTCAGCCCAGGAACTGCGCAAATTTTCATCCTAAGCTCGCAGACTGATGCATGTGCCTTCAGGTTGACTGGTTCACTCCAGGACCGAGAAAAACTGATTTGCATGCATGGATTTCTTTTCCCAAGGCAACATGCAAAGGCATACCTAGATCTAGGGATCTATTTTTAGCATCTAGAGGTTACATGCAAAACTGTTTTTAGAAACCTCCCGCCATGTGTCGATTTTCCTATATTTGTGGCATGCATGTTGTTATGGCCTAAATCTACCTTAGGCTAAGAAAGGCAGGTCTAGGGTAACATCAAACCATGCTTAACCTGGTAGCTAGCCCTACCAAGTTGGGAGAGGGCTCTCTCCTTGTCAATCTCAAAGAAAATATGGCAAGTAAGGCTTAAACCCTTTAAACCCTAAGGAATAAAGCAACCTTCTTTTTGCGATAACTTCATCATTTGGACTCGGATTGAAGTGTCGTTCACGCCATTGGAATTAGGACAATGAGATCTATGATTTAGTCCTAAGTTGACATCATTCTGAGCACTTTTATTTTTGAGAATTTATAAGCCTTCTTTGTATTGGGTGTCTCTCTGGAGCCACCTGGATCAGAAGAGTGGGCCAAGGTGCCTTCTTCTTCTTATGCAGTCTTGTTGACAACCTTTTCAAGATGTGGTATGCAACTTCTTGCATGACCAACTTATCCATGGAAAACTTCGATAAAAAATGTGGTGCCTTCTTCGTGCTGTACATCCGAACGAAGGTGCCAAGGGGTGAGGCATACCAATTTGCTATGTTAACCAATTCCTCTATCGCTACTTATGACATGCAAGCCAGATCATGTTCAAAGATCATCCTGTACACCTGGGTGATGAAGTGGTCTGATAGTTGTATTATAACTCCACGGAAGCTGCATTTAGAGAAGAACCTCCAATAGGTGTGTACAAAGATTTCTGAAGGTGTCCATGGCCAACCCAAGGCATGGAACTGCTGACGGGCACAAATTGCATCAATTATGTAAGTGGACATAAATAAATTTTCTTGTTGACCTCTGGGAAGATGTTGGGCATCTATTACTTGTCCCTGCAGCTGAAGAACCAACATGCCAGACAAATTAAAAGGTACTCCTTTGTTCGATAGCTGATCCAGCACAATCACCCAACTCCGCGGGAAGGTCTCTGTACTCTCTTGGTCGTATAAGCAACATGAAAAGTTGACCAAGAATTGATAAGCCTTCCGCAATATCTTCATCTCATATACCTAGTTGGGTGTTGTCCTGAACTTAGATTTTTCTCTCACCTAGCTCTTCAAGATGTCTCCTGAGTTCGTACTATTGTTGGGCCTGGTAAAGGGTGCATCCATTCTGATCACCGACTGCGACAAGTGATGCATCACCTAAAACTCCTTTGCCTTGAAGGTAGAAAGTTATGTTCCACTAACACTACTCAACACCATTGTCTCTGGATGATTTTGTGAGACAATCTAGTGGATCATGTCTGTGGATGGAAACGTGGGATACCTGCATGCAACCCAGTACAAGCCAGACTTATGTACGTTGACATAGAATCTACGATCCTCTAGATTCTCCCCAAAGGTGCCTAAAAATATGTCATTGATTTCCTACCATTTGGTTTTGATATCCTTGTTTATGAACAACTTAGTGTCTTCATAGATGGGAAACCTCATAGACATTTGCTTGACCATATCTCCAGTTGCACTCTCAATGGAGTCCTTTGACCCCGCTCTCTTAGAAGCCGTTGTACATGTACTGCTAAGAGACTGCTAAACACCCATGAAACCTGGAGATAGAGAAACACTCATGGAAATCATAATGTCAATTGAAAACTAAAAGAAACTTGAGGACTAACATGCAACACACCTAGGTGACTAACTGGAAGATTTGCACAATTTTCACTGGGAGGCTGGGAGACTGAATGCTAGAACTATGCAAAACATAGTCCTGACTGTCAGTGAGTTGATTGACTACTGAAACTATGCAAAGCACAGTCCATCTTGACCTACTGAGGACTGAAACTACGCAATATGCAGTTTCAATCAACATGACTACAACCTAGGAAAATTGCATTGCACAAATTCGGGGGCCAACTAAGGCACTGCCTCTCATAATTTCACAGAGAAAACCTGGGAGGCCAGTGTGAGCCAAGCTTTATGCAATTTCTAGGAGCAAGGCAATGCCTTCCATCCGAGGAATGACAATGCAAGTTGGGCAAGGCAAGGTCTAGACCAAGGCAGCTTAGACCCACTAACAGACGATTGAAAATAATATGGACTAAATGCATGTCTGAAACTGGGTGCAGACATGAGTGAATGAACATGCATGAAATCAGTGAGTGTGGGATTCAGTAAAACGAGAAAAAAAACTAAGTGTGTGTAGCAAGTCACCGCAACGATGACCATAAGTGCAGAAACAGTGTCATGCATGCGACAACAAGGAGATGCAATGGAAAACTTGAAACAATGCTTCTACAAGCTAACATGCATTAAAATGATGTCAAGCATTCAACAAAACCAAGCAAATATCACTCACACAAACAGAAATGCAAAAAGCGACATAAGAGCAGCAAAAGACATGAAAGGAAGACTTACCTGGAAAAAGTTGAGTTGTGTGTACCGAAGGTTCCTAGATGCAATGGGGAATACCAGAGCTCCAAGATTGAAGTAAAGAATGATATTTGAAGAATCGAATAAATAGTTTTGACAAGATCAAGGCTTATGATGCGCATGCCACAATTCTAGGAAAAGGTAACACTTGGCTAGAGCTTTCTAAAATGATTTTTGCATGTAATCCCTAACTGCTAAAAATAGATCCCTTAAATCTAGGGATGCTTTTTACTTTTTTGAGAAAAAAAATTCCATGCATGTAAAGCAAGATTTCTCAGTCTTGGAGGGGACCGATCAACTTGGGAGCACATGCAACAGACTCTAAGCCATGGAGTGATTTCTGTGCAATTTCTGGGCTGAGTGACTCTAGATGCCCCTTAAGCTCTGCGCAATTTTTGGACTAAAGCCAAGGCTACCAGTGAGAGCTGCGCAAATTTTGAGAGCAAACCTAATGATGGGCTGCGCTGCGAAATTTTCAAGGGGAAGGAAGATTGCTTTCTCTGCGCATTTCTAGAGAGCAACAGGCTGCCCTGATGCACTCTGCAATTCTAGAGAACAAGGTTGGTTACCCTCTAGTTCTACGTAATTCTCCAAGTGAGCACAAGAGCCAGCTAAAGACCAAGTCTCGGGATTTCATCTTGTGTGTGAAAGGAAAACAAGTTAGTGAACACAAGCTGGTAAGCCAAAGAAACTCAAATGAAAGCATATGTACTTGGGAAGTGAAAGACATGCTGTTAAGGATGGTTGGTAGGGAGGCTCCAAAACAAGGTGAAGGAAAAATTTTGGAGGATGGTTGTATTCCCTATAACATTGGTGACACACTGGTAGAACACCAACTCTCTAAATGGACCTTGTTTCGTGAAAATAAAGTCTAACTCCTTTGGAAGTATTGTTCGATTCTCTGATCATCATGGTTTCCACACTAGCTTGAGTGAAAGATGTAGCACCTGCCATGATCTTGATCAATCTGCACACATTCCAAGCCTTGTCAACTTAGATTTTTCAATTGGGGATGAGGGTTATATTGGTGCACAAGCAATATGACTGTCAGAGTTTAAGTTTCATATATGGTATTGCTCCGCTGCCAGTAGGCTTACACAGTACCCTGGTGGAGCTACGTAGGAACACAAACATCACTCTGTTGCCAGCGAGCCTGGTCAGTACCCTGATGGAGCTACTTACATCACCTCTATGTCCAGGAATCCTTTCTCTTCTTTTGCCTTATTCAATTTTTCAAAATTTTTCATTTTTTCATTTTTTTCATAGAACTATGCATAGGCACTTATTTATTTCAGTGATAGAAGAGGGATCTCGACTTATTGAGAGCAGAAGAGGTTGTTCCTTCAGACAAGTATGTTTTATATACCTCTGACATACTTGTTAAGTTTTTCCCCCTCACCTCACTCTACTTGACTGAGCTGAGAAGGGTTAAACCAAAACCACTGAGTAGAGTAGGTGGCGCTAGTTAGAGCACAAGTGTTGTGTTTTCTCCAATATACACTTCGAACATAATGTATTTTCCATTGGTGTATCATTGAATGAAGACAACAAGTTCTACATAAAGAGAGAATACAATAGATAACCATGTGTTGATAGTTGTACAAGTCCTCTTGTACTTTACCCTACTTGTCTTAAGAGTCGCACATAGTTTCATGCGAAACTGACCTACGGACATAAACAATCAAACAAAACAATAAATCAAAGAGAAGAAGTAAATGCGAAGGAAAAACAAGTAAGCAAAGAAGGCATGAAAACAAACAAACAAACAAAGCAAGAAAGAAAACATGCATGCAAGCGAACAAGGAAAAAGAAAACACTACTCCTACTCCTAAGCTAATGGTGCATGGGTCTGCTCACATGAAGTGATATTTCCAATGCAGCCACCAATGCATTGGCTGACCCATGTTGGTGAAGGCATGGTTCGCGAAAATAAAAATCAAGTGAACCAATAAACATGAAAGATATAACAGTGAAGACCAACACACTCCGAGCTTAAATGCATCCATAGAAAATAAAAGAGTGAAAGAACACAACAAGCACTCTATGGACTTAACATAGTGTTAAGACACACTGCGTGTAAATGATAAGCATGCACACTCTTTTGACTATGAAAGACAAGAAAACATGAGAAAGAGAGACAATTTACGTCTTGCAAGTGTGCTTGTTTTGTATGATTCCTCCAATGCATGAGCGATGGGATCATGTGATTCAGGTGGAGGAAGTGAAATCTGTGTGTTGGATTGATCTTCAATGTATACAAATGAGTGATGAGGAGCCTTGGGTAGTTCAACAATTTCCTGATCGGAAGTGAAACTAACCTCAAAATAGCGAGGGCCTGACATAACCATCAACTTAGGCTAAAGTGCCTCGATAGCCTGCGGAGTTTTGACTTCATCGATAGATAGATCATCATAAACAAGTGGCTTTGAAATATCAACAGGGATTGAATCAACATCGTGATCGAATACAGGAGTAAATAAATCACGACTGCTACAATCAAAAAAACCAATGAGTTCATCAGCATCCTCATGATATGATGAATCATACAAAGGGGTATATGAGAAGCAAGAATGTTCACCCTCTGTATTTTTGAAAAATGTAGATGAAAAATCAAGTGGATTTTCAATGAACGATTTGTCCTCTCTGTTGTCAAATGATGGACTGGCATCGGGTATATTCTGCGAATGATCGGAAGTAGATGCATCTATAGATGGATTTACATAAGGAAAATCAGAGATAGTAGAATCACCAAATATGTTAGGAAAAAGCGGAGGAGGCGAGGATAGAAGGACGTCATCCATCACCACGGGTTCAGGCTTAGATTCTCAGTGATACTCATCATAAATGACAATGTAGGTTGGTTTTGAAACACCAACTCCGTTGATGGCTTGATCCTCGTTCACAACAGGTGTATAGTTTGGAACGGAAGAACACAATGCAATACAATTTGGAGGATCAATAGAACGTAGAGACGGAAGTTGAGGTAACAAGTGCATATGAAAACCCATGGGCTTCCCAACCAAATCTGTGCAGAAATTGAGAGTAGTGAGGGTGGGAGAATGTGTAGGAGAATGTATCAGTTTAATAGTCTTATGTGCATGCTTTCCCACACTACTCTGCTGGGTTGGAGCTATTTGATGAGGGGAAGGCAAACTGTCACTTGTGACATTGACTATGTTAGCTTGTGATTGATAGATCCATCACCGAAGTATGTTGAGCAGGGTTTGAGCTTTTTCTTCATTTTGAGATGGTGTGATTTGTGACATACATACTCCTATATTTCCATAATATATTAGAATTTCATCTGACTTTTCAGAGCTTCAAACAAGAGTAGACGGAAGCGCTTCCAAAAATCCATTAGCGATTCATGCAGGGTCTTCCGTTGTTTTAACATTTTCTTATCAGGTGCTTTAGGATCAAAGTTATGAAAACAAATTCGATTAGATCACTGAAATGATTGAATGAGTGCACACAATTAGGAGGCAGCTAGTGTAGAGCTGTAACTAGGGTCTCTCACACCGCTAATTATTCCACATTAATAAGTCAATCCGGGAACATTTTGTTATTGCAAGAAGTAGCTCAATCCGAGGCTATTTGTCCGAGTAATGCTTAGTAGTACAGGGTTGAGAAGATCAAAGGAAAACAGATGCTAAGCTGTAATTAAACTAACCTAAAAGATGGAGTCACACAAAACAGTTGATCAGTCAAGGGTACGGAAACAATATCCCATCCCTTTAGAAACTGATTAAAGAAGGGAAATTTAGAGCATGGACTTATAGGTCAGGGAGCTAAGCAGCGTCTTGCTGAGGCTCACTACAGCCTTAGGCCTTCTCTCACACCAAAGCAACAAAGGCAGGTAAATAAATCAGCGGAAAGTAAAATGGAACAGCAAAATGGAAATGGGACAGCAATAAATGGAACAGCAGTAAAATGGAACAGCAGTAATCAAATGGAACAGCAATAATCAAATGGAACAGCAATAATCAAATGGAACAGCAACCCTTAATGATTTACGAAACAAAAACCATCACCCGTATGTACATGATCTACATTAATATAGCAATCTGAGAGTATTGAATGATACAACTATGTTTCTAAATAGAATGACGCTACTCTCGAATCCCACAAATATTGTTTAACATAAATCCAATGACAGTAACATTCATGCCAGTACTCTGTTACAGGAATGGTTGAATAAGGATACAATCCGACCCTGTGTAAATCCACTTATACAGTGCAGAGTCTTTACATAGAGAAATCATTCATTCATTAAACATAACAGAGCATAGCGTATCATATAAAGAATTCATCAGACTGCTAAGTAATAAAGATAAACAAACCACACACAAATCACCATATAATGATACAAAAGCAAGTGTCCTTCAGAGCCGGGCCCTTAGCTGCCAATGGTACACTGCCTTAGATTACTTCAGACGCAGAGACGGAATAAACACCAAGTCTTTTATATTAATCGCATCCACAAAAGTATAACAAAATCAGGTCTCAGTGAGACTTAATCATTAAAATTTGTTCTGGAGCTATAAAATTACAAAAACAATCCTCCCCTTGCTTAATGATGCTGTGCCATTATATAAAAGAAATGACGGGGATATCTAGATAATCAGAGATAAGTAAAGCAGCGATCCCTCAGGATCGAAGATCCTGAGGGATTCGCTAATCGTTCAATCTTTCTTGCGTTCGCCGAGCCGGTATCCTGCATTCTTTTCCTGGACTATTCAATTCCGATTTTGCTTGATCGTGTCCGCATCCGGTTCCCTACTGGAGGAACAACAGTTATTTTTCCTCTGCTTCTCGCTTTTGGGCGGGAACTCCTTGCTCGCATGTCTTCCTACATAGAAAACGTCAATTATTAGCACTTGAGCTTCCTTTGTCTATTTTTGCACATTTTATCAAAATCCTTTATCTTCTTCGAATTTCTCATGCAGAAAAGGTTACAATTATTATTGAAAAACCACTAGATTGCTAGTCAAAAGCATACCTTCCAGGTGCTCCACACACCCCCCTGCTTACCCTGTTTCATGGCCTCATGAAAACATTGTAGTTGACATGCAAGGCGGTGAGAGAATAGGCCGGAGAAGGGATCTCGTGAGGAGGCCGACAACCATGATGAGCAACTAGATTATCAAAGAACTGATCTATTTGATCTGCAGGCATCTCATACAAGGCCTGATATCCGGGTGCAGGGTGCCAAATAATTGGACTGCGAAATCGATACCCTAACCAGGATGGCCCTGCTTGCAGAATCCGTTCCCCATAAAGGTTCAATCGGCTGGTAGCCAGCTCAAAATTCTCATATTTGAATGGTTCCCTAAGCTGGATGCTTGGACTAGAGGTCCGGTATCGAAATTTCGCAGCATCGAGGGCAAGATCTTTAATAGTTAGGAAATATTCTAGACCATTTCGGATCAAGTCTTCGTGCATGGGTCCTATTATCTCAATGACACCTAGGATCCTCATAAGACTCCTATGCTCTCTCCATAGCATCACTTGGTCTCTAGGTTCAGCTCGTATCCACAATTCTAGGCTATTTTCTTGTCTCTGAAAGGTGTTATAAGCTCTGAGCCATTTTACCTGATTAACCCCAAATGAGATGAAGGCTTGGAATTGTATATCGCCAACAAAAGGGCCAGGATTTAAATCAGTTTCCTGGTACTTCTGCGATAATATCCTCTGTAACCGTTATCCGCTTTCCTCCTACTATGGAGTAATTTTCCTGCAAATTCTGCAGGAATTCCAACGCCACGGCTTCATTTGATTCTTGCAGGCGGCTGAAGTAATTCAACCATCCTACGTTTTCCAGAATTTCGCGAGCAGCAGCGGAAACTGTCAGCTTGTGAGGTTCACTTCGGACCGTCTTTCCGCCCATGATTCTTCTCAGAAATGGAACAGCAACTGCTTGCGGTGTTTGCGACGCAGAGAGGATGATCACCGAGCATGCAACTAAAAAAAAAAAAAAAAAAAGATCGTGGATGGCAATTTCCGTAGAATGGAAGCATCATACCGTTAAACCATGTCATTCCTTCGTACATTGTCTCGCCCGAATGGTGTGCAGCCACGTAATCATGGAGTAATGAGATTACCTTCCCCCCCGCGATCTGATAGGCTGTCCCCAGCCGTCAAAGAGAGGAGCAACAGCCAGTTCGGAGGTCCAATCATAAAGTACAGCATATGAAATTATGCCATGTTTTAGAAAAACAACGAAATGCCGAAACCGAGGCAAAAAGGTAGATCGCGTTTTGCATAAGAGCCTGCGTGATATAATGAGGAGCTAGGGGATGGGACGTCTGTCAAGCGTACGAAGTCTCCAGTGGTCACTGTCAGTTCCGTTGCCATGATTGGTGGTAATAAATATTCATGCGATATATACATCGGGTGTGACATATGATCTTTGCAAAGGATAAGAGACAGAAAAATTTTAATATCATACCTGTTGGTGTAATTATTACGACTTCTATGCCATTAACAGAGCTCTGCTGCCAACAGGTGTTCATAACCTTAGCAGAGTTGTTTATTTCACCCTCCGGAACCATGATCCTTTGCATATATTCTGAAGAGTGCTTTGTCAAAATGCAGGCCATTATGCTGGCTTGGTGACCAGATAGCCATAATGCCATTCACAAGGTAGGCACGAAACATGGTCAGGCCGGCTCGCGATGAGACCTCCTGTTCCAAGATTTGCTTGTTAATTTACCTTTGGACCATATCCCTAGTTTGGTGGCCGTTATGGGAATGCCACTTCGCTTCCACCCTTATGATCATGGTAGGCCGGCTCTGAATGAGATCCCCTATCCTGCATCTGACAATTTTCATATTTTGTTTTTGTTTTCTTTTGCAGAGCACCTCTCTTGTTTATTTTCACATAAGGGTGGTTCCGCACTCCTTAAGAGCGGGGAATGGTGGAAGAAGTCTTACGATCCCAACAGATAGATATAAATCGTTCGTTCTTACTCCTAAGTAATGATCAAAAAAAAGATTTTTAGGGGAATCGTCATGATAAAGATCACCAATGACAATGGTACCGGTAAATGACAATGACAACGAAGATGAAAAAGTTCACGTCCCTCCTCTTGTCCTCTTATACATACTGGCTACATAGTGATAGCGATTTATGATGTGCTGATTTCGGTATATCATGGTTTTATGTTCACCGCATAAGTTCATTGCTGTGTCTACAAGATTGAAGAGAACATGGAGGCAAAGCATCCTCCATAAGGGCAAAAACATGTCGATGGCATTCCTGAAAGAAGAATTCATTCGTAGGATACCATTTCTTTGAGAGGAACAACGGAAAATCGCAAATGCTGTCCCCTTTTGAGAAGGGAACAGCGAAGATACTCAAATGTTGTTCCTTTTGAAAAGGAATAGTAGACACACTCAAGTGCTGTTCCTTTGTTCCTTTTCTCAAAGGAACAGCAAAAACACACAAGTGCTGTTCCTTTTCGCAAAGGAACAACAGGAACACACAAGTGTTGTTCCTTTTCACAAAGGAACAGCAGAAACACACAAGTGCTGTTCCTTTTCGCAAAGGAACAGCAGAAACACACGAGTGCTGTTCCTTTTCGCAAAGGAACAGCAAAAACACAAGTGCTGTTCCTTTTCGCGAAGGAACAACAAAAAGCACAAGTGTTGTTCCTTTTCGCAAAGGAACAACAAAAACACAAGTGTTGTTCCTTTTCGCAAAGGAACAGCAAAAACACACAAGTGCTGTTCCTTTTCGCAAAGGAACAGCAAAAAAACACAAGTGTTGTTCCTTTTCGCAAAGGAACAGCAAAAACACAC
This sequence comes from Pinus tabuliformis, assembly GCA_031772625.1. Lineage (NCBI taxonomy): Eukaryota > Viridiplantae > Streptophyta > Pinopsida > Pinales > Pinaceae > Pinus > Pinus tabuliformis. Next base: position 321,467,164 of record CM062816.1, on the reverse strand, counting down.
AAGTGTTGTTCTTTTTCGCAAAGGAACAGCAAAAAGCACAAGTGTTGTTCCTTTTCGCAAAGGAACAGCCAAAAAAACACAGGTGTTGTTCCTTTTCGCAAAGGAACAGCAAAAACACAAGTGATGTTCCTTTTCGCAAAGGAACAGCAAAAAAAAACAGAAGTGCTGTTCCTTTTTGCAAAGGAACAACAAAAACACACAAGTGCTGTTCCTTTTCGCAAAGGAACAGCAAAAAACACAAGTGTTGTTCCTTTTCGCAAAGTAACAACAAAAACACACAAGTGTTGTTCCTTTTCTTAAAGGAACAGCAAAAAGCACAAGTGTTGTTCCTTTTCGCAAAGGAACAGCAAAAAAAAACAGAAGTGTTGTTCCTTTTCGCAAAGGAACAGCAAAAACACACAAGTGCTGTTCCTTTTCGCAAAGGAACAGCAAAAAACACAAGTGTTGTTCCTTTTCGCAAAGGAACAGCAAAAACACACAAGTGCTGTTCCTTTTCGCAAAGGAACAGCAAAACACTTGGAGTAAAAAAAATCAAGGAAACATATATACAAGATGTTTATGTACAAGTTATAAAAATGAATTTCTTAAACTATAGGTGAGGAAGATTTCGCTTCCTCTCCTAAGATTTCCATATCAGTATCTTGTCGCAGCTGCTGACAGAAGGATTCCCGAGTGAGTGGCTTTCGATAAAGGCGAACTCGGTGGCCATTTACTTTGAATGCATATCCAGAACCGTCAATTGTGATCAGGGTAAGGGTCCCAATGTCGTGTACCTTCTGGATTTCGTATGGTCCTAACCATCGAGTATGGAGTTTCCCCGGGAAGTCCTGAAATCGAGAGTCGTATAACAGAGCCCAGTCTCCTTCATGAAAGACTTTATTCTTGATAAGTGCATCATGCCATTTAGCTCGCTGTTGTTGAATTAATGCTGTATTTTGTAATGCAGAGAGCCTGATTTCGTCCAATTCATTAATCTGCTGTAATCGATTGATTTGTGCCTCACTCAGATCTAGGCCGACTTCCTGTGCAGTTCGTAGCATTCGGATTTCGAATTCTATGGGGAAAATTGGCTGCTTCCCAAACACTAATTGATAAGGTGAATAGCCTGTAGTACTTCTCCATGTGGTTCTGTAGGCCCACAGTGCCTCGGGTAGTCGAGTGGCCCAATCACGCCTATGCGATGCAATGGTCTTTGTTAAAATTGATTCTATTACCTTATTACTACTCTCTACTTGCCCATTTGCCTGCGGATGGTATGGGGTAGTGATCTTATGTTGGACATGATAATTGTTAAGTGTTGCAGCTAATTTATTTCCAACAAATTGTGGTCCACCATCGGTGATTAGTTCCCTCAGAAGTCCATAACGTACAAACAAATGGAACAAGAATTGTATCACAGAGTCTTCTGTAGTCCTAGGTAATGATTCGGCCTCGACCCATTTAGTAACATAGTCTGTCGCCACCAGAATGTATGTCCTCTGATTTGATGATGGATTGATGGGCCCCACGAAGTCCAGAGCCCATCGTTCAAATGGCTCAATGACCAATTATGGTCTCAGAGGCATTTCATCGGCTTGGCCAGGTCTTCCTGCTCGCTGGCAGCTGTCACAGGCTTGTGCAAATTTTTTCACATCCTTGAAAATTGTGGGCCAATAGTAACCGGTCTGCAATACTTTATGTGTTGTTCTTTTTTCAGCGAAATTTCCCCCGCATGGCCCGTCGTGGCAAGCTTTTAGAATGTCGAAGATTTCGTCTTCTCGAATACACCTTCTGATTTGCATGTCTGCCCCTGTATGGAACAAATGGCCTCCAATCCACGAAAACCGAGTGCTCTTCTGAACAATCTGCTTGCGTTCCTAAGGGGTTAAGTGTTTTGGTAGCTTGCCGACTGCGAGGTAATTAGTGACATCAGCATACCAGGGTGTTCGAACAGCAACAGCAAACAGGTGTTCGTCAGGAAATTGATCTTCCACGGTTGCTGTTTCAATTGCTTTCGGTATTCGTGAGAGGAAATCAGCTATAGGGTTCTCCTTGCCAGGTCGATCCTTGATTGTGATGTCGAACTCCTGCAATAAGATCAACCATCTGGTTATTCTGGCTTTCGTAACAGGTTTATTTGCCAAATATTTGATAGCAGAATGATCTGTATATAACACAACGGGATAGCCTGTGATATAATGTCTAAATTTGTTAACAGCATGTATTACAGCTAGGAATTCCTTTTCAGTAACAGTATAATTGAGTTCGGCAGAGGATAAATTTTTGCTAATATAGTAGATAGCATATGGTCTCTTATCCTCTTCTTGCCCTAGGACTGCACCAATTGCTGTGTCCGAGGCATCAGATGAGATTTGAAATGGCAAATTCCAGTTGGGTCCTCGAAGGACTGGGGCTGTTGATAGAAGCTTCTTCAGTTCCTTAAAAGCCTGGTCGCATTTTTCTGTCCACAAGAAATCAACATTGCCAGTTAAAGCATATAGAGGTGCAGCAATACGTGAGTAATGTTCTATAAATCGTCTGTAATACCCAGAAAAGCCAAGGAAACTGCGTACCTCCGTTTGAGTAGTGGGGGTAGGAATAAGCAAAAGAATCTGGATTTTAGCCGGGTCTACCTGGATGCCAGCTGCTGAGATGTAGTGCCCTAGAATGAGCCCTTCTGTCATCATCATGTAACACTTTTCGTGACTCAGACAAAGTCTGGTAGCGATACAACGTTGTAGGACTTTTTCCAGGGTATCTAGAGCTGGGTCAAAATCATCTCCATATGGTGTAAAATCGTCCATATACACTTCAAGTCCGTCATTTATCAGATCTGCGAAGATACTAAGGACAGCCCTTTGGAATGTAGCAGGGGCATTACATAGGCCGAAGGGCAAAACTCGATAGGCAAACGTTCCCCAAGGGCAAGTAAAGGTAGTTTTATCCTGGTCTTCAGGGGCAATTTGGATTTGGTTATATCCGCTGAAGCCGTCCAGGAAAGAAAAGAATTTCTTTCCTGCCAAAGTGTCCAATACTTGATCTATAAATGGGAGAGGGAAGTGATCCTTCTGCGTGGCCTTATTTAACTCCCTGTAATCTACGCAAATCCTCCATTTTCCATTTTTCTTGGGTACCACCACCAGGGGAGAGACCCACTTACTGTCGGAGATGGGATAAATAAAATTAACATCTAGAAGTTTCTGAAGTTCGGCTTTTACTACCTCTTTTAGATGGGGGTTAAGTCTTCTTTGCGGCTGACGAACAGGTTTTGCATCTTTTTCTATGTAGATGTGGTGGGTGCATAATTGGGGATCGATCCCTTTCATGTCAGGGTAATCCCACGCAAATGCTCCTTGATATTTTCGTAACAGATTTACAAGTTTTGCTTCTTGGTCTGGTGTAAGGTTGGCGTTGATATTTAAGGCCTTACCAGGTTCAATTTCCACTACTTTACTATTAGCAACAACAGTCACTGGTATTGTTTGGTCATGTGCGTCTTTCAAAGGGTCTTCCTCTAGCTCACTATCGAATGCTGCCTCTATCATAAAACACTGTGTGTGAGATCTAGATTCAGTTTGGCTAATGAAGTTATTGATGGCATCATCTTCTATTTGATCTTTAAAATCTAAAGCCTTCTGTACAGTCAATGGGGATCTGATATTGTTAGTGAGGTATGACACAGGATACTGATTGGTTTTGATCATTGGCAGGCTTGGCTGTGCTGGAGGATATAGAACTAGATTTTTAACATCTGGTCCTTTAGTTATAGTCATGTTTCCCTGCCGGCAACCAATATAGGCATCGGCAGTAGCAAGCCAAGGTCTTCCTAATATTAGCGGATGTCCATCCAGTCGGGTTTTTGGATTAATTATCAGGAAATCAGTTGGATATTCCCAGGAGTCTACAGAAACCATGACATCGTATAGAGTGCCTTCTGGTCGAACTACAGATCGATCTGCCAATTCTAGCAAAGTAGAAGTGGGTTCTACTGATGTGATGCCAAGCTTTTGGCAGGTAGAGGTTGTCAAAATATTGATTGCAGCTCCTAGATCAACTAAAGCGTTAGTCAGGGTTTGGCCATAGATTTGGACAGTCACAATTGGATTTCCGAGATCTTCGTATTTGATAGGTGTCTCTTTCCCTGATAATAAGTCAGATAAGGTGCCGACGACTTGGACTCTTGGGTTAGTGGTTGTATTCCTCCTTGATTTTTTTATGCACAGTTCTTTTATAGTTTTTGCGTATATAGGAATATCTTGAATGGCCTGGAGGAATGGAATTTTTATGTACAGGTTTTGTAACTCTCCCAGAATGTCAAAGTCTGGATGTTGTACTGGTCGTGGTATGACTAATCGTTCTGGGAAAGGAGGAGAGGATGTATTTGTTTGTTGATGGGTCTGTTCCTTATTTACACCCTCTTGTTGTGGTGGTTGTTCTATTGGTAACTGATTTTCAATGTGAACTGTTTTGTCTCCCTCTGTTTCTATGATACGTCCAGATCATAACTGAAGGTCATTGCACTCCCTTAGGTCAAGTCCAGTTTCTGATGTTTCTATAATTTGGAGGGATTGGACTGGTCTATTATTAGGATTGGGATTGGGTTGGGCTGGGAGTTGCGGCCTTAAATTAGACTGGGGGTTTTGTTGTAAGGCTGGCAGAGTCGGTTGAGGGAGTGGAATAGTTCCTGTTGACTGATATGTCGATCTTGGCCAATTTGTCTGCCAGGGTGAACCTTGTGAAGTAGGGGGAATCCATTGCGGAGGGTATGAGTTATTCTGCCAATATGGTGGGGTGTAGGGAAAATTTGGCCATCCGAATTGGCTTGTCTGATTCATCCATGGATTTGGAGAAGGAAACGGCTGTGATGACCAATTCGGGACTGGGGGTGTAGATTGGTTTTGCCACATACCATATTGCTGAGCATTGTATTGCGGAGGCTGAAAAGAAGAAGTCGGGTCAGAAAACATACCAGATTGCCTAGGTTGCCATTGGCGACGTTGGTTAACAAAGTATGCTGGTTCTGATTCTTCTTCTGCTTCCTTGTATACTGCCTTCAATCCAGGAAGTGAGGGGCAGCTCTCAGTAAGGTGGTCTTTCGTACAGATAGCACATGTTTGAACTGTATCTAGCGGACATTCCTTGTGGCTGTGTTTTCTTCTGCATCGGGGGCAGAAAATTGCCAGATTTTTCTCCGCCTCCATTTGCTTTTGTTTAGCCTGCACAATATCAAGCTGAGTAGTTAATGTCCCCAGAATATCAGTTTTAAAATTTTCTAATAAATTCCCTAGTTCTACACGTGTTACCCCTTCTGTTGATATTTTTTTGTCTTTAACAAACCTATCATATTCTGTTGATTTTATCCTTGTGCTGACTCTTGAACTCCTGATGCATAAATTAATGATATCAGCAAAATTCTCTTGGTAAATATCCCCTTTTCCCATGATATTCAATGTTTCAATCCACTGCTCTTTCATTCCTCTAATCAATGCAGTTTTCAACACATTATCGGGCAGAGGTAGTGATGCATAGGGGGATCTCTGTAAATTATACTGGAAACATTCTACGTATTCTTCCAAAGTTTCATTTGGTATGGCTGTCATTTGGAAAATTTCATCTTTTAGCTCTCTCGACCTACAATAATCCTGATATTTTTTAAGAAAGGATTCTTTCATTTGCTCCCAGTTGTTTATGACTCCACCACCTAAACCCATGAACCATCTCAGAGCTGCTCCTTTTAAAGTGGAGGGGAACAGCTTTAATTTCTGGGGGTTAGTGGTGTAATCGTACCCTCTACATAGCACATCAAATTCAAATAAAAATGCATCGGGGTCTTCTGATGTAAGTCCATGAAACGTCGGGATGTGTTGAAGAGGTATTGCTTTCATGGGTGCATTTGCAGCAGAATCTACTATAGGATATTGCAATGTAGAAGTTTGAGTATTTGGCTGATTCTGCGCCATTGGATCAAAGATGTGCCAATATCCTTCCGGAATTTCTAGAAGGGTGTTCCTAGGTTGAGAAGGGACGGCCTTGGCAGGAACTGTTTTAATGACACTTCCCTTATCTGGGATTTCTGTTTGAGGGAATAGGGTGCCTTCAAGGTTAACTTTGGCCGCGCTCCCCCTGTCTGGGCTGTTTAATAATTGGATTATCCTAGAAGGAGAGCTTGGTTCCTCTATTTCCCCTGTTTCCCCTTCTCCTTCACAAAGATTACTTAAATTCCCTTCTTGCAGCCGTTCTGACACAGAATTTTCAATTTCTTGGAAGTCCTGTTCATCAGTCCGACTATGCACCTCAGCGTAGGCTCCAGATGGTGATGCTGTAGCCTGAAGGGAACTAGTAGGCTGCTTAGAATGAGTCTTTCTGAGGCCTACTGACGGCTGAGATTCAGTTTTCTTATAGATTTCGTCTATGAAGGTTGTTCGGCCAAGGGTCACCTGTCCTTTGGCTTTTTCAGGTTTGACTGGAGGTTTGATATTCTTTTCTAGCTTTTTCTGCTTAGTCATGCACTCTAAAAACTATTGAATCCTATTCAACCAGCAATTCTGCTAAGAGAGCGGACGGTGGAGCAGGGCTTTTACATGCTCCGTACGCAGGTTCTTACCTTCCGTTTTTAAAATCCAACTCCCCCCTAGCAGCTTTGCGCACTACTCTGTAAAGGGCAAATGGCTATACTCCTTCCCCGGCAATGGTGCCAAAATGTAGAGCTGTAACTAGGGTCTCTCACACCGCTAATTATTCCACATTAATAAGTCAATCCGGGAACGTTTTGTTATTGCAAGAAGTAGCTCAATCCGAGGCTATTTGTCCGAGTAATTCTTAGTAGTACAGGGTTGAGAAGATCAAAGGAAAACATATGCTAAGCTGTAATTAAACTAACCTAAAAGATGGAGTCACACAAAACAGTTGATCAGTCAAGGGTACGGAAACAATATCCCATCCCTTTAGAAACTGATTAAAGAAGGGAAATTTAGAGCATGGACTTATAGGTCAGGGAGCTAAGCAGCGTCTTGCTGAGGCTCACTACAGCCTTAGGCCTTCTCTCACACCAAAGCAACAAAGGCAGGTAAATAAATCAGCGGAAAGTAAAATGGAACAGCAAAATGGAAATGGGACAGCAATAAATGGAACAGCAGTAAAATGGAACAGCAGTAATCAAATGGAACAGCAATAATCAAATGGAACAGCAATAATCAAATGGAACAGCAACCCTTAATGATTTACGAAACAACAACCATCACCCGTATGTACATGATCTACATTAATATAGCAATCTGAGAGTATTGAATGATACAACTATGTTTCTAAACAGAATGACGCTACTCTCGAATCCCACAAATATTGTTTAACATAAATCCAATGACAGTAACATTCATGCCAGTACTCTGTTACAGGAATGGCTGAATAAAGATACAATCCGACCCTGTGTAAATCCACTTATACAGTGCAGAGTCTTTACATAGAGAAATCATTCATTCATTAAACATAACAGAGCATAGCGTATCATATAAAGAATTCATCAGACTGCTAAGTAATAAAGATAAACAAACCACACACAAATCACCATATAATGATACAAAAGCAAGTGTCCTTCGGAGCCGGGCCCTTAGCTGCCAATGGTACACTGCCTTAGATTACTCCAGACGCAGAGACGGAATAAACACCAAGTCTTTTATATTAATCGCATCCACAAAAGTATAACAAAATCAGGTCTCAGTGAGACTCAATGATTAAAATTTGTTCTAGAACTGTAAAATTACAAAAACAATCCTCCCCTTGCTTAATGATGTTGTGCCATTATATAAAAGAAATGACGGGGATATCTAGATAATCAGAGATAAGTAAAGCAGCGATCCCTCAGGATCGAAGATCCTGAGGGATTCGCTAATCGTTCAATCTTTCTTGCGTTCGCCGAGCCAGTATCCCACATTCTTTTCCTGGACTATTCAATTTCGATTTTGCTTGATCGTGTCCGCATCCGGTTCCCTACTGGAGGAACAGCAGTTATTTTTCCTCTGCTTCTCGCTTTTGGGTGGGAACTCCTTTCTCGCATGTCTTCCTGCATAGAAAACGTCAATTATTAGCACTTGAGCTTCCTTTGTCTATTTTTGCACATTTTATCAAAATCCTTTATCTTCTTCGAATTTCTCATGCATAAAAGGTTACAATTATTATTCAAAAACCACTAGATTGCTAGTCAAAAGCATACCTTCCAGGTGCTCCACAGCTGGCAGCACCATAACAATGGGTATTCACGAAGTGTGTGTGCAAGCCAGGCCAGGCCAGGCCACTTCGCCTTCACCATCATATGCCAGTGTCAACAAGTGATCATAGAACTCCCTCTCAACTTCAAAGGGATGTTTGTTGGACAAACATTACAGAGGGTTAACTCTAACAATAGCCATGATAGATGTGCAAAGATTCAAAACAGGATGTGAGGACTCGTCTTGTCATCTAGCCCTCTTTCTATCGCCATAAATGTTGACAGTGTTGGACCCGCCAACATGTCAGGGGATATCCCTGGTAGGAAGTCACAACTAGACCTTAGACCTTTTGGAGTAGGAGTCCTAGCAGTGGGTAGTACGATATCTCCTTGACTATGGTTGTGCGCAAAGGTAAGTAAGATGTCCTAGCAATGGTATGACCTTGCAGTAAGTCAAGGAAGGTGCATAAAAGCCTCTAACACATGGAAGGGGGGAAGAGAGTGCCCCTTAGAAGCCTGTGATAGCATGCAGCTTCAAAGGGAACACACGAGCTGAAAGACATCAAGAGATGGAAAGCAGGATAGCCGACGATCCAAAGTGATGGATTATACCAACAACATGCTTCGATAAGATTCATAAAAACACATACGGAATAGTCCATACATACATGCATAAATTACAGCTACATACATCATTAGAGTAACCAGGATAGTTGATCTATAATAACAATATATGCATGAAACATGTTGGCTCTGTTATATTAAAAGAGTGAAAGATCCAATCATACATACAACCGTGACAACCACTGGCCCCAATAGCAGAACATTACAGTCACTGCCGCCTGCCCCTCCAGAGAGATGTACTAGCTCTGCACTATCGAGAAGCCAAGTCTCGTTACAATACACTCCAAGCTTTCTCTAAGTTATACCTATCAAAAGCTTGGATCCCAAAAGCCTGTACAATGAGCTATGAGGTTCTATATAGCAAAGGGTGGGGTGACCCTTGACATTCCCCTTTGTGACTCTTCAACTACCCTCATGACTCTTCAACTTACACATGGTTGCTTACATTCTACTATGGACACTTGGTCTTTCACTTTACAACATGTTTACAATACAATCTGCACATGTACCCATGTGAGACAAAAATGAGCTTGAGTAAGCCATACGAGACATCACTAAGACTCGAATAGTTGTGGTAAGACTAAATCATCAACATCCTCTTGATGATTGATGGTGGTGAACTAATGCCAAGCTTGGTAGTTTGTTATGGTGTCTACGTATTCTATGCTGACATCCTTTTGAAAGAAAACTCTTGCCTCCGTTGCATTTGGGTACACTGATTTGGCACCTATGTCCAACTCGTTAGATAACATGTGCATCATAGTCTTGATTGTAGTCGGACCAACGACATACTGGTTATAGTGTCTGCACTCATATGCAAATATGTGATGGTGGTTAGGCGCATCAACTGATCGAAGTACATGCCCAGCTCCAGTCGGACTTCATTCTTTGCTTTCGCATCGGTGAGTGTGCCAATGGATGGGATCACATGCATCCACACAATGACATCCATGCTCTTGGACACTGTGCATGTGAAACCTGTAAACTAGTGATGAGATGTGGAAGTTCCTCATAGCTTTGAATCTGACTCGAGATGCATGCCTTCAACTCCACTACCTTTGGCTTCATTATCTTTGTCAAGTGCAAGAAGGCTCCCTTGTACCTCATTATCCATATCTACATGTGATCGACAACAATGTGTATGTCTGACAAGATGCATGCTCTCCTAGCACAGCGCTATTGCCAACCGTTAAGATGGACAACTGACTTATGTACGGTGACGAACCTGAAGTACAACTTCTACATGACTATCTTGAGAGACGATACTTCATCAAGTATCGATTTCTTCAACTCTGCTTTGGTGGATGTTGTAGCTTTCTCTCCTCCTTGCTTGGCCACTTGTAGCTCCTTAGCCATGCGCGCGTACTCAACTATCAAGAATCTAACACTTGAGCTGGTGGCTTCGACATAGGGCTTTGTAGGATCATCCAATGCAGTTGGATGTATGTGCATATCAGACACGATCGCTGGTTCTTTAAAATACATAGGAGATACATGGACATCCGAAGTGGGCACTCTGCATGACTGCACAAATTTGTGTTATGACTCATCAAAGGATATCTTGTAAACATCTACTTCTGGATTGTCCCCAAGGATTTCAGTGTCTCCTTGATCGTTTGAGACTTTTCTCTACTCTAGAACCCGTTGAAGCCGGTGGGGTGACCTCTTGGTCCTTAGGAATGAGGGCAATGTCCTAATCTAGCCTAGGATGAACGACATTCATGTCCATCTATTCCAACATCTATTCAATCTCCTAAGCAAAGTCCTGCTCCTACAACTACTCACCCTCTTTGATATATGTTAGTTGTTTGGATGAATCAATAACCTATATGGGCACAAATTCAATGATGTGTGCATGTTGCACCTCTTGCTATTTCGATTCCCAATGCGCTTCCTTCTCTCTTCTGCCAACTCTTGTTCTTCCCTTGGTTGTTGCTTCAACTCTTGCAACTCATTTTCTGCCTCCTCCAACTTCTACTTCTCCCTCTGTCTTTGCGCAATCCTTCTATCGTGCTATCGACTCTTTGCCTCAATATCTAAAGCTTCTCTTAACACAAGTGGATCTATTTTGAAATTGTAGCTTTGCTCCACCTCTACATTGTCAGAAACCTTCCTCTTGCCTTTGTCAAGCGCAAGTCTACTACCCTATCTTGGTGTTGATGTTGCTGCTCTCTAAGATACTTCTGCTTTCTGCGCTTCTAACCACTCTACAACCATTCTAACCGTTTCATTGAGCCTTGAGAAGTTATAGCAATATCTCCATGGGTCTTCCTCAGGCCAATGACATGCCTCGTGGATCCAAGGATGATACACTCTCATGCAATGGTCTTCCACTAAGTGATGCGGGTCATATTCATTTAAACTTCTAGTGCCAAAGGTGTATCTCTTGAATTCCTCTGTCTCAGCCTCAACGTGCTTGAGATTCTGGATCTCAGACAACCCGATCTACAAAGGAAGAGTGGGACAAGGTGCCTTTTTCTTCCTATGCAGTCTTGGTGACAACCCTGTCGAGATGTGGTATGCAACTTCTTGGATAACCAACATATCCATGGAAACATTTAGTAAAACATGCGGAGCCTTCTCTGTATTGTACATCCAGATGAAGGTGCCAAGGGGTGAGGCATACCAATCTGCTATGTTAACCAATGCCTCCATCGATGCCTATGACATGCAAGGTAGATCCTGTTCAAAGCTAATCCTATACACTGGGGTGACGAAGTGGTCCCATAGGTGTATTATAACTCCACGGAAGCTGCATCCAGAGAACAACCTACAATAGGTGTGCACAGAGGTTTCTGAAGGTGTCCATGACCAACCCAAGCTAGGGAACTACTGACAGGAACAGATTGCATCAATTATGTGAGCGAACATGAATAGCTTTTCTTGTTGACCTTTTGGCAGATGTCGGGCATATGTTACTTGTCCCTTCATCTAGAGAGCCAACATGTCAAACCAATTGAAAGGTCTTCCTTCGTTTTCCAGTTGATCCAATACAATCACCCAACTCTGCGGGAAGGTCTCTATACTCTCTTGACTGTATAACCAGCAAGCGAAGATGACCAGGAACTGATAAGCCTTCCATAGTATATTCGTCTTGTATACTTGATGTCTTGAACTTAGATGGTTCTCTCACCTAGCTCTTCAAGATGTCTCTTGAGTTTGTACTATTGCTGAGCTTGGTCAAGGGTGCATCCATTATGATCATCGGCTACGGAAAATGATACATCACTTGAAAGTACTTTTCCCTAAAGGTAGCAAGTTTTGTTCCACTTACACTGCTCAACACCATTTTCTCTAGATGATTATGTGAGACAATCGAGTGGATCATGTTCGTGCATGGAAACGCAAGATACCTGCATGCAACTCAGTACAAGCCACACTTTTGTATGTTGACATAGACTCCGCGATCCTCTAAATTATCCTAAAGGTGCCTGAAAATATGGAATTGATGTCCTGCCATTTGATCTTGATATCCTTTTTTATGAACAACTTAGTGTCTTCATAGATGGGAAAGCTCATAGACATTTGCTTGACCATATCTCCATTTTTTATCTCAATGGTGTCCTTTGACCCCGCTCTCTTGGAAGCCATTGTACATGTACTGATGAGAGACTGTTGAACACTTGTGATACCTGGAGACAGAGTAACACTCGTGGTAAGCACAAGTAAGTTGAAAACCAAAACCAACTTGAGGACTAACACGCAACACACCTGGGTGACTGACTGGAAGATTTGCGCAATTTTCACTGGGAGCCTGGGAGACTGCTAGAACTACGCAAAACACAATCCCAACTGTCAGTGAGTTGATTGACTGCTGAAAATCAACATAGCACAAACCACCTTGCTTGCTGGGGACTGAAACTATGTAGTAGTTTTAGTCAACATGCGCAGTTTCAGTCAGCATGACTGAACCCGGGAAAACTGCATTGTGCATTTTCGGGGGCCAGCTGAGGCATCGTCTCTCAAAATTGTGTAGAGAAAGATTGGGAGGCCAGTGTGAGACAAGCTTTGTGTTGGAAATAATACTCAGAGGGGGGGGTGAATCAGTATTATCTAATCAATAAAACTTTTTCATTTTCATACTCAGATTCATATACGCTACTTCAGTTAAGTATACCCGGTGTATATACGCGACTATGTCTATTGCAACTAGCGTATAACCATTAAACTCATGATTCAGTTATGTGATCTTCAATGGGTGCATCAGAACATTATTAGACATATTAGCAGTCAACAGTAGCAGTAAAACAGATAGATCAACACACACATGAACACCATGATATAAGGTGGAACCCCAATGTGGGTGAAAACCACCTGCTGCAATTCGTTTCTATCTTCCTTTATTAAGAAACTTCTTTTACAATGTACTGGTGCAGTCCTTTACCAGCATGCAGGCTACAACCTGCAGAAGGCTACAACCTTCTCTCATTCTCCAGACTCTCCTGGAAGGGAGCTACAACCCCCTTTGCTCTTGTACTAGCTAAGATACTAGTACGTAGGCGTCGGCCTACAATCTTCTCTCCTCCGGGTACCACGTTTCATACATTTTCAGACTGGATTCTCCTGAAGCACAACATTATAATTTGAAGGCCATGTTTCATCCAATTTTCATACTGGACCCATAACTATCTTTGAAGCTCAAAACAATCACTACTAACATCATCAATCTCTGAATCACTGAAACACTGAAACCCTGTCAATAACACAGTCACCAGAACAGACTACAGAACTCTGCCATAACAATTAGACCCATCTGCAACTTCAAATATTATACTTCATAATGTATACGCTACTATGATGAATCAAACCCACGTACATACGCGCTTTTTCCAAAGACAACCCGCGTACAGATCTAAAAATATTTTCTTATAACTTTGTAGCTGTACCAGACATCAGTCATACTCATAACATTTATAGTATATTACATGCGTCAGTATGCAGATCTAGAATAAGCATCATAAAGATAGTTCATTTCAAACCATTTGATCTTGATCTCTCCTTAGATCTTGTTCTCCATCAACCGGTGAGATCCCTCCTTAGCTCAGATCAAGCAATGCATCATCAACCCATAACCTGCATACTAGATCTCATCCTTCATCAGATATTCAAGACTTTGCCGATGCACTTGCCTAATGATCTTCTTCTCCTTTTATAGTCTTAGGCCTCCAAAACCATAATAAATCAATACCAAGAGCCCAATACTTGGGATCAACACACTTGTCGAGATACCATGGTCCAAAACCATAGGTTCAAATACCGAGGACTAACTACCATGGACCAAAAGTAAGCTTTCTGACATGTACGCGCTTTTCCGTGCATGAAACTGCGTGTATACCCTACTTGGTATATAGCGAACTTGCGTATACGCGACTTGGTATATAGTGAACCTGCGTGTATACCCTACTTGGTATATAGCTAACCTGCGTATACTCGACTTGGTATATAGTCAACCTGCGTGTATACCCTACTTTCTTCATTCTTTGTAGTCTGATCATCAATTCTTTGCTACTGACCTGCTGCACTATAATCTGTCATTTTGCCATCAAGGACAACACTTGTCTCATAATGCCAACAATCTCCCCCTTTGGACTTGATGGCAAAGCTAACTTGTCATACTTAGAACTTGATCTTCTTATTCCTTTGAGCTGACCTGCATCCCATGCATTTAGTCACATCTATAGATTGATTTAGTTATATGTAAGTGAGATGTTCTTCTATGAGAGGGTTTCCATCAAGTACAACACATGCATCATAATGCCAACAATCTCCCCCTTTGGACTTGATGGCAACAACACCAAATCACTCTCCCCCTTTGACATCAAGGGCAAAGGGTGGACCAAGATATTCTCTTTCCTTGATAAACATTCTGCTGTCCATACTCCCCCTAAGTACCTGCTGAAATCTCCAAATGTTCTCCCCCTGTCCATGCCAAGTCTCTGTACTGCTGAAGTGTAATGTTCATGCTTTTCCTGACTGAAGGCAAGATCTGCAAAACGATGTTCTTCAAGAAGAACCATGACTTATACATCATAAGAGACCTTCCTATCACCAAAAGACTCAATACATACATCCATTTCCCAACCACGTGGGATATACTAGAATTGATTCATCCACCCAACCAAGTGGGGATACATCAAAAGTTTACACATGATAAAGCAAGAACATTACATCTTCATCCCAGGCATAGTGGGGAAACCAATATCGGCCGTTACATGACCTTGACACCATGAAAGAGATATCACAAAAGAGATATATGACCGAAATATCTAGAGCAAGACTTTATGAAAGTCACAAATAATTGATATCGCCAACATCTGTCGATCACCATTCAGATCAGCAACCAAGAGATCCTTCTGTTCTCCCTCTGCCTTTGTTTCACCTGAAACCAACAACAACTGTGAACTAGAACCAAAAGTTTCTAAGATGATGCCAACAATGCATCATTGGAAGATTATCTGCTCCCCCTGAACCTGTGCCAGATGGTCTCTGTCAGACCCATATCAGAATCTTCTCATTCTGAGTTTGGCCCACTGATTTTATTCAAACCAACATATACGCGACTGTATCCACAGAAACTTGCGTATATACGCGGATACTCCTTATTAAACTCGCGTACATCCAATTTCAGATCAGCAACCTGTAAATGTCCTATGACAGGGTATAATCAATTCATCCCTTTGAACAGAATTCTGCATATACAGACTCATTCACATTTTATCATATGTGAGAAACACCATAGCCATCCAGATCTGCATGAACCAAGTATCATCAATTGGGAATATCTGCATCAATCAACATATGTACAACCTATCATCATATAGGTAAGAACTCATCATCATCATGTCTCCAATAATGCAATTTTGAATAATCATCCATGTATCCAGCCAACAATCCTCATCCATATATGTGCCAAGAATAATATGATCCTTATGCATATGATGACAACAGCATATGAGTGACTCATCATCAAGTAAAGAAGATGTGAATTCAAGCTATGTACTTCTCCTTATCTTTATGAATATCACCATGTAAGCACCATTAGAGAATCAACCACAGCTCTGATCTAAAAATCCAAGAATCATCTGAACAACTCATAACCATATTATAGCAAGATATATCATTTAGCCATATAAGCATCATCACCAAGGACTATTAACCATAATGCCAACAATGCATTATTAAAGGCATATGCTCCCCCTCAACCTGTGCCATCTATTAGATCTGATCATGCATATATCAGCAATAAGCATCAAGACATCATCATCATCTAGTTAGGATCAAAACACTTCTAGACATCTTACAAGCATCAAAACATTTCCACACATCCTCAGCAGACTGTAACTATTAACCAATAAAGCAATAATGGACTGAATCATATCAGATCCTTTTTCTGAGCATGTCCCCACTGCTTTTCCTCAGATTGACATATACGCGACTTTCCAGTGTCTAACTCGCGTATATACGCGACTTCCCTTTATGGAACTTTCGTATGAGATTCAGGATACTGAAGTTTTATACTTTCAGCTCCCTCTGAGTCTGTTATGTCTGTGTTGTGTTGTATCTGAGTACATTGTGCTGTGCCACATCTGTCTGACTGTACTTCATTCTTCTTCCATATCTTCAAGTGTGATGATGTTTTCTCCTTTTGGTGTGATGTCCGTCCTTTGTTCTTGCATTCCTTTGCTATATGTCCAAGCTTGTAACATGCATAACATCTTAAATGTTTCATATTCCTCCTATAGCAATCAGCAGCTTTGTGACCAAACATATTGCAAGAAAAACAATATCCATTGAAGTACCTGGAATGTGATGATCTTTCTGTGTGATGATCTTGAACCATCCTTCTTCTGCATCTAGCTGCAACATGTCCAAGATTATGACATTCATAACATTCAATATTATTCATCTGAGTAAATGGCCGACCATAGTTAGGAGTAAGATATTTTCTTTGAAGAATCTCTTTCCTTGATTGTTGATGAGGTTGACCTCTCATCTCCTTGTTAATCATTTTGGATTTCTCTTTATAGTTCCTTGCCCCACCTTGTGAACTAGATTCACCTTCAACAGATTCATGAAACCAAGACCAGTCTTGATAGCAGGAGACCTTTGACTACTAAGAATATCATCCAAGGCCTCAGTACTATCTTGAAATCGTAATAGTTTATCCTTTTCTTCTAATTTACCTTTCAAGATATTTACCTCAACTTGAAGTTGTTCTTCCTTTTCCAGACATTGTTTCTTCATGTATTCTTCAGCATTTCTTTCCTCTTCCATTTGTTGCTTTAGTTTGAGAATCTCCTTTTCTTGTTCTTCATTCACATCCTGCTGCATTTGATGAATTCCGAAGGCACATTCTAGTGGAGATTTTAAGCTGATAACTTCATTTTCCTGTTTTTCAATAGCTTGGAGTAGATCTTTATTCTGCTTCTTTGTTTCTTCAAGTTCTTCCTTTAGCGAGAAGGTCGTAGCTTCAAGACTTTCATAATAACTGGATCGACCTCTAAGCTCCTTGATTGTTGTGTTCTTTTCAATGACTTCATTTCTTAGAGATGTTACTTCATCCTGTAACTTTTGATATTTGTCCTTTAATAACTCTCGTTGAGTCTTATCAGCTTCTTTGAAGGCACCATCCTTTATGTTCAAAAGTTCTTCTTGAGTTCTAATTTTTTTTGTCAGTATCTTAAATTCTGCCTCTATTTGATATCTTTCTTGTTCACCCATCAGATCAAATTCAGTTGTTTCGCTATCACTTTCATCTTTTCCAAATGGATAGAGAGCTGGAACATTAGAGGATAGTAAATTCATACCTGATAGTTCATCTTCATTCTGAAATGATTCTGAATCTGAAGAACTTCTTATACCTAGTCCCCAATCGATTCTCCCACTGTCATAGTTCTTCTGAGATGTCTTCTTCTTCTTAGGTTCTTTCTTCTTAAGCTTCTTTCCCATAGTTCCACAGATCTCCTTAAAGCGATCAAGCTTCTACCAAAGGACCTGCTCCGATACCAATTGTTGGAAATAATACTGAGAGGGGGAGGGTGAATCAGTATTATCTAATCAATAAAACTTTTTCATTTTCATACTCAGATTCATATATTTTACTTCAGTTAAGTATACCCGCGTATATACGCGACTATGTCTATTGCAACTAGCGTATAACCATTAAACTCATGATTCAGTTATGTGATCTTCAATGGGTGCATCAGAACATTATTAGACATATTAACAGTCAACAGTAGTAGTAAAACAAATAGATCAACACACACATGAACACAATGATATAAGGTGGAAATGCAATGTGGGTGAAAACCACGTGCTGCAATTCGTTTCTATCTTCCTTTATTAAGAAACTTCTT
Organism: Pinus tabuliformis; assembly: GCA_031772625.1. NCBI lineage: Eukaryota > Viridiplantae > Streptophyta > Pinopsida > Pinales > Pinaceae > Pinus > Pinus tabuliformis. The sequence goes on along the minus strand of CM062816.1, from coordinate 321,449,002 downwards.
TTACAATGTACTAGTTCAGTCCTTTACCAGCACGCAGGCTACAACCTGCAGAAGGCTACAACCTTCTCTCATTGTTATAGACATTTTTGGGCCCTACAACCCCAAGCATGAAATGTCCATAAACCAAGGGCTCCTAAGTCCCTAAAAGTTTTGTTCTAACCCCTAAAGGAACAAGGTCAATAGATTACAGCTTCTCCCAGAAGTTCTCCATGAGAAACTGCTCCAAATTAGTCAAAACAGGATCATTGCAGCTGCTCCACTGGCTAAGTGTGTTGCATCCCACCTAAATACACTGTGTGGGTGCGTTGCATTTCAAAAATCCCTTCTGTGGGGTGCGATGGGCGAGAAATGACAAATGGCAGTGTCATTCCGCAACGTGGAGAGGCAATGGAAGCTTCCAGAATCTTCTCCGTTGACACTTGCCTCACTGAATTCGACCAAGGATGAGTAAGAGACCATCAGTCTCCAAGTGGAAGCAAGAACTATCAGAGAGAAGACACTAATCAAATCACAAGCTGACTCATCCCCCTTACAGATATCTATATATGGATCCCTCATCCCAGAGATCCGGAGGCTGGAATTTTGCATATTGTAAGGAATTGCTGTTGGTTTCTTGAGACAAACATCAGATTGTTGGGTGATCTAAGCTTTGTTTGAGGTGAAGAGGGGCTTCTTTTCTGGGAGGTTGATGCTGGGTCAGAACAACTGGTTGTAACTCCTCTTGGCTCTTTTCTTGTTTATCAATAAAAGCTATTTGAGTTTTCCTCCATGCTTTTGTGTCATTGATGCTTGCTACATTTGTATGGTCAATTTACATCTGGTCCTAGATTGTTTGTGATTATAGATCCATGTCTTTGTATAGTTCTATGCTTCTGTGATCTTACAGGTACTTTGTGAAGCTGGGCGTGCAAGGGAGCAAGTAGCTGAGGACTATCAAAGAAGAGAGGGATCAAATTAGGAGATTAGCGCAAGACAGAGGTTGGTCTTTCTGTTCCTCTCTATCTATAATTCATAAAGGAAAAACGAAAGTAGCTTTTCTCTGTTTGTTTCTAAGGCAGCTGTCACACCTTAGCGGGATAGAGCAGTTCTATATAGACACTTTTCCCTGTAACAAAATGGCGACTCCACTGGGGAAGTAATTAGTTTGTTTGTTTATCATTCTTTGTTGTTTGTTTCATAAACTTACAAGTAGCATTCGAACTACATTTGCCATAACAAATGCAAAGTAGATAACTGCTACTTCAATCCATCTACTGGATCTGTTTATGATTTAGAAAACTGATTCCCAAACTATCTGATTTCCCTTGTGATAGCTCTTAGATCCTCCTTAGATCTACCCCTGATTGTTGCATTACTGATTGCTTTTTGCTCTGCCAAACCCAAGAACCGAACTGCAAACTGTGACCTGGAACCTGAACAGAGTCTCGTTTCTGGCCTAGCGTAGGTACTATTCAGAGATTCTGAATTTCAGCGCACTTCCTGAGTGGACAACCTGCGCTGCATTTCAGATTCTCTATGTTACAGGTGTGCTGATCAGAATAGCTCTGTGCAGTTGTGGCTTCTGTGGTTCATTCTTTCTAGTTCTATTCCTGAATTTTGCTGCCTGTGATTAGTATATGTCAGTTTGAAACCCCTTTTCCTTGTTGCTATTCTACCTCCTTTGTACAAAAGAACTGTAGATGTTTTTGTGTGTTTGTTGAGTCATTTACAGTTCTCCTTTGCAAAAGTGGCGTAATCATACTGTCGTCCTTTGATTTGAAACTGTCGCAAGTGTCGATTTCAATCGTAGGAAAGAGCTTGATTGCTGTTGATGGTCGATTACCCTATTACTATTGCTTTTGGTCTGAATTTGTAATTTTCTAGTGTCGAGAACAAGTATTCAGTTCAAAATCGTAAAGTGTTGTGATCGTCTCCATTTTTTGATTTCGAAAAGAAACTTGTTGATATTTGTCACTTGAAAAGAAATTCAGATTTGTGCATCAACTTTATTTTTAGAATTCATATACTAAGAAAGTCGAAAACAAATACATGCATGTGCATTTGCATATAGACAGTCTGATTGGCTTGATTTAGGAAAGTGCATTTAGAGTGTGCTCTTTGCTCTTTGTGAAAAGATTCTGTCTTTCTTTTCCCTAGTAGCTAGGATTTTCATTGCATAAAGGAGATAAAAAGTTTGTTTAGCATCTTAGATTGCATTTTAGGAATTACATCTACATCTCATGGTGAACCCGAAAGGAAAACTTCATAAACAAGATCAACTTAAAATAAATTCAATGAATCTAACAACGCTTTGGAACTTAACACACAACATTTAGAAGTCTAGGCTAGAGACGTATTCCGGCGTCGTAAAGCCTGGTAACTGTTGTTCTCATTGATGGTTGGGTGATTCCTCCACTTTGACACGATAAGTGCCAGTACGGACTTGTGCTCCCACATACCGTCGAGTATATTTTGGGAGACCCCAATAGGCTTAATCCTTTATCCATAGGAAGCCGTGTCTGCCGCCCTATCGATCGCAATGCACTGAACACAGCATTTGGGAAGATTGACTACCGTACCGTAAAAAGTATTCTGCAGTTTTGCGATTGGTTTGGTAACCCCTCTACCTAGATCTCCAGAGCAGTCCCTTTCGTTCCTTTTCAGACTCCTTAACAGAAAAGGTCCATCTGAGCACTTGTCACTTCAGGCTCATTAAAAATCGAAGGAGACTAGAGTCATCTTTTGTTTTTTCTCGACTCTTAAAAATTGAAAAAACAAGTTGTGTCAAAGCGTCTAAAATTTATTTTAAACGGAATATTCATTACCCTTTCCTACGTTGATCTTGGGTTGAGAAAATGGAATCCACCAACCAAGGAATTCCCCTTGGAGGAAATCCTAGTCCCTTCTCCTCTTGGGGAGATGTCGGTGCACCCCATATGGCCACATTGTCGCTTCCAGGACTGACGATTGGTTTGCCTGTATGGCTCTTCTCAACCTCTATCGTTCAGAACACCACTATTCCTGAACAATCGAATCAGCAATTAGACGAGTCCAGAGTTACCCACCAACCTTCTACTTCCTCTAATTCTTCCTCTCCTCCTTCCTCTTCATTTGATGGGGCTGGTAAAGCCAAAAGTCAAGTACCTAAGGAGAAGAAGGAAAAGAAGAAGAAAGAGAAGAAGAAGAAGGAGCCAAAAGAGAATGGGGGCAAACGAGTGTCGTCTAGCGAAAATCCACACACTGCACTGACCAGGCCTAAATTTCCATGTGTCATTTGCAAAGGAGACCACTATCACAGAGATTGTCCTTGCATACCTCGGATCTTAAGGGACTAGTCTCCTCGTTTGCACAATCCGGTGTCGTCAACCTCTGATGATCATGTTGAAAACACACTGTCGACTAGTGAAAGTGAAGCCCCAGGACAAAAAGGTAAATATAGATTTCCTTATAAACTGTGCGAAGGCGATCATGCCATCCACTGTTGTCCCTTCTTAGATGAAGCTAAAAGAGTTTTGGACGATCGTCTGGTTTCACCATTACGACTTCCTCCTGGATATAAAAAACTCTTACCGAATCCGTCACTAGTTGAAAATCCGGCTGGCCCGCTCAGGTGGTTGGCCGAAGCATCTATAATTGAAGATAAACCATCTGAATCCATACCAGAAGAAAGTCAAAAGGTCGAGGCAGCAGTTGACCCGGTCTTGCCTTCAGAGGTTCCATCTTCAGATGATACAATCACTGAAGAGAGCAAGGATGACATCGTCCAAATTATTTTCATAAGCACAGACTCCAACAAACATGGGGGCAATTTACCCGTTCCTTTACCGCAGGAAGGAAGTTCGTCAGAGTCATACCCGGCTATCTATTCGGTCCCACCTCCAAGCAACCTAGTTGTCTCCTTCGACTGGAATCAACTAGGCAGACCCCGTTTACTAGCTAGTATACCATTCTGAATCATTGTTCAAATATATAGAATGGTTATGGTTGGTACCATCATAGATGAGGGGGCTTCTGTGAGTATCCTTTCCTCAACTGCTTGGAAAGCGCTTGGTTCGCCATCGCTTTTGCCTGAAATGAGAAATCTAATAGGCTTTGATAAAGGAACCAGTCGACCATTAGGGATCCTTCCCAATGTGCCCATAACATTGAGAGGGAAAACCGTTCACATGAACATGATGGTAGTTCAAGGACCCCTGGATTACAATCTACTCCTTGGACGAGACTATATTTATTGCATGGGAGCAATTGTCTCCTCACTCTTTAGAGTAATGTGTTTTCCGCACGAAGGAAGAGTGGTCAAGCTCGTAGACCAGCTTTCATTTCCTGGATCATATAGAGCAAATAGTCATATACCATCCCTGAATGGTCTTTTCACGCAAGAAATGTCTCAATCCCTAGTCCTTCCACCTGATGAGCGCGAGTGATTCGGGGGACATGACTGAAACCCAGGGGAGCATGCACCCTGGTCTGCTTCAGCAGGAAAACTCCGGGTACAGGGTAGGTTTCCGCGAGAGAATATGACTAGTCTGTACTCCCGTCCGTGATTGGAAGAGGGGGTTATTCTAGAACAAGATTCTCTTGTCAAAGTTATGTGAGTGGAGTACCTTCCTTCACTCACCTTTGTTTATTTCGGTAAACATCGCCGAAGAAGTGTTTTGTTTGCACTGTGAATAGAACAATCTTTGGGTAACCTAAAAGAGGTATACCTTTCCTGATAAAACAAATGTTTTGTCAGCTCGAATAAAAGGTAACCTTGAAACTCTGTTTTATACCTGGGTGCATGCAAACCTTTTGGAGTGCAAGCAAAGAGTGATCATTTATCTGTTTTTTGGATTGGTCGTTTCCTAACTTGCATAAAGAAAGGATGTGGGGCAAAAATCTAAAATTTGTCGTTTTATATGAGACATTCTTATCACACAACTGGATTAATCGAGCAGTTTTAGCACATAGTTCAAGCTCGTTAAAAAATAAACATAAGACATGAGCAAATGTTTCCCCCCACGTTTAAGCTCGTTAAAAAATGAACTATTCCTCGGTAAATAACCATCGTGAATGTAGTACTTCAGCCATTAAAGCCTTGGTCGTGTTTGCACCGTCACCTCCACTTTTTCATTGGCCGATCATTCACCCCCATTTGATTGTTTACCCATTTTGAGGAACAGCTGCTAAGAGTGATCTCACTAGCCATCCTTGTGACACTACCGTGATTGGAAAATTCCAAACCTTACCTGGAATCAGCTGCTACCCATTTTATCACTCATTCCTCAAAAGACGAGTCTCCTTTAAGCTCTTTTCAACTGACTCGTAAAATATGAAAAGATTGCCGAGCCATTGGCCTCTCCAGCTTGTTAAAGGGACAGGAAGTGTTATCCCTTCTCTAGATTTTAATCTTTTTGGACCTGAGGGATTATTACACAAAAAGATCGAGCGCTTGTTTTGTTTGGTTTGTTAAAAGTATCGAAAATTCATCCCTTATGTATTGTTTTATACTTTTTTGGACTTAAGGGATTAGATGACGAAAAAGGAATTTTGGAGTTACCTTTACGTTCCTTTTCAGACTCTCTAAAATTGAAAAGGACCGAGTTATCTTTTTCGTTAAACTCGTTAAAAAGATTAATAGCGACAAACTTGTCTATAGACGAGAACGAGTTTCACTATCGCTAGGCTCGTTAAAACATAGCGATGGGTTTGCCCGAAGGGAAAATTATAGAAAAAGCACATGTTATCCTCCTCAAGCTTGACAAAAATAAAGAGGTACTGGTCAGCAATGACTGGGAAAAATAGGGAAGAAAACTTGAAGAAACTTTGTTGGTAGCAAGTCGCTCTTGAACATGACACTTCCACTCTATGTCCGAGTCGGGTTGGGTTGTTTCATTCACCGGCCACATCACCATGGTCACGCCATACCATCCACATTTGGGGTTAATGCTACCAATCCATCACATCAGTGTCGTCAATATGTTCAAGAGAAGTCATTCAGAGAATTCACCTGTGTCTCACCCACTACCATACATTATACTCCATTCTTTCATGACCGCCACCCTGAACCTTATATCACCAGATCGTTTTCACCTCCATTAAAATCATTTGCTCCGTTCCGTGTCATTGATGTGAGATTCATTAAGGCCCTCCTGTGACGGATCACTTCTTGTCAACATCAGCACATTATCCAAGAAGTTGATCTAGGAACACCCCATTCAGTACTTTGAAGCTTGCATGCCTCAATGGCAAGTTTCTCACTTCCGGCGACAGGTTTACATCAATGGCCTTCGACCGAAAGATTTTGCGTGGTGTTCAACGCCAAGTCCTTTATTCACACCACGTGAATTGTACTGCAGTACCTTGAGGGTCATTATCATTATCGATGATTCCTCTCGCGCTTGTTAACAGTTTACATCATTGGCTGGTAATCAAGTGATGTCTTTCCATGTTCGACTTCAGAACATTTCTCACATGGATCGACTTGTACTTCGAGTAAAGATCGGACAAGATTGAAGACCCCAGATCTAGTTTCATCCATCTGGGTTGCGATATATATTCAGGGAAATAAAGACGTTAAATGTACATCATTGCTGCACAGATAATCATCCACTCAAAAGGATGATGGCTCTATCAGAATCATCAGTCTACACTCAAACGATTGTCTGTCCTATGTACATGAAAATGAATTTATAAAGCTGAGCATGGGAATGCCCGCCTCAGCTAGATCATGAAAATATTATGAAGATAATGTATTGTATTGTATCTTATTACAGGTCTCCTCCCAGCATTGAAAGAACTTCGGATCCTCATAATAAAGCATTTCACCCGACATCAAAAGATTAACGGCCTCATACTTTAGGGGGCAACTGTTATAGACATTTTTGGGCCCTACAACCCCAAGCATGAAATGTCCATAAACCAAGGGCTCCTAAGTCCCTAAAAGTTTTGTTCTAACCCCTAAAGGAACAAAGTCAACAGATTACAGCTTCTCCCAGAAGTTCTCCATGAGAAACTGCTCAAAATTAGTCAAAACAGGATCATTGCAGCTGCTCCACTGGCTAAGTGCGTTGCATCCCACCTAAATACACTGTGTGGGTGCGTTGCATTTCAAAAATCCCTTCTGTGGGGTGCGATGGGTGAGAAATGACAAATGGCATTGTCATTCCGCAAGGTGGAGAGGCAATGGAAGCTTCCAGAATCTTCTCCTGTGACACTTGCCTCACTGAATGTGACCAAGGATGAGTAAGAGACCATCAGTCTCCAAGTGGAAGCAAGAACTATCAGAGAGAAGACACTAATAAAATCACAAGCTGATTCATCCCCCTTACAGATATCTATATATGGATCCCTCATCCCAGAGATCCGGAGGCTGGAATTTTGCATATTGTAAGGAATTGTTGTTGGTTTCTTGAGACAAACATCAGATTGTTGGGTGATCTAAGCTTTGTTTGAGGTGAAGAGGGGCTTCTTTGCTGGGAGGTTGATGCTGGGTCAGAACAACTGGTTGTAACTCCTCTTGGCTCTTTTCTTATTTATCAATAAAAGCTATTTGAGTTTTCCTCCATGCTTTTGTGTCATTGATGCTTGCTACATTTGTATGGTCAATTTACATCTGATCCTAAATTGTTTGTGATTATAGATCCATGTCTTTGTATAGTGCTATGCTTATGTGACCTTACAGGTACTTTGTGAAGCTGGGTGTGTAAGGGAGCAGGTAGCTGAGGACTATCAAAGAAGAGAGGGATCAAATTAGGAGATTAGCGCAAGACAGAGGTTGGTCTTTCTGTTCCTCTCTATCTATAATTCATAAAGGAAAAACGAAAGTAGCTTTTCTCTGTTTGTTTCTAAGGCAGTTGTCACACCTTAGTGGGATAGAGTAGTTCTATATAGACACTTTTCCCTGTAACGCTCATTCTCCAGACTCTCCTGGAAGGGAGCTACAACCCCCTTTTCTCTTGCACTAGCTAAGATACTAGTACATAGGCGCCAACCTACAATCTTCTCTCCTCTGGGTACCACGTTTCATACATTTTCAGACTGGATACTCCTGAAGCACAACATTATAATATGAAGGCCACGTTTCATCCAATTTTCATACTGGACCCATAACTATCATTGAAGCTCAAAACAATCACTACTAACATCATCAATCTCTAAATCACTGAAACACTGAAACCCTGTCAATAACACAGTCACCAGAACAGACTACAAAACTCTGCCATAACAATCAGATCCATCTGCAACTTCAAATATTATACTTCATAATGTATATGCTACTATGATGAATCAAACCCGCGTACATACGCGCTTTTGCCAAAGACAACCCGCGTACAGATCTAAAAATATTTTCTTATAACTTTGTAGCTATACCAGACGTCAGTCATACTCATAACATTTATAGTATATTACATGCATCAGTATGTAGATCTAGAATAAGCATCATAAAGATAGTTCATTTCAAACCATTTGATCCCGATCTCTCCTTAGATCTTGTTCTCCATCAATCGGTGAGATCCCTCCTTAGCTCAGATCAAGCAATGCATCATCAACCCATAACCTGCATACTAGATCTCATCCTTCATCAGATATTCAAGACTTTGCCGATGCACTTGCCTAATGATCTTCTTCTCCTTTTATAGTCTTAGGCCTTGCTCAATACCATGGTCCAAAACCATAATAAATCAATACCAAGAGCCCAATACTTGGGATCAACACACTTGTCGAGATACCATGGTCCAAAACCATAGGTTCAAATACCGAGGACTAACTACCAAGGACCAAAAGTAAGCTTTCCGACATGTACGCGTTTTTCCATGCATGAAACTGCGTGTATACCCTACTTGGTATATAGCGAACCTGTGTATATGCGACTTGGTATATAGTGAACCTGCGTGTATACCCTACTTGGTATATAGCTAACCTGCGTATACTCGACTTGGTATATAGTGAACCTGCGTGTATACCCTACTTTCTTCATTCTTTGCAGTCTGATCATCAATTCTTTGTTACTGACCTGCTGCACTATAATCTATCATTTTTCCATCAAGGACAACACTTGTCTCATAATGCCAATAATCTCCCCCTTTGGACTTGATGGCAAAGTTAACTTGTCATACTTAGAACTTGATCTTCTTATTCCTTTGAGCTGACCTGCATCCCATGCATTTAGTCACATCTGTAGATTGATCCAGTTATATGTAAGTGAGATGTTCTTCTATGAGAGGGTTGCCATCAAGTACAACACATGCATCATAATGCCAACAATCTCCCCCTTTGGACTTGATGGCAACAACACCAAATCACTCTCCCCCTTTGACATCAAGGGCAAAGGGTGGACCAAGATATTCTCTTTCCTTGATAAACATTATGCTGTCCATACTCCCCCTGAGTACCTGCTGAAATCTCCAAATGTGCTCCCCCTGTCCATGCCAAGTCTCTGTACTGCTGAAGTGTGTTGTTCATGCTTTTCCTGACTGAAGGCAAGATCTGCAAAAAGATTTTCTTCAAGAAGAACCATGACTTATACATCATAAGATACCTTCCTATCACCAAAAGACTCAATACATACATCCATTTCCCAACCACGTGGGGATATACTAGAATTGACTCATCCACCCAACCAAGTGGGGATACATCAAAAGTTTACACATGATAAAGCAAGAACATTACATCTTCATCCCAGGCATAGTTGGGAAACCAATATAGGCCGTTACATGACCTTGACACCATGAAAGAGATATCACAAAAGAGATATATGACCGAAATATCTAGATCAAGACTTTATGAAAGTCACCAATAACTGATATCGCCAGCATCTGTCGATCACCATTCAGATAAGCAACCAAGAGATCCTTCTGTTCTCCCTCTGCCTTTGTTTCACCTGAAACCAACAACAACTGTGAACTAGAACCAAAAGCTTCTAAGATAATGCCAACAATGCATCATTGGAAGATTATCTGCTCCCCCTGAACCTGTGCCAGATGGTCTCTGTTAGACCCATATCAGAATCTTCTCATTCTGAGTTTGGCGCACTGATTTTATTCAAACCAACATATACGCGATTGTATCCACGAAAACTTGTGTATATACGCGGATACTCCTTATTAAACTCGCGTACATCCAATTTCAGATTAGCAACCTGTAAATGTCCTATGACAGGGTATAATCAATTCATCCCTTTGAACAGAATTCTACATATACAGACTCATTCACATTTTATCATATGTGAGAAACACCATAGCCATCCAGATCTGTATGAACCAAGTATCATCAATTGGGAATATCTGCATCAATCAACATATGTACAACCTATCATCATATAGGTAAGAACTCATCATCATCATGTTTCCAATAATGCAATTTTGAATAATCATCCATGTATCCAGCCAACAATCCTCATCCATATATGTGCCAAGAATAATATGATCCTTATGCATATGATGACAACAGCATATGAGTGACTCATCATCAAGTAAAGAAGATGTGAATTCAAGCTATGTACTTCTCCTTATCTTTATGAATATCACCATGTAAGAACCATTAGAGAATCAACCACAGATCTGATCTAAAAATCCAAGAATCATCTGAACAACTCATAACCATATTATAGCAAGATATATCATTTAGCCATATAAGCATCATCACCAAGGACTATTAACCATAATGCCAACAATGCATTATTAAAGGCATATGCTCCCCCTCAACCTGTGCCATCTGTTAGATATGATCATGCATATATCAACAATAAGCATCAAGACATCATCATCATCTAGTTAGGATCAAAACACTTCTAGACATCTTTCAAGTATCAAAACATTTCCACACATCCTCAGCAGACTGTAACTATTAACCAATAGAGCAAATAATGGACTGAATCATATCAGATCCTTTTTCTGAGCATGTCCCCACTGCTTTTCCTCCGATTGACATATACACGACTTTGCAGTGTCTAACTCGCGTATATACGCGACTTCCCTTTATGGAACTTGCGTATGAGATTCAGGATACTGAAGTTTTATACTTTCAGCTCCCTCTGAGTCTGTTATGTCTGTGATGTGCTGTATATGAGTACATTGTGCTGTGCCACATCTGTCTGACTATACTTCCTTCTTCTTCCACATCTTCAAGTGTGATGATGTTTTCTCCTTTTGGTGTGATGTCCGTCCTTTGTTCCTGCATTCCTTTGCTATATTTCCAAGCTTGTAGCATGCATAACATATTACATGTTTCATATTCCTCCTGTAGCAATTAGCAACTTTGTGACCAAACATATTGCAAGAAAAACAATATCCATTGAAGTACCTGGAATGTGATGATCTTTCTGTGTGATGATCTTGAACCATCCTTCTTCTGCATCTAGCTGCAACATGTCCAAGATTTTGACATTCATAACATTCAATATTATTCATCTGAGTAAATGGCCGACCATAGTTAGGAGTAAGATATTTTCTTTGAAGAATCTCTTTCCTTGATTGTTGATGAGGTTGACCTCTCATCTCCTTGTTAATAATTTTGGATTTCTCTTTATAGTTCCTTGCCCCACCTTGTGAACTAGATTCACCTTCAACAAAGTCATGAAAACCAAGACCAGTCTTGATAGCAGGAGACCTTTGACTACTAAGAATATCATCCAAGGCCTTAGTACTATCTTGAAATCGTAATAGCTTATCCTTTTCTTCTAATTTACCTTTCAAGATATTTAACTCAACTTGAAGTTGTTCTTCCTTTTCCAGACATTGTTTCTTCATGTATTCTTCAGCATTTCTTTCCTCTTCCATTTGTTGCTTTAGTTTGAGAATCTCCTTTTCTTGTTCTTCATTCGCATCCTGCTGTATTTGACGAATTCTGAAGGCACATTCTAGTTGTGATTTTAAGCTGATAAATTCGTTTTCCTGTTTTTCAATAGCTTGGAGTAGATCTTTATTCTGCTTCTTTGTTTCTTCAAGTTCTTCCTTTAGCGATAGGGTCGTAGCTTCAAGACTTTCATAATAACTGGATCGACCTCTAAGCTCCTTGATTGTTGTGTTCTTTTCAATGACTTCATTTCTTAGAGATGTTACTTCATCCTGTAACTTTTGATATTTGTCCTTGAATAACTCTCGTTGAGTCTTAGCAGCTTCTTTGAAGGCACCATCCTTTATGTTCAAAAGTTCTTCTTGAGTTCTAATTTTGTTTGTCAGTATTTTAAATTCTGCCTCTATTTGATATCTTTCTTGTTCACCCATCAGAGCAAATTCAGTTGTTTCGCTATCACTTTCATCTTTTCCAAATGGATAGATAGCTGGAACATTAGAGGATAGTAAATTCATACCTGATAGTTCATCTTCATTCTGAAATGATTCTGAATCTGAAGAGCTTCTTATACCTAGTCCCCAATCGATTCTCCCACTGTCATAGTTCTTCTAAGATGTCTTCTTCTTCTTAGGTGCTTTCTTCTTAAGATTCTTTCCCATAGTTTCACAGATCTCCTTAAAGCGATCAAGCTTCTACCAAAGGACCTGCTCTGATACCAATTGTTGGAAATAATACTGGGGGGGGGGGGGGTGAATCAGTATTATCTAATCAATAAAACTTTTCATTTTCATACTCAGATTCATATACGCTACTTCAGTTAAGTATACCCGCGTATATACGCGACTATGTCTATTGCAACTAGCGTATAACCATTAAACTCATGATTCAGTTATGTGATCTTCAATGGGTGCATCAGAACATTATTAGACATATTAACAGTCAACAGTAGCAGTAAAACAAATAGATCAACACACACATGAACACCATGATATAAGGTGGAAACCCAATGTGGGTGAAAACCACGTGCTGCAATTCGTTTCTATCTTCCTTTATTAAGAAACTTCTTTTACAATGTACTGGTGCAGTCCTTTACCAGCACGTAGGCTACAACCTGCTGAAGGCTACAACCTTCTCTCGTTCTCCAGACTCTCCTGGAAGGGAGCTACAACCCCCTTTGCTCTTGTACTAGCTGAGATACTAGTACGTAGGCGCCGGCCTACAATCTTCTCTCCTCCGGGTACCACGTTTCATACATTTTCAGACTGGATACTCCTGAAGCACAACACTATAATCTGAAGGCCACGTTTCATCCAATTTTCATACTGGACCCATAACTATCATTGAAGCTCAAAACAATCACTACTAACATCATCAATCTCTGAATCACTGAAACACTGAAACCCTGTCAATAACACAGTCACCAGAACAGACTACAGAACTCTGCCATAACAATCAGACCCATCTGCAACTTCAAATATTATACTTCATAATGTATACGCTACTACGATGAATCAAACCCGCGTACATACGCGCTTTTGCCAAAGACAACCCGCGTACAGATCTAAAAATATTTTCTTATAACTTTGTAGTTGTACCAGACATCAGTCATACTCATAACATTTATAGTATATTACATGCGTCAGTATGCAGATCTAGAATAAGCATCATAAAGATAGTTCATTTCAAACCATTTGATCCCGATCTCTCCTTAGATCTTGTTCTCCATCAACCGGTGAGATCGCTCCTTAGCTCAGATCATGCAATGCATCATCAACCCATAACCTGCATACTAGATCTCATCCTTCATCAAATATTCAAGACTTTGCCGATGCACTTGCCTAATGATCTTCTTCTCCTTTTATAGTCTTAGGCCTCTAAAACCATAATAAATCAATACCAAGAGCCCAATACTTGGGATCAACACACTTGTCGAGATACCATGGTCCAAAACCATAGGTTCAAATACCGATGACTAACTACCATGGACCAAAAGTAAGCTTTCCGACATGTACGCGCTTTTCCGTGCATGAAACTACGTGTATACCCTACTTGGTAAATAGCGAACCTGCGTATACGCCACTTGGTATATAGTGAACCTGCGTGTATACCCTACTTGGTATATAGCTAACCTGCGTATACTCGACTTGGTATATAGTCAACCTGCGTGTATACCCTACTTTCTTCATTCTTTGTAGTCTGATCATCAATTCTTTGCTATTGACCTGCTGCACTATAATCTGTCATTTTGCCATCAAGGACAACACTTGTCTCATAATGCCAACAATATCCCCCTTTGGACTTAATGGAAAAACTAACTTGTCATACTTAGAACTTGATCTTCTTATTCCTTTGAGCTGACCTGCATCCCATGCATTTAGTCACATCTATAGATTGATCCAGTTATATGTAAGTGAGATGTTCTTCTATGAGAGGGTTGCCATCAAGTACAACACATGCATCATAATGCCAACACTTTGCGCAATTTCTGGGAGAAAGGCAAGGCCTTCCATCCTAGAAATGTGCAATGCAAGCCGGGCAAGGCAAGGTCCAGGAAAAGTAAGCTCAGACCCACCGACGGGTGAATGAAAATAGTATGGACTGAATGCATGTACGAGACTGGGTACAGACATGAGTGAATGAACATGCATGCAATCAGTGATTGTAGGATTCAGTAAAATGGGGAAAACAATTAAGTGTGTGAAGCGAGTCACCGCAACAACGATCGTGAGTGTAGAAACAGTGTCATGCATGTGATAGCAAGGAGATGCAATGGAAAACTTGAAACAATGCTTCTACAAGCTAACATGTATTAAAACGACAGCAAGCGTTCAACAAAACCAAGCCAACAACACTCACACAAACGGAAATAAAAAAAGCAACATAAAAGTAGCAAAAGACATGAAAAGCAGACTTACCCGGAAGAAGTTGCGCTGAGTGTGCCGAAGGTTCCTAGATGCAATGGGGAATGCCAGAGCTTCAAGATCAAAGTAAAGAATGAGCTTTGAAGCGTCGAATAGTAGTTTTGACAAGATCGAGGCTTATGACGCACATGCCACAATTATAGGAAAAAGCGACACTTGGCGGGAGGTTTCTAAAATGATTTTTTCATGTAACCCCCACCTACTAAAAATAGATCCCTAAAATCTAGGGATGCTTTTTTCTTTTTTTTTTTTTTTTGCTTTTTTCGCAAAAAAAAAATTGCCATGCATGCAAAGCAAGATTGCTAAGTCCTGGAGTGGACCGGTCAACTTGGGAGCACATTCAATGGACTGCAAGTGAGTGACTTCTGTGGGCCGAGGGGCTCCGGATGCCTCTCAAGCTCTGTGCAATTTTTGGACTAAAGCCAAGGTTGCCAACCAAAACAGCGCAAATTTTGAGAGCAAGCCCACTTCGCAATTTTCAAGTGGAAGGTAGTCTACTTGATCTGCGCATTTCTGGAGTGCAGTAGGTTTCCTTGATGCTCTGTGCAATTCTGGTTGCCCTCCAGTTCTGTGCAATTCTCCAAGTGAACACAAGAGCCAACTGAAGACCAAGTCGCGGCATGTCAGTTTGTGGGTGAAAGGCAAACAAGTTAGCGAACACAAGCTCATAAGCCAAAAAAGCTCAACTAAAAGCATATGTACCTGGGCAGTGCAAGACATGCTGCTAAGGATGGTTGGTAGGGATGCTCCAAAACGAAACTAAGGAAAAATTTTGTAGGATGATTGTAGCCGCTACAACAGGCATGTAATAAAAAATTCCCCAAAGCTTTTGCAAAATAACAGAGTCTGGAAATATAGCCCAAATGGTGGGAAGGAGCTCAGATCGAACACTGAAAAGCAAAAGAAAACAAGAAGTGCCTATTGACTATTGGGTTGCATTATATTCTTCCCACTAATAATCCATGTTGCGTCGAGCGCTGCCAAGGGTCACAAGTGGCTGCTGCAATATGCCCATGCCGGAAATCTGCAATATGCCCATGCCGGAAATATCAAACTCATGTATAGTTAAATTATATGAGAATCTTGGGATGATTATGTGTGTTAACAATGGGGTCCATTTAATCATATGTACTTAAGTGGTATAAGTTTTTAAGCATTAAAACATTATACCAGAGGCATGGGGCCATTTTAATCATATGTATGCCGATTGTATCAAGTTTTTAGGGATTCAAACATTATATAAGAGGTTTGGGGACATTTCATCCAAACACAAGTATTATAAATTGATCAACGTCTTCACTACCGCCAAAAAGACAAATACATATTCGCTCCGGATCAAATACATATTTGGTTTCCTTCATTTAATTAAATGACTTGCAGACCCAAATGATATTGATTCAATATATATTTTTGACCGGGCCAAATTATTTACATAAAATTATAACACCGTATATACACTCATAAAATTTTAGTTTTACATCAATTGATGGGTGAGAACGTAGCTCCGTTTTGGAGGTGAAAACAAAAATATAAGAGTTAAGGTTCCACTCCGAGTCCCCTATATTTTCTATACTTTTGCATATGTTTAATTTTCAAACCAAAAAAAATATTACGTGTAGGAAAATGTTGCGATTACATGGGTGGTGTGTGTATGTAAACATTCCCACCCAGTCGTGCGTTGAGGCCAATAACATAAACTGGCTATGGCCCAAAAAACTCGTAAGTTCAAGATACCTGATATTCACTGCAAAAACTTTGAGATATTACGGCTCCACACAGTGTTTCACTTCCAAATTTTCAAAATAGGGTCTGAGGTAACTGTTTTGAATGCGCAAGATAAAACAACGCGGTACGGAATGTCACGTTCACGTCGTCTCGACAAGATTTTATGATTCATACCTACCAACCAACTCTCTCATGCATACCTACCAATAACATTTTATGATTCATACGTACCAACCAACTCACTGAACTGACTGCTCGAAATCATGCACGCACTCACTGATTCCCCGAAATCATCGTAATGTCAGTTCAACGATGTAACGGAGCGAGGTGAACGGGCGCGGCTTCACAGTGGAACATTTTTTTGGAAGTTTTTACGGTGGGTTTTTTTGACGAATTTCTTTAAAATTTTGCTGGAATTTATAGAAATCATAAATTTGATGGATAATGTTGTGTAATCAAAATGTCCTGTCGATTTTCCAGGGTACTGAATCCTATCCATGTATATAGTCAAAAAGCTAATTTAAATAACATAAATCAAGATTTCACTTCAACCACTAGATTCTGACATCTAAAAATCCAAAAAATCACATTAAAAACAACTCTCAAAAAATATTAGATTTAAGATAATGTGGAATGACTAAAATTACATTTTGCATTTCTTAAATTATGTTTTTGACCATAATTATGATTTTTACTATTTAGGTAGTGCGTTCAGTTTACATGCTGTTTTGTCTTCTGTTGAAATTTGATGAGAGGGGCGGAGTTAACTGTGAGATCTAACTGTAAAGTGAAACTGTTTCGAAAAGTATTTAGATTTCATCAAAGTAACTTAATTTTGTATTTTACAATTAAATATATATCAAAGTTGTTTTTGTTTTAATTTAAGCTCAATTTTAAATATAAATAAAGAAAATTCAAACTATTTCGAAAGATATTTTAATTGAACATCATTTTAATAACAACAATTTATGATTAAATATACATACATTAAAATTAGCTTGTACCTTAACCTAAACTCAGTATAAATGTTATTAAAAAACAAAAAGCAGTTCCTCTGATCAATCCAAATCCAAGAGTACATCGACCGCTTCTCCTATCTCTACATGTAACGTGGCTATATCTTGCACAGATTGTTCCACACCACTTCCGTGTGACCCAAAACGTCCGCCACTCTTCTGTCAATTGATCCCTCTCATCCCTCTGGTAGTTCAGACCCATATTTCATTCATATATTTGAAATATTTGGCCGGTGCATTCATTTATTTATTGGTTTGGTTTATAATGGGAAAAGGAGACAATTTTCACCAAAATCAAAATCATCCAGAAAATGGATCGGCAAATGGAAGCTCTACTGCTCCTCACCTGCTTTCGTCTTTTAAAATGGGTCCGCTATTCAATCTATCTCACAGGTAACTATATCAAAAATTCCATTGTTTCGTTTTGATCGTGAGTTATTTATATAATATTTTCTGCAACGCCGGTGGCTAATAAGTGTTTACTGAGGTGCATCCTCAGAGTGGTGTTGGCCCCGGTGACCCGATGCCGTGCACTGAACAACATACCACAGTCCTCCCACGTGAAGTTCTATTCTCAGAGAGCAACCAAAGGCGGCCTCCTCATTACCGAAGCAAACGCAGTGTCACCGCAGGCCATCGGGTACGTTCTCTCATTATATAAATTCAGAGCGCTTTGGCATGCAGATCCTCTCGAAAGAATATCGATAATAAAATCCTTTTATGTAATGCTGTGCAGGTTCCCACATTCTCCTGGCATTTTCAACGATGACCAAATCAAGGCATGGAGAAATGTTGTAGCCGCCGTTCATGAGAAGGGCGCCATCATTTTCTGCCAGATATGGCACGTCGGCAGGGCGTCCCACAGAGGTATATGAAGTCAATACATAATTTCCATTCTTCAAGAATATAGATTAGTGCAGATGCATCTTAATTTCGTAAAAATGTGTCGAATTTAATTTAAAGAATATTTTGAACTTTGAAGAATTTAATTTGATTGCGATTAGAAAATTATTTAGGAATTTGATAAATTTAAGTTTATTTTAAACTTAAAGAATATTTAGAAATTTGACAATAAAAAATATTTTTAACTTTGATAATTTAATTTGACTCTAGAGAATATTTTAAAATGTGTTACCTCATTATCAAATTGCAAAATATTCTTAAAATATGTCTGTCCGTCTGTCTTACGTATGTCGTATTTGTCTGTCCGTCCGTGTTTGGTATGTCGTGTTATGTATGGTATCTTATGATCGGACAAGGAGTTCTGTCCCCGGGGAATCCCATAGCCTTTTTTGATGGTGCCGCCCAGTTCAACTCCTGTGGTTGTGGGGTCCATATTATCATGGACGAGGGTCTCCATTATCTCATTTTATGGAATGGTGGCAGAGGCGATGGCTTTAGTGGGGCTACTCTCTTTTTGTATCTTCCTAGACATTCACCTGGTATCAATCTATGGGGATTCAAAGATAGTGATTGACCATGTTTTGGGAAAGTGCCGCATACGCTGCCCTCATCTTTCAGGCTGGATGAACAGAGTTATGTTTCTTTGGGAAAAAATGGATGGGTGCTCTATTCATCACATCTACAGGTCAAAAAATCAGCAAGCTGACTGCCTTTCAAAGGAAGGTTTGCTTTCTCAATCAGGAATCTGGTCGGTGAAGGTAATATCTGACGGGAATCCGTCCCCATCCAGGACTTCTCCTTCCCTGGATTTTGATGCTCTGTTTTTGAAGGTGCGCTGTTTTTTTTATGATCCTTTTGTCATATGTTCAGGTACAGGTTTGGCTGTATATTTCCGGTGTCTTTATCTGGCAATCTGTTGTATATCTTAGGCTTTTCTATAAGTATAAATTGTATCTGGTTGTATGTGTGTCAGTCCCTCTTTCTGTTCTCCCCTGATGCACAGGGTGTCCAGTTTTGTCCTCATGCTTTTCAAAAGCTCTTGTACTATCTGTTCTATTATATGGCCTCAATATAATACATCTCAGCGTTTTTGTTCTGAAAAAAAAGAAACAAATCACTTTAAATATTAAGATTATGATTATAATTTACGTTTTATTGGAGAATAAAATAATCAGTACAAATTTATTTTAAATATAGATTTAAGATGAACCAAGAAAAATTTAATTATTTTTTGGGTGTAAATTTTGTATGAACTGATATTATGGAAATGTTTTATATAATTTTATTTTTTTCAAGTCAACTGAACAAAATTTCAATTCAATTTTAAGCCTCTCCGCTCAATAATAATAATGTATTTTATTAACAAGCTGTTCGTCGTTTTTTTTAATAATGCAGTTTATCAGCCCAACCATGAAGCCCCACTCTCGTCCACCAGCAAGCCGATTCCAGAGCAGTCGAGCATCTTGATGCCTGATGGCTCTAGAGGCAGCTGTTCGAAACCCCGTGCCCTCGCGACAGCAGAAATTTCTGAAATTGTCGCACAGTTTCGCAGAGCGGCCAGAAACGCAAAGTTGGCCGGATTCGACGGCGTGGAAATACACGGAGCCCATGGTTACCTGATCGATCAATTTCTCAAGGACGGCGTCAACGACAGATCCGATGACTACGGCGGAAGCATCGAGAACCGCTGCCGATTTGCCCACGAAATTGTGGAGGCAGTGGCGGAGGAGATCGGGGCGGAGCGCACCGCTATCCGACTGTCTCCCATCATAGACCACAATGGGGCGACAGACACCGACCCTCTCGCTCTGGCCCACCACCTAATTCGTGTCCTGAACCGTTACACTATGGCGTATCTGCATGTCACCGAGCCACGCTTCACCAGGGAAGGCCTTAAAGAATCTGATCTGCAGGATGCCGAGAAGATGGCCTCCCAGATGTGGAGTATGGTGAGAGGGGAATACAGAGGAGCGCTGATGAGGAGCGGGGGATATGTTAGAGAAAGTGGGATGGAAGCCGTCTCAAAAGGCCATGCAGACATGATATCCTTCGGCCGTCTATTCATTTCGAATCCAGACCTTCCTCTCAGATTCGCCATTGATGCGAAGCTCAACGATTATGACAGATCCACTTTCTACACTCATCATCAGGTTGCTGGATACACCGATTATCCATTTTACAACAATCCTCTTACTGCAAATAAGACACCTAATCAAATCTAGATTTCAGAAATGCAATCTAAAAAGCCTCCGCATCGATTTAATAACTCGCATTCTTCTCTAATCAAGTCAATAGCAGAGGCATTCTCTACATTAGAAAATTATTGCAAAATACGGGACGATACATATTGTCTATAGGCTTCAATGTAGCCTGTGTAATCCATAAATGATGGACAGCACTTCAATTATAGGAAAGCATGATTGAAGCCTATGAATAGAAATTCAAATGGGTTAGAAATAATTATTACTCTAGTACATGGGGTACATGGAGTACGTGGAGTACGTGGAGCTGGTTAAATAGAGAGTGTTAAATTAATTGAGTGATTTGAGTATTTGAGTGTTAGTCAAGTCAAGTGAAGTGATAGAAGTGTGGTTGCATGTGATGCATGTCAAGGCAAGGGTTAATTAGAAAAAGATAAATACCTTTCACGGGGTTCATTGTAATCATCATGTTTTGTGTGATCAATAAAAGGACATCAATTCATGTTTTGTGTTAATTTATATTTTGTTTCCTTTACTTTTCAAAAAAATTCAATTGTACTGCTTAGTTTAATTGTATAATTTAGAAATTTTTTAACCATGATGAAAGCCAAAGAATAGAAATTCAAATTCAATGGTCCTTAGTGAGTCTAATTGTTTTATATTGTGGAGGATTTTTTAGTTTTTTGGCCATGTTTCTTGGGTTTAACTTGATCAATTTACTGAGATTACCAGTTTGATTGATGATGTATTTATGTATTTTAACATAATTTTTTGAAAAAAAACCAGTATTTAAAAAATTATTTTATAAGATTTTGATCCCACAAAAATTAAAAACCTCCGAACTTCAAATAATTAAACAACGCCATTAAAGTGGAGTTCTGAACGCATTAGATGGTGTCTGATATCGAGCCTCACCGTACGCGTTTTGGTTCTTTAATTTTAGAAGAGTTGAGAGAATAAAGTAAGAATTTTGGTTCTTTAATTTTAAAAGAGTTGAGAGAATAAAATAAGAATTTTGATAAGTGTGGTTTATAAGTAAGATTTTTAAAAAAAATTTGGTTTATTTTAGGATTTAATTTGTTTAAAAAGTATTGAAATCATAAATTTAATTGGTAAATTTTTCATAAGATAAATATTATATTGATTTTTGAAGATACAGAATTTATATATATAATCCAAAAATTAATTTAAACCATACATATCAAAATTTCACCACAATTTTTTTCTTTAAACCAAATTATTTAAATTTTTATAAATTTAAACTAATATTAAAACAAAAATTATCCACGATAAAATCATCGCACGTTTTCTAAATTGCGATGCCAAAGTCATCCACCCCCAAAGTACCTTTTTTTTTAAAACTCCCCGTAGCGATGACATAAATACACAAGCATATTGATACCTTTCAGCCAATTGGCAGAACAAAGACTTCCTATTTCTTTTATGTAGTTGGAACGCCACCGCTATGAAGCGAGGATGAACAGCCACAGGAGTTTCGCACCATGTTTTTGTTGGTTTTTTAATACAAAGCTGTGTACTTTCTGTTTTTCCTCGTAAAATAAAACCGCTCAGATCTTCGGAAAGCGACCATACCTTTCTCAGAGAAAAAAACTCGCCTTTGTTTCCGCATAGTTTTGAAGTCTCAGTGCTCTACGCACTGGCACATTCATATAAATTCAATTAAAATATTAAATAAACATCCATATGCATCATGCTATCTTCATATATATATATATATATATATATATATATATATATATATATATAAAATATGCATAGTGATAAGTAAATTATAATTTTATTTCAGTTTATTATTATTAATAATTATACAGTTATAATTTTATTTTAGTTTATTATTATTAATAATTATACAGATATTTTAATTTATTATGATAAATAATTATAAAAATATTTAATATATAAGTTAAATATATAATTTTAAAAAATATAATAATTTTTTTTAAATTTTAAATTTTTAAATTTGTAAATAAAGTTTTTTACAATATTATAGATTGTCGGTATTATTAGATATTTTTAGATTGCAATTATTCAAATATAACATCTCTCCACTAACCATAAATAAATAAATAAATAAATAAATAAATATATATATATATATATATATATAAAATGCAATGCCATATTTTCTTTAATTAATGAGACAATATTTTCGTATACTAATTTTTTTTTTTTTTACAAAAATAATCTTAATGTTTTTATAAAAGGCAAGATATTACTATATTTCCCATGCGTCAGTTAAATTGGTGATAATATATATTTGTAATATTGGATCAAGATATTACTATATTTCCTATGTGTCTTCCATGCCGAGTTAAATTAGTGATGATGTATATATATATATATATATACAATAAAATTAGAGCAGTTGCACGAGGGTTTCTTTATTTTGTTTTTATGTGTTATAACATAAATAATATGCACATATTAGGGGCTATATTGTATTCGCCCACCTCGTGAACAGTTGGGAAAATGTTAATTTGATTTATATGCAATACTTTTGTTCCTATAACAATGCATGATTATAATATGTTATCGTGTGATATTTAGCATGGCATCTTTGTATGTCTTTGGTTTTTTCAGATATTCTAATTGTTCCACACCATAGCTTCTTGGTATTCAATACACCTTCAAGGTTGATGATGGGTTGGATCTCATGGTGTAGATCCTAGGTTTTGATATTTGTGGTGGAGACAACATCTTGCCTTATAGAGGTAACTACTTCTATCTCGTTCAGCATCTATCTACCTCGTTTGCCTTTTTTCTCGGTGAAAGGGCTTGTTCTGCAACACAAGAACACGTACCACTTCCAAGCTTACTCACTTGGCAATTGTCAACATATACAAGGTAACTTCTAGGTCCACGACCTGCCTATTCTCAAGTTTTGGTGTTAGCTTACAATCCCATCTCTCATTTTCTCCTCGTCTGTGTATAATGTAGAATTTGTTACAAATCAGTACGTTGAATGGTTTACATCATTACATTTCAACTCTTGTTATTTGAAAGGAGATTATCATTGCAAGAGGAAGAAGCTTCCTTGTTTGCACAGGAGAATGGCTTCCCAAGCCCGAAGAGTGACTAGTAATCCACTTCGTTTAACTTCCAGTTTGAGGGTTTATGCCTTGATTTGATAATTTAACTTTTCCACATCAAATCTTTTGAGTTTTGTCCATGCATGCATGATTACAAAAGTTGCACCCTCCTTTCTTAATCCTTACAGGTAATTAATGATAACCCCTCTCAAATTTGTTTCTCTTTAGAGTTATAGTTGTGACCACAAGCTTTCTAGCAAGTTTGCTAATGGAAATATACAAGTGCAACCTTCCCCATTATTATGTATAAAGTTGGTTACAACAATCACGACTTCACTTGGTTTCTAGGTTTATAACACTTCCCCTGTATTATTGCTTTGATATAGGTTTGAGAGGTTGCCACCAATGTTAGTTTATGATTTACTTTCAGAAATTTGTATTGTCTTTCCAAAGATGGCATAACACCCTCCTCCCACATTTACCCAAGTTAACTGGTCCACTGGGGTGAACATGTGACGAGAGGCTACCATGATGTGATTCAACTTCCCATGTATAGTTAAGGAAGTGGAACCAACTCAACGCAACCAATCTGACCTTCTACACATACTACAGAACCCTTAGGAGCCAACCAACCCTTCTAGGTGATTAACCCCTTAGACAACCTAACATTTTACTAACCTAGAGCCTCAGTCGCTCCCATGACATGGACATGCACGTGACTGGGACCATCCAGTCGCTCCCACATCAAGGGCATGTCAGCGACTGGGGACTTTTTCAAGTAGTTCAGACTTGCCACCCCGGGTTTTGTGCCACCTTTTTAGGGCGAGGACTGAGCCCCCTGCCCAAAACTTCATGAAACTCCCAGATATGAAAAGTAGCATAAAAAAAGGTACTAATTCAAATACTTGAAAATATACTTGACTAGAACCCTACTATCCATGACAGACATTTCATCAAACATGTCACAAATATGCATTCTACATGTCATAACAATGGATCTGAGCATAGGGCTATCATACTTAATCATTAAGAAACACTGATGCCTTATCACATTAGCTGCATTATAACCTATTATGTCATATATTCGTTTTCATTCATTTACAAATCAAAACATGATGAGATCCATAAATCATCACTATCATAAAAAATACTCATAACCAACATATAAATAACAAGGATACAACAACCATAAATGCCACACATGAACCAGTACATTTGCTCATAAAGTACCAATGAAAGGAACTCTTATTAATGAATTCATAATCCAATGAGGTATGGGACTTCTACGAACCACCCAACCATAGATTGGCTGAACCAAATATTTCTTTCAGCTAATCACCCTCGTGCCATATTCTAAGCATGAATGTGGGACTCATAACCAAAATCACCCAGGGCTTCCCCAAGCTAGACCACCTCACCCTCATCAATAGAACGAGGCTTTACCGAAATCCTAATCGGATCACTAGGCCCTAAACAAGCATGGATGCCACCAAATTTCTCCACCTACACCGTGAAGAAATTCCCTGTCTCCTAGTCTCTAGGCTTTACCACAATCCACACCAGATCACTAGGCCCTAACCAAGACTCCACCCTCCAGGCTTTACAGTGTATTCTTCCATTCACGGCCAAGGATTCCTAGGCCTTATTGAGGGTACCCACCTCTAGGATTTACCATATATCCTGCCTTTCATTAGTCGAGCATTCATGGGCCCACCGAGGTAACACAAAATCTGGCTTTACCGCAACTAACAGTCTAGTTCAGGGATTACTAGGTGAAGCCTTTACCGCATCCACAATCTTATTCAGGGATCACTAGGTCATGTGTTATTTCTTTTAGAGACCACCTCACTTAGTTTCGAATCCATCTAGCAATCTAGCTCAACCAAAAACATTAAAACCCATCACACCATGGCTATCTAGAAATAGAAAAGCAAGGTTGAAGAACACTATCACACCTGGAAAAACCCATTCCAATGACATTAAGAGAACCAAGAACACACATGCATAACCATGCATGCCAAAAGTTGTAAGGAAATCACACATGCAAATGGATACCTGTAAATAATCTCGATGTAGCTGCTTGATCTTGCTCTTCCTTGCTTGATCCTTGCTTTCCTTTGCCTTCCTTGCTTTTCTTGTTCCAATGTTGAAGTGTTTCAAGAAAAATCTAAGTGTCCAAGAGTTCATGAGAGAGAGAATAGAGAGAGACTCAAAAACCAAACTGAAAAAATGTACCAACTAATCCTCAAAAGCCTTTTTATTAATGAGACCTCTACTTTCTTCATTTTCCATTATTTTCCTTCATTTTCCTCCTCACATGCAACCTATGACCTTTCACCTTCCTTTTCTCCTAATTTCCATTATTTTCATAAATAAATTGTCAGAAATGTCATAATTCCTTTCCAAAGACTTTGCCAATTTCCTTAGCCATAATAAAGCAAATGAACACCCATATTAGGATGTCTTGCCCAACATTCAACTTGGAATAAGTGTCCCATAACCATGGTTATTATTTTTCCTTTATTAACTTTTATTACATGGAATTTTCACCAGGGCTATTACAGAACCCTCTCCCTTGGGGAACATTGTCGTCGGTGTTTAATGACACCTACAACTAACAAGACTACTAAAAGAAAAACATACTTCCCATGGAGATTTATAACTTAGATCGATGTAGTATTTATAATGATCAACCTGTTGAAAAGAGAACCAACATGACTACATAACAACATGACAACCATAATGACATGACACCCATACCACTTATTAGAGCTTTATAACACAACTCATGGTGGTATTTACATCCATATACATATGTACATATACCAAAACATCACACCAAAACATATACCAAAAGTATTCACTCAAACCGTTAATAGAGAATGATACATAGCTCACATATGATCTGCCATCTCCCATGTAGCTTCATTGGACCCAAGGTGCTTCCATTGCACTTTAACCTACTCGATTGCTTGGTTCTAGAGCATGAACATGTTTCTTTGCAATACACACAGAGGTTCTGGTTGAAATTTTCCATCTGGCTCCACCTGCAATACATACCAGTCAATCACATGATCAACATCTTTAAAATACTTCTTAAGCAATGACATATGAAAAACATTATGGACTTTCATTGTCGAAGACGGTGCAAGTCAATAGGCTACTGGTCCAATCCTTTCAAGAATCTTGAAAGGTCCACAAAACTAAGGTGCCAACTTGGCACCCAATCACATCCGCAAGGAGCTCTTCTTCATCTTGATGTGCAAGTAAACCTCTTCTCCAACCTCAAACTCATTAAACAACATGTTCCTATCTGCATAGCTTTTCTGTCTGTCCTATGTTTCCTTTAGATTCTTCTTGATAACCTACATTTCATGGTCCATCTCTGCCGACATATCAGGTCCAATCAACACCTTGTTCACTGGAACGCTCCAACTAATGGGAGTATTACAACTCTGCCCATATAGTTCCTCAAACAGACTTATCCTCAATGACTCTTGGTAACCATTATTGTAAGTGAACTCAACCAAAGGAAGGTACTCCTCCTATCTCCTTTGTTGGTGCATCACATATATCCTCAACTTATCCTCCAATATCCTGTTGACCTTCTCTGTATGTACATATGTTTGAAGATGATAAGTTATATTGAAGGCCTACTTTTTCCTGGAACCTACAAAAATCTCCTTCCAAAACTTGCAAGTCAAATTAGCATCCCCGTTTGACACAATCTTCTTCAGAAAACCATGCAGTCTCACTACATCTTTGATGAAGGCATGTGCTACATCACTAGTTGAATAAGTAGACTTCATTGGAATGAAGTGTGCTACCTTTGTCAACTTTTCCACCACAACCATGATGGAAACATGCTGTCTAGATGTCATCGGAAAACCTATGATGAAATCCATGGAAATGACCTCCCACTTCCATAATTTTTCATATCATAATTGGTTGTAGTAGTCCACCCGGATGCTTACACTCTGCCTTCACCTGCTAGCAGTAGAAACATCTATCCACAAACTCTCCCACTTCCTTTTTCAAATTTACCCAATAATAACACTTATCCGCTGTTGTTAATGTCTTTTGATATCTTAGGTGACCTGAATACGGTTTCGCATGAAACTCTCTCAAGATACTCTTTTTGAGCTCACTACTATCAGGAACATACATTATGTCCCTAAATTAGATCAAGACATCTGATGTGAGACGATATTCCACATCCTAATCACATGTACCCTACTATAATTTATGCATAAGATCCATGTGCCTGCCATCCTGCTCATCCGATCCTGTAAGTTTATCCCACAAGGACGTGTTGACGGTGCTGGACTCGCCAACATGTTAGGGGATCTCCCTAGTAAGAAGTCCCAATTAGACATCACACTATTTGGAGTAGGATTCCTAGTAGTGGGTAGTAAATCTATGTCTTGACTATGATAACGCACAAAGCTAAGTGTTTGATCAATTCAATGTCTTTGAATTGTCAATCATAAATTGTCAAGCAGGGTGCGTAGACTGATGAAGTACAGGTGCAAGATATGTGCTTAGAAGTTATTCATTAGGTCGTTATGTATTTGTTAAGATCTAAATTTAAGATGGAGGTGGTGTTTTTCAATTATATTAGTGTCGTAATTCTTAGGGATGTTGGTTAAGTTTCCTAGGAATTAATCTCTATCTAATTAGTTTGTAGATGATGTGAGAGTGGTTCTACTTGTATTAGATTGTTTTGGGATTTTTGATCCTGAATCTTTATGTTGCAACTTCTAATTCTCTAAGTGCAAAAAAAAACTTATTCTATCAGCGATGAAGAAATATTGTCTGAACTCAATTGTTTATGAGAGAACATCTCACTCTTTTACTTATTCAATTTTCGCTCAAACAAAATAACCCAAGAAACATATATATTATGAACTGAACACACTTCAATTATGCTAGATAATAAGCAAGTGAAAGGACCATGTTGTACCAGGTATAAAGGAAATTAGATAATAGACTAAACTAGCTATAAAGCAAATGAAAGTTCTTATGCAAATAAAAATTCATTAGCGAAATCATTATGTTGCATTGTCACACAAAACAGAGCAATTGAAGAATTAAAGGAAAACATATTGTAATTGATTAAAACCTGTCGCTATTTGTAGGGGCCCTCCACATAGCAGTTCAGAGCTTCCAATCAACACAACGTTTGAACAAAAAACCCAATTCTATTCACATGGAATTCACAAAATTTTCACAATTATATCATTCGACGTGCACCCAAATCACAATGTAGCCATAAGTTTTATAGCAGTTCTCTTGGCATGACTGTATGAATAATTCAAGCCTAATATCTCTATCTTATCTAAACTTATATTTCCAAACCTTTGTTTTGCTATTCCGAAAGCAAAACGATAAGGTTTCAATCGATCTCAGGGTCTATTCTTCATTAATCCGGTGGTTGACTTAGAGTTTGACTGTGATCTCCTGTAATTCTCTTAGTAAACAATTTCGAGGGGATAGGAATGGATTCATGAGGGAGCCATCCTCTATCCATCCACACCTTTTGCTGCTGACCTGGAACTTTGGAACCTTGCAAACAATGGAGACAACTACAGAAACCTGGATTAGCTGCAGAAACAGACCGATTCAGTCGCCAATTGCAACTTTAACAAAACAATATGGGTATAAAGTCAAATATGAACAAGAAGACATATTATTGCATACCTTCATCAAAACCTGGTAGGTATGGCTTTATTTAGGTGGTAAATATATAGGAAAAGAGAGGATCATTAGGAAAAAAGGATGTCATGGTAGGACAATCTTCGGACTCTACATTCCCCCAGACTGGAGATGTTGTATGTCCTCATACACTTCTTCCTTGTCATTCACTTGTGCCTCTTGTTTATCATCTCCATGTTTCACTGTTTTCTTCTTTTTGGCAGAGATTGGCATTCTAGGCTTCCTCATTAGAATTTTGTACTTTAAACTGATAATCTCTCTCTGCATAATTCTGTTTTCTTTCTTCAACTTCTTGTTTTTCTTATACCACAAGCTTAGATGAAGGATCAGATTGTCACTCTTTGCAATCTGTATCTCACTCTATGTCTTCAATGCTTGATTCTCATTTTTGAGATACTGATTCAGTGTTTCTAGTTCAAAGATCTCCTGCTTTAAGATGTTTGAGGTTGATTGTTCATTTACCTGGTTGCTCCTTTCTCCCGGACTATGCATTGGGCTTCTCAAAGGTGAGTTGTATGGTTGTGGTGATACTCTTGGTGATGATCTTGGTGACCTTGTTGGAGAATTTCCAGGGCTTTCAATTGGCTCATCCCCTATTGGCTCGTTCTCTGTTGGCTCAATCTCTGTTGGAGTATTCTCTGTTGGCTCCTCTTCAGTTGGCTCCTTTTCATTTGGCTCATTTTCCTCAAGATTAATGTATTATGTAGTTTTTGAGGTTTTTTGTGGAATCGTGCTCAACCTCGTGCTCCTCCTCAACCCTGGGGTTTGTATTTTCTGCACTTTCCTCCTTTTATTCTCTGATTTTTCTTCTAGAGGAGAGGTCTTAGTTTGTGAGAATTCTTCTTTACCCGAGCTGGCTTTCTTTCTTCTAGGGTTTCCCCTCTTCATTCTCTGCAAAATCTTTACTATAGGTAGCTCTTCTTCTGATACTTCTGTCTGAGTTTGAGGTGCCTGTTCCTTTATCATTTCTATGGTTCTCTTCCTCCCTCTGAGGGCCCTGCTGCTACTTGCTTTTTCTGGGGATTTTTCTTCAAAGTGGTTCCTTATTAGGAAACTCTCCCAGTTATCCCCTATACTTTGGAGATGAAATTCGACCAATATTTTTACCAGGCCATGATGATACATGGTGTTTTCTATGCATTGAATTTTCTTCTGAACATTTGTAGACATTTTCTTGAGGCTATTTAAGAGGAAATAAGGGAGGTTCATCTGATGATCCTCAAGGAAGTGCATCATCATCCTAACATGATAAAAATACATTTTCCCAAACCTACCCTCACAAGTGATAAACTTTTGAAGCACAAGTAATAAGTTTCTCCATTTGTTTTTAAGAGCAGTGCTGGGAATACCTTTCTTGTAGACTATAGTGTCCATGTTCAGATTCTTGAGGAAGACCTTCCAGTCCTCGCTATCAATCCCTCTGTTTTTAAACCATTTTTCTCCATTTCTTGGCAGCTCGATAGCCTCGGCGATCATAGACTCTGTTATTGTGAGCTTAATGTCCCCAATTTTGGCTTCAATTCCATCGAATGAGCATGCAAATGTCTTGGTTACTTCCTTGTGGAAGCTGTTAAATTTTTCAATGAACTGCAACCATTGTCTCCTTTGCAGCAGCTCCCTAGTTTGTGGGTACCCCTCCAGGAATTGCTTCCCTATTGGCTCAGTTCGAACAATTATCCCCATTCTGAAGGATGATTTGCCTCGAAGATTGGCTACCTTGACAAGAAAATGGGGCTGGTAGGGTTTTCTAGCTAGCGGAAAGATGGAGTGGCTATGAAAGTTCAGAGGAGTGTAAGAATAGGGAAGAATGAATGGATTATCATAAGGATTATAGGGATGAATCCGACCGTTAGGCGCATTCAAACTTATGATTTGGTAATTACTTCGGCAGATTTGGCATAAGGTCGTGACATGACTTTTAAAGTGGTGGCATATGATATTTTGTTAGGTGGCCATTACCCTTAGGTTATAATGATTGCACTTTAGTACTATATCTTCTTAGTCATATATGTTATATAACCTTCCCTATTGTTAAATTAAAGCAGCACGTACCTTTGATCTTCTTTTGCTAACCTTATTTGTTGTCCTTTGATCTCCTGCAGGTACCTTGCTATCAACTGTCCTTTAATCTAGATCACCAAGCATCTTTGTAGACTTCAAAATTATTTGGCTACAGAAACTTGTTTTAGCTACAGAAACTTGTCCAAGCTACGAAAAGTTGTCCAAGCTACGGAAAGTTGTTGATTTTGCAGCTTAAGAGAAAGAAGGCTTCAGTAGATGAAATTTGTTGTTGTTTTTTTTTTTTTTGAAAAGAAAATTTGAAGTGCCAACAAATTGGTTTTCACTTTAAATTTTCTGTATAAACATGCCACCAACATTTTGGTTTTCATGTTTATACAAAATTTTATTTTATGATATTTTATTTTAATTTTTTTTTCATATTCTATATGTATATGTATATGTATATATGTATGTATGTCTAGATATATATATATATATATATATATATATATATATATATATATATACATATATAGATATATATATATATATATATATATATATATATATATATATATATATATATATATATATGCATACATATATACATATAATTTATTTATTATTTTTACTATTCTTTTTTTTCTTTGTTGAAGAACAAACTGAAAGAAAATTTCTATGGAAAAGAAGAAGAATTCTTCTTGAGCATCTCCAGTTCTGAATTATCTTGAAACATTTTAACAAATTCCTCTTTTGTTAATGGTTTCTGGTAAAGATTGAGTCGCTGTCCATTTACTAATAGAGGAGTTCCCTGTTCGTTAATAGTCCTGATTCTAACTACACCATTGTCAAAGACATTCTCAACTTCATAAGGTCCAAGCCAATGGGTTTGGAATTTCCCTTGAAATTTTTTGAATTTTGAATCAAAGAGAAATGCCCAATCTCTCGGATGAAACTTCCTTTCTTTAATGTACTTATCATGCCATCTTAACCTCTGTTGTTACACTAAGTTGGTTCTCTGGAAGGTCTCTTGTCTAATCTCATCGAGCTCATTTAATTGTGTCATCCTTTGCTTCTGGGCTTCTGACAAGTAAAGATCTAACTGGACTGTTTCCTTAGAGGTCTAGATCTAGAACTCTATTGGAAGTAAGACTTGCTTCCCATAAACAAGTTCATAAGGAGTATGCCCTGTAGTATTCCTCCATTTAGTTCTATAAGCCCATAAGGCTTTCGGAAGTTTTTCCACCCAGTCTTTCCTGTGTAGATGTACAGTATTTGTAAGGATAGCCTTGATCACCTTATTTGTGGACTCAACCATTGGCTTGTGGATGGTATGGAGTTGACTTCCGATGTTTTATCTTGTATTGGTCCACAAGCTTCTATACTAGTCTGGATGTGAACTGTGTTCCTTGATCTGTTACAATTTCTCTTGGGACACCAAAACGAGTAAAAATATCCTAAAAAAGAAATGAAACTACAGTATTTTTCAGTAGCAAAAGGAAGTTCTTTAGCTTCTACCCATTTAGTGACATAATTGGTACATACCAGAATATACTTATTTTTCTTTGAAGGTGGGTTGATTGGTCCAAAAAAATCCAGTGCCCATTTTTCAAATGGTTCGATAAGTACCTATGGTTGCAATGGAATTTCATTTCAAAGAGTAGGTTTGCCCATTCTCTGACAACTGTTACCTCTTTTAACATATTCCTTGGTGTCCTTGAAAATGAAAGGCCAATAATATCCTAAAAGCAAGATTTTGTAAGCAGTTCTCTTGTCAAAAAAATGTCCTCCACATGGCTCATCGTGACAAGCTTTTAGTATCTCTGGTATTTCGTCCTCCCGAACACATGTTATAATGATGAGGTATGGTCCTGTCTTGTATAATTCCTCATCAATCCACGAATAGGATGTGCTATTGTGGACTATTCTTCTTTTTTCTCTAGGGCATAAATGAAATGGCATTTTTCCTGTGGCCAAATAGTTAGCAATATATGCATACCAAGGTGATTTAGTAGATACTGCAAAAAGATATTCATCAAGAAATTTATCTTCTACGAGTTGATCATTTTTTTCATTTTGTATTCTAGATAGAAACCGACAATTGTGTTCTGTTTTCCTTACCTATCTAGAATGGTTATGTTGACTTCTTGTAAAAGTAGGAGCCATCTAGTTATTCTTCCATTAGTGACTGGTTTATTCATTAGGTATCTAATGGCAGAATGGTCTGTGTGGAAAAAATTTTCATAGCCAGTTATATAATGTCTGAATTTATTAATGGCATGAATTACAGCAAAGAACTCTTTCTTGGTTATAATATAATTTAACACTGCACGAGTTAAATTTTTACTAGTATAATAAATGGCATAAGGAGTGAGATCTTTTCGTCCTAAAACTACTCCTAAGGTTGAATCTAAAACATCTGTTGAGATATGGAAATTCAATATCCAGTTAGGTCCTTTTAAGATGGGTTCTTCAGAAATTCTCTTTTTCAAAGTTTCAAAGGAAACTTGACATTCAGAATCCCAACTGAATTCACAATCTTTGGTGAGTAATTTAAAGAGTGGGGATGCAATTTGTGTGAAGTTTTCTATAAATATTCTATAGTATCTAGTAAAACTGAGAAAACTTCTAACATCCTTTTAACAACTTGGCACTGATAACTTAGAAATGACTTCCACCTTAGATGAGTCTACCTTAATTCCATCTCTAGAAATATGGTCACCTAAAACAATTCCCTCGTTAAACATCACGAAACATTTTTCATGACTTAATGAGAGATTTATTTCTTGAAATCTTATTAATACTTTTTATGAATTTCCTAGTGCTTCATTGAAAGAATCCCCATAGACTGTAAAATCATCCATGTACACTTCCACACTATCATGGATAAGGTCAGAGAAAATGTCGAGGATTGTTCTTTGGAATGTTGTTGGAGCATTACATAAACCAAAGGGATGTAGCTGGTAAGCATAAGTTCCCCATGGACAAGTGAATGTGGGTTTATCTTAATCTTCAGGAGCTACCTGAATCTGGTTATATCCACTGAACCCATCCAAGAAGGAAAAATATTTTTTCCCTACTAAAGTATCTAAGACCTGGTCTATGAAAGGTAACAGAAAGTGGTCTTTTAATGTTTCTTTTAGTTTAATTCCCTGTAATCGATCCATACTCTCCATTTTCCATTCTTTTTAGGGACGATTGTTAGGGGTGAAACCCACTGACTATCAGATATTGGATAGATGAAATTTACATTTAATAATTTCTGCAATACTTCCTTAACAATTTCTTTTAGATTTGGGTTCATTCTTCGTTGAGGTTGTCTAACTTGTCTTGCATTTTGTTCAATGTAGATATGATGCATGCAAGTTTTAGGATCAATCCCTCTCATGCTAGTGTATTCCCATGAAAAATCAGAAGAATGTTTCTATAAAATTTCTATCAATTGTTTCTTTTGCATTTCTTCCAAGTTTTCATTGACATTCAAGGTTTTTCTTGGAAATATTTCTATCAAGGAATTCCAAAATTTTTCCATGGACAACAATGATACTTTTTTAGATGAGAGATATTCATTTTGACTATGCTCATAATCTGAGGAAGATTCATTATTTTCTAGAAAATTTAAAAGTTGGTCTTCCTCTTTCACTTGTTCAGTGACAAAAATAGGTTGCACATCTTCTCCATCTTCTATCCATTCTTCAGTTTTTGTATCTATTGTTGTCCTTTTAGGGGGGTATAATGTAAATTTCTTTGTAGAATTTCCATCTGAGATAAACATATCACCTGACCTACAGCTGATAAAAGCATCAGCTGTAGCCAACCAAGGCCTTCCTAGAATTAATGGATGTCCTCCTAGATTATTCTTGGGCATTAAGACCATGAAATCAATAGGATATTCCCAAGAATCTAAAGATACAAAAACATCTTCTAACACACCATTTGGTTTAATAATAGATCTATCTACTAACTGCAATAAGGTTGGTGTGTATTGAAGGTTAGGAAGCCTAAGTGTGTCCATAACTTGTTTGCTCATTATGTTTATGGCTACTCCTAGATCAATTCGTGTGTTTGGTATTTCAGTTCCATTAATGTGAATTTTTACAATGGGGCTTCCTGGGTCTAAATATTTTTGAATTGTCGTCTTTCCCATCATAATGTCTACAACTTTTCCGACTAACTGGATTCTTTTTATATCTTTTCTTCTTCTCCCTGATTGTTGTGTACTTAATTTCTTAATTGTTTTTGCAAAAAATTGTATTTCTTATATGCCTTGTAATAAAGGAATATTAATACGAACATTTCTCAATTCATCCATCATATTGTAATCAGGAAAGATAATTTGTTTCTCTACTCCTTCATTGTTTTTCAACCTTTCTAGGAAAGGTGGTTTAACTGATATCAAGGGTTTCTCTATGATCGGAGCATCTATTGGAATTTCTTCTGTTTTTTTATTTTCTTTTTGAGGGAGAGAAGTCTCCCCTTCTTCTGATTGTTTTTTGTGTTTGAGATCGGATTTTGTTTATTGAATGACAACAGGAGGTTTTCTTAGTAATACTCTCCCTGACCTTAATTGGACATTATTTAGGTCTAGTGGGGTTATTACATAAGTTTGAGTATTCTGACCCTCCATGTTGTACACTGGTTGTTGTGGTATTTTATTATTAGGATTTGGAAGTGGTTGAGCAGTTGGTTGATTTGATTTTTGTGGAAATGGTAAGAAAAGTTGTGGGTTTTGATTCTAAATTGGGACTTTTGGAAATTGATTAGCTTGAGGAATTTGATTAGACGGGGGTAAGAATTCTGGTGGAAGATAAGATGGTGAGTATTGTTTATATTGAGAATAGGATCCATAAGGATTTTTCCATCCTTGTTTCCAAGGTTGTGACTGTGGCAGAGCCCGAGGCTGCCAGGCTGAATTCCAATTACTTTGTGAAGACTGGGCAAATTGTTGTGGTCTAAATCCTTGTGATTGATTTGGTTGGGGGTTTTGCCATGGTCTTTTGGCTATAAAGTAGAGAGGGTCTACTAGTTCTGAGATTCCTTAATCATTGAATACAGCCTTAAGACCTGGTAAAGATGGACATTCCTTCGTATCATGATTATCTGCACATATACACAGGTTTCTATGGCTTTTGAGTTTAAGCGACAGTCTCTTAGAGCATGTTTCTTCCAACATTTGGGATAGAAGATAGATAATGCAGCATTTTCAGAATTTTGCTTGTTTTGTATTTTAAGGGTGTCTATCTGTTCACTTAGGCTCCCTAAAATATATGTTTTGAAGGTGTCAAGCAAATTTCCTATTTCTACCCTGCTAACTGTCCCAGCTGCAGACTTGTTAATTCTTGACAAGAGAGGGTCCCTAGGACTCTTTCCAACTCATGCTTTACCCCTTGAGATATGTACACATAAATCACAAATATCTACAAATGGTAGTTGGGAAATATCGCATTTCCTAGTTAGGTTAAGGAGATCGATCCATTCATCTTTAACGACTTTGAGTAAAAGAGATTTTAAGGTTTCTTCATCCAAATTATCCATTTTTTCTCTTTTAACATTATAAACAAACCTTTATACCAAGACTTCAAGATTTTCATCTTCTTTTTGTGTCATTTTGAAGACTTCATCTTTAATGTAACTAAGCATACAATAATCTCTATATTTGCCTAAGAAAGCCTCTTTAATTTGTCCCCATGTTGTTATAGAATGCACTCCTAGACTCATGAACCATTTTAATGTTGAGTTTTTTAATGTGGCAGGGAACAATTTTAATTTTTGAGCATCATGCAGATAGTCATATGGTCTGCATAATACTTCAAATTCGAAGAGAAATATCTTTGGATCTTCGTTTCTTTTCCTGTGGAAATTAGGAAGAATCGAGGGTGATATATTTTTCATTGTGAGGGTTGTATCTTCATCAAGAATAGGGAATCCTGAAGGATCTTGATTTCCTCTGCCTCTACCCCCTCCTCTACCTCTACCTCTTCCTCTTCCTCTTCCTCCAATCCTATCTTCTTCGCCATGGACATTGTGTACTTCTCCTTCCCCTTCTTCAGCCATGATAGATTCTTCGGAGCTAATATAGTGTTCTTCTAATCTTTCTGGTTCCTCTATCAATGGTTGCTCAGAATAAGTTTCCAATTCCTCTTCTTCACTAGGAATTTCTAATTCTTCTCCCAAAATTTGTTCACCAGTGGGGGATAGAAAGATTACTCTTGTAGTTGGGGATGTAGGATTTTCTTCAATTACAGCTTCAGTAGAAGAAGTAGGTGAAGTTCTGGATTGAATTTCTAATCTTGAGACTTCAAGAAGTCTTTGTCGACCTCTAAATGGAATTCAGGTTTGAGTAGGTGTTGTAGAATCTTGAAATCGTGGTGAAGTGAGTGGATTTGTGGGAATTAAAATTCTTCCTCACCTTACAAATCTACCCCTGGAGTCTCTATCCCTATGCATGTCATGTTTTAAATTAATGATGTTTTTTTTAACTTCTAATTGTACTTCCCCGGCAACGGCGCCAAAATGTTTGGTCAATTCAATGTCTTTGAATTGTCAATCATAAATTGTCAACCAAGGTGCGTAGACTGATGAAGTACAGGTGCACAATATGTGCTTAGAAGTTATTCATTAGGTCGTTATGTATTTGTTAAGATCTAAACTTAAGATGGAGGTGGTGTTTGTCAATTATATTAGTGTCGTAATTCTTAGGGATGTTGGTTAAGTTTCCTAGGAATTAATCTCTATCCAATTAGTTTGTAGATGATGTGAGAGTGGTTCTACTTGTATTAGATTGTTTTGGGATTTTTGATCCTGAATCTTTATGTTGTAGCTTCTAATTCTCTAAGTGCAAAAAGAAACTTATTCTATCAGCTATGAAGAAATATTGTCTGAACTCAATTGTTTAGGAGAGAACTTCTCACTCTTTTACTTATTCAATTTTCGCTCAAACAAAATAACCCAAGCAACATCTATATTATGAATTGAACACACTTCAATTATGCTAGATAATAAGCAAATGAAATGACCATGTTGTACCAGGTATAAATAAAATTAAATAACAGACTAAACTAGGTATAAAGAAAATGAAAGTTCTTATGCAAATAACAACTCGCTGGTGAAATCATTATGTTGCATTGTCACACAAAATAGAGAAATTGAAGAATTAAAGGAAATCATATTGAAATTGATTAAAACCTGTCACTGTTTGTAGGGGCCCTCCACATAGCAATTCAGAGCTTCCAATCAACACAACGTTTGCACACAAAAACCAATTCTATTCACACGGAATTCACAAATTGTTCACAATTATATCATTCGGCGCACACCCAAATCACAGTGCGGCCATAAGTTTTATAGCAGGTCTCTTGGCATAATTGTATGAATAATTCAAGCCTAATATCTCTATCCTATCTAAACTTATATCGCTAAACCTTCATTTTTCTATTCCGAAAGCAAAACGATAAGGTTTCAATCGATCTCGGGTTCTATTCTTCGTTAATCAGAGGTTGACTTGGAGTTTGACCGTGATCTCCTGCGCTTCTCTTAGCAAACAGTTTCGAGGGGATAGGAAGGGATCCATGAGGGAGCCATCCTCTATCCATCCGCACCTTTCGCTACTGACCTGGAACTCTGGAACCTTGCAAACAATGGAGACAACTACAGAAACCTGGATTAGCTGCGGAAACAGACTGATTTGGTAGCCAATTACAACTTTAACAAAACAATAGGGTATAAAGTTAAATATGAACAAGAAGACATATTATTGCATACCTTCATCAAAACTTGGTAGCTATAACTTTGTTTAGGTGGTAAATATATAGGAAAAGAGAGGATAATTAGGCAAAAAGGATGTCATGGTAGGACAATCTTCGGACTCTACAGTAAGCGTGATATCTTTGTCGGAAGAAAGTGTGTGACCTTGCACCGAGTCAAGGGGGATGCATGGGGAGGTTCTAACACATAGAGGGGAAAAGGAAGTGTGCCCCCTAGAAGCCTATAATAGTAAACAATGTGAAAGGAACACATGAGTTGAATGACATCACAAAATGTAAAGTACAATAGTCGACAATCCAAAGAGATGGGTTAAACCAACAACATGACTTCAACAAGATTCATACAATCATATACGAAATAGTTCATACACAAATGTGTAAGTTGAATAACATACATTGCTAATGTAACCAAAATAGTCGAACTATAATAACAAAATATGCATGAAGACGTGTTGGCTCTGTTATATATATATATATATAAGTGAAAGTTCCATCCATACATACAACCATAACATCCACTAGCCCCAATAGTGGAACGTTACAGTCAACACCGCCTACTCCTCCAAAGGGATGTAATCACTCTGCACTGTGGAGAAACCAATGCTCATCACAATACTCTCCAAGCCCTTCTCTAAGTAATTCCTAGAAAAATCTTGGCTCCCAAAGGCCCTTTCTATGAGTTATGAGGTTCTATTTATAACAAAGGATGGGTTGACCCTTGACATTCCCCTTTGTGACATTTGGACTACCCTCATGACTCTTCAACTTCATCACATAACTCTTTACATTACATATGACTGTTCACATTTCACTAATGACACTTGGAATTTCACTTTACATCATGTTTATAATAATATGCATTTCCTATATATACCCATGTGGGACAAAAATGGGTTTGAGTCAACGAGACAGGACAACACTAAGATTTGGATGGTCGCGAAACAACCAGCTCATCAACATCCTCTCTGCCATCCTTGGTGACAAACTGATGCTAAGCTTGGTAGTGCGTTATGGTGTCCACGTACTCTTTGATGATGTCTTCCTAGAAACAAACTCTTGCCTCCATTTCTTTGGGCTATACTTATTTGAAACCTCTGTCCACCTCGTCATGTAACATGCGCAACTTATTCCTAAGCAAGTTTGGACTGATGATTTACATTCGCATGTTATCTGCTCTGACTTGAAAATCTACGCTGGTGGTCATGAGCATCCACTGATCAAAGTATGTGTCAATCTCCAGTTAGAATTGGTTCTTCTATTTGGCCTTTGTGAGTGTTCCAATTGATGAGGTACCATACTTTGTCACCACGACATCCAAAGTCTTGAACAACTGTGCATACGAAGCCTCAACACTGGTGATGAGTGACGAGAGTTCCTCATAGTTCCGGATTAGACTCTGGATGCATGCTTTATCTAACTCTACTTGCAACTTCATCATCTTGGGAAAGTGTAGCGGGGCTCCCTTGTACCTCATTGTCCATGTCTGTATATGATCAACAACAACATGTATATGTGTGAGTGTTCGTGCTATCTTGGTGCAACACTGTTGATGACCATGTAGATGGAAAACTATCTTGTTCACAGTTACGAACTTGTCATACAGTCTCCATGTGACTGTCTCAAGACCTAAGACTTCAGCAAGTATCACTTTCTTCATCTCTCCTCCAGCGGATGTTGTTGATTGTTCCTTGCTCTGCTTCTCTGCTTGCAATTCCTTAGCCATGCACTCATTTTCTACTATCAAGAACCTTGCACTCGAGCTCGTGGCTTCGGCATAAGCCTTTGTAACATTGACAAAGGATGCTGGATGTCTTCACACACCTAACAAAATCACCCATTCTTCAAAGTTCATAGGTGATGCATGCTCATCCAGGATGTGCGCTCTACGTGCCTGTACAACTTTGTGCTACGACTCATCAAAGGCTATGTTGTACATCTGTTCCCGGATCATCTTCAAGGAGAATGGTACCCCTTTGTTCACTTGGGACTTTCTCTACTACTGGAGCTAGTGAAGCCTATGGGGTGACCTCCGTTTCTTTTGGCATGAGATTAGTGTCCTAATCTTGTTTTGACTTTCTGTCTCCATGTCTGTCTATTCTACTATCGGCTCATCCTGCTAAGAAAGTTCCTGTTCGTGTGAGTGCTCACCCTGTTCCTCATCTATTGCTAGTGGATTTGAGTCTTTAACCTATATCGGTGTAGTTTGCACTATTTGTGCACCTTTCACTTCCTCCTATTACTATTCTTGTTCATGTTCATGTTGCGCTTCCTTCTCTCTTCTACACAACTTTTGTTTTTCTTTGAGCTTATGCTCTACTTCCTACAACTTCTTCTTCATCTCTTCTAGTATTTGTTGATCTCTTCTCTTCTACCTCCTCTCCTGTCGCCTCTTTGCTTCTATCTCTGTTGTAGCAGTTACAACCACCCTCCAAAATTTTGTCCTGCACTAATTTTGGAGCCTCCCTTCAAGAAGTTTCACTTGATGACTATACACACTCAGGTTCACTCTGTGATCTCGTGTAATTCTTTACATATGGCTTTCTTGTTCATTGCATTCAAGTCTCTGCATGTTGATGTTTTATTCATGCTTGCAACCATGTTCTGGTTATGCTCAAAGTCTTCGCTTCATATGTGCTTGTGGTGTTCGCTATGAAAGCATTTGTCGCACTCACACACGAAGTGACATTCACTGTCACGCAAGCGTTGTCTCAATCAATGAATGATCAATCATGAGTGTCACGCTTGTCTCTTGCACTTTCGGTTAGTCATGTTGAACATATGTGTCTAGATGGTTTGGTCGTTTCGTCATCAAGTCATGCGAGTGTGTGTTCGTATGATCACCTATGCATATTTCGATTGTTCACACACTTAGCCATTTTTGTTGAAAGTTCTGATGAGCAGACTCCCCTCTAACAGCCAGACCATCACCCTGCCATCGAATCGATTGACTATCAACCAGAACAGCGCAGAAGCACCAAGCTAGTCTTTTCAAGGTTCGTTGCCTGCAAGCAATCCAATCAACTCTCGTGATGGCCACTTGGACAGTTGGACTTGGCAATCACCCTGGGACTAACTCCCCTAAAAAATTGCGCAGAGGCCACTGACGTCACCCGCTGAACTGACAAAGGAAATTGTGTAGACAAGCTAGACAGACACCAAGTGCCCATCCCTGTCTCCCTCAGAAAATTGTGCAATTTTCCCAGTCAATCACCTCGACAGTCGATCGACTATTCATCTCATAAATTACGCAGTGCTCATGAGTAGGCCTTCCATAGCCCATCAGTCATCTGAGCTCAGAAATTGCACAGAGATGATCAACAAGCCAGCCTTAGTGCAATTTTCCTAGCTAGAAGCCCCTAGCAGCAGACAACCAATTCCCTCCAGGAATTGCACAGTTTCTACTGCCAGTGACCCCAGCAGCCACCTGGAAATTCCCTTTGGGAATTGCATAGTTTTGGCTTCCAGCCTCCTGGGCAGTTCCCCCAAAAATCTGCGCAATCCCTACCTGTTGACCCTTCATGCAGCTTGTCTCATTCCTCTGGAAAATTGTGCAAATTTGGTTATCCAACCCCGCTTCTTGTTCGTTCTGAAAAATGTGCAGAGCATGCCTACCTTGCCCTCCAGCAGCTGAGACTATTCCTCCCAAAATTTGTGCAATTTTACCTCCCAGCCAAGCCAGACCTCACAGACAATCATTGTCGACTCAGATTGCTTATCTCCATCACTCAGTGACTCTTGTGCAATTTTCATCAGCAATGCCCAGAGCCATCATCCTGCTTCACAACCTTGCTTTCTCTCCCAGTCACTTTCATCCGTAATGATCATGTTTCATGGTAGACTAGGAGGTTTTGGGTTTGATGTTGTCTCATCATGAGTGACTGCAGGTACATGTACACTAACAAAAATGGCAAGACGACAAATGTGATGAACGAAGGGAGCACATGCAAAATGACAAATTCACCAATGGATGAACAAACAAAGCATGCGAAGTGGACGAATGCGGAAAACATGCACCTTTGCGAATAGATGAGCCTGTCAAGCCTTCCATCATGCAAGCAAGGAACAACATGCTAAAGATTCATCAAGTGAACCAAGAACCATCAAAGACTCTACGCACTTCACCATGCGGAGGTGAAGCTATGATACATATTGAAGACATCCATCACCCAGCAGCACTATGGCTCAACATGCACTCCAACAGTAGCACACATGTACCAGCATTGTCATGTAAAGTCATGTCAAGTCATGTTGACATGAGTCATGTCGCCCACATCTCCACTATGGGCTCAACTATCCCGCCATTGACAAGCAAGCTTATGCAGTTTACAAGGCGGTGAAACACTTCAGGCCCTACTTGCTGAAGAACCACT
This sequence comes from Pinus tabuliformis, assembly GCA_031772625.1. Taxonomy (NCBI): domain Eukaryota; kingdom Viridiplantae; phylum Streptophyta; class Pinopsida; order Pinales; family Pinaceae; genus Pinus; species Pinus tabuliformis. The sequence continues at coordinate 321,405,583 of CM062816.1, read as the reverse complement.
GCATAGTCTTCATTCCCCACCCATCAGTCCACACGTTGCTAGTACAACAAGAGCTAGGAGAATTATGTGTGAGCTGGATGATAGGATTGCAATAATATGATCTTGAAATCAAGCCAGTGCACACGATCAAAGGACATGGGCTCTGCAGACTTGTAGCTAAAGAAGTACATGCTCTGGAGAACAAGAAGAGCTCATCCGTTGGGAGCAAGAGATTGAGATGTATTGCATAAGGTGAGCAACACCATGGGACCTCTTGGTACACATATGTACGCCAGTACTTGAGCATGACACCATACACTCTCACTTTTCTATAAAATAGAAGAGGGAATTGTACCTGAAATCCTTAGCATATCAGTCAGTGCACAAGGTGCTTTATAGAAGGCACAATAATGGAGACTTTCTCAGGTGCCTGGTGTTGCCGGGAAAACTAGTGTCCATTCAGAGCTACTAGTCCCACTAAGACGAGTAGCTATCTTAGAAAAAAAACAATTCAAAGTAACTTGTGTTTTCCTTTATGAGAGATAGATGAGAGAGAAGCAGAGAGTACCAACCTCGGTCTTTCGCTTAGCTCCTTGCTTGTTTCCTCTCTCCTTTGATAGAGCTTCGCCACTCCTTTCTCACTTGTCCCACTTCAAAGAACACCTGTAGAGTCAAAGCAGCAAAATACCATCAAAGCATAGAGATCTATAACCATAAACACTGTAGAATCAGATGTACATTAACCTTACAAATGCATACACAAATACAAGATTCAGAAATATACAAGTATATGGAGGAAAACTCAAATAGATTTATAGATAGAAGTAGTAGAAGAGAGGATTACAACCCAGCTGTCTAATCTAGCATCATCCTCCCAGCATGAAAGCCCTCTTCACCTCATGAAAAGCAAGATCACCCAACAATACAATGTCTCAAAGAGCAACCAACAACACTTACAAATTACAAAATTCTAGCCTCTGGATCTCTAGATGAGGGATCCATATATAGATATTTGCAGGAGGGTGAGTTAGCTTCTAGGATTTTGATTAGTGTCATTTCACTAATAGTTCTCGGCTCCACTTCCAAATTTCATGATCTCTTACTCATCCCTGGGCGAATTCAAAGAGGCAAGTGTCATATGAGCAGTTTCTAGAAGATTCTCAAAGTTTCCACCTAGCAAACTGCCTCTTCCATTTGTCTACTCTCCCTCATCACACCTTACATAAGGGAGTTTCAGTATACATTGCACCCTTTGTGTGTAGGAGGTGAGATGCATCGCACCCTCAGCATGGAGTAGTCTGTATGGTCCAGTTTTGACCAGTTCCGAGTAGTTTTTTAGGGAGAATTTCTGGGAAATGATGTAATCAGTTGACCTTGATCCTTTAGGGTATGAAACAACACTTTTAGGGTTTTGAGAGCCCTTGGTTTATGGACATATGTGATTGGGGTTGCAGTGCCCAAATATGTCTATAACAGTTGCCCCCTAAAGCATGAGGTCGTAAATCTTCTGATGTTGGGTGAAATTCTTTATCATGAGGATCCGAGGTTTTTCGAACTGGAAGGTGACCTGTAATAAGATACAATACAATACATTATATTCATAATATTTTCATGATCTAGCTGAGGTGGGCATTCCCATGCTCAGCTTTATAAATTCATTTTTATGTACATAGGATAGACAATCGTCTGTGTGGCAAACTGATGATTCTGGTAGAGCCATCATACTTTAGCTTGGATGATTATCTGTGTAGCTATGGAGTACATTTGATGTTTTTATTTTCCTAAATATATTGCAGCCCAGATGGATGAAACTAGATCTGGGGTCTTCAAACTCGTTCAATCTTCGTCTGATGTACAAGTCAATCCATGTGAAAAGATGTTCTGGTGTCGAACATGGAAAGACATTGCCTGATTACTAGCCAATGATGTAAGCTGTTAATAGGTGCGAGAGGAATCACTGATAATGATAATGACCCTCAAGGTACTGCAGTACAATTCACATAGTGTCAATACATGAGTCGATGTTGAACACCACGTAAAATCTTTCAGTCGAAGGCCATTGATGTAAACCTGTTGCTGGAAGTGAGAAACTTGCCATTGAGGCATGAAAGCTTCAAAGTAATGAAAGGGTTGTTCCTAAGTCGACTTCTTGGATAATGATATGATTTCGACAAGAAGTGACTCGCCGTAGGAGGGCCTTAATGAATCCCACATTTACGACACAGAACGGAACAAATGATTTTGTGGAGGTGAAAACGATCTAATGATACAAGGTTCAGGGTGGCGGTCATGAAAAAATGGAGCATGAAGGTATTGCAACGGATGAGGTGTTAGTTGGGTTGGTGAATTCTCTGAGCGACTTCTCTTGAACATATCGGCGACACTGGAATGGATTGGTAGCGTTAACCCCAAAATGGATGGTACGGAGGACCAATGGTGATATGACCGGTGAATGGAATAACCCAACTCGACTCAATCATGGTGATGGAGTGAAAGTGTAATGTTCAAGAGCGACCTGCTACCAATGAAATTCTTCAAGTTTTCTTCCCTTTCCCCAGTCATTGCTGACCAGTACCTCTTTATTTTTTTCAAGCTTGAGGAGGATAACATATGCTTGTTCTATAATTTGCCCTTCGAGCAAACCTGTCACTATGTTTTAGCGAGCCTAGCAACAATGAAACTCGCTCTTGTCCGTATGGAAAAGTTTGTTGCTATTGTTTTAACAAGTTTAACGACAAAGATAACTCGGTCCTTTTCAGTTTTAGAGAGTCTGAAAAGAGACGGAAAGGAAACTCCAGTAGTCCTTTTTCGTAGTATAATCCCTTAAGTCTAAAAAGTATAAAATAATACAAAAGGGATGACTTTTCCGATCACTTTAGCAAGCTGAAAAAGACAAGCACTCGATCTTTTTGTGTAATGATCCCTCAGGTCCAAAAAGATTAAAATATAGAGGAGGTATGGCACTTCCAATCACTTTAACGAGCTAGAGAGGCCAATTGCTCGGAAATCTTTTCATATTTTACGAGTCTAAAAAGAGATTAAAGGAGACTCATTTTTTGAGGAACAAGTGATGTTTTCGGATAGCAACTGGTTCCAGGTAAGTTTGGAACTTTTAAATCATGGGAGTGTAAAGAAGGTGGCTAATAGAATCACTCGTCGCAGCTATTCCTCAAAAGGGTAAACAATCAAGTGGAGGCGTATGATCGGCTAAAAAGTGGAGGTGATGGTAAGAACACAACCAAGGCTCAAAAATCTGATAGCAATGTGATCACAAAGGTTATTTACAAAAGTTGGGTTCATTTTTTAATGAGCTTGAACTCTGGTGGAACATATGCTCATTGCTATGTTTGTCTTTTTTTAACGAGTTTGAACTTCGCGGAAACGTGCTCATGCCAGTCATCTAATAAGGATGTCTCTCATCAGTAGGTTCATTTTTTAGGGAGCTTGCCCCATGCGAAACTTTCCTCCGAGCCTTTTGTATGCAAGCTAGGAATGACTAACTACTATCCTAAGCGTTAAAGAACTACTGAGGTTAGGTAGGATAGTTTATCAACGGGAAACATTTCCTTTACATTGCCGTCACCGCCGGTCCCGGCAAAGGTGAATGGTGGATCAGACCAATCACCTAACTTAAGTAGTTGAAGTTAGTAAAACTATGGGGTTAGAGTTACGCTGGTCACTTTTCACTTGCGTAAAAAAGGTTTGCATGCCCCCAAGTATAAAGAGAAGTAGAGTTTCCAGGTTACCATATGGAAGTTCTTGCATTAAAGCAAGGTTGTTTCGTCCACGTCGCAGACAAAACACTTCCTTGGCTCTATCCATCGAAATAGACAAAGGTGAATGGTGGGAGCTTCCAATCACATAACCTTCGACGAGGAAATCTTATTCCAGACTGATCCCATTTTCCTAAACGGACGGGTGTGTCAGATTGGTCATATATCCTACGAGGAAACCTACCTTATATCTAGGGTTTTCCTGCCGAAGCAAACCAGGGCGCATGCCCCCTGGGTTTAGTCACATTCACTGAATCACTCGTGATCATCAGGTGGATGGACTGGAGGTTGATGAGACAATCCTTGTGAAAAAAGACCATTTAGGGATGGCATTTGACTAGTAGCCATGTTTGAACCAGGGAATGAAAGCTGGTCAACGAGCTGTACCATTCTGAGATTCTGATCAGATGAACGGTTTTCATTCTCAAAGTTATAGGCAAATTTGGAAGGATTCCTAATGGTCGACTGGTTCCTTTATTGAAGCCTAACAGATTTCGAATCTCAGGCAAAAGTGATGGAGAACCAAGCGCTTTCCAAGCAGTTGAGGAAAGGATACTCACAGAAGCCCCTTCATCTATGATAGTACCAACCATGATCATTCTGTAAGCTTGTACTATGATTCAGAATGGTACATTAGATGGTAGGAAGGATCTCGCTAGTAGATTCCAATCAAAGGAAATGACTAGATTGCTTGGAGGAGGGACTGAATAAATGGCCGGATGAATCTCTTGAACTGAGGAACTTCCTTCTTGTTGTAGAGGAATGGGTATATTGCCCCCATGTTCATCGAATTCTATGTTAACAAAAAGAATTTGAACGGTGTCGTTCTCATTCTCTTTGGAGACTGTATCATCTGAAGGTGGACTCTCTGAAGACAAAACTGGGTCGATTGTCATCTTGACCTGTTGACTTTGGTCCGGTGTGGACTCAGAGGGTTTATCTTCAATGATAGGTGTTTTGACTGACAACAGAGGCGTGTCAGTCAGATTTTCAACTAGCAATGGACTTGGCAAGAGTTTCTTATATCCAGGAGGAAGTCGCTGCGGTGAAGCAGGACGGCTATTCAAGATTCTTTTAGCTTCATCCAGGAAAGGGCAATGGTGGAGGGCATGATCGCCTTCACACAACCTATAAGGAAACTTAAATATTCCTTTTTCCCATTGAATTCATTTTCACTAGTTGATGGTGTAATCTCTACATGATCGATATTGGTTGAAGACACCGGATTGTGCAAGCGGGGGACCAGTCTCTCAAGATCTGCGAGATGTAGGGAAAATCTCGATGATAGTGGTCTCCTTTGCAAATGACACACAGAAATTTGGGTTTGGATGGTGCAGTGTGTGAATTTTCGCCAGAAGATGCATGGTTGCCCCCTTTCGTCGTTGGCTTCTTCTTCTTCTTCTCAGATACTTGATTTTTAATGTTACTAGTTTCACCAAGCGAAGAAGAAGAAGGAGAGGGAGAAAAAACGAAGTGGAAGGTGGGGGATCAACTTTAGTATCATCTGGTTTCTAATTTGATTGCTGAGGAATTACGGTGTTTTGAACGACAGAGGTCGAGAATAGCCATACTGGCAGGCCAATTGTGAGTCTTGGAAGGGACAATGTAGCCATGTGTGGAGCACCAACATCTCCCCAAGAGGAGGAAGGACTAGGATTCCCCCCAAGGGGAAATCCTTGATTGGTGGACTCCATTTTCTCAACCTAAGACCAACGAGGGAAAAGTGATGTTATTCCGAATAAAATAAATTTTATGAAGCTTCGACACAACTTGCTTTTTCAAATTTTAAGAGTCGCGAAAAAGCTAAAGATGACTCTAGTCACCTTCGATTTTTAATGAGCCTAAAGTGACAAGTGCTCAGATGGACCTTTTCTTTTAAGGAGTCTGAAAAGGAACGAAAGTGACTACTATGGAAATCTAGACAGAGGGATTACCAAACCAATCGCAAAACTACAATATACACCTCGGTGGTAAATTATAGAGAAATTACCGAGGACTTTACATACGACAGTCAATCTTCTCGAATGTTGTGTTCAGTGCATTGCGATCGATAGGGTGGCAGACACAGCTTCCTAAGGATAAAGGATATCAGCCTATTGTGGTCTCCCAATATATACTCGATGGTACGTGGGAGCACAAGTCCGTACTAGCACTTGTCGTATCAAAGAGGAGGAATCACCCAACCTACGATGAAAACGATAGTTACCAGGCTTTACGACACCGGAATACGTCTCTAGCCTAGACTTCTAGATGTTGTGCATTAGGTTCCAAAGCGTTTTTATGTTCATTGAGGTTTATTTTGTAGTTGATATTTCTTAAGAAGTTTTCCTTTCAAAGTTCACCGCGTGATGTAGATGTACAACTCCTAAATATGCAATCTAAAATGATAAACAGGCGTTTATTTTCTTTTAGCAATGAAAATCCTAGCTACTAGGGAAAGAAAAATATGATTCTTTCAACATAGAGCAGAGAGCACACACTAAATGCACTTTTCCTAAATCAATTTCCGCATGCAATATAAATGCAAATGCACATGCATGTATTTGTTTTTTAGTTCCCTTAATGTGAGAATGACAAAAAGAAAACTAAGTACAAATCTGAACTATTTTTCCTCAAAGCGACACTTTAACAATTATTTTTCAAAATGAAAGGAAGACTAAGATGACACTTTCAATTTCGAATGGAAAACTTTTTTGGACACTTCAAAGAATTGATAATTCAAATAAAATACAATGGCAAAATTGTAATCGACTATCTAAAAGAGGAAGACTTTACGACACTCTTTTTCTTGACTGAAAATGACGGTTGTGACACTTTCGAATCAAAAGATGACAGTTCGATTAAGCTACTGTTTGCAAAGGAGGACTGTAAATGATGAAAAATACATTAAAAACATTCACAATTCCTTGTGAATGGAGGTTGAATAATGTGAAGGAAGAAGGTTTCAATAGTGATATACTGATCATAGACAGTAAAACTACTAAATAGTGCTGAAAACAATGGAGAAAAAACCAAAATCTAGAGGCAGAAATAGTCTCATTCAATCATCGCACCTGTCCTTAAGGAAAACAGGGATGCATCTCACCTGTAGCACAAGGGAAGTGCGATGCATCCAGACTGCCAATGAGAGACAGTGTGATGGTCCAGGGATGATACTGAGCTTGGTTTTCACCCACAGTTTGCAGCTAAGTTTAGGGATTTAGGCTAATCTTATGATAGATAGTAAACACAAAGTATAGGGGCGGATCTAATGAGGTTATTGAGCTACCACTAGGGCACTTAGGATGTTTGCAAGTCAGATGTTCAGTTCATAAACCAACCTGGAGATTGACTAAAGCAACGTTGATCTACTTTGCAATTGCATATCAAAAGCAGTTCGAAGGCTAGCTGGCTTAACTTCAGGCTATGTCTGTAGTTTATAAAGAAAACAATAGTAACAAATAAAAAAACTATTCGATCCCCAGTGGAGTCGCCATTTTGTTTCTGGGAAAGCTAGTGTCCATTCAGAGCTACTAGTCCCACTAAGACGGGTAGTTATCTTAGAAACAAACAATTCAAAGTAACTTGTGTTTTCCTTTATGAGAGATAGATGAGAGAGAAGCAGAGAGTACCAACCTCAGTCTTTCACTTGGCTCCTTGCTTGTTTCCTATCTCCTTTGATAGAACTTAGCCACTCCTTTCTCACTTGTCCCACTTCAAAGAACACCTGTAGAGTAAAAACAACAAAATACCATCAAAGCATAGAGATCTATAACCATAAACAATGTAGAATTAGATGTACATTAACCATACAAATGCATACACAAATACAAGACTCAGAAATATACAAGTATATGGAGGAAAACTCAAATAGATTTATTGATAGAAGTAGTAGAAGAGAGGATTACAACCTAGTTGTCTAATCCAACATCATCCTCCCAACATGAAAGCCCGCTTCACCTCATGAAAAGCAAGATCACCCAATAATACAATGTCTCAAAGAGAAACCAATAGCACTTCCTTACAAATTACAAAATTCCATCCTCTGGATCTCTAGGATGAGGGATTCATATATAGATATTTGCAGGGGGGTGAGTCAGCTTTTTGGACTTTAATTAGTGTCATTTCACTGATAGTTCTTGGTTCCACTTGGATATTTCATGATCTCTTACTCATCCCTAGGTGAATTCAGAGAGGCAAGTGTCATATGAGAAGTTTCTAGAAAATTCTATGAGTTTCCACCTAGCAAACTGCCTCTACCATTTGTCTGCTCTCACTCATCACACCCTACAAAAGGGCTTTTCAGTATGCATCACACCCTTTGTGTGTAGTAGGTGAGATGCATCGCACCCTCAGCATGGAGCAGTCTGTATGGTCCAGTTTTGATTAGTTTTGAGCAGTTTTTTAGGGAGAACTTTTGGGAAATTATGTAATCAGTTGACCTTGATCATTTAGGGTATGAAACAACACTTTTAGGGTTTTAAGAGCCCTTGGCTTATGGACATATGTGATTGGGGTTGCAGTGCCCAAATATGTCTATAACACCTGGAAGCACATGAATCAAAGAAGGTACTTCAAGATCTGCATGATGGACCCGCCAGGGGTCACTTTGTAGGAAATGCCACTACACACAAGGTTATGCAAGCCAGTTTTTAATAGCCCACATTATTCAAGGATGTGCATGCCTATGCCCGCAAGTGCCCAGTCTGTCAGTGATGTGCCGACAGAACATGAAGATCAGTAGCCCCATTGCACCCTGTTGCAGTGACTGAACCATTCCAATAGTGGGGCCTCAACATTGTTGGGGAAATTTTCCATCATTCGTCAAAACAACACCACTATATCCTAATAGAAACTGAATACTTTACACGGTGGACAGAAGAAGTTCCACTGAAACAAGTGAACGACCGGAGGTCATCAACTTCCTCCAGCAGAATATCATCTCACGCTTCGGTGTTACGGTATCACTTTTTTTTTATAATGCAACTTATTTTTTGTATTTAAAACTCTATGACTTTTCATTACAAAATGGTATTGTGCTAAAGCATTCATCGAATTACTATCCATAAGGAAACGGTCTAGCAGAGTCTACAAATAAAAACCTCATCCGTATAATCAAGAAGACCATTTTCTTTGAGCAGCATAAGTGGCATACCGCCCTGACGAATGCACTATGGGCTGACCGTGTAACACCTAAACCCTCTCTGAATACCTCACCGTATTTCCATGTTTACAGTAAATAAGCAATCCTCCTACCAAATATCTACTTGCCTTCCTACACTTCAGCTTTCCCAGGAATCCCAAGGCAAGCCTTTCCAGATAGTTCGACGTAGGATGGATGCTCTCCATAAGCTTCAGGAAGAAAGGATGAAAGCAAAAGAAAAATTCACACTCCACCAGAACCGTATCAAGAGGTGGTTCGATAAGAAGTCTGTAGGGAAAGCTAGCTTCGATGTGGGTGACTTAGTTCTGAAATGGGATAAGCCCCATGAAGACAAAGGAAAGCATACGAAGTTCTAGTCCCTGTGGATTGGCCCGTACACAGTCCATGAGAAGCTTGGCCCACACATGTATCATTTGCGATCACTTGACAAGAGGATTGACAACCTTCCTGTCGATGACCAAGATCTAAAGGATTATTTTCAGTAAGCTATGTCGTGCCCGTGCCACGTACATAGTCTACTTGCTACTTGTTCTTTTCATTTGGTTTGTTTTGCTTATTATCTTTGCTTTTTCTTCGTTAGATTTTTCTTACTATTTTTGTTCACGTTCATTTTGTTTGTTGATATATTACTATTTTTGTTTCTGGAAATAAGTGTTTCCAACTACTACGTCTTGGCTTTTGAATAGAGTATGTGGCTGAAATTTGAGGAAACTCGTGACACTGCAACACTTGGCCAATCTTGTGTCTGCCTTCTCTATGCTTGGTTGTAACTCTTGGTTGATGATGTCCTGATGGAAAATACAAACTGCTTGCAAGGGAAGTTTCCCTCCAACCATGAACCTGTGTCGACACTAGGAAGCCCCATGCCTGTACTTGGCCCTCAACTCTGTGTGTTCAAGCTCATCCAACTAGTAGAAATGGAGAAGGGGAAAAACTAAATGAGCAAACCTATGTCAAAGTTCTTACATGCTTCTCTAAAGGAAAAACCCCTTCTGCTCTCAATAAGTCAAGATCCCTCTTCCGCCTCAAAAATAAATAAGTTCCTATGCACAATCCTCTTGAAAAATACAAAGGAAAAAGAAGAGAAATGCTTCCTATGCAGAGAGATGATGCATGCAACTCCACCGAGGTACTGACCAGGCTTGCTGGCTGTGTAGCAATGTGTGTGTTCCTGCATGACTCCACTGGGGTACTGTCTAGGTCTGCTGGCAACGGAGCAACACCAGAGATAAAAAATTATACTCTAAAAATCTTCAACTCGCAAGCTAAACTACCCTTCCCAGATTTGAAACACTTAGATCTAAGTTGAAATTTGGATTGTGTTTGACTGAGTTGGCAAAGGGTGAACAATGCATGTCCATGAGGTAAGTGGGGAACCGAAGTAACCCACATAATGATTCAATACTTCCCAAAAGACCAAGGCCCTATGCTAGCAATGAACCAAAATAGAGAAGCTGGAGTTCTACCAGTGTGTCGCCAGGTGTTGTAGCAGCTACAACCACCCTCAAAAATTTTGGCCTACACCAATTTCAGAGCCTCCCTTGAAGAAGTTTCATTTGATGACTGTACACACTTGGGTTCACTTCGTGAGCTTGTGTGAGTCTTTACATCTACCTTGCTTGTTCATTGCATTCAAGTATCTACATGTTGATGTCTAAGTCATGCTTGCGACCATGTTCTAGTTATGATCAAAGTCTTTACTTCATATGTGCTTGTTGTGCTCGCTATGAAAGCATCTATCGCACTCACACACAGATTCACATTCACTGTTGCACAAGCATTGTCTCGGTCAATGAACGATCAATCACAAGTGTCGCACTTGTCTCTTGCACCGTCGGTCAGTCATGTTGAACATATGTGTCTCGATGGTTTGGTCGTTTCGTTGTCAATTCATGCGACTGCGTGTTCGTATGATCACCTATGCATCTTTTGATTGTTCACACACTTAGCCATTTTTGTTGAAAGTTCTGATGACCAGAATCCCCTCTGACAATCAGACCATCACCCTACCATCGACTTGATCGACTGTCAACCAAAACTGTGCAGAAGCACCAAGCTAGTCTTTTCAAGCTGTGTTTCCCACAAGCAATCCATTAGTCGAACCCAACAGTCACCCTAGGACTGACTCCCCTAAAAAATTACGCAAAGGCCACTGAACTCACCCGTTCAACTGACTAAGGAAATTGTGCAGACAGGCCAGATAGACACCAACTTCCCATCCCTGTTTCCCTCAAAAAATTGCGCAATTTTCCTAGTCAGTCACCCCGACAGTTGACAAACTGTTCATCTCAGAAATTGCACAGTGCTCATGAGCAGGCCTTCCGCTGCCCGTCATTCATCTCAGCTCAGAAATTGCGTAGAGATGATCAGCAGGCCTCTTGACCTTAGTGCAATTATCCTAGCTAGTAGCCCCTAGCAACAGACTACCAATTCCCTCCAAGAATTGCATAGTTTCTAGTGCCAGTGACCCTAGTAGCCAACTGGCAGTTCCCTTGGGGAATTGCATAGTTTTGGCTACCATTCTCCTGAGCAGTTCCCCGAAAAAAATTGCATAATCCCTGCCTATTGACCCTTCATTCAACCCGACCTGTTCCTCTGGAAAATTGCACAAATCTGGCTGTCCAACCCCGCTGCCCATTTGTTCTGAAAAATGTATAGAGCATGTATTCCTTGCCCTCCAGCAGCCCATGCCGTTCCTTCCCAAATTTGTGCAATTTTGCCTCCCAGCCGAGCCAGACCTCACAGATAGTCACTGTCGACTTAGATTTCCTATCTCCATCGCTCAATGACTCTTGCCTAGTTTTCATCAGCAATGCCTAGAGTCATCATCCCACTTCACAACCTTGCTACCTCTCCAGGTCACTTGCATTCAAAATGATCATGTTTCATGGTAGTCTCAGAGGTTTTGGGTTTGTTGTCATCTCGTCATGAGTGACTGCAAGTATAGGTACACCAACGAACATGGAAAGATGATGAATGGGATGAACGAAGGGAGAACATGAAAAATGACAAGTTCACCAATGGATGAATGAACGAGTCATGCGAAGCGGACGAACGCAATGAACATGCACCTTCGCGAACAGATGAGCCTGTCAAGCCTTCCAGCATGCAAGCAAGGAACAACATGCTAAAGCTTCATCAAGCGAACCAAGGACCATTGAAGACTCCACGCACTTCACCATGCGGAGGTGAAGCTATGATACACCATGAAGACATCCATCACCCAGCAACACTATGGCTCAACGTGCACTCCAGCAACAACACGAATGTACCATCATTGTCATGTCAAGTCATGTCGAGTCATGTCACGAGTCATGTCACCCACATCTCCACTATGGGCTTGTTTTCAATCAATGTGATGTAACATGGAAGTCCAAGAGACCCACTTGTTGAACAAAGATTCATGTAAGTTGAAAAGTCATGGAAGTCAAATGGTCATGAGGGTAGTTGAACAGCCACAAGGGTTAGTTTCACCCTTAGTTATAAATACCCCTTCATTTGTACATGCAATGGACTTTTCACCTCAGCTCCTCCCACATAACCAAGAGAGTTTGTAATCTTTTCTTTGAGGAGTAAGTAGTGGCTCCAATGCCCCGCACTTGGGGTTAGTGATGTATGGTGTAACGATGTGTCTTGGAAATTTCACTTAATTCAGAAGCCTGCTAACAGGCCAGCACATTTTCACACATGTATTGTATTTGTTGTAAGACTGATCTTTAACACTTGTAATGCATGTTGCTTTAACCTATGTTCTACATCTGAACTACTTCATTTGTTGAAATGCATGATCTATTAATGGAAATTTGTTGTATATGTTGTTAACGTTGTCTCGCCCGTGTATACTTCTCTCCTAGAAATCAGACAAACCTTTCGCATGAAGCTTGCTGTAACAACCATTGCACTCGTTTAGACTGATCCGTGATTGTTTTACGTTTTATCTTACCTTGTATGTTGTGACTGTCGCATCCGTGTGGACTGCTCCGCTGGAAGTTGTGCATGTCCGATTGTGTTGTGTGTTCCTAGAAAAGTTGGGACTACTCCCAATCGACCTGGAACTCACTCTCACCCTCTTCGTCAATATTGGAAAAAACATTGACACAAGTGACACTTACACTCACCAAGCATGTGAACCTCACTTCTCGAAGACAAAGCGAACCACTCTCTTGTGCTGACAAGCAAGAGTTGAGGCAAATCTTTAAGACAATGGCAATTGGGCCATCATACCAGATGGGACTCCCACACCAAACGGTGTGAGGTCTAGTTGGGACTTCATACCAGGGTGATCCCCTAAATGTTGGCAGGTCCAACACCATCAACAATCTCCAAATCTACTCTCTCAAAAAATGGATCTTCCTTAAACTTGTAGCCTTACTCCATCTTTGAATTTCAGAAATCTTCCTCTTGCCTTTGTCTTTCACAAGTTTGTTGCTTGTTGTTGCTTCCTTGAGTGCTGCTAGCCACTCTACTACCATGTTGACCGGTTCATTGAGCCTGGAGGAGTTATAGCAATATCTCCATGCGTCTTCCTCTAGCCAATGACACGCCCCGTGGATCCAAGGATAGTGCACTCTAGAGCAGTGGTCCCTACATAAGCCATGTATATCGTACAGATTGAAACTCTCGGTGCCAAAATGAAACTTCTTAAAGTCTGCCACATCGACATCTGCTTCTTTCAAACTCTATATCTCGTACAACCCAATCCACAAAGGAAGGATAGGCCGTGGTGCCTTCTTCTTCCTGTGCAGTCTAGCTAATAACCCCATGAAGATGTGGTATGCAACCTCCTACATGACCAACTTATCCGTGGCAAACTTTGACAACAAATGCAAAGCCTTCTCCGCATTGTAGATCCTAATGAAGGTGTCATCGGGTGAGGTGTACCAATTTGCAATGTTTAGAAACGCCTCCATTGCTGCCTGGGACGTGCAAGGCAGATCTTATTCAAAGATCATCGTGTACAGAGGGGCAATGAAGTGGTCAGATAGTCTAGCCATGACTCCTCAGTAGCTGCATTCTCAGAGAAACTTGCAACATACGTTCACAACATTCTCTAAAGGATTCCATGCCCAACCCATGCAAGGAAATTGTTGATGAGCATAGATTGCATTGAGAAGGTAGGCGAACATCAAGAGTCTTTCTTGTTGATATTTGAGCGGACTCCAAGAGTTTGATAAATTCACTTTCAGCTGGAGATCCAACATGTTAGACCAATTGAAAGGTTTTCCTTCACTTGCGAGCTGATCCAACATAACAACCCAAATCTGTGGGAAGGCCTCTGTACTCTTTTGGGTATACAAGTGACATGCAAAGATGACGAAGAATTGATAATCCTTCCTGAGTGTCTTTGTCTTGTATATCTGCCTGGGTGTTGCCCTAAACTTTGATGGATCCCTTACCCAACACTTCAAGATGTCTCTTGTGTTCCCACTCTTGTTGGGAGTGTAGAATAGTGCATCCATCACGTTCACGCTGTGGAAAATGATATATCTGCTAATAATCTTCTGCCCTGAAGGTAGCTAGATTTATTCCACTGACACTACCCAGTATCATCGACTCAGGTTTAGTGTGTGAGACAACCCAGTGGATCATGTCTATGCACGGGAATATGGGATACCTACATGCAACCTTGTACAATCCTGACTTATGAATATTGACATAGACTTTTTGATCCCCCTGATTATTCTCAAAGCTTCCTGTGAATATAGTGTTGATGCCCTGCCATGTGATCTTGATGTCCTTCTCAATGAATAAGTGTGTGTCTCTGTACACGGGCAAGTTCATAGACGCTTTCTCAACCACATCTCCAGTACTTATTTCAACTGTGTCTTTTGATCCAACTTTCTTGGAGGCCATGATCCCTGTACTGCTAAGAAGCTACTCAAAAAATTGTGGTGCATGGAGACATAGAAGGCACTCACAGTAAGGCAATGTTAGCTAAAAAACATAAAGAAACTTGAGAATCAATCGAGAAACACGTTGGGTGACTGCTGGGAAAGATTGTGCAGCATTGACTCTAGGAGGTTGGGAGACTGTCAGCTAGAACATCACATTGTGCAGTCCCAGCTACCAGTGAGGCTCACTGTTGACTGGAACTATGCAGAGCGCAGTCCATGGAGGCTGACAACTAACTAAAACTATGCAATGCGCGATTTAGTCAAGCTAGGTTGCTAGCTAGAACTACGTATTGTGCAGTTCCAGTGGGTAGGATTGCATATAACACAACTGGGAGCCAGTGTGGGAAACCTATGCGCAATTCCTGGAGGTAAGGCAGAGCCTTGACTTCTAGGAATGCATAGTGAATGTGAGGAGAAGCAAGATCTGGGCCAAGGCAAGCCATATTTTCCCAAGGGCAACCTGAAAACAAGAAGGACTAAATGTGTGTGAGAAGCTGGTGCAGATATGAATGAATATCCATGCATGAAATTCAAGCAAATGCAAAAATAAGTCAAACGACAAAAAAATGAAGCTCGTGAAGAGAGTCGTCACAATGACCACCGTTTGTGCGGAAATAGTGTTATGCATGCAACACTAAGGAAATGCAATGAAAAACCTGAAACAACACTTCTACAAGTTAAGATACATTAAAACGCCAGTGGTCATGAAATAAAACAAGGAAAACAATACTCACACGATACTTGTTAAGGTTTTGCAAATGGGGTAGCAACCTAAATGGGCTTGATTGTGGGGAAAACTCCACAGTTAAGCGCGCTTGAGCCAGAGGTGATCTGGGATGGGTGACCTCCCGGGAAGTCCTAGTTACTGGGTGCAAGCCCCGGAAGTGATGATTTATGCTATGTGATTCATTTCACTAGTTTCAATCCCACTTCTTCACCCCTGTGAGCATCACCCAATGCAATGAGCGCTAAGTGGACTATTCAAAAATCATGATAAATTAGTCAGTTATGACTATCTCTCATGGAAATGGTCATAGATGAATGGCATACTTAATGCAATTGAATCCCAAAAGATGATATCTAATATAATGCACTACGAAAACCCCCAATACTTAATTCAAAAGAGTGAAGGGAACTCTACTTGAATGGTTCATGAGGCACAATACTTGTTAAGGTTTTTCAAATTGGGTTGCAAGCTAAGTGGGCCTGATTGTGGGGAAAACTCCACAGTTAAGCACGCTTGAGCTAGAGGTGATCTGGGATGGGTGACCTCTAGGGAAGTCCTGGTTACCTGGTGCAAGCCCCAGAAGTGATGATTTACGCTATGTGATTCATTTCACTAGTTTCAATCCCACTTCTTCACCCTTGTGAGCATCACTCGATGCAATGAGTGCTAAGTGGACTATTCAAAAATCATGAGAAATTAGTCAGTTATGACTACCTCTCATGGAAATGGTCATAGATGAATGACTTACTTAATGCAGTTGAATCCCAAAAAATGATATTTAACATAATGCACTACGAAAACCCCCAATACTAAATAAAAAGTGACAGAAAAAGTGGCAAAAGACATGAAAATAAAAACTTACCCAGAAAAGTTGTGCCGATTGTTTTGAAGGTTCCTAGATTCCTCAGGAATGCCAGAGCTCCAATATCAAATGTGAAGAATGAGCTCTAAGGCATCCATTAAATAGATTTGGTGAACTTAGGGTTTATGACGTGCATGCCACAAATCTAGGAAAAAACGACACTTGGCGGAAAGTTTCTAAAATCGACTTTGCATATAACTCCTAGTGCTAAAAATATATCCATAAAATCTAGGGATGTTTTTTAGATTTTTTTTTCTTTTTCTTTTTAAGGAAAAGTGGTCTGACATGCAGGGAAGGATTACATAGTTCTGGAGGGAAGCGAGCAACCTATCGACACATGCAACAGATAGTCACTAAGGGAAAAGCTTCTGCATTGTTTCTGGGCTGAGTGGCTTAGGTTGTCTCTCTGTTCTGCACAGTTTCCTAGGGCAAGGCAGGCTTCCTACTAGGTCAGTGCAGTTTTGAGCCTCAGTTCACTACTTGGTGGATCTGCACAATTTTCTAGAGCAAGGATGGGTTCTTTGCTCTACCCAATTTCTGGGAGCAAGGTAGCTGGCCTGCTCTGCACAGTTTTTGAGAGCAAGGCTACTGGCCTGCTCTATGCAATTTCTGTGTGCAGGGCTGCTGTTGGCCTGCTCTACGCAATTCCTAAGGGGAAGACAAACTTCCCTCCAGGATTGTGCAGTTTTCCCAGATAACACAAAGACCAGATGTGAACCAAGTGTTGGGTCAACTTGTGGTTAGTCGATGGAACAAGTAAGTGAACACAAAATGTTAAGTGACAGATAAAATGAAATAAACACAATTACCTGATACATACAGGATAGATGGTATGATTTTGAAGAGGGAGGATCCAAAACAAAACGATGGAAAAATTTTGGAGGGTGGTTGTAACTGCTACAACATTGGTGACACATTAGTAGAACTCTAGCTCTCTGTATGGACCTTGCTTTTGAAAAGCGATTTTAACTCCTCCGGAGGTATTGTTCGATTCTTTGATCGTCATGGTTTCAACATTAAGCTTGCGTTAAAGATATAGTCCCTACCATTCTCTTGATTGGTCAACACACATACCAAGCCAAGTCAACTAAGTTGTTTCGATTGGGGATGAGGGATATATTGGTGCGCAAGTAATATAGATATTAGAGTCTTAGTTTCATCTCTGGTGTTGCTAGACTGTCAGCAGGCTTCGATAGTACCCTGGCAGAGCCACACAGGGACACAAGCATATCTCCGCTCCTAATGAGCCTGGTCAGTACCTCGGCAGAGTTACTTGCATCACCTCTCTACGCAGGAAAATTTTCTCTTCTTTTGCCTTATTTTATTTTTTCATTTTCAAAGAACTGTGCATAGCCACTTATTTATTTCAGAGGCGGAAGAGGGATCTTGACTTATTAAGAGTATAAGTGGTTGTCCCTTCATAGAAGTATGTTATATATACATTTGACAATACTCATTAAGGTTTCCCCCTCACCTTACTCTACTTGACCGAGCTGACAAGGGTTAACCCAAAACAAATCGATTAGAGTTGGCGGTACTAGTTAAAAGTGCAAGCATTGTGTTTTCACCAAGATTCACTATGAAAAGAACATATTTTCCATTAGGGTATCATTGACTAAAGACAACAATCTCTTCATAAAGAGAGAGGACAACATATAACCAAATGATGATATCTATACAAGTCCTCTTGTACTTTACCTTGATTGTCTCAAGAGGCACACACAATCATGTGAAACTAAACCTATGGGTGAAAAATAAGAAAAAAACAAGAAAGCAAAGGACAAAAGTAAATGAAATCAAAGAAATAAAGAAAGCAAATCAAGTAAGAAAGAAAACATGCGAACAAATAAAAACAAGAAAGAAAACACTACTCCTACTCCTAAACTAAATAGTGCATGGGCCTATTCATGTAAAGTTATATTTCCAATGCAGCCACTAGGGCATTGGTTAACCCATGTTGGTCAAGGCCTGGTAAACAAGAAATATAAGCATGTAAACCAACAAACAAGAAAGATAAAATAGTGAAGACCAAAATGTTCAGAGTTTAAAAATGTCCATAGAAAAGAAAACAATAAAAGTGCAAGATACACATTATGCTTACCTATCATGGTTATGAAACACACTACGCACAGAGGATAAGCACGTACACTCTTTTGACCATGATAAACGAGAAAACATGAGAAAGAAAGACAACTTTCATTTAGAAAGAGTGCTCGATGTGTATAATTCCTCCAATGCAAGAGTGATGGGATCGTGTGATTAAGGTGGAGGATGTGAATTCTGTGAACTAGATTGACCTTCAATGTAAACGAGAGAGTGATGAGGAGCCTTGGGTGTTTCAATAGTTTTCTGATCTGAAGTGGAACTAACGTCAAGACAGCAAGGACTTAACATAACCATTAGCTCGAGCTGAAGTGCCTCGACAACTTGTGGGGTTTCCACTTCATAAACAGACAGATCATCAAAGACTGGTGGCTTATGAAAATCAATAATGATTGAATCAACATTGTGATCGAATGAAGGAGTAAAGAGATCATGACAACCGTGATCATAAAATTAGATACGTTCATCGACATCCTCATGATCTGATGAATCATATAGAGGGGTTGATGAGAAACAAGAATGTTCACCCTCTGCATTTCCAGAAGTGGCAGTTGAAATATTGAGTAGATTTACAGAGAAAGATGTGTCCTCTCTGCTATGCAATGAAAAACTGACATCCTATGTGTTCTGTGAATGATCGAAAGTATATGCATCTACGAATGAGTTATCACATGAAAAATTAACAATAATAGAATCACCAAAGATGTCAGAAAAAAGTAGATGATGTGCAGACAAAAGGAGGTCATCCTTCACCGTGGGTTCTTCAAATTCCCACACATACTCATCATAAATGATAGCGCAGGTTGGCTCCTCAACACCAACTCTGTCGACAACTTGATCCTCATGAACAACAAGTGTGGAGTCTAGAATGGGAGAACCCAACACTGTACAATTCGGAGGTTAAGGAAACAAGTCCACAGGACAACCAACAGTCTTGCAAGCCAAATCTACACAGATGTCCAGAGAAAGTGGGGTGGGAGGATGTGAAGGTTCAACAGATGGTGCACACCTTCTGCCACCTTTCACTACAGAGGTAGAGCTGTTTGATGAGAAGAGGACGGAAAGTCACTTGTGATAGCAACCTTGTCCGTCTTAGATTTGGCATTTCTAACACTGACGTATGATGGGAGGCGTTCAAATGATTCTAATACTTATGGATTTTCATATATGTGAAGAAGATAGTGAAATCTTTCACGAAGAAATTTCCAATCAATTTCATCCTCTGGGAATCGAAATGTGAGATTATAAAAGCATTCCCAAAATTGCAACCAAGATTCATTAGGGGCTTTCCATAATTCCATAGTTTTTTTGTTAAGTGCTTTACAGTCAAAATGATGGAAAGAAGAGTCCACCTCTACAACAAACTGATTAAGAGAGTGAATGGATTGATTGAGCAATGTGACACACCATTGCAATGGGTTCCCTCGAAGCATGAATGTAGACAACCAGCAGGTCATGTAATCCTCATAGATTCCATACCTGTGACAAAGACTGGAAAAGACAACTTTGTCTCTAAGCTAGGTTGTTCCTCCTTCACCTTTGTATGTGTTTTGTGACAAGTCATTCCAGATATCCTCTGGGATTTCAAACTGGTTTCCATAAGACATACATCTCAGAGGAAAAATTGTACAGTTAGTCATGTAAGATGTGTGGTGTTTCAAAACAGACTTTGACGACTCAGCTTTTCATCTCGCCTTCCTTCTAGTGATAGAAATGTCGACAGTACTAGACCCGCCAACATGTCAGGGGATCTCCCCAGTAAGAAGTCCCAACTAGACCTTAGACCATTTGGAGTAGGAGTCCCAGCAGTGGGTAGTAAAACTATGCCTTGACTGCGATAGTGTGTAGAGATAAGCATGATATCTTTGTCGGAAGCAAGTGTGTGACCTTGCAGCAAGTCAAGGGAGATGCATGGGGAGGTTCTAACACACAAAGGGAAAAAGGAAGTGTGCCCCTTAGAACCCTGTAATAGTACATAGCGTGAAAAGAACACACGAGCTTAATGACATCACAAGCTGGAAATAAAAATAGTCGACAATCCAGAGTGATGGATTAAACCAACATCACGACTTCAACAAGATTCATACAATTGTATACGAAATAGTTCATACACAAATTCATAAATTAAACAACATACATTGCTAAAGTAACCAAAATAGTGAAACTATAATAAAAAAATATGCATGAAGACATGTTGGCCCCATTACATATATATATAAAAGTGAAAGTTCCATCCATACATACAACTATGACAACCACTAGCCCCAATAGTGGAACGTTACAGTCAACACCGCCTACTCCTCCAAAGAGATGTACTCTACACTGTGGAGAAGCCAAGTCTAGTTCACAATACTCTCCAAGCCCTTCTCTAAGAAATGCCTAGCAAAATCTTGGCTCCCAAAATCCCTTTCTATGAGTTACGAGGTTCTACTTATAACAAAGGGTGGAGTGACCCTTGGCATTCCCCTTTGTGACTCTTGGACTACCCTCATGACTCTTCAACTTCATTACATATGACTATTTGCATTCCACTAATGACACTTGGAATTTCAACTTACATCATGTTTACAATAATAATACATTTTCCATATATACCCATGTGGGACAAAAATAAGTTTGAGTCATCCATACAAGAAAACACTAAGACTCGAATGAATGCGGAAAGACCAGCTCATCTACATCCTCTCCATGATCCTCAATGACGAACTAATGCCAAGCTTGGTAGTGTGCAATGGTGTCTGCGTACTCTTTGATGATGTATCCCTGGAAATGAACTCATGCCTCCATTGCTTCTGGGTATACTAATTTGGAACATCTGTCCAACTTTCCCTGTAACATGCACAACTTAGTCCTGACCATGTCCGGACTTACGATGTACATCCAGATGTTATCTGTGTTGACTAGAAAATCTGTGCTAGTGGCCATGAGCATCAACTGATCAATGTACGTGTCAAGCTCCAGTTGAACTTGGTTCTTCTCTTTAGCCTTGGTGAGTGTTCCAATTGATGGGGTGCCCTACTTTCTCACCACGACATCCAAACTCTTGAACAACCATGCGTATGAAGCCTCAACATAGGTGATGAGTGGCGGGAGTTCCTCATAATTATGTATCAAACTCTGGCTGCGTGCTTTTTCTAACTCTACCTGTGGCTTCATCATCTTGTGCAAGTGAAGTGGGGCTCCGTGGTACCTCATTATCCATGTCTGTACATATCAATAGTGGCATGTATATGTGTGAGTGTTCGTGCTATCTTGGTACAGCGCTGCTGATGACCTTGTAGATGGACAATTGCCTTGTGCATGGTGAGGAACCTGTCATACAATCTCCGCGTGACTGTCTCAAGAGGTGATACTTCAGCAAGTATCACTTTCTTCATTTTTTATCTGGCAGATCCTGTTGTTCGTTTCTCTCTCTGCTTGGCTGCTTGTAATTCCTTAGCCATGCGATCATTTTTTTCTATCAATAACTTCACACTTGAGCTCGTGGCTTCGACATAAGCCTATGTAGCATCGGCCAATGCAATTGGATGTCTTCACACATCTAACATAATCACCTGTTCTTCAAAGTTCACAAGTGATGCATGCTCATCTGGGATGTGCGTTCTATGTGCCTGTACAACTCTGTGTTGTGTCTCATCAAAGGCTATGTTCTACACATCTTTTCCTGGATCATCTTCAAGGAGAATGGAATCCCGTTGTTCTCTTGGGACTTGCTCTACTGCTAGAGCTGGTGAAGCCTGTGGAGTGACCTCAGTTGATTTTGGCATGAGGTCAGTGTTCTGATCTTGTTCTGGCTGTACTGTCTCCATGCCCATCTACTCTACTATTGGTTCATCCTACTGAGCAAGTTCCTATTCTTACAGCTGCTCATTTTGTTCCCGATCTTTTGCTGGTTAATCTAAGTCTTTAACTTGTATCAGCGAAGTTCGCGTTGTCTGTGCGCCTTGCACTTCCTCCTGTTCTTGTTCTTGTTCCTGTTCATGCTTCACTTCCTTCTCTCTTCTACGTAACTCTTATTCTTCTTTGAGCTTCTGCTCTACTTCCTACAAATTCTTCTCCATCTCTTCCAGTCTTTGTTGATCTCTTCTCTTCTGTGCTCCTCTCCTGTTGTGTCTTCGCCTCTTTTCTTCTATCTCCAAAGCTACTCTCTCAATAAGTGGATCTTCTTTGAACTTGTAGCTTTGCTCCACCTTTGCACTTTTGGCAATATTCCTCTTGCCTTTGTCTTGCGCAGGTTTGCTGCTTGTTGTTGCTGTTGTCATTGCTTCTCCTTGTGGTACTGCTACCTTGAGTGTTGTTAGCCACTCTACTACCATGTTGGCCAGTTCATTGAGCCTGGAGGAGTTATAGAAATATCTCCATGGGTCTTCCTCTGTCCAATGAGATGCCCCATGGATCAAAGGATAATGCACTCTCGAGCAGTGGTCCTTGCATAAGCCATGTGGATCATACAGATTGAAATTATTGGTTCTGAAATGAAGCTTCTTGAAGCCCACCACCTTGGCATCTTCTTCTTTCAAACTCTGGATCTCATAAAAGCCAATCCGCAAAGGAAGGATAGGCCATGGTGCCTTTTTCTTCCTATGCAGTCCAACTAATAACCCTGTCGAGATGTGGTATGCAACCTCTTGCATGACCAACTTTTCCATGGAAAACTTCAGCAACAAATGAGGAGCCTTCTCCGTGCTATAAATCTTGATGAAGGTGTGATTGGGTGAGGCATACCAATCTACAATGTTTAGAAACGCCTCCATTTCTTCTTGGGACAGGCAAGGTAGATCTTGTTGAAAGATCATCACATGCAGAGGGGAAATGAAATGGTCAAATAGTCTAGCCATGAATCCTCGATAGTTGCATTCTGAGAGAAACTTGAAATATACGTTCACAGTGTTCTCTGAAGGTGTCCATGCCCAACCCATTCTAGGAAACTGTTGACAGGAACATATTACATCAAGTAGGTAGGCGAACATGAAAAATGTTGCTTGATGATCCTTGGGCAGACTTCGGGAATTTGATGCATGCACTTTCAGCTGGAGAGCCAACATGTCGGACTAGTTGAAAGGTTTTCATTCATTTGCCAGTTGATCCAACATAATAACCCAACTTTGCGGGAAGGTCTTTGTACTCTCTTGGCCATGCAAGCGACATGCAAAGATGACCAAGAATTAGTAATCCTTCCTGAATGTCTTTGTCTTTTATATCTGGTTGGGTGTCATCCTGAACTTTGATGGCTCCATTACCTAATGCTTCAAGATGTCTCTTGTGTTCACACTGTTGTTGGGAGTGTAGAACGGTGCATCCATCCTATTCACCTGATGTGGCAAATGATATATCTACTAAAAATATTCCGCCCTGAAAGTAACAAGCTCTATTCCACTAACACTACCGAGTATCATCGTCACAGGATCAGTGTTTGAGACAATCAAGTGGATCATGTCTGCACACGGGAATACGAGATACCTATATGAAACCTTGTACAATCATGAATTATGAATATTGACATAGACTTGTCGGTCCCCTAGATTCTCCTCAAGGTTGCCTCCGAATATAGTGTTAATGTCTTTCCATGTGATCTTGATGTCTTTCTCAATGAACATGTGTGTGTCTATCTACATGGGCAAGCTCATAGATGTCTGCTCAACCACATCTTCAGTATTGATTTCAACTGTGTCTTTTGATCCAACTCTCTTGGAGGCCATGATACCTATACTACTGAGAAACTGTTAAAAAACCTATGGTACCTGGAGACAGAGAAGACACTCACGGCAAAGCAATGTTGGCTAAAAAACATAAAGCAACTCGAGAGTCAATCATGCAATACACTGGGTGACTACTGGGCAATATTGCGCAGCATTGATTCTGGGAGGTTGGGATACTGTCAGCGGAAACATCACATTGCGCAGTCTTCGCTGCCATTGAGGCTCACTGCTCACTAGAACTATGTAGAGCATAGTCTAGGGAGGCTGACTACCGACTGGAACTACGCAAGGCGCAGTTCAGTCAATCTGGGTTGTTGGCTAGAACTATGACAGGACTAGGACACTGCGTCCAAGGATTGTGCAAAGCACAACTGGGAGCTAGTGTGGGGAACCTCTACACAATTCCTGGAGCCAAGGGAGAGCCTTGACTTCTGGGAATGTGCAGTGTATGTCGGGAGAAGCAAAATCTGGGCCAAGGCAACCCAGATTTGCCTAAGGGAAACCTGAAAATGGGAGGGAGTGAATGTGTGTGCAAAGCTGGTGCAGAACTGAGTGAATAGACATGCATGCAATTCAAGCAAGTGTAGAAATCTGACAAATGACAAAAAAATGAAGCTCGTGAAGATATTCGTTGCAACGACAACCATCAGTGTAGAAACAGTGTTATGAGTGTAGAAACAGTGTTATGAATGTGACACTAAGGAAATGTAATGCAAAACTCAAAACAACACTTCTACAAGTTAAAATACATTAAAATGGCAGTGGTCATTCAATAGAACAAGGAAAAAAGTACTCACACAATCCGAGAAATAAAAAGTAACAAAAAAATAGCAAAAAACATGAAAAGAAAAACTTACCTGGAAAAGTTGTGCCCACTGTGCTGAAGATTCCTAGATGCCTCGGGAATGCCAAAGCTCCAAGATCCAATGTTAAAAATGATCTTTGAGACATCCATTAAATAGATTTGGTGAACTTAGGGTTTATGATATGCATGCCATAAATCTAGGAAAAAACAACACTTGGTGAGAAGTTTTTAAAATTGACTTTGCAGGTAACTCTCACTGCTAAAAATAGCTCCCTAAAATCTAGAGATATTTTTTCTCATTTTTAGTTTTTCTTTTTTCCTTTTCAAGAAAAGTTGCTCGGCATGCAAAAAAAGATTGTACAGTTTTGGAGGAAACTAGGCAACCTACCGACACATGCAAAGGAAAAGCTTTTGCGCTGCCCATATACAGGCTAACTGTACGCGCTTTGGTTCTTTAATTTTATAAGAGTTGAGAAAATAAAGCAAGAATATTGATACGTTTCAGGAAATCGATAGGCCAAATGCTTTGGGTTTTTATGAATTTGAGCCAATTGAGAAGCGAAAGTCATCCACTGTAAAGATAATGGACCCTTAGTACCTTTTTTTTAATCTCCTTCGATGTTGACATAAATAAACAAGCATACTGACACCCTTCGGCCAATCGAGAGAGCAAAGAATTCCACCGCAATTCCTATCTCTTTGATGTTTTGTCAGAATATTTATCAGGAACGCCACCACTATGAAGCGAGAATGAACAGACGACAGTAATTTCGCATGTTTTTATTGGTTTTTTTTAATACAAAGTTGTCTCCCTTCTGTTTTTCCTCATAAAATAAAACCACTCAAATCTTTAGAAAGGAAAACAATTTATCAATGAATTATGTACATTAGTCGTCTTCATTTCCGCAATGCCCAAGGAATTGATGTATTTGTGACCTACTCCTCCACTTGGGAAAAAAGGAAGTTTATTCTTCAATATATCTCCCACTTCATAATCTCCATTAAGAAGATTGTGATGATCACATGGATTTTTATTAGCGTGGGTTGTTGCAATATTCCTCCTTTTGAAGATTCTACCTGCATCGACTACACCGTCATTCAATACCATTGCTACTGCTAAAAACGAATAACAAGAGAAACCAACTACGTGTCTTCATGCCCTGTCTTTGACAATAATACTTCAATTATTGATGATGGAGCCTCTCACCACTTCAATCAATAAAACTGTAGTGTAATGAAAAGTGAGGATTATTGATAAAAAGTAATCCTCACCTTTATCAATTGAGGCTAAATGAAATACGAAGGCATATATAATATAAAATGTGGGATGATCTATTAATGGTAACACCAAAGGTAGGGCAAAGAGAACTATAAGGAGGTGAATAAGCATATTCAGGTCGAATACGTTACCAAACCAACAATTGCTGAGAAATCAAACCACTCAAAAGGCTGAGAACTTTCATCGCAAGGTTTGTTAGACTTGACTAATTGCTTAAGTTCATCGTTTAGTCACTCAATCTAATTCATTGAATTCATTATTGCAAAGGGAGGTGAATAGGCTTATTGCAAAGGGAGGTGAATGGCTAACCAGACCAACAACTTCTGAGATATAAAACCGCGGAAAAGCATGGAATCTTTGTTCCCAAGTTCAATTAGACTTCACCAATTCCTTAAATACATCCATGGTTCACTTGATTCAATTTCTTAAAGTCACTACGGACTCGACTTTTTATTGATTGATTGTTTCAGGTTGAGGAGGATTGCAAAGGGTGGTGTAATCAAATTTGTATACATTGTCAACTTTGCTATATATAGTGGGAAGAACATGGATTGCTTAGGACCATTTAAAGTGTGTTTTGATAATAATATATAAACTTGACATTCAAACACAATGCCAATACTTTAAAATTTTGACTTTGATCCATAGTGACAATGTTGAATGAAGTAATTGACTGACAAAGATTTTAAATTTTGACTTTGATCCATAGTGACAATGTTGAATGAAGTAATTGACTGACAAAGATTGAATTGCAGTAGTCAATACTTTGACATTCATCGTAGGATAGAACAATTGACTCACAAACATTGTATGGCAGTAGTCAATACTTTTGACATTGACTCACAACTTCAAGCTTTAAAAAGATATAGGTACGCCCAAGCTAAACCTCCTACGAGCATGAATGGGAGCGTGAAACGAATGCTTCAGTTGCGTCTGGCATTTGCTTCTAGATTTCATTGGATTTAAATTTTTATACAATATTGGCATTCACCTAGATCTTTCATTTTTACCCTCACATATGTCCAAAGCACAAAGCTTTAGGGTAACTCAAATTCAACTTAACCACCAATCAATTAAATTAAAGAGAATATAATAAATATCGATGTTTTAACAATATAATAGTGCATATTTGTAATAATGGAAGATAATCATTACTAATTATTATTTCTAAGTTGATATCATTATTCAAGAATCACGAAGAATCATATTATTTTTAATTAATAATTTATAAAGTGAACATTTATGTATTTTCTTAAATAAAAATTAAAAACAATTAATTAAAAATACTATAATTTTATTGATAATATAATAAATATTAATATTTATGACATAAATGAATTATAATCCTAAGGAAGATTGGAAGAAGGGTTAATATATTGTTACGATGATTATTTGTTTTATTGTTACAATGATTATTTGGTTTTTTTAAGGATAATAAATATATGAACCGAAGGTTGGACTAACGGTTAATATATTATTATGATGATTATTTGTTTTTTAAGAATAATATATATGAATATATAAATAATAATATTATTAAGTTATTTAAATTTAATTTCGAAAAATAATTTTTATTTTTTTCATCTAAATTAATTTGCTAAATCAAAAAATTATAAAAATTATCAATTTGATCCTCTTGCTCCTTAAAGTTCGACAAACATTAAAAAAAAATTGACATTGATTCTCTTACTCCTTAAAATTTGACCAACGTTAAAATCTGGACATGTTACCCCTAAATCATTTAAAATAATAATAATAAAACCTTATGATGCAACTCTTATTAGCAGTAGATCATGGGGAAGACTTTTTGGAAACCTCATGACGAAGCTCTTATCATCCCATGATCATTATCTATTGACTTTCGATTTCTTACGCCACTGGTTTAGACTTCTTATAAACCTTATGGGCAAGTGCAAGTTAACGATCCTATTTATTTTTGACATGTTTGAGAGGCGATAGATTAATAATTTTAAGATGTAATGATTTATTCACGTTTAACTTTCTCACAAATAATTGCACTTTTTATTATTATTATTATTTTTTGAGTATAATATATCTAAAATTAAGGTGTTCATTATATATATAATGAATTCAATGGTATGTGGTTTGCTATACAAGTTTAATTCAATGGTAAGTGGCTTTATACAAGTTTTTGTTGGAGTCACGATTGTCGTTACATCAAAACCTGTAGGTGTTAGCAAACAAACACATCGCTAATGTTAAGCACGCATCGCTAGTGTTAAGCACATGCCACGAAACACACAGGAGTGTTGGATCAACATCGCCATTAATGGAGAGCAGAACAATCTCCCCCCTCAACGCGAGGCAGGTGTGTTTCGAACTCGAGACCTTTGGCTCTGATACCACTTGTTGGAGTCACGATTGCCATTACACCAAAACCCGCAGGTGTTAGTAAACAAACACATCGCTAGTGTTAAGCACATGCCACGAAACACATGGGAGTGTTGGAT
Source organism: Pinus tabuliformis (assembly GCA_031772625.1). Lineage (NCBI taxonomy): Eukaryota > Viridiplantae > Streptophyta > Pinopsida > Pinales > Pinaceae > Pinus > Pinus tabuliformis. The sequence continues at coordinate 321,376,848 of CM062816.1, read as the reverse complement.
CAACACTGCCATTAACGGGGAGCACATCAGTTGGGAAGATCAATTTAACCAAGTCTTTATCTTAAGAAGAATCCCTAGCTTGAGATCCTCTAGGTCTAGCAAATAATTCACTTACATAAAATGAAGTTTGTACAAAGATAAGAAAGGCAAAGAAGAAATCTCATGTCAAATCTTAATCAATGGTGATAAGAAGTTGGAAAAACCAAGTATTTGCTCTGTATCATATGTTGCTAGTTTGCTCTATCAAATTAAGAACTATGCATGTTAAAAACATAGTAACTTGGAGTTGAACTTGGGTCTATAAACACAATGCTCCTTTATAGTGAATATTGGTCAATACTGCATAATTCTTAGTTCTACATCAAATTATTTTTCAATTTTCAATGAATTTGTTTTGCTAAAAAATAAACTAGTTAGATATGATATGGAACATTATTAGAGTGAGTTCATTATGATTTTATTCAATGTTACTTTAATACACAATGGTTTTGTTATATATATATATATATATAGAGAGAGAGAGAGAGAGAGAGAGAGAGAGGGGTGATATATAAATGTAAATATTTGATCAAAGTATACTTTTACCACATTTAATACTTATATGTGTTTATTGTATGAGAATGTAATATTGGAGGAAATCATAACATAATCCAATAAGATAATATTAAGAGATCCACGATGTCCATTTATTGTAAGTTTAGTCTTTTAATTTTTAAAAGGTCCAGATGATATGCATTCAATCTTATTAATATCAGCGTATATCCTAAGATCCAAAACAATACTAAAATATATACTGTAAAAATGTATACTTTATGCTTAGATCCAATAATATATATTTGATTATGTAAATCATATTAATTAATATACTTTTGATTTTTTTAATTGATAACATTCAATAGTTTTATTATGTTGGCCATCTTGTATGTCTTATGAGATCTCTTTAGTGATAACTCATAGATACAAATGTTATGGCATGTTTGGGTCAAGGACATTTGATTTCAAGTTCCTAATATTTTATTATAAGATGCACTTTCAAACCAAAATTCAAGATTTAAGAAGTCATTTGTGTGTTATGGTCCTTTTGTTTTTTCCTTGGGATAAATATGTGAATTTTTTTAACATAACTATATTATTAAAGAGTAATTTTTTAGTCAAACATTTATTAGTGAATAGTTAATTTATTATATCGGCTCCTATCCCCTCATTCTGGCGGTTTCTTATGATTTTCCTATGAATTTTTATGAGCAGATGGAGCTCGATGAAGGTTCAGAGGTAGTGTAACACACAATGATGCACCAACATTTACTTATTACCAAATTTTACCTATTACTGTCAATTTTATTCTATTTTAAACTGGATTGTTAAAATAATTAGGGTGGAAAGTTAGAACACATGTTGTTAATTATTAATTAAAAGAATTTGATTAGTTGGTAAAAGAACTGAAGAATCAGTTAAATAACTCTTGAAACAATTACCAGCAGTTGCCCATCTTTTCCTTCAAAAAGGAAAATGACAGAACCCTTAGGGGGTTGGAAAAAAGTGAAAGGGACTATGCTATGGTTAATTTTCCTAGAGTTGGACGAGTTAGCCAATGGGAAAGAACTGTGATAACAGTTGTAGGGTATGAGACTTGAGGCTGGACATAGTCTTGATGCCTAAGGTACCAGACTTTTTATTCACTGTCAAGAGTTGGAAGAGCTCGGAGGGGGATTCTAGACGTAATTTCTAGATCTATGGCTGGGTGGTGAGACCTTCCAAAATGAAGGAATTACGTGCATGATTCACAATCAACACAAGAAAACAGATAAGTAGTGTTTTTGTGTTAATAATCATCAATAGGAAAAGATTAATTGTCTTCTTTTACATAATGAACAAGTTAACATGTTAGTTAATTATTAATGAGACTTTGTCACTAATAATAATAGGCATATTGTCTTTAGTTACATTTTAGTACTTTTAGACTTTTGCATACAATCAGTGCATAAAAGGAGTAACAACAATATTTCACTTTCACCCACGATAATCAAATACATCAGCTATTTTAAGCACCAAATATATGAATGAATTACAGTAGAACAAATATCCCTTTTATTTTCTAAGTATAAATTATCTTACTGGAATTTAAGAGCTCACTGAATAATTGTACCAGAATATGAAAATTATTGATTTATGGAATTTCATAAGTACTTTTCTATCTAACCATATCAGGAAAGCATATAAAGAATGAGAGAGCCATTGAACTTCCATTTAAACATTAAAAAAAAGATAACTACGAGGGTTTGTATGGCTCTCGACCGAGTTCTGGGAAGAACCCCTATGGGCCAATTACCCAAGATACGCTTCAATTTTATCTTTCAAAGATTTCCAATCTTAAACCTTAGTGGAAAAGAACAGAGATAACCATTAACTAGATATAAAGATCAAACATTTAACAACTGTGAGCTAAATGGAGGGTTACAGTTGGCCAACCTAAGCCATAGGGAACAAACCTTGGCCGTGAATTATTATAACATTGATTTAAATAGAATGTGAATCGGAATGCCACCATAATATATTCATAAACCCTTAAATAAGATTATCTATATGAAAACCTTCATAAAGCCCTTAATGGCAGTTTAGAAAAACTAATATCATGCATAAGACGGAATTCCACAATGGCCATCATTCATACATTGATTACAAATACAGTTCGATAACAACCATTACATCGAGCCAGAAAATACTTAAGAGTTTATTATAACCAAAATTAATACAATTCCTCAGTTAATGAAGGTCTCTCACCATAAATGAAAATGCCAGGATAGACCTACGTAATGACCAACCTGAAAATGAAGACAATGAAGTATTGTAAGAGAGCATCCTCTTTTCAAAACCCCTTGCTAGATATAGAGATTCACACTGCCACCAGGACGTACCTACAGGCAGAGAATTCCATGGAGTAAGCATGGAACCCGAGTTGGAAGGAAGCTATTATAGCAGCGAAACACTTGAGTAGGGAAGAAATTACCTGAGAGGAGGCTTGCCGAGCCATGAGTTGCGAGGTATACTTGCTAGAGTAGTGCTGCCATTAAGGGATGCTCAAGAATAAACTTCTAGAATTCACCATTTTAATCCTATATCATTACCTCATGTTGCCACATGAACCTGACGCATCCCTCTGGGGCAAATATTCCAACCATTGACGATTTCAACTGTTGCATGAGGGCATGTAAGAAGAATAGAGGAATATATACTGAACATCAACACATAGATGTACAGTAAATATCAATAGAGAAATGTATAATGAATGTCAATGAATTCAAGATAGTAAAGAAGTTCACAAAACCTTCGTCGCCTCTAGAGGATACCTGTAAGCCCAAAGAGATAGTCATGGCGGAGAGACTATCCATATCGTCGTCCGGTCACCCTTTATCACATAGTCGAATAGCAACCCTGTCGCATGTCCAAATGACCCAAACCCTGCCTAGTTTGTGCATTATTTAGCCAGTTAATCCCCAAATCATGGAGGTCGTGGATCTCACCCAATTCGACAGTGCAGATCAAGCCATGTGCCGGAGTCAAGATCCTTCTAACGAGTCTCATCAACCTTAATTGCAGAACTGTAGTGTCAACGGAAGGACCTCGGGGTTCTCTCCATTTACATAGGGAAACGCTGTCAAGTGTATGCCAGCGAGGAGGAGTCTTAAATGGTGAAGGTATGGTTGTACACCAGGATTAACTATTAGACCACCATCAGAGTATAGCTCCTTGGTAAAATCGGCATGTATTATGTTAATAATTTTTTTATATATATCATTTTGTGTTTAGCATGTTACAAATGGTATCAGAGCCCAGGCTCGCACACTGAGACTTCTGGGATAGATAAATACACAGTTAATTAAGTTATAATATACATATATCTATGCAACAAACAACTGAGTATGGGTGAATGTGAACACAGAGACAAAGGTTAGCACCAAAGAGTAAAAATGTAGAGGAGCCCTAGATTATCAAACCAGCCGGAAGTGCCTTATGTGGAGGCCAACCCAGATATATGGATACAACTAGGAGAAGAATCTTGGCAAGCCAACACTACCCTACTTGAAACAGTGCAACAACTACATGAATAAATGATGAACTTGAGGACGGACAATGAACGACTGAGGCAGGAACAGGAAAAGATCCTTAAAAGCTTGTCCAACCGACAGAATCAACGAGGACCAAATCCCAGTACAGAGAATAGGGAGAAGACCCCAACAGCCCATCATGGCGAAGATAATGCAGAGTCAACAGAGGGACATAAGGAGGATGAAGAGGGGCACGTAGATAATGTTTCCGACCAAAGAAAGACAAAAAGACAGAAAATGGAATTACAAGGTGAGTTCAAAAAAATAAAACTGTCACTTTTTGAAGGAGAATCTGAAGAGGCAGCTGAAGCATGGCTGATCGACATGGGTAAATATTTTCAGATTTATGAATATACTGACAAACTTAAAGCACGACTGACAGTTTACCAATTAAGGGGAAAGGCCACCCTCTGGTGGGAAGAGATTAAAACTGTGAGAAAAATTGACGAAGAACAAGTGACGTGGCAAGAATTCCATAAACATTTTAAGGACAAATATTTAACTAAATGTTACTACGATGAAAAAGCAAAGGAGTTCCATGAGTTAAGGTTGGGAACCTTGACCATGGACGAGTATGTGAAATGATTTACTTCCCTATTACGATATGTACCGTACATGCAGGAGGAAAAAGCTAAAATTCAGTGGTTTATTAGCAATTTACCCAATTTTATGAAGGAAAAGTTAGAATTTGATTATCATATAACAATGGATGACACAGTGTGAAAAGCTCGTATCTATTATCAGCAAATGAAACAGAAAAGTGAGGGGCCCAAAGGAGCCATTGGCAGGAGAATGAGGAATTTACCCCCAAACAGACAACCAAAAGTCACAAATGGAAGGAATAATCAGCAAAGGACTTTTGGTAAATTTACAAGGAACCTGTCCAAAGTTCTAGCTTACACCAAAAATAGACAAATAGAGGGAGTTAGTAAGCCTGTTACCAAACAACGCCAAAACAACCTCTGCAATGTTGGGGATGTGGGGAATCCCATTACTACAAGAATTTCCCGCACAAAGCTCGAACGGAACAACTTTCAAATATGCAAGAAGCCTCCACAATTGGAGATATAGCAAGGAGTATGCCCAGAATTAATGCTACTTTGGACAATCATCAAGCAGAATACCAGCCCACAATGATCGAGTGCAAAGGTATGATTGTTGATCAACCTGTTTCTATTTTATTTGATCCGGGTGCTAGCCTAAGCTACATTAGTCCTAAAGTGGTAGAGAAATGTTAGTTGCAAAGCTATAAATTTAAGAAATCTTGGCTAGTTCAGCTAGCCACTGGAACAAAAAGAAGGGTATCTGCGAAAATAGAAAACTGCCCTATAACAGTTTTAGGACAACCCATCCATGTTGATTTGAATATACTCCCCTTAGGTTCTTACGATGTATTAATAGGGATGGACTGGTTGGAAGGGTATTGGTCCTTAGTCGATTGTAAAGAGAAATCTGTAAGCTACCTTACAGAGTCGGGACAGAGAAATGAAATTCAAGGGATCAAGAAAAACATTAAATTACGCCCTATTACTGCTAACTAGTTAGGAAGATGCATTAGAAAGGGTTGTCAGATTTATGTTGTCCAAGTAGGATACACCAATGACTGAAACAACATGACTTCATTGGAGAATAATCTTGTAATTCAAGATTTTGTGGATGTGTTCCCTGAATCCATCCCTCGATTTCCACCTAGGCGTGATATTGATTTTACCATTGAATTAATACCTAGAGCAACTCCCATTTCAAAAGCTCCTTACCGCATGAGCATCCCTGAGTTAACAGAACTCAAAATGCAGCTTCAGGAACTTTTGGATAATGGGTACATTCGCCCTAGTGTATCTCCTTGGGGAGTCCATGTGCTGTTTCTACGAAAGAAGGATGAAAGCTTAATACAATTCATTGATTATTATCAACTAAATAAATTGACCGTAAAAAATAAGTACCGTTTACCCCGAATTGAAGATTTCTTTGATCAAGTGCAAGCACCGCGTATTCTCAAAAATTGACTTAAGGTCCGGTTACCACCAGATCAAAATAAAGGATGAAGACATTTGAAAAACCACATTCCAAACTCGTTACGGCCATTACGAGTTCATGGTACTGCTTTTCGGCCTTACCAATGCTCCAGCCGCTTTCATGAGCCTGATGCACAATATTTTTCAACCATTTTTAGATAAATTTGTATTGATTTTTATAGACAATATACCAATTTATTCAAAAAATCAGGAGGAGCATGAGAAGCACTTGAGAATAGTATTGCAGATTTTGTGAGACAATTAGTTGTATGCAAAGTATAGCAAGTGCGATTTTTACAAAAGTCAAATTCAGTACCTAGGCCATGTTATATCAGCTGAGGGAATAGCGTGGATCGAGAAAAGATCAAAACTATTATGGAATGGACCACTTCGAAAAACGTTGCTGCCATTAGATCCTTTTTGGGCATGGCAGGTTATTACCATCGATTCATTAAAGGCTTTTCAAAAATAGTTTTTCTTATGACCTCGCTACAGAAAAAGGGACGTGCCTTCCACTAAACAACAGAATGTCAGTAAAGTTTTGAGTAGTTAAAGTAATTACTTACTACTGCACCGGTGCTATAGGAAGCAGATCCGGAAAAATCATTTGTGGTATGCACATATCCGATTAAGGAGAGTGTCGGTGGTGTATTAACACAAGAATAGAAGGTCATAGCTTATGAATCACACAAACTGAAGGATTATGAGCAGCGATACTTTGCATATGATCTGGAGTTGACCATAGTAGTACACGCACTCAAAATGTGGCGACACTACCTCCTAGGAAAGAAATTTATGTTATTAACCGATCATAGCAGCCTTACAAACTTCTTTAACCAATCTAGTTTAAATGCTCGGTAGGCCAGATGGACCGCATTCTTGAGCGAATTCGACTTTGACATGAAACACCTTAAGGGGAAGGAAAACCGAGTAGCAGATGCATTAAGCAGAAAAGTACATTGCATTTATGAAGTGAAATATAGTCAAGTACAATCTAACCTATCAGAGGTCATCCAAGAAGCAACCCTCAAAGACCCAAAATATGTGTTCCTTTGGCAGCAAGCCTCGGAAGAACAGGCAAAAGGGAAACAGTCTGATTATGGTATTAATCTTGAAAAAATGTTAACATTCAGAAACATAATATATATTCCTAACCAGAATTCTATCAAGCAATTATTATTGGATGAGTTCCATAGAAAGCCTTACGCCGCTCACCCAGGATACCAAAAACTATTTTCTGCCATCAGAAAAAGTTACTTCTAGCCAGGTTTAAGGAAGGATGTGGCTGAATATCTATCCAAATTCTTAGAGTGCCAATTGGTGAAGGCATAACATCAACATCCGGCTAATCTGTTGTAACTATTACCCATTCTTGAGTGGAAATGGGAGATAATCACCCTAGACTTTATCACTGGGTTACCTCGTACTAAGAAGCAGCATGACTCAATCATGGTTGTGGTGGACAAGCTGAGCAAGACCACTCATTTCATACCCGTAAAGTCCACCTATAAGACAGTGGAGATCACAAACATATTTATGAGGGAAATCTTCCGACTACACGGAATACCCCAAGTAGTAATCTCTGACAGGGATGTAAAATTTACATCCACCTTTTGGAAAACCCTCTTCTCCGGATTGGGTACCCAGATTCATTTTAGTACGACATACGATCCACAGACGGATGGCCAAATAGAAAGGGTAAATTAGGTTCTGGAGAACATGTTGAGAATGTTTGTTATGCAACAACCACGGGGCTTCACTAGGGGAGCAATACCATAGCACGTGGGTTCGTATTGGGGGATATATATTGAGGAAAAAAGGGCATAATATTAGGGGATATACAAGGGGTAAATGGTTTTTATATTGGTAGGTATAAAAAGTGGAGCTCAAAGTTACTGAAAAATATAAAGGGGTATAAAAAATGTTAATGAAAAATGGATACCTACAATATCTAGTGAAAGTAGGGGCTTTTTAAATTGGGAAGGTGTATTAGGTTTGTATTGGTAAGGGGTTAAATAATGTGATTTTAAGGGGCATTTTCCAATATGTAGTCAAATTAAGGGTATTGTTTAATTTGCCACGAACAAATGTGATAGGTCATAGGTTCATTAAGTGAAGCCTCTGTGGCAGCAACCACATAGGTGGGAGGACTACCTTCACCTGGTGGAGTTCGCCTACAACAACGATTATCACAACTCCTTGGGCATGAACCCTTTTGAAGTACTATATGGGAGGAAGTACAGGGTACCCACAGATTGGAATAGCCTCGATAACAGACTATCATTAGGTCCTGATATGTTAGCCAAAATGGAAGATACAGTTAAAAGGGTCTGTAAGAATTTAAAAGCAGCCCAGGATGGGCAAAAGATTTATGTAGATAAGAGGAGATCTCACAAGGAATTTCAGCCAGGAGATCATGTATATATGAAGGTCAAACCCCGGAAAAGTACCTTACAGTGGAAGGGTTGTGCTAAATTGGCACCCTGGTACTGTGGACCATTTCAAATCTTGGAACGAATTCAGCTCGTAGCATACAAGCTAGCACTTCTAGGCCATATCAAAGTCCACAATGTTTTTCATGTGTCTTTAAAAAAAATATGTGTACGACCCTCGACATATTGTTAACTGGGAGAATATATAGGTAATAAAAGAATAAAGTCAATAACTTATAAATTGTTGTTTTGGAAAATTTCTGATAACAAATTATATTGTGCAGGTTGAACCCGAGGAAGAATTTCTGGCAAAGCCTCTTCGTATCCTCGATCAGAGAGAAACCATTTTGCGGAAACAAGCCATCACCCAGGTTAAAGTGCAGTGGAAGCACTTTGGCCTGGATGAGGCTACTTGGGAAGAAGATGAAGCTATGCAGAAAGCCTATCCGACATTGTTTGCTTGAAAAGAACACCAGGGATGGTGTTCCTCTCAAGGGGAGGGAGTTGTAACACCCAATGATGCACCAACATTTACTTATTACCAAATTTTACTTATTACTGTCAATTTTATTATGTTTTAAACTGGATTGTTAAAAGAATTAGGCTGGAAATCCAGAACACATGTTGTTAATTATTAATTAAAAGAATTTGATCAGTTGGTAAAAGAACTGAAGAATCAGTTAAATAACTCCTGAAATAGTTACCAGTAGTTGCCCATCTTTTCCTTCAAAAAGGAAAATGACAGAACCCTTAGGGGTTGGAAAAAGGTGAAAGGGACTATGTTGTGGTTAATTTTCCTAGAGTTGGATGAATTAGCCAGTGGGAAAGAACTGTGATAACAACTGTAGGGTACGAGACTTGAGGCTGGACATAGTCCTGATGCCCAAGGTACCAGACTGTTTTATTCACTATCAGGAGTTGGAAGAGCTCGAAGGGGGATTCTGGGCGTAACTTCGATTCTGGGCGTAACTGCCAAATCCATGACTGGGTGGTGAGACCTTCCAAAACGAAGGAATTACGTGCACGATTCACAGTCAACATAGGAAAACAAATAAGTAGTGTTTCTGTGTTAATAATCATCAATAGGAAAAGATTAATTGTCTTCTTTTTACATAATGAACAAGTTAACATGTTAGTTAATTATTAATGAGACTCTGTCATTGATAATAATAGGCATATTGTCTTTAGTTACATTTCAGTACTTTCAAACTTTTGCATACAATCAGTGCATAAAAGGAGTAACAACAATATTTCACTTTCACCCACGATAATCAAATACAACAACTATTTTAAGCATCAAATAAATGAATGAATTACAGTAGAAGAACAAATATCCCTTTTATTTTCTGAGTATAAATTGTCTTACTGGAATTTAAGAGCTCACTGAATAATTGTACCAGAATATGCAAACTATTGATTTATGGAATTTCATAAGTACTTCTCTATCTAACCATATCAGGAGAGCATATAAAGAATGACAGAGCCATTGAACTTCCATTTAAACAGTAAACAAAAGATAACCACGAGGGTTTGTATGGCTCTCAGTCGAGTTCTGGGAAGAACCCCGGTGAGCCAATTACCCAGGATGCGCTTCAACTTTATCATTCAAAGATTGCCAATCTTAAACCCTAGCGGAAAAGAACAGAGATAACCATTAACTAGATATAAAGATCAAAAATTGAATAGCTATGAGCTAAATGTAGGGTTACAGTCAGTTAACCTAAGCCTTAGGGAACAAACCTTGACCACAAACTATTATAACATTGATTTAAACAGAATGTGAATCGGAGTGCCACTGTAATATATTCATAAACCCTCAAATAAGATTATGTATATGAAAACCTTCACAAAACCCTTAATGGCAGTTTAGAAAAACTAATATCATGCCTATGACGGAATTCCACAACGGCCATCATTCATACAGTGATTACAAATACAGTTCGGTAACAGAAGTTGCATCCAGCCGGCAAAGACTTAAGAGTTTATTATAACCAAAATTAATACAATTTCTCAGTTAATGAAGGTCTGTCGCCAAAAATGAAAATGCCAGGACAAATCTGTGTAATGACCAACTTGAAAACGAAGACAACAAAGTATTGTAACAGAGCAACCTCTTTTCAAAACCCTTGCCGGATACAGAGATTCACACCACCGCCAGGACGTGTAGAGAATGCCATGGAGTAAGCATGGAACCCGAGTCAGAAGGAAGTAGTTCTAGCAGCGAAACACTTGCGTAGGGAAGAAATTACCTGAGAGGAGGCTTGTTGAGCCATGAGTTGTGAGGTATACCTGTCAGAGCAGTGCTGCCATTAGGGGATGCTCGAGAATAAACTTCTAGAATTCACCATTTTAATCCTGTACCATTACCTCATGTTGTCGCATGAACCCGACGCGTCCCTCCAGGGAAAAGAGTCCAACCATTGACGGTTTCACCTGTTGCATGAGGGTAGGTAAGAAGAACAGAGGAATGTATATTGAATATCAACACAAAAATGTATAGTAAATATCAACAGAGAAATGTATAATGGATGTCAACGGATTCAGGATAACAGAGAAGTTAACAAAACCTTCGTCGCCTCCAAAGGATACCTGTAAGCCCGAAGAGATAGTCATGGCAGAGAGACTATCCATATCGCCCTCCGGTCACCCTCTGTCACAAAGCCGAATAGAAACCCTGTTGCATGTCAAATGACCCAAACCCTGCCTAGTCTGTGCATTATTCAGCGGGTTAATCCCCAAATCATGGAGGCTGTGGATCTCACCCAATCCAATTGTGCAGATCAAGCCATGTGTCGAAGTCAAGATCCTTCTAACCAGTCTCATCGACCTTAATTGCAGAACTGTAGTGTCAGCGGAAGGACCTCGTGGTTCTCTCCATTTACATGGGGAAATTCGGTCAAATGTATGCTAGCCAGGAGGAGTCTTAAATGGTGGAAGTATGGTTGTACACAGGGATTAACTATTAAACCACCGTGAGAGTATAGCTCCTCGGTAAAATCAGCATGTATTATGTTAATAGTTTTTTATATATATATAGTTGTGTTTAGTATGTTACAAGTAGGTCATATGGTCCAAAATGATATGGGTTTACTTCTGCTAGAAATCTGAACGCCACAGGGGCTTAGCCCATGGCCTAATAATATAATATTAAAGTTTATTTATTATATAATAATAATTATAAGAAAACTAATATCCATTATTTAATATTAAAAAAATAATTTAACATAAATCAATTTTACATCCACTTTAACTCTGAATGTATAATTGTTGAAAAATGCAAATCTTTTTTTAGATGAAAACCTTTTTAAAAGCTTGAGAGGTCCACGTCTTCTTCGGATCGAAGTAAAAGTAAATATGAATTTCGCTCGTTAAAATGACAACATAAATATCATATTTAGTTTTGAATATATGAAAAATTGTTAAAATATAAATTAGAATTCTATGACAAAAGACCAAATGTGTTAATGTCCAAATTATGTTTCTGGTACGTTATAATAATTTTTACACCAAATTTATGGGTTGAAATATCCTTCGTGTAAAATTGCAGATCTCCCCGCATGAATTAAGCTCCATAATCCACTGCTAAAGTCACCTACTCCTATTTTGATCCACTACAGGCAATTCACTGTCCATAGCCTTCCAAAGTAATTCCCTGTAAAATTGAGATACTTCAGATATTACGGCTCCACTGTGTTTTGCTTCCAAATTTTGAAAAGAAGGGCACTGGGCTTCTTCGGTTTTCCCACGGCCCTCCATCCGTTTGAACACGGCGTTTTGAATGCGAAAGATAAAACAACGCGTACGAAAAGTCACGTTCACGGCGTCTCAATCACAATTTATGATTCATACCTACTAACCAACCAACCACATCGTGCAATGATTCATAGCTGCCAACTAACTCACTGATCCCTCGAAATCATGGAAACAGCACTTCAACGATGGAACGGAGCACGGTGAACGCGCGGCCGGAGAATGGGCCACCACAATCAGAGGAAACTTGTAAAAAATTGAAAACATAATTTCGCAACGCTTCGATTATCATAAAATTTTGATAATTTTGAAAACTTTATTTAATATTTTTAAAATTTATAAATAAAAACACAATCACTTTATTAAAAATAACTTGTTCATTTCCGAGACTAATTTACTATTATAGAAACCAACTTATAATCCGCGTGCAGCCGCCTATAAATACAACTCCCTCCACCATAGATTAAACCATTCCCTCTTCATTGCCTCCTCTTATGTCAATTGTTCATATTTGGCCCGTGCATTGTTGATTTACTGGCTTCGCTTATAATGGGAAAGGGAGGCAATTTTTACCAAAACTAAAATCATCAAGAAAATGGATCGGCAAATGGAAGCTCTACTGCTCCTCACGAGCTGCTTTCGTCTTTTCAAATGGGTTCGCTCTTCTTCGGAAAGGGAAAAGAATCTATCAACCCGTGTGGACATGATGCAACGCTACCTTTCTGACACAAAAACTCGCCTTTGTTTCCGCACAGTTTTGAAGTCTCAGTGCTCTACGCACTAGCACATTCAAATAAATTCAATTAAAATGTTAAATAAACATCCATATGCATCAAGCTATCTTCATATATTTAAAAAAAATAAATTAAAAATAATATTATCTATAGTGATAAGTAAATTATAATTTTATTTTAATTTATTATTATTAATAATTATAAAAATATTTAATAAGTTAAATATACATAATCTTAAAAATATGTAACCGTTTTTTTAAATTTGAATTTTTTTAATTTATAAGTAAAATTTGTTACAATATTATGGCTTATCAATATTGAGTCATTTTAATGATTTAGATATCTTTAAGTTGCTCAAGTGTAACATTTTTCTCCACTAACAATAACTATATATATATATATATATATATATATATATTATACACTATGCAATGCCATATTTTTTTTAATTAATAAGACACAATATTGTCCTATACTAATCTCTTTCTATATATATATATATACTATGCAATGCCATATTTTTTTTAATTAATAAGACACAATATTGTCCTATGCTAATCCCTTTCTTTTTATTAAAAAAGCAATCTTAATGTTCTTATCACGAGGAAGATATTACTATGTTTCCCATGAGGCCAAGTTAAATTGGTGATGGTGTATATATATACATACCTTATAAAATTGGATCAAGATATTACTATGTTTCCCATGCATCTTCCATGCTCAGTGAAATTGGTGATGGTGTATATATATATACACACACCTTATAAAATTGGATCAGTTGCAAAAGGGTTTTTTATTTATTTTATTTTTATGTGTTATAACATAACTAATATGTAATAGGGGTTACATTGGACTCACCTACTTCGTGAACATTTGGGAAAAATGTTAATTTGACTTATATGCAATACCTTTGTTCATATGACAATGACATGATTATGCTATGTTATGAGTGTGATATTTGGCATTGGATCTTTGTATGCCTTTGAATTTTTTAGACATTCCAATTGTTCTACACCATAGCTTCTTGGTATTCAATACACCCTCAAGGTTTATGATGGGTTGGATCTGATTGTGTAGATCTTAGAGTTTGAGATCTATGGTGGAGACAACACCTTGCCTTATAGAGGTAACTACCTCCATCTCATTCTGCATCAATCTGCCTCATTTACCTTTTTTCTCGGTGAAAGGGCTCGTTCTGCAACGCAAGAACCCATACCGCTTCCAAGCTTACTCAGTCGGCAATTGTCGACAGATACAAGGTAACTTCTAAGTCCACAACTTGCCTATTCTCAAGTTTTGGTGTTAGCTTATAATCCCATCCCTCATTTTCTCCTCTTCTTTGTATAATGGAGAATTTGTTACAGATCAATACGTTGAATGGTTTATGTCATTACATTTCAACTCTTTTTATTTGAAAGGAGATTATCGTTGCAAGAGGAAGAAGCTTCCTTGTTTGCACAGGAGAATGGCTTCCCAAGCCCGAAGAGTGACTGATAATCCACTTTGTTTAAATTCTAGTTTGAGGGTTTATGCCTTGAGTTGATGATTTAACTTTTCCACATCAAATCTTTTGAGTTTTTTGTATGCATGCATGATTACAAAAGTTTCACCCTCCTTTCTTAATCCCTACAAGTAATTAATGATAACCCCTCTCTCAAATTTGTTTCTCTTTAGAGTTATAGTTGCAGCCACAGCCTTTCTAACAAGTTTGCTAATGGAAATATACAAGTGCAACCTTCCCCATTATTATGTACAAAGTTGGTTACAACAATCACGACATCACTTGGTTTCCAGGTTTATAACACTTCCCCCGTATTATTGCTTTGCTACAGGTTTGAGAGGTCGCCACCAATGTTAGTTTATGATTTACTTTCAGAAATTTGTATTGTCTTTCCAAAGATGGTGTAACACCCTCCTCTCGCATTTACCCAAGTTATCTGGTCCATTGGGGTGAACATGTGATGAGATGCTACTATGATGTGATACAACTCCCCATGTATAATTAAGGAAGTGGAACCAACTCAACACAACCAAATCGGCCTTCTACACATGCTACAGAACACTCAGGAGCCAACCAACCCTTACAAGTGATTAACCCCTCAGACAACCTAGCATTTTACTAACCTAGAGCCTCAGTCGCTCCCATGACATGAACATGCACGTGACTGGGACCCTCCAGTCGCTCCCACAACAAGGGCATGCCAGTGACTGGGGACATTTTCAAGTAGTTCAGAGCCTGCGACCCCGAGTTTTGTGCCAGCTTTTTAGGGATGGGAATGAGGCCCCTACCCAGAACTTTATGAGACTTCCAAAAATGAAAAGTAGGATCAAAGAAATGATACTAATTCAAATACTTGAAAAAATACTTGACTGGACCCCTACTATCCATGATAGACATTTCATCAAACATGTCACAAATATGCATTCTACAGGTCATAACAACAGATCTAAGCATAGGGATATCATACTTATCTGAGAATCGCTAAGAAGCATCAATGCCTTATCACATTAGTTGCATTATAACCTATTAGGTCATATATTCGTTGTTGATTCATTTACAAATCAAAACATGATAATATCCATACATCATCACTGTCATAGAACACACTCATAACTAACATATAAATAAAAAGGATACGACAACCATAAATGCCACACATGAACCAGTACATTTTCTCATAAAATACCAAGGAAAGGAATTCTTATTAATGAATGCATAATCCAACAAAGGTATGGGAATTCCATGAACCACCCGACAATAGATTGGTTGAACCAAATATTTATTTTAGCTAATAACCCTCATGCCATATTCCAAGCATGAATGTGGGATTCATAACCAAAACCAACGAGGGCTTCCCCAGGCTTAACCACCTCAACCTCATCAATAGAACCAGACGTTACTGCAATTGCCACTGGATTACTAGGCCCTAAACAAGCATGGATATGCCTACACCATGAAGAATTTTTGTGTCTCCTAGTCTCTAGGCATTACCGCAATCCACACCGAATCACTAGGCCTTAACCAAGACTACACCCTTTAGGCTTTACCGTATATCCGGTCATTCATCGGCTAAGGATTCCTAGGCCTGACTGAGGGCACCCACCTCTAGGATAAACCATATATTCCGCCATTCATTGGTCTAGGATTCCTAGGCCCACCAAGGTAACACAAAATTTGGCTTTACCACAACCCATAGTCCAGTTCAGGGGTTACTAGGCGAAGGCTTCACCACATCCACTGTATGATTCAAGGATCACTAGGCCATGTTTTCTTTCTTTCAGAGACCACCTCAAAAAATTTCAAATCCATATGGCAATCCAACTCAACCAAAAACGTGAGAACCCGTCACACCATGGCTATCTGAAAATGGAAAGGCAAGGCTGAAGAACATTTTCACACCTGGAAAAACCCATGCCAATGATAGCAAGAGAACCAAGAATGCACATGCATAACCATGCACTCCAAAACTAGTAAGGAAATCACACATGCAAATTGATACCTACAAATAATCCCATTATAGTTTCTTGATCCTGCTCTTCCTTGCATGACCCTTGATTTCCTTTGCCTTCTTTTCTTTTCTTGTTCCAATGCTAAAGTGCTCCAAGAAAACTCTAAGTGTCCAAGAGTTCATGAGAGAAAGAATAGAGAGGGAGCTCCAACACTGAACTGAGAAAAGGTATCAACTAATCCTCAGAAGCCTTTTTATTAATGAGGCCTCCATTTTCTTCATTTTCCGTTATTTTCCTTCATTTTCCTCCTCACATGCAACGTGTTACCTTTCACCTTCCTTTTCTCCTAATTTTGGTTATTTTTGTAAATAAATTGTAAGAAATGTCATTTTTCCTTTCCAAATCTTGCCAATTTCCTTAGCCATAATAAACCAAATGAACACCCACATTAGGATGTCTTGCCAAACTTTGATGGCTCCCTTACCCAGCACTTCAATATATCCCTTGTATTCGCACTGTTGTTGGGAGTGTAGAAGAGTGCATCCATCCTGTTCACTGGCTGTGGCAAATGATATATTTTTTGATAATCTTCCACCTTGAAGGAAGCAAGATTTATTCCACTGGCAATGCCCGGTATCATCGTCTCAGGATTAGTGTGTGAGATAATCGAGTGGATCATGTCTATGCATGGAAATATGAGATACCTGCATGCAACCTTGTACAATCCTGACTTATGAATATTGACATAGACCTGTTGAACCCCCTGATTATCGTCAAAGCTGCCTGTGAATATAGTGTTGATGTCTTGCCATGTGATCTTGAAATCTTTCTTAATGAATAGGTGTGTGTATGTGTACACGATCAAGCTCATAGACACCTGCTCAACCACATCTCCAGTACCACTTTCAATCGTGTCTTTTGATCCAGCTCTCTCAGAGGCCATGATACCTGTACTACTGAGAAGCTTATCAAAAACCTGTGGTACTTGGAGATAGAGAAGACACTCACGGTAAAGCAATGTTAGCTAAAAAACACAAAGCAAGTCGAGAATCAATCGGGGAAAAAATTGGGACACTGTTAGGCAAGGTTACGAAGCATTGACTCTGGGACACTGAGAGACTGTCAGCTGGAACTTCACATTGCACTGTCTCAGCTGCTAATGAGGCTCACTGCTGACTGGGAATGTGCAAAGCATGATCCAGGAAGGCTGACTATCGACTGGAACTACACAATATGAAGTTCATTCAAGACAGGTTGCTGGCTAAAACTATGCATTGCGCGGTTCCAGTGGGAAGGACTAGAACAATGCCTCCCAAGATTGCGCAGAGCACAGTTGGGAGCTAGTGTGGGAAACCTTTGTGCACTTCCTAGAGGCAAGGAAGAGCCTTGACTTCCGGGAATGCACAGTGAATGCAGGGAGAAGCAAGATTTGGGCTAAGGAAACCCATATCTTCCCAAGGGAAACCTGAAAAATGGGAAGGACTGAATGTGTGTGCAAAGCTGGTGAAGATCTGAGTGAATAAAAGTGCATGCAATTCATGCAAGTGTAGAAATAATTCAAACGACAAAACAATGAAGCTCATGAAGAGAGTCACTGCAACGATGACCGTGAGTGTAGAAATAGTGTTATACATGTGACACTAAGGAAATGTAATGAAAAACTTGAAACAACACTTCTACAAGTTAAAATACATTAAAGCACTAGCGTTTGTTCAATAAAATAAGGAAAACAATACTCACACAAGCCGAGAAATAAAAAGTGATAGAAAAAGAGACAAAAAACATGAAAAGAAAAACTTACCCGTTTGTGCTGACTGTGCCGAAGGTTCCTAGATGCCTCGGGAATGCTAGAGCTCCAAGATCAAATGTGAAGAATGAGCTCTGACGCATCCATTAAATAGATTTGGTGAACTTATGGTTGATGATGTGCATGCCACAAATCTAGGAAAAAGTGACACTTGGCAAGAAGTTTCTACAATTTAATTTGCATGTAACTCCCACTGCTAAACATAGATTCCTAAAATCTAGGGATGCTTTTTTGCTTTTTTTTTTTCCTTTTTTCTTTTTCGATAAAAGTTGTCAGGCATGCAAGGAAGGATTGCATAGTTCTTGAGGGAAGCGGACAACCTACCGACACATGCAATGGATAGTCACTAAGGGAAAATATTCTGCGTTGTTTTTGGGCTGACTGGCTCAGGTTATCTCTCAGTTCTGCACAATTTCCCAGAGCAAGGTTGGCTGCCTACTAGGTCAGCACAGTTTTGAGCCTCAGCTCACTACCAGGTGGATATGTGTAGTTTTCTAGAGCAAGGCTGGGTTGTCTGCTCTGCGTAATTTTTGGGATCAAGGTAGTTGGCCTGCTCTATGCAGTTTTCGAGAGCAACGACGCTGACCTTCTCTACACAATTTTTGAGTGCAGAGTAACTGTTGGGCTGCTCTGCGCAATTCTTGAGGTGAAGACGGACTTCCCTCCAGGATTGCGCAGTTTTTCCCGACAACACAAAGACTAGATGTGAACCAAGTGTTGGGCCGGCTTGTGGTTAGTCCACAAAACAAGTGAAGACAAGCTGTTAAGCGACGTATAAAATGAAATAAACATAACTACCTTATCCGTGTAGGACATATGCTATGATTTCGAGGAGGGAGGGTCCAAAACGAAGCGAAGGAAATTTTTTGGAGGGTGGTAGTAGCCGCTACAAGATTAACAACACACTGGGAGAACTCCAGCTCAGTGTATGGAGCTTGTTCATGAAAAGCTAATCTAACTCCTTCAAAAGTATTATTCGATTATTTGATCATCATGACTTCAACACTAAGCTTGAGTTAAAGAAATAGTCCTTGCCATTCTCTTGATCGGTCAGCACACATACCAAGCCAAGTCAACTGATTTGTTTTGATTGGGGATGAGGGGTATATTGGTGCGCAAGTAATAGAGGTGTCAGAGTCTTAGTTTCATCTCTGATATTGCTCCACTGCCAGAAGGCCTAGACAGTACCCTGGCGGAATCACACAAGGACACAAGCATCGCTCTGCCCCTAGCAAGCCTAGTTAGTACCCTGGTGGAGTTACTTGCTTTACCTCTCTACACAGGAAGCCTTTATATTCTTTTGCCTTTTTTTTTTCATTTTCAAAGAACTGAGCATCACCCGATGCAATGAGTGCTAAGTGAACTATTCAAAAATCATGAGAAATTAGTCAATTATGACTACCTCTCATGGAAATGGTCATACGTCAATGACTTACTTAACGTGGTTGAATCCAAAAATGATATCTAATATAATACACTGTGTAAACCCCCATACTTAAATTCAAAAAGAGTGAAGGGATCTCTACTTGAATGGTTCATGAGGCACAATACTTGCTAAGGTTTTTCGAATGGGGTAGCAAGCTAAGTAGGCTTGATTGTGGGGAAAACTCCACAGTTAAGCGGGCTTGAGCCAGAGGCGATCTGGGATGGGTGACCTCCCGGGAACTCCTGGTTATCGGGTGCAAGCCTCGAAAGTGATGATTGACGCTATGTGATTCATTTCTCTAGTTTTAATCCCACTTCTTCACCCTTGTGACTTACTTAACATAGTTGAATCCCAAAATGATATCTAATATAATGCAATGTGTAAACCCCCATACTTAAATTCAAAAAGAGTGAAGGGATCTCTACTTGAATGGTTCATGAGGCACAATACTTGCTAAGGTTTTTCGAATGGGGTAGCAAGCTAAGTGGGCTTGATTGTGGGGAAAACTCCACAGTTAAGCGTGCTTGAGCCTGAGGCGATCTAGGATGGGTGTCCTCCCAGGAAGTCTTGGTTACCAGGTGCAAGCCCCAGAAGTGATGATTGACGCTATGTGATTCATTTCACTAGTTTCAATCCCACTTCTTCACCCCTGTGAGCATCGACCGAGGCAATGAATGCTAAGTGAACTATTCAAAAATCATGAGAAATTAGTCAGTTATGACTACCTCTCATGGAAATGGTCATACGTGAATGACTTACTTAATGCAGTTTAATCCCAAAATGATATCTAATAGGCACTTATTTATTTAAGAGGCGGAAGAGAGATCCCAACTTATTAAGAGAAGAAGAGGTTGTCCCTTCATAGAAGTATGTTATATATACCTCTGACAATACTTGTTAAGGTTTCCCCCTCACCTTACTCTACTTGACCGAGCTGACAAGGTTTAATCCAAAGAAAACCGATTAGAGTAGGCGGTACTAGTTAAAAGTGCAAGCATTGTGTTTTCACCAAGACTCACTCTGAAAAGAACATATTTCCCATCAGGATATCATCGACTGAAGACAACAAGCTCTTCATAAAGAGAGAAGACAAGATATAACCAAATGCTGATAGTTGTACAAGTCCTCCTATACTTTACTTTGCTTGTCTCAAGAGCCACACATAGTTTCATGCGAGACTAAACCTATGGGTGAAAAATAAGCAAACAAACAAGAAAGCAAAGGAAAAAAGTAAATGAAAGCAAAGCAAGAAATCAAGAAAACCAATTAAGCAAGAAAACATGTGAACAAATCAAAACAAAAAAGAAAATACTACTCCTACTCCTAAATTAAATAGTGCATGAGCCTATTCACGTAAAGGGATATATCCAATGCAGCCACGATGCATTGGTTAACCCATGTTGGTGAAGGCCTAGTAAACAAGAAATATAAGCATGTAAACCAACAAACAAGAAAAATAAAATAGTGAAGACCAAAATGCTATGAGTTTAAACATGTCCACAGAAAGGGCAAGAGTAAAAGTGCAAGATAAACATTTTGCTGACCTATCATGGTTATGCAACACACTGCATGCAGATGATAATCACATACACTCTTTTGACCGTGATAAATGAGAAAACACGAGAAAGAAAGACAACTTTAATTTAGCAAGAGTGCTCTATGTGTATGATTCCTCCAATGAAAGAGTGATGGGATCATGCAATTCAGGTGGAGGATGTGAATTCTATGAATTAGATTGATCTTCAATGTAAACAAGAAAGTGATGAGGAGCCTTGGGTGTTTCAACAAATTTCTTATCGGAAGTGGAAATAACCTCAAGACAGCGAGGACCTGACATAACCATCAGCTCGGGCTGAAGTGCCTCGACAACTTGTGGGGTTTCCACTTCATCAACAGATAGATCATCAAATACTGGTGGCTATGAAATATCAATAGCGATTGAATCAACATCGTGATCGAATGAAGGAGTAAAGGTATCACAACAACCGTGATTAGAAAATTTGATACGTTCATCGGCATCCTCATAACATGACAAATCATGTAGAGGGGTTGATGAGAAACAAGAATGTTCACCCTATGCATTTATGGAAATGACAGATGAAATATTTGGTAGATTTATAGAGAAATATGTGTCCTCTCTGCTATGCAATGGCAGACTGACATCCGGTGTGTTCTGTGAATGATCGAAAGTAAATGCATCCAAGAATGAGTTATCACATGGAAAATTAACAATGGTAGAATCACCAAAGAGGTCAGGAAAAAGTGGATGAGGTGCAGACAGAAGGAGGTCATCCTTCACCGCGAGTTCTTCTTCAAATTCTGTATCAACCCTTGTGAAAATTTCATGTCAAAATATATAAATACCACGGATGATGGGACACATATTCCAAGCTGAATGGTGGGAAAGACATGCTAGGGGTGTCCATTTGGTTTTTTGTGGCTAAGGAAATTGGCAAAGGCAATGGCTAAGGCATTAAAGAGGAAAAAAGGTATTTTGGCACAACTATTTATGAAAATAATGGAAATTAGGAGAAAAGGAAGGTGAAAGGTCACAGGTTGCATGTGAGGAGGAAATTGAAGAGAAATAATGGAAAATGAAGAAAATAGAAGTCTCATTAATAAAAAGGCTTCTGAGGATCAGTGGCCAGGACTTGTTCAATTTATCTTTGGAGCTCTCTCATTATTCTCTCTTTCTCTCATACTCGACACTTAGAGTTTTCTTGGAGCACTTTGGCATTGGAGCATGAAAGGAAAATAAGGCAAGAGGAAGCAAAGATCAAGTAGGGAAAGGCAGGATCAAGTAGCTACAACATGCTTCATTGTAGGTATCAAATTGCATGTGTATTTTCCTTACTAGATTTGGCATGCATGGGATTGCATGTGCTTCTTTTCTACCATGGCATGGGTTTTTCTAGGTGTGACAATATTTTTAGCCTGGCCTTGCCATTTCCTAATAGCTTTGATGAGATGGGTTCTCTCATGAGTTTTGTGGGGGATGGCCGGATTGGATTTGAAGTTGAGTGCGGTGGATCTCCAAATTGACAAACACATGGTGGTAGTGGTCCCTAAACCAGACTAAGGATGCACGAAGCCACTAGCCTAGTAACCCCTGAACCAGACCATGGGTTGCAGTAAAGCCAGATTGTGTGCCTTGGTGGGCCTAGGAATCCTTGTCTGTGAATGGCAAGGTATACAGTAAAGCTAAGAGGTGGATTTTCTCTCCGTTGGGCCTAGTGATTCCGGGATTGAATGCACAGTAAAGTCTGGAGAGTATATCTCGGTGTAGGGCCTAGTGATCCCTGGATTAGACTACGGATGCACGGTAAAGCCTGAGAGACTATGAAGCACTCAAATTCCTCACGATGTAGGCAGAGAACTCCAGTGGCATCCACATTGATTGGTGTTTTTGATGTGTTCTATGAGTCCCACATTCATGCTTGGAATATGGCACAGGGGTGATTGGATGAAGAGAGACTTGGCTCAGCCAATCTATGGTCGGGTGGAACGTGGTAGTCCCATCACCGGTTGGTTCATTGCATTTATTAATGAAAAATTCATTCCCTTGATTTTCATGTGCAAATGTACTAATATATATATATATATATATATATATTTTGATGGCTGATATGTTTATTGTATTTTTATTCCTATTATGTTGTTTATATGCACATTTACCCCGAAGGGTGTTACAAGTGGTATCAAAGCATGGTTCAAACATTTGGACTGGATGGGCTCTATCATAGGTGAAATGAAGAACAAAGGTTAAATTTTAGACCTTTTTGTCATATCTATTATAACTTTTCTTCTATGGAATGTTAGAAGTTGAAGCTTTGTCCATATTGAAGGTAAATCCCACTGATAATGTGGTAAAAATTTAAGATATTGGTTCACAATACTTTAGGAATTATGATCTAAGGAAGATGACCTTCGTGAATGCACCTTTAAACAGATAGTGTTGGGATTTCTGCAATAACTCATCTTCTGTAGGCTTTCGGAAGATGAAAAATCGTCCACATTGAGGGGACATACCACTGATTATGTGGTATAAATTTTAGATATTGGGTCGTAATATTTTAGGAGATATGAGTAGAGGGAGTCGAGCCTTCTGAATGCTCCTAAAATCGGGCCTCAAACAGGTCACGCTAAAATGCTTATAATAAATTCTCTTCTAGGCACTCTTAGTTGCAAATTTTTTTTCCACAATGAGGGTAAATCCCACTAATATTGTGATAAAAAATTCAGACATTTATTCACTATACTTTGGGAGATATGGCGAGTGGAAGTCAAGCTTTCTCGATACTCCTAGAATTGTGCACCAAATAGGATTGTGTTGGTATTTTTGTTATAAATTTTCATCGATGAAATATCAGAAGCTGAAACTTGAACCATAGTGAGGGATAATACCACTAATCATATGGTCCAGTTTCCATAACTTGTACTACTAAATTTTAGGATATATGCATTGAATCATTCATTATATTAGTTTCCATGCAAAGTGTTTGATGAAATGCTTAAATGGTTCAATGATTAATTGCATACAAACTATTTGATAAAATGCCCCAATGACTATGTTGTTTTTGGTTGGGGATAGCATTGATGTGTAATAGTATTTTTGTAGTTGATATATTTTTACTTGTATGCAAATAGTTTGCTATATTAGTTTGCATGTAAAGTGTTTGAATAAATGCTTACATGCAAATGTAATAGTATGGTAGTTGTTTGTGGAAAATGTAAAAGTGTGGTAATTGTTTGAAGAAAATATTTTTTTTGGATGGGATAGTATTGTAGTATGATAATATGGATGTAGTTGATCTATGTCAATTTGCATGCAAATAATTTGAAGAGTTGCATGTAAGGAATTTGAAAGGTTGCATGCAAGGAATTTGAAAAGTTGCATGTAAGGAAATGGAAAAGTGGCATGTTTTTAGTTATTATGTTACAAGTGGAATAAGTGCAATGTTTTGAATTAATCTCATACAAATGTAAGAGAAATGAAAATCAATTTCCTTTCAAGTGTGGTTAAAATTAGTAGAGATTTGGAGATCCCATTTCCATAATTAGACATTGGAGATCAGGCCATTATAGTAGCTTTCTCCTTCTACCTTAGTGTGGGCCATGAATAGTAAGGAGGTATGCTTATAGGTTGTTACTATTGGTGAATGCTGATTTCAATTAATAGACACGATGTCTTGATTTTTGGAACATGTGACTGACTGTGTATGAATTATATGTCGCTTACATGTTGATTTCATGATACCTACTTACATCCTTGTACGTTAGGTTACATTTTTTAAAATTTTGATTACATGTATCAGTCTTGTAGGTTGATTACAAGAATTGATCGCTTATGTTCGAATACATGTTTTTATGCATAGGTGTAGTTCATTTGGCATTTCTTATGCATATTGTTAGTTTCATGTGGCAATGTGTACAATGGAGTAATGGTTGTTGTTATGCATGTCTGGTTGTGGATATGAGTATGCATGTATAGTAGGTCAAACATGCCTTTTGAAGTCATTATATGTAATTTAGGTCATCACGATGCTATTGGTTATTATGATGCTAATGTGTTGGCTAAGATAGAGTAGGAGATGCAGATCATCATAATGAGGTTGCGGCATTGGACTTTGGAGTAAGATCAGATCATCATACATGTATTGTATGTTCGGCATGCAAGTATGTAAGTTAAGGATTTTTATATGCATTAGGTTTATATACATTAGGTTTATGTACATGTCTTTTGATGTTATTGTTACATTTATGATAGATGTTAGATGATTAGTGTGGTTATATACAGATGTGTCAAATAGTCAAGAAT
Source organism: Pinus tabuliformis (assembly GCA_031772625.1). Lineage (NCBI taxonomy): Eukaryota > Viridiplantae > Streptophyta > Pinopsida > Pinales > Pinaceae > Pinus > Pinus tabuliformis. Next base: position 321,351,310 of record CM062816.1, on the reverse strand, counting down.
GATAACAACCTATAGTTGTATGCATTGCTATTGTTGTTTTATATTAGATAACCTAATGATTATGTTGTATGTTGTTGATCAGCATGATATATACCTTATTGTTGTTATATGCTATTAACTTGATGATTAGGGTCATTTCATTGAGATATTGATGTTATAATTTGGATTGGTCATATGCGTAATGGTTATTTTCATTGCCTTGAAGATATTGATGTTATATACATTGTGTTAACCTGGTTTGACCTATGCAGATGGTTATGGTTGCGATATTCAGGTATGAGTCAACATATTTGTGATATGGTGTAGTACTAATCTAGATTGATCATACATATGTGATTGTTATGCATGAACGACAAATGCTTATGAGCTTATGATGTGAACATGTTAGTTAGTTACTGTTAGGGATATCATGATTTATGTTTGAGTTGATATGTTGTGAAGTTGTATCATGCTAACCTAGCTTTATTGTGTAGACAAGATAGCCTCCCCTAATACACATTAAGGTATGAATTTTCTTATGTCGTATATTTGGTGCTTGGTTGTTTAACTATGACATTTATTTGGTGTTTGAGTGTTTGGTGCCTAGTTGATTTATTTAACATGGTATGTTTACAAGTGGTTGAATGATTGATGAATTGCTTAATATGAGTATGTGTTGAAATGATTTTGTTTTAAGATGATTGTACTAACATGTATGTATTGAGACAGTTGATATGTACTTGAATGTAGTTGATAGTTGTAGCATTATGTCTAATGACTATGGATTATGACATGATTGTTTGTAAAAGTTGATTTCAAATTGATAAATATGATTGTATTGATATTTTGAACATGTGGTTGACATGTGTGAGCATGATGCAGGGAGTTGCATGGCAAGAGAGGTTGCCATGAAATATTGAAGAAGGATTGGGTTGAGATTTCCCTGGGAACCATGGGGATTGAGTGCGGTGTTTCTCGTTAGTCTTGTGCTTTTTGTCTTTTATGAATTGTTGAGCTTGAGTTGCGGCTTTGTTTATGTCTAGTGTATGGCCGTACCACTTTGTTTGTGGAGTCATGTTGTTATTGGTTTTAATGGTCTTCTTCTTATTTTTTTATTGTCTTGCCTTTTATGTTTTGAGTCTTGGGAATTGGTTGGGAAAGAGGAAAGTTGATGGAAATTGGGACAACTATGTGGTATCAAATAGGTGATGCAAGACGTAGATGAATCTCTGTGTATGAGTGAGCACAATGGAAGGGAAGACTATGACAGTCGTTTGGACTGGTTGGGTTCATTGTGGTAAATGGACCATGGCAGTACAAACATGAGAAAGGTAACTAGAAAAGGTAGAGTAAATGGATATGAGGTGTCAGATGCCTTGGTTATGTTGGGAACTTTTGTTCTCAATATCATGCATGTCATGCATGAATAAAGGAAGTTTTCTTAACCTTGACCTTATGTTATATGGAAATTTTGTTATGATCATGATTATCTTGATGTTTATATATGTATACATGTATGTATGTATGTATATCGTTGTCTGACAGGATCATGATTGTTTTATGCTAATGTTTATATATGTATGTATGTATCCATGTATCTATGTTACTATCTAACAAGGTTGTCAGGGATCATTCTTGTGGAGGAATGATTGCTTATGGAGGAGAACAACATGAAGACGTTCCTGGTCTTATGAGGAATCAATTGGGAAGAATAGTCACGACAAATATACGAGGTCAGTATCATGTGGATATGATTTGATATTGTATATTTGTATTATGCCTATGTCTATGTTATAACAGGTAATGTTGAAGGATACATCAACAAAGTGAAAGTAGTGTGGTCTGCGACATGCTAGGATAAGCACAGATGAGATACCAGAAGTAAGGTTTCTTGTTAAGGACAGTGTGGTTTTGGATGTGTGGTACTATTGTTGAGCATATGTTGTATATGTTGTACATTTTTCATATATGATGTGTACACTTGTGGTGTTGTGTATACATAGCATGTGTACATGTTATTTATGCAATGTTATCTGCAGGATGGTACAAATAAGGTTGTGTGAATATTGCATATGGGGTGTTATATACATATTGTATGGTCTTCATGATTTATATGTGGTGTGTGTGCATATGGTGCTATGTGCATGTTGGATATCCTGTTTACGGATGATGTTATGTACATGTTGGATATGCAGTGCTATGTACACTTGGTGTTACATGCATGTTGTACATATGGTGTTGTATGCATGATTGTACAAGTGGTGCTGTGAGCATGTGGTGTCGTGTACATGTTGTACATAGGGTGCTATGAGCATGCGGTGTTGTGTACATGTCATTCATGTGATGCTATGTTCATATGGTGTCACGTACACATCGTGTGTGTGGTACTGTATACATGTGGTATTGTGTACACGTTGTACAATAGTGTAGTGTACATGTGGCGTTGTGTACACGTTGTGTAGGTGGTACCATGTACATGTGATGTTGTGAACGTGTTGTGCAAGTGGTACTATGTACATGTTGTACATATGGTACTAGTGCATGTGTGGTATTGTGTGCATGTCGTCGATGTTTTGTTACGGGCATGTAGTATTATGTATATGCATCATGTAGTCACGGTATTGCGGCATGTGTAATCGTTGTGTAGTACTCTGTGTAGGTACATGAATTGGGTGGTATTTCACATCGAGTATAGATGGATGCATTGTATTGTATACACTGGGTGTAGGTGTATGTGTTGTATGTCAGGTGTGGATGCACGTATTTCATGGTGTGATATGTCGTGCGGTTGTATGTGTGTGATGCACACTATGTGTCTATACACATGGTTGAGGAGAAGGCACTAGGTGTTTGTCGGGTGTAGAAACTGAGACAAAGTGCGTATGGAATAAAGACGAAGGTAGAAGCTAAGGATCGATGAAGGATAAGTATCATCATTTTATTTCAATTTTATTATGCATGTGATTTATGACTATGTTATATGATGATTATATGTGATCTATGATTTTGGTTTATGATGATTACATGTGAGTTATGATTTTGATCTATGTTGGTTGTGTTTTGAGCTAACCTGATGTGATATTGTTATACATGTTGATTTGGTCAAATATGCTAGTTTGACTTGTTGTGACAGGAAGTGAACAAGATTGCAAATGTACCTTATTGACGAACTACCAATGAGGTATGATTTGAAGTTATTTCAATTTATTTTGAATCTAATGGAAGTTATGTTCTTGGTACAGGAAGAATGAACATGCCCAGTTGGGTGGTTGAAATCGACTACAAGAATTGGTAGTAACAACAAAGAAATTGGAACATGCAGCAACATGTTGGTAAAGTATTCAGGAGCAGGGCCATTGTGGGACACTGGTACCCAATAGTGTCCATTGATTTCCATGAGCATTCTATGACTAGTATGATGGTTTTGAGGTAGGTATATGCCTTGGTTGTTGTATCTTCTGATGCAAGGAAGCCTTGCCAAGGGATGGACTGCCCGGGATGGGGGTGCCAGCAAAACTTGGAAGGTGAGCGACTGCATGGAAGGGGTGACCAGATTCCTGAGGGACTGTGTAGCAAAGAAGGGAAGGTCATGGATGGATTTATTTTGATCATTAGCATTTCCATATGGAATCAGATGCATATTGGGAGTACGCCCTAGAACAATGAGCTAGTAACTGTTTGGTGAGAGGAAAACTGTCACAGGATTATAGCGCCAGACATTGGATGCAGATTTGACTTTGCAATGGATTCTGGACTCCTTAGGAAGGAGGTGAATCCTGGTATTACTTTGAGGGTGGAGGTGTGAGCCTCTAGATTCCCTTGTTGCAGATGTAGGCATCATATTATTTTATTTGTTGGTTGAGCAAATGTACATGTGTATATGTATATATGGTTATTGTAAATACCATAATGAGTTGTGTTATAAAGCTCCAGTATGCGGTATGTTTTCATGTTGTCATGATGTTTTGATTTTGAGTAGATATTTCATTGTAAATACTGCAACGAGCTATGTTATAAAGCTCCATGGGTAGTATGTTTTGTTTTTAGCAGTCATGTTGGTTATAGGTGTCATTGAACACCGAGGATGGTGTTCCCCCAAGGGGGAGGGTTTTGTAACATCCCTTGTGAAAATTCCATGTAAAAATATATAAATACCATGGATGATGGGACACGTATTCTAAGCCAAATGGTGGGCAAGACATTCTAGGGATGTTCATTTGGTTGTTTATGGCTAAGGAAATTGGCAAAGGCAATGGCTAAGGCATTAAAGAGGCAAAAAGGTATTTTGGCACAATTATTTATGAAAATAATGGAAATTAGGAGAAAAGGAAGGTGAAAGGTCACAGGTTGCATGTGAGGAGGAAATTGAAGGAAAATAATGGAAAATGAAGAAAATAGAGGTCTCATTAATAAAAATGCTTCTGAGGATTAGTGGGAAGGACTTGGTTAGTTTAGCTTAGGAGCTCTCTCATTATTCTTTCTCTCTCATACTTAACACTTATATTTTTCTTGGAGCACTTTGGCATTGGAGCAAGAAAGGAAAGGAAGGCAAGAGGAAGCAAAGATCAAGAAGGGAATGCGTTGGGAGTGGGATCTCCCATGGGCAGTTTTGGGGCTAAAATCCCAAGTTAAGTCAATTTTTGTAATATAATAGTAAAGACTCCACATTTTGTGGTCGTTGTTACACAGTAATTTGTCACCGTCCCTATTACCCCTTCTCCCGCACATTGGAGGACTTATTCCAGGACTTGTGAGAAGTGACATAACCTGAAAACACTTGCATTGTATCCCCTTGAGTATGTACTTCATATGCCCTGAAGACACCTTCTGCAAAATACCCATAAAAATAGCCCTTTTTCCATTGGCGCGGTTCCACTGTGTATCACTCGTGCTAATGGGGGAAATCCTCCAAAGAGGGCACGCCAGCTGGCGCTCTGTCTCAGAGTCACACTCGCGCCAGCCCAGTTGGGTAAAGTTTTTAACAAACCAACTTACGAAGGTTCTTCCTAACCCACTCATGAACTGAATCTATATTGAGTTGGGTCAGTTTGGCTTCGAATCTCCATAGAAGGGAAGTAGTTCTCCACCTCTCATGGAAGCTTCTTAGTGATAAAGCCAATCCCATGAATCTTGTGGATGACCCTAAATCCTTCTCCTCTATCTATAAAAGCTTGTCCTTTTGCCTTTGACAAGTTAGTCTCCAAGTTCCAAATTCTAAGTCTCAAAGTCTGAGAATTTCCAAGTTCATGTTACAAGGAGCCTTACTCATTCCCATGTGGCTAAATCTAAAGTGAGGAGATTCTTTTCCAAGTAACCAAGGAGAGAGAGGCTTGTTCCCCATTCTCAACAAGCTTTGCAAGGCATGTGCTACTGATCACCCAGCCAAAGGAGGATTTGACGTTAGAACTATGGTTGTATTCTTCTTTGTTGTTTATCAATAATAGACGACTATCATTATGGTTCCACTCTTATTGTCTTTGTAATGATGATGAGTTATATCCTTTCTGACTGATATATAGTTGCATCTATTGGATTTTATGCTTGTATTTGTGTCGTTCTTTGCATGTGTAGGTGTCCATTCACGAGGATCGTGGGGATTGTGACCGGCCGGAGCAAAGGAATGGGAGCGACGACTCTTCTACAAATATTAGCGTTGGAATCCAGGTAGGCCCTCATCATCGGCCTTTGAATTGTAATTAGGAACCTACGTGTTAGCGTTGTTTGATTGTTGCTAGACCCCATTTGGGCTAGTAGGGATCGCCTCTGTCCGCAGAGGGGATTTACCTCCACAACAATTTGGCGACTCCACGTTTGTGATGGAAACTTTTCTGGAGTTTACCAACCCAGGCATCCCCTCTGATGGGAATCTTGGTCATTTCCCTCCTTTTGGAAATGTTGGTGCTCCTTACATGGCAACGTTGTCCCTTCCTGGGTTAACTGTTGGGTTGCCTGTTTGATTGTTCTCAACCTCTCTGGTCCCTACCGTCTCAACTGCTGGTCAATCAGTTCCTCCACCCGAACAACATTATGTTGATTCTAAGGTGGACCTCTCCCCATCTTCGCCTGTTTCTGCGTCCTCATCTTCTACTTCGCCTGGTGAAAGTCTGGATTCAAGTAACTAGGTGGCTAAGAAGAAGAAGAAGAAGAAGAAGAAGAAGACAAAGAAGAAGAAGTCTTCTAAGCGAGAGGTTAAAAGAACAACTCAAGTCGAGCCACCTTCTGCTCCTTCGCGGAAGGTCAAATTTCCTTGTAGATTGTGCAAGGATGACCACCTTCTTCGTGATTTTCCTGGCATTCCCAGGATCCTTGAAGTATGGTCTCGCGATCCGGCTCGTCCCTCATCGTCCCCTGAAGCTCATGGTGATGCCATCCTATTAACTGAAAACATTCAGAAGAAAGGGAAGATTCGAATCCCCTGTAGACTATGTGAAGGCAATCATCCCCTTCACCTTTGTCCGCTCATGGATAAAGCTTTCGCTGTTTTGGAAAGTCTTACAGCTTCTCCACCCCAACTTCCTATTGGTTATCAGAGGCTCTCTTCAGACCCTCTCCCTGTTGACAAAGAGATTGACTTAGATTCTTCTCTTGTCCAGGCTCCTCTTCCCGAACTAGGCTGTGCCAAGCCTGTTCCAGACCAACCATTGGTCGAAAAGAGTGTTGACTCGAGCTCACCACCCGTCGATCACTCTGTTTCGGAAGAGAATCATGCCCATGTTCTTCTCGTCTCCTCAGATTCCCCTGAGTCCAGAAATGACTCTCCTATCCCAGCTGCTCCCGAAAGTCCTTCTTCAGTTCCTATAGAGCATGGGGGCAATCATACGATTCCCCCACCAAGTAGTTTGGCCATCTCCTTCGATTGGAGTCACCTGACTGCTTTCCACCTTCCATCCCATGTGCCTTTCCAGATTACAGTACTTGCCTATGATAAGGCAGTACCTGGCACTGTTTTGGATGAAGGTGCGTCTGTCAGTCTCATGCCGTCCACTACTTGGCAAGCTTTAGGTTCCCCGCAGCTTGGGCCGGTCGCACAGAATTTGTTAGCATTTGACGGGGGAACCAGTCAACCTCTAGGGGTCCTCCCGAAATTTCCTATTACTTTGGGAGGCAAAACCGTCTATATGGACGTGCTGGTTGTCCAAGGTGCTTTAGATTTCAGTCTTCTCCTTGGCCGTGACTATGTTTATGCCATGGGGGCCCTTGTCTCTTTGCTTTTCCGTGTGGTTTGCTTTCCACACAACGGAAGAATCATGACTATAGATCAATTATCATTCTTTAGTCCCCCAGTGCCTCCTTCACAGTTGTCATCCCCTCCTGGTTTTTATCCACCAGTTGTGTCTGCCCCACTGCAGGTCAACTACGTGGCTACCTATCCTGTGCCTGTATCCCATGATGATGCCGTCGTGCATAATGTCCTGGGGGCATTGGGTCCTAACTTCCAAGATGTTTTCCTTCCATCGGGAGTGCCATTCTTGGAAGTGACGACTTCCTGTTCATTATGATGAAGTTCGTTCGGAGCATAGTTCACTTTCCTATGTCAAGCTCCTTAAAATGAAACTGGGTCTGGTGGAGCATAGTTCTTATCCTGTGTCAAGCTCCTTAACAAATGAAATTAGGTGTCACAAGGATAGTTCTCTTAAGTGTGTCAACCTCGTTAAAATAATGAAACATGAGCTCGTGCAATTCGAGTGCGATCACAATATTGTCAACCTTCACTCCATTTTCAATGGACTAAAGCTTGGGGGGCATGTACCTCGAATTGAGACATCATGCTGGGGGGCATGCATGTTTCCCTTTTTTTCAAGCATAGTTTGCATGTGTGTGCTTTTAAGCTTGCATAAAAATAAAATCCATTTCCAAGCATAGTTTGCATATGTGTTGTCATGTGTGCTTTTAAGCTTGCGTAAAAATAAAATATGTGATTAAATACATTTCGCATTGGGTCGTTTGTTATGCAACTGATACATTAGATTACATTTGTGTTAGACATCTACATAGCATATAAAAACATCATCACATGTAAAAGATCCATCCAAAATAGGCATATATATATATGTGTGTGTGTGTGTGTGTGTGTGTGTGTGTGTCGAAATGTTTGCACAACGTGCATCACATAGCTCAAAAAATATACATGTTCATCTTAATACATCCGGAGACGACATGTCTCTCAAAAAATATGCATGAAAATAAACCCTAGATGTCTAATCCCTGTGGTGCTCATGATAACACGTCACCGCACGCACTAGGCGCTTCAAGAGACGGTGGATGCGAGTGGGCACTCCCACTGTATATCTCTGGTACGCCGGTGGGACATCTGCCAGCCGGGCATAGTCTGGAATCCCCCGGGCAAGCCCCTCGAGGTTCTGGATCAACTCTCCTCCCTCGACACCCTCTAGCTGAGGGACAGCTGCAGGCTGGTTTCTCCTTGCAATAGGAGACATGCCAGCTGGGCATTCTGGGCCAACATCTGCATACACAAATAACTGTTGTTAGAACGAACATGTATTAACAAAAAATCATAAAACACAAAATTAAAATGAGGTCATACCTATCTCCTCATCCCAGTCCTCCCCCTCTGGTAGTGGAAGGTCAGGGTCACCGATGAAGTCTGTCCCCACATACGGCCAGTCCTCCACCACGATCAGTTGGCGGCGAAGCCACACAAAAAACTCGGGTCTGAATGACATCTGCTGACCGCCCCCCCCTCTCGGCATCAGTGCCACCCAACGAGCCAGCCTCGGCTCTCGAGGTGCCAGGTCAGGAACAAGGGCCCCTTGGCCCTGGAAGAGTGGCACACGTTCCAAGAAGAACGCCACCAAGATGGAGCCGTACCCGAACTGTTGCAGCTTGCCGCGCTTGGCCTTCGTTAGCTGCCTCTTCATATTGGTCATCACAGCTGACGCCCAATTGAAGATCGTCGGACTAAGGCACTCTGTCGCCAAGATCAGGTGGTTCTTCGTAGCTTCGTGGGGCGCCTGTGCCCCCGCAGCTCGTGTAATGGTGAATAGTAAAGCTCTGAGTGTCAGGTCCTCAACAGTGGGGATATCCACTTTCGCGCTGCCCGACCCATATCTTGCAGTTGGGCAAACTCGAGCCTTCACCTCTTCCATCTTCTCTCCAGATGGCCTGCTACCAGTCAATCGGGGCACCGGCCCTCGTTGTGACAATCCAGTAAGGAAGTAGACATCAGATACATCTAATTTCAATGTTTGGTCCCATATTCGAAACACTTGTTCCTGTTCATCCCATAAGTTAATCAAATACTGCAAGAGCTCTAGCTAAGCTCGTAAATAGGACACTAGGAAAAATTCTTGAGCCCACAAGCTCTGAGAGCTTCCATGCAGCCCTCATCTACTAAAGCCAATTCATCTACCTGGTCATGCTCCCTTTCCTTCCATTGGATTGCCATTTTAATCGTTTCTCTGCGTTCACAAGGTTAAAACATCGAATTAGATCCTTGGAAATTTTTGAAAATTGCTTTAAATCATTAAAATTTGAGCAAAAAACCCGCGCGGCCGTTGGCGCGACTGTTTCTAAAACAGTCGCGCCAATGGGCGCGTGCCTTTTGGGAAAGTTGCCCCATTGGCGCGGGTCCGTGCCCGAAACCCGCGCCAATGGGCGCAACCCTCATTTTTTAAATCCGTCCCATAAAGGATGAAAATGCAATTTAAAACAAATTTGAAATGGATGGAAATGGAGTGGGGAAAGAGACCTCTTACCTGACACTGACGGCGCTCCGAATGGTCAACTGGATCTGTCGCAATCGACGCTTGAAGATCGCACACCAAAAGCCCTAATTTCACTCTCCAAAGGTAAAAGTGAAAAGTAATTTTTTGTTTTACTATTTTCACCCATTTTATAACTTTTTGACCCTCAAATAGGTTTTAAAAGTCATTTTACGAATATTTTAATATATATTTGTGTGGAAAATGGATTTTACATTGGGTTTTTGTGCATCGACAGGTGTTTGTGCGGCTTAGGCGATGAAACGAGTTGTATTTTATACTTTTTTGGACTCGGTAAATACACGAAAAAGTCACTTTGGAGTCACCTTTTTGCTCTTTTCTGACTCTCTAAACGTGAAAAGAATGCCGAGTTATTCCTCTCGACTCGTTAAATGTGAATGAGAGGCGGTCGTCTTTAAACTCTTTTCCGACCATGTAAAGACGAAAAGATCGTCGGGCCCTTGTCGTTTCAGGCTCGTTAACGGTTAGGAAACGACATGATTTCGATCGCTTTTTTACCTTTTTAGGATGAAATCACTACTTATGAAAAGTACTCCTCGATCGTAATGATCGGGCGATTATTTTGAGCATTGTTTTATACTTTTTCGGGCTCGAGAGACACAACTTTACGAAAAAGGACACCCCTGGAGTTTCCTTTTCTGCTGTCTTTTCAAACTCTCTAAACATGAAAAGACGCCGAGTTTTCCTTTGTCAGGCTCGTTAAAACTCGACGACATTGGATTCCGTCGAAATGACGCTCACAAGAATATGTTATCCCCGTCAAGCTTGTTGATAAAAATAACTGGGGTACTCGCTAGAAATGGTGGGGGAAAATGGAACCACAATTATTGTCGTATCAGCAGTATGTTGCTCTTGAACATGGCACTTGTCTGCCTTTGTGTCTGGGTGGGGACATCTCATCTTGTTTTTACACTTGCCTCCGTGGGTTTGGGTTATCCTGTTTGACCTCTCATCTGCTCATTGCCTTGTCACCATGACCCCTGATCATTTGATGTCAAATACTGCCAAGTCCACTATTGTGCCGCCAATATGTTCAAGAGAAGTTGACCTTGCAGAATACTCTACCTCCCTCTGATACCTCACACAAAACATCTTATCCTTCTCTGTCTCGTGTCGATGATGTGGGAAACATTATGGCCCACCTTCGATCAAGGTCACTTCCTGTCGACTTCAGCTCATTATCCAGGAAGTGGACCTAGAGACTCCCTTCAAGTGCCTTGGAGCCTGCATGCCTTAATGGCAGGTTATTCGTGTTCGACGTGAGGTTTTCATCATTGGCCTCCGATCGAATGATTCTACGGGTGTTCGACGTCGGCTCACTGATTCGCACGCCATATATTGTACCTATAGTACCTTGAGGACCATTGTCATTATTGGTGGTACCTCTCGCGTCTGTTAATAGTTTTCATCATTGACTGGTAATCAGATGATGTCCTTGCATGTTTGACTTCGACTCCCATATTCGCATGCTTGAACTTGTACTTTGTTCGGGTCGAGATGGAGCGCAAGACCTTGGATTTTGTCTGTAGAGATCTAGGTTGCGATTTTGTGGATTATGATGATCATTACATGACTCATTCACTGGATGGCTACGACCATGCCTGAGTCTACTTATCGATCCTTACTAGATGGCTATGCCCATACCTTGGATCTGGATTTTTATGTACTCTGCTATGGATGGCTTCGCCCATACCACATACGTCATGTACTTGAGATATCAGTTGTACTTCTCCATGCAGGTTCTCCAGCGGCAGTGTTTTCAATTGGCCATGTTCTTGTAAAGCATTTCACCCCTCTCTCTCTCTTGGGCTTCATGCTTTAGGGGGCATCTGTTACACAGTAATTTGTCACCGTCCCTGTTACCCCTTCTCCCGCACATTGGAGGACATATTCCAAGACCTGTGAGAAGTGACATAACCTGAAAACACTTGCATTGTATCCCCTTGAGTATGTACTTCATATGCCCTGAAGACACCTTCTGCAAAATACCAATAAAAATAGCCCTTTTTCCATTGGCGCGGTTCCACTGTGTATTACTTGCACCAATGGGGGAAATCCTCCAAAGAGGGTGTGCCAGCTGGCACTCTGTCTCAGAGTCGCACTCGCGCCAACCCAGTTGGGTAAAGTTTTTAACAAACCAACTTACGAAGGTTCTTCCTAACCCACTCATGAACTGAATCTATATTGAGTTGGGTCAGTTTGGCTTCGAATCTCTATAGAAGGGAAGTAGTTCTCCACCTCTCATGGAAGCTTCTTAGTGATAAAGCCAATCCCATGAATCTTGTGGATGACCCTAACTCCTTCTCCTCTATCTATAAAAGCTTGTCCTTTTGACTTTGACAAGTTAGTCTCCAAGTTCCAAATTCTAAGTCTCAAAGTCTGAGAATTGCCAAGTTCATGCTACAAGGAGCCTTACTCATTCCCATGAGGCTAAATCTAAAGTGAGGAGATCCTTGTCCAAGTAACCAAGGAGAGAGAGGCTTGTTCCCCATTCTCAACAAGCTTTGCAAGGCATGTGCTGCTGATCACCCGGCCAAAGGAGGATTTGACGTCAGAACTATGGTTGTATTCTTCTTTGTTGTTTATCAATAATAGACGACTATCATTATGGTTCCACTCTTATTGTCTTTGTAATGATGATGAGTTATATCCTTTCTGACTGATATATAGTTGCATCTATTGGATTTTATGCTTGTATTTACGTCGTTCTTTGCATGTGCAGGTGTCCGTTCACGAGGATCGTGGGGATTGTGACCGGCCGGAGCAAAGGAATGGGAGCGACGACTCTTCTACAAATATTAGCGTTGGAATCCAAGTAGGCCCTCATCATCGGCCTTTGATTTGCAATTAGGAACCTGCGTGTTAGCGTTGTTTGATTGTTGCTAGACCCCATTTGGGCTAGTAGGGATCACCTCTATCCGCAGAGGGGATTTACCTCCACAACAGTCGTGGAGCGCGAAGGTTTTATGTGTCAAAAAGGGTAGTCCACTGATCCAAAATGGATCTTGAATAAAACCTCTAAGTCTAAGTCTTCAAATATGTTAACAAAGGAAAGACCTGATAGAGTTATAAAACAGAGTATGACGGAGAAACAGTGAAAGAATGGTGGAAAACCCAAGTTATAGTGAAAGTGGAGAAGCGCAGCCTTAATGCCCTAGAGCCATTGGATCTACGGGATCAACAGATGAGATTGATATCGCATCGGGAGAAATCAAACAGTGTTAATGGGCCTTAGACTTAAGAGAAATGTGATAGTGATACAAGAGAAACAATGTGAACCATTGATCGAGCACGAAGATCAACGGTCCAGATCAACTACCAATATCGCATCGCGTGGAACCAAAGGGAGGACTTAACATAGGCAGACTCAAAGGAGTTATGAAATAAAAGAGTGAAGGGTTTGAGTTTCGTGGTAAGCGGTATTTCGGGTGAGATTCAGGTGGTAAGTAGAATTGGAGAGGCTCCACCCGATTCCATACACTGGCCGACACATAGCATGTCGTAGGAGAGAGAAAACCACTTTTTCGGGCAGGTAATCTCTGTGCAGTCAAATTGAAGATCGTAGATCAACGGCGGATATTGCATCGCAATATCGCATCGCAACAGTGCATCACAGCAATACAAAGGAGCGGTTCTATGTGACATGCGACATGCGATAAAGCAGACCCGAAAGGATTATATACATAGTTTCATAAATTTTGAGTTCTGATAATCAGTTTTGTTGTCAGGATTTCTATGTATTTCTTTGTATTCCGATAATATTGTATATAGACCAAATATGCATTATATCGGGAATTTGTGTGGAGGAAGACTGAACGGTCGGTTTCACTACGCTTGCCTATCCTTCCATTTCTAAAAGGAATTCTTTGTGCCTTAAGTGTTTGGTTTTAACATGATGTGTCCAATGCCGGAAAGGGAGATGAAGGGACAAAGGCCTGGAGGTAAAGAGCCCGAAAAGGAAGGTGAATGGACAGGGTCGAGAGGCTTAAAAACTACTCAATGGCAGAGATAGAAGGGAAGCAGTTGCTCAGAGACAGAGAGTCAGAGAAAACGCAACTACAAACAGCTGATCAGAGGCACTAAGAGGGAGAGTCTGATTACTCTTTAAACTTGAGGTTTTCAAGTGAAATCCCTGTGTAATATCACTGTTGTTGTGTTATGGCTCTGCTTGAGCTCACACTTGTAATATTCTGCTCTTAAAGACATAATATAGAGGTCGACACTAAAAGCTAGACCAGGAGACATAGCCAGGAAGTCTAGTGAACTCCTTGATTATTTTCTGTGTTGATGTGTGTGTCTATTATGTTTTCTAACTACTCATTGTCTATATTATTCGTAATATTTTTGATCTGTTGCACTAAGTAATATAGGCATTCCTGCACATGAGTCTGTACTACCTTAATATGGATTTAAGATCTCATTTTCAGATCAAGTGGTATCAGAGCATTTGGTTTTGTTAAGGTTAGACAAGCTTGTGCTGGATTTTGAATGCTAACTAGATTAAAGCTAAGACTAGGAGAAGGAGAACTTGTTGAGGCTAATCTAGAGATTGGAAAAGTCTATTTGTTGGGTTGTTGGGGCCTGACCCAGGTTTAGAAGTGTTTTAGCCAAACAAATCCCGCACTACCAGCCCTTTCGACAATAATTCGCTTAGCACGGATTGAGGTCTCACCCGAGGTAGTATGGGAGGGTGTTGGAACCAGGTTTTTGCACCCTAGGGATGTCTTGATGCAACTTGGAAGGATCGCGAACCGTTCTGCACACCTGCGCTACTTTGCACAGTTATCTATCCTTTGCGTAGATCCGTGCCAGTTATTTTCCCAAATTTTATTATTTATATGAATTTGTTACAGATTTGATCTTCTTCTTACAGTCTTTAAGCAAACATTTAACAATAAACCCTAGTGCGTGCAATCATAATTCTTAAAGACAGTGCATAAATTTAGAACATAAGCAATAGATAGATTTGCGATAAATCACACAATGATTCAAAAATTCTTATCTTTAATTATCTTCTGTCAATACAACCAAATTCGCCCTGTGCACTTAGCTGCAGGGTTCCGCGCACACAGTTGTGAACTCTACCATGCCTCTACGCACACAGCTGCAGAGCCTTTATCTATCTGCCAACACCCTTGACTCGGACTTCCAGACGCAAAGAGAATCTTGCCTCATAAACCCATACCCTTCAAGATCAAAACCAAAAAACTGACTTCTAACCATAGAGCCTTGCTCTATTTATACATTTCCATGGTTCGCGGACCATGGGTAGGCTGACTCACTTTCTTTTTGCTTACATTATTTTTGGGCAGACAACCATTTGACTTGACTCATTACAATTCGCGCTCCGCACAACTCACGGAGCCTTTACCATACTTTACCCAAAATTGTGGGCGTTGAGCCCCAAAGCTGTTGCGCAGGGCCTCTACTACCCAACAGGCCCCCAACACAATCATCGTGACTCGTCCCGAGTCACTCGATTGGTGCGGAAATCTTCGCGCAGAGGTTGTTCAGCAACTTCTGTGCTTCGCTTACACTTGCAACAAAATATTCTGCCATCTGTTGTACCTGTTCGATGCGAGCCACCGATGCATCAGTATCTATTTCAATTGCTTGTCCGTGTTCATATGTTTCCTGCATGTGTGCCATATTTCACTCGATGGTCGTGGAAACCGCGAATGCCTCATCAAGCCAAGGTTGGATACGTTCTTTAATTACTGCTTCCTTCTGCTGAGCGACGTCAGCTTGTATCTAAAGAGACTGGGCCTCCCTCATCTTGGCCAAGCGCTGTGTAATAGCAACCATCTGCGCAGTCCCTTTGACATTATCATAGGCTTGTTGTAGCTCCCTTGCCTCTGTTTCCAACCGCTGTAAGGTTGGGTCTTCCTATAGTGAAGTGAGCGTAATAAGTGATTGATCTAGCAAGCCGGCACACTCCTGCATGGCACATGCTATTGTTTCCCACTTGGATTGAATGATGCCTCTCCACTGTTCTGTGACCTTCGGTGGTGTAGAGGGTTGTGATTTCAGTTCTGCAATCTGCAAGCTGAGGGTCCTACTGGATCCTCACGGCTTCTTCCTTTGCTTCACGGAACCTACTGGACAACTTGTGGATTCATATGCCGATAGGTAACTCAGTCGCAATCTCCAGCTCAGGGGCACAACAACATGCTTCCCCTACAATTTGCTCCAATGGCTGATTTTGTGCTACCGCTTCATCTGTTGGAGGCTCAACTGTTCTATATTAATTCAATGCTCACTGAGTACCTGTACCGCACATCCTTCCCTAGCGTAGAGTTCCATCGTTGCGCTGTCCTGGAGCTGGTATAAGCTCTCACATGGGAGGGCACCCAAATTTAGTCTAAGCCCCGTAAGCTGGCCTACCAAGGCTCTGTCCGCCATATTTTCTGCTGTCAATGCTTCTGTTGGGAGTGCAATAGTATGAGCCATTTTGGCCTGTAGCAGTTGCTCAGTTGCTGACATACCCATAGCTCCATGGGTAGCAATGATTCTCGGCTATGAGACTCGTGCTCTGAATTCCTTCAGCTGCATGCGGAGCTCCCCCAACACAGTTTACTACTCCATCATGGCCTCGTCGAGTGCCTCCTGAGTGACTTCGCAAACTGTATCCCTAATGCCACCCAGGTCACCTTCGGTCAATGTGACAAGTTCCCATCGAACTTAGACGCCTTGGACTTCTTTTGTAGCTTTGACCGTTCTATCGGCCGTGGTCGTTTTAAGGGTGAACCGGTGGTGGTTGGCACCATTCCTTTCGTCCTTGTATCCATGGCCGGCTCTATGGTCACATTTGGGCCGCTTTCGTCCTCTGCTATCGCAACCCTTCCTGCTCTTGCCTTACCTGTAAAAGCCTGTGCTGCCTCCTGGGCTGCCCATACTTCCAAAGCATGCTATTCATTCTGCTTTTGTTGTGCTATGCGCTTGGCTTTAGCCTTTTTTTTTGGATGGTGGTCTCATCACGCCCCACCGCATCTGGTCCATGCCACTTCGGTGGCCAGGTATCCAATACCGCAAAAATAGCCTCGTCAATGGCAATGAAGGGAAGTGTGGTCCACGTCTGTTCTGGATCCTTGTGTGCCCAGATGTATAAATGGTGCATATCCGCCTTAAAATTGGCTACATTCTTCACACTGTCATATATCTTGGTAGATAGACGAGGTTGTTGGTTGATCCACTGTCGAATGTTTGCGTCCATTAGTATCCAGAAAATCTTGACTTCCTGATTCTTTCGGCATCCTTCGTCACCCAAAGCGACATGTATTTGGCAGCTTCTGGCCAATCTTGGTCCAGGGAAGGAAACTGACTATATTTGGGTAATTCACTTGTAACCAGCAGGATGGATAACAGCAACCACGCATAGTGGAAGGTCTTACCCTCCTCTTGGGCTTCCCTGCAAATGGTCAGGAATTCTTCACAGAGGAACTGCGCCCAATTGAACCGTTCTCCTTCTGTGCATTTCTCAACTAGTGCAACGACTATTACTGGGACCTCATTGCCTCAACATTTCTGTATCACTTTTCTTGCTAGCAACTAGGTAGCAATGTGGACCCCTTTGTTCGGAATACTGTCAAAAGCATACCCTCTCTGCTTTTTATCCAATTTATATTTCTTTTTTAGGGCTTCCGTCATCGTCACATCGCCACTCATTTCAATGATTTCTACAGGGTCCTTGTCATCACAAGGTAGCTGGGAGATCCTATGAATGAGCTCCGCCACGATGGGGACGGGTTTGTCTATCCATAAGTACCCATTGTGTACCAGGAAAAGTAGTTGCCTGATGACCAATATTGTAATGGGGGGCCGATGAAAATGTGGAATTGACAAGAGGCAGAGTAGCTTAGCCTCTTCTACCTTTCGCAGCCATTCCTATAGCTATAGTGTCATAACAGCCCCCTCCGTGGTTTGCTCCATTAGTTCACTAGTTTCCAAATGGGGAAACTTCTCAGTATCCACAAGGTCCTAGTCTTCAAATTTCATAGTAGGGATGTGGCCGTCACAGTGCCTTCAAACAGAACCCCTTTAGGGAGAGACGGGGTCATGAGTATGCTGTCAACGGCATCCAAATATTTAGGTACCTTGGCCTTCCCTTTCCTTGGAGGAACATACTTGGGTCGCTTTACTGGCTGGATATCTTCTTCTGTTTCTTCTTCTAGTTCTATTTCTTCAACATAGGTCAGAGGATCCTCTTCCTCTTCATCGCTCTCAATAGTAATGGTTTTGCCTTTTTCCTCAATCGACAATTTGCTGAATCATGGATTTTGCGGAGGCATTCGGACCGGTCCTGCTACTTGTGGGTTCTTCTTGGCCCATGGCGTCCTAGGTGATTTAGGGATTTTGGATGGAACATCCTTGGGTGTGGATATCGACATGACTAGGGACTCCTGTATTACCTTCAGCAGGTCTTTAAACCATGGGCTTCCTGTTACGACTACCTCATTCATCCTGCACCACTCTATTTGAACCTGGAACAACATACTGTGTGAGGGGCCAAAGGGTGTGTGGTAACAAGCCATCTGTGCTTTATATACCCTTTTGACTTCAAATTCAGTCGTTCTCCTCGTTCGTGGCTTATTAATGCGATTTTGGAGGCAAATCCATTCAGCCCTATGTCTTAATGGCTCGCCGCCTGCTCCTCGGTGTCTTAAATGGGACATATTTTCATGAACAATAGCTGCAACAGTCACCATCCATCCTTCCCACGTGACAGTGCAGTCCCTGGTACATAGACGCGTCCTATGCTTTTTACTGGCCCAGTGCACCACATCTGAATCACACAACCTTCCTGCAGACTTCTTTATAGTCCCGTGCCCTCTTTCAACTGCATGGAGCGCTAGGACTGGGCCTCCTACAAATAGTCAGGTGGTCGCACACCTCGTGTGAGCCTTCCTCTTCCCTGCTAGCCCGCGCTGCGGGCACCCTTCGCGTACCTTTGAATCAGGTAGCGCATCGCGGTCTAGGCTCCCTTGTTTAATAGGGTGTAGTCGCAACCATGATAGCAGGGTCATGGCTTGTTTTAGCATCGTAGGAGGGCTGGCCAGGTCTAGTCCCCTCATTCGCACATTCACACGGCCCGTTTGTGTGACTCCTATTTTTATTTTATCGATTTCTTCATCCAGCCTCACGCTTTTCCTTCTTAGCCTTGCCGCCACTTCCTCTAGTTCGTGTAGTCTCACACTGCCACGCTGAATGGCTTCTTGCAACTGCCAGATCCCTTCGTCTAGGTCTTCTCATTCAGGTTGAACTACAAGGGCAGTGGTTGGGGAAATTCTCTTAACTTCTCTGGTTTCAGCGCGTCTATCCATGGATAGAGTTCTCTACACACACTCTGCTTTGTTTATCGTCTTATTGGCCCAAAAAACCATTGTTACGTGCAAATTCAGTTGGGTTGATGGTTGCAGAACATACAGTTGTGCCCTTCGTTGTATACGGGTGCCCGAACTACTGTGTCATGGCTTCCACGGAAGTCCTCCAACCCGTATCCGCAACCGCCTTCTACCTTCGCGCTCACTCCACCTCATCTTCCTATGTGCATGCCATACTGTCGCGCGCGGTGCTTCTTCCGTTACACCATGCCACTTCTGTTGTATGATTGAAGTTCCGCGGAGGGTGACAAAATCCTCCTCATTTGTTGGGCCGTTGTCTGCTGGTCGTTGCCTTACTTCGATGGTCACGCATCGCAGTGATCTAATCATCATATTACAGTTGAGTGTTGTGACTTCATGCAATCGGTTCTGCCATTGTCAATCTCCTCATCCGAATCAGGTGTGCAGGAACTATCGCGCTCCCATGAGATTCTTCCGTCCATTGTGGGATTCACCAGATCCTGGTCTTGCACTGTTATCTGGTAGATGCAGTCTAGTTCATCGTCACTGTCCTCATCACGCACCGGTTCAGTGTAGTGCGCTCCTTCAGCTGGGTCTAGCGGAACTATTACACGAAGTCACTTTTTCTTGAATGTCATCTTTCGTCCTTTTAAGTTGATGACCCCATTCATATCCATGGCCCAATCTATTCCTATCAATGCAAGGTATGGATTACTGTCATCAACAATTTCTATTACCTCAAAGTCTGTCTACGTACTTACGCCTTCAATGTCCACTATCACCCCTTGCAATATTCCCGTCAATAAGATATTTTGCTGGCTGGCCATCTGTAGTTGAATAGGATACCACTGTAGTGCGGGCCTACCCATGCATTCCCACGTTTTCTTAGGCAACACATTCGCATCCGACCCCAAATCTAGGATGACTTGATCCATCTCATACTCACCAATTTGCACCGTCATTCGCATCTCCCGTCCGGTGTGTATAGCATGTTTTCCCAGTTTCCAAACTACACGCGGCTCCCCTGATCCTGCGCACCTAGTGATCAGCACTTGCAGTCCTTTAATTGCCCTATTGTCGCGTAGCAGCTTCATACATGTCTCTAAAAAGGTAGTAAGCATAGAGGGATCCATTCCTAGCTCAATTGGATCCCTACTACCTAGAGTAGAGACTTCCGTGAAGCTCTTCTAAGCTTCCTTAGATGTCCCCTTCACCTGTTCCATCTCAAAGTTAGGTTCCCTTGTAGGAGCATCACAACCCTTCCCATCTTCTCTAGGCTGTTTTCTTGCATCTCCCCCTGTTCTTGCACCACTCCTCAATACCATGTTTATGTTGGGGTCCTCTTCGTGCAGTTCAGGCCTCATCATTTGGATATTTTGATTTGGATTAGGCTATAATGCCCCATTTTCGTGCATTTGGGCAATCAATGTTAGACAATCTACCATTTCATGGTCAAATTGCTCACAGTATGGACAAGATATTCTCGTTGGGTTAGTACAGTCGCGAGCGTAGTGCCCCGAACCTTTGTAATTATAACAGATCAACTGTCCGCGCCCTTGCCTAGGCCCCATTCCTCCTCTTCCCCACCCGCGTCCTTGGAATACACCACGTGGCCCTACGGCTGGGTCGAAACCCCGCGCCTCAATCTGCATTCGATAGGCTGGGGTCCTCTCCATCATTAGCTTGTACCTTCGACATGTTCGCTCATCGTGACCCACTAATCTATAGAAGTTGCAATACAGCTACTAGGGAGTCTGGGTATACTTCTGCAATAGGTGGCAGTTGTCTGTTGCATGCTTTCCTCCTACTTGACAAATCACGCACCAGAGCACGGGCGCCGCACTTGGCCCTGCTTGTACCTCCAGCCTTAATGGCATCGGCCCCCCTCCCGCTAGATAGTTCATGAATACGGGGCAATGATCCTTGTCGTGACCTTGACCTTTGCATTTGATACACCCCACTTCTATACGCGCCTCTGGTCGGGGTGCCCTTTCTTGCTTCAAACTTTGCATTTCTAAGCATAGGTTTTGTAGTTTCATGTGGATTTGTTGAATTCCCAACCCCGGATCCTATATTGGAGTTTCATGCAACCTCATTGTTGTCTCTAATGCTTCGACTTGGGTTGAGATCTTTTGTTGTGATAGCATCATCCTCAGATGTGGTGTCAAAGACGCCACAAACCACGCGCAGTGCTACGCATCCGTCGGCGTCATGTTAGCCTCGCGGATTGTACTCTTCAATCTCTGATTAAGATCCCACGGGGTTTCACCAGGTAGCATCACAATCTCCTTGAACCCGATGATCGACTGCATCTCTGATTTTGGCCGGAAAAATTATTTGTTCAATGCATCCTAGAATGTCGCTATTCCCACATTCGGGTGATCGCTAGAGTACTTTATATACCACATCAACGCATGATCCTGCAGCGCGCTTACCAAAGTGGAATTTTTGATGTTATCATCCGTAACACCTTGGGCTTTCCATATAGCCTTTACAATGAACCAGAACTGATCTGGTTCCTCATTTCTTACACCTCTAAATATAGGCAACTTGATCGCACTCGCCATTCCAACCCTCGGTGGAGGTGGAGGTGGAGTTGGAGGTGGGGTAGGTGAAGATGGGTTTGACGTAGGTGAAGTAGGTGATGGCATGGATGACGGTGGTATTAGTGGAATGCGTTGCTTTATCAATCAAATTGCGCTTCTCGAAGAGAACCCTACGAGCTCCTCCTCGCTTTCTCACGAACATGAAACCAGAGGACTATTTTCTAATCCTTCTGTCCCTCGGTAGCCTCTTCTGATTCTTGTTACCCCAGACATCAATGGATGTGCATAACCCGTTTTTCACATAACAACATTTTAATCCAAGTATTTAGTGATTTGATGTAC
Source organism: Pinus tabuliformis (assembly GCA_031772625.1). NCBI lineage: Eukaryota > Viridiplantae > Streptophyta > Pinopsida > Pinales > Pinaceae > Pinus > Pinus tabuliformis. The sequence goes on along the minus strand of CM062816.1, from coordinate 321,329,359 downwards.
TTACCCTGCGGTCCTTGGAGAAAGTGCCTTTCTACTTCGTTGTAGCTCACAGTTGTGTCTATTGTGAATTCGGCGATAAACCCTCCTATTATTTGATCGAACCAGTGATATACTGCCCATGTGATTTTATCTTCAAATGCTTCCAGCCTACGCACCAACTCTGGCATCCACATGATGGGCTGATCCAATCTGCACCTTCCTTGACTATCAGCTAGCCTCGTGATCCACTCGTACAGTTCTGTCGAGAAGGATGCGAAGAAGATATCATGGATTTCTATGTATATATAGCGATCCAACCACCTTTCCTCAGATATCCGTGGATTTCTATTTCTTGTACCACGAACTCGTGAAGCTTCTGATCCAACCAATCTTCAAGTTCTTTCTTCGTAGGGTTCTAGCATCTCGACATCAGACATCCCTTAGGCAGGTCCCGGTCCCAGCAACAGAACCATTTATTTTCTTGTTGGGGCTTGACCCAAGTTTAGAAGTGTTTTAGCCAAACAAATCCTGCACTACCAGCCCCTTCGGCAACAATCTGCGGAGCGCGGATTGAGGTCTGACCTGAGGTAGTATGGGAGGGTGCTAGAACTAGGTTTCCGCACCCTAGGGATGTCTTAATGTGACCTGGAAGGATCGTGAACCGTTCTGCTCACCTGCGCTACTCTACACAGTTATCTATCCTTCACGTAGATCTGTGCCAGTTATTTTCCCGAATTTTATTATTTATATGAATTTATTACAGATCCGATCTTCTTCTTACAGTCTTTAAGTAAACATTTAACAATAAAACCCAGTGCACACAATCATAATTCTTAAAGACAGTGCATAAATTTAGAACATAAGCAACAGATAGATTCATGATAAAGCACACAATGATTCAGAAATTCTTATCTTTAATTATCTTCTGTCAATACAACTACATCCGCCATGTGCACTCTGTTGTAGGGTTCCGCGCACATAGCTATGGACTCTACCAGACCTCTGTGCACACAGCTGTAGAGCCTCTATCTATCTACCAACACCCTTGACTCAGACTTCCCAATGCAGAGAGAATCTTGCCTCATAAAACCATACCATTCAAGATCAAAAACAAAAAACTGACTTCTAACCATAGAGCCTTGCTCTATTTATACATTTCCATGGTCCGGCAGGCTGACTCACTTTCTATTTTCTTACATTATTTTTGGGTGGACAACCCTTTGACTTGACTCATTACAATTCACGCTCTGCGCACCTCACGGATCCTTTACCATAATTTTACCCAAAATTGTGGGCTTTGAGCCCCAAAACCGTTGCACGGGGCCTCTGCTACCCAACACTATTCTCAGAGGAGAATGGCAGAAGAAGCTCCACTGGGATCAGAATCTCAGTTTATATAGAGTTTTACGACAATCTGAGCCATGGTGGAAGAGATGTATTTGGAGCTTAAGAAGAGTTGAGGTGAAAGCACTTCAACACCTAAACCAGACAAAGGAGTAGAGGAACCTTTTCTAGTTTCCCCTCCAGAAGGAAAAGGAAAAGGAGAAATACCTCCTCCACCATCTCCTCCATCATCACCTTCGTCATCCTCATCATCTTCTAATTCTTCTAAGAAGAAGAAGAAAACTTCTTTAATCAAATTAGATGTGAAGTTTGATTTTCCAATTTATGATGGAGAACTCAATGCAGAAAAGTTAGATAATTGGATAAGACAGATTGATGTATATTACAGGGTGCAGAACATTCATTCAGAAAGGAGGAAGATTCAGCTGGCTAGCTTTCGACTTGGAGGAACTACACTAGTATGGTGGGAATGCAAGACACAAGCTGATCTGCAAAAACATGGTAAAATCATTTCTACCTGGAATGAATTTGTTTCTGCTATCGAAATTAAATTCTATCCTTTAGCTTACATACAACAGGCAATGATGAGTTGGCAAACTCTTTGTCAGTTGAAGGGTCAGAGTGTATAAATTTGTACTCAGGAATTCAGAAAGAGAGCTTTAACTCTAGGTATATCATTAGATTCACCTGAGACTTTATTGAAGTATATAGGTGGTCTTCATAACCATTTAAAGCATACTATTCTCATGTTTAATCCCGCTAGCTTAGATGATGTATCAGTTCAAGCCACACGTCTAGAAGTTAGAGGTAAGAATGTAAACGCAGAGGTTGGGGGATCATCTAAATATTCTATAAGCAAGGGAAAGGAAAAGAAGAAACTGAAATGGAAGGAGAGGAAAGCAAACACTGTAAAGAAGGATAAACCTTCATGCACTCATTGTAAGAAAGGAGGACATGATGAGGCACATTGTTGTCTTTTGCATCCAGAACAGAAACCTAAGTAGTTTGGTGGTAAGGAGAGAAAGAATGTTGCTGCTATTCAGCAGGACTTGGGATCAAATTTAGGTGATGAAACAATAGTTACAGCCACAGGTATTAAATGTAAAGATTCTGAAGCATCCACAAGTAATTCTGCACAATATGTTGATAATGAAAATAATGAGAGGGAAAGAAATGAGCTTTTTCGTATTAGAGTAATTTTGAAGCATAATAAGATTGATACTTTATTTGATATTGGATCACAAGTAAATTTGATTTCTAAAACAATTGTAAAGAAGTTGGGATTAGAAACAAAACCTCATGAGAAGCCATATCCATTAGGTTGGGTATGTGATAAAACAAAGCTACAAGTAACGAGACAATGTAAACTTAGGTTTTCTATTGGATCAACATTTGTAGATGAGGTTGAGTTAGATGTAGTTCCATTGGATATATGTGGTATTGTTTTGGGAAGTCCATACTTGTATGATAGGAAAGATATTTTCTATAGAGTTGAGAATAAGTATCAACTCACTAAAGATGGAATAGAATATATTGTAAGAGCTCATAAACTCAAAGGTAACTATTCTCTCATAAACTTAGGACAGATGAAAAGAATTGTGAATTCAAGTAAGCAATTTTTACTAATGGTTGTAAAGGCAAAGGATCCTGAAAAATCCAATGCATTTGAAGGTTGTGATTCTAAACAAAAAGCTGATTTAGTTAAAGTTGTTTCAGAGTATGATGTTCTATTTCAAGAACCTAAAGGTCTGCCACCCAAGCGAGAAATAGTACATGATATTTGTTTGCAGCAAGATGCTCCATTACCTAACATTGGAATGTATAGGTTGTCAGCTTTAGAGAATGCAGAGATAAAGAAGCAGGTATAGGAGTTGCTCGATAAAGGGTTTATATGACCAAGCACATCACCATGTGGATCTCCAATCGTGCTGGTGAGAAAGAAAGATGGATCATGGAGAATGTGCATTGATTATAGAGCACTAAATAAAATAACAATAAAGAATCGTTATCCTCTTCCTCGTATTGATGATCTATTAGATCAATTGAAAGAAGCAGTTTACTTTTCTAAGTTAGACTTGCGAAGTGGTTATCATCAAGTCAGAGTTGTAGAATAGGATGCATGGAAGACTACTTTCAAGACAAAGCAAGGACTGTATGAATGGTTGGTTATGCCTTTTGGCTTAACTAATGCTCCTGCTACATTTATGAGAGTTATGAATGATGTACTCAGACCTTTTATTGATGATTTTGTAATTGTTTATTTAGATGACATTCTTGTTTTTAGTAAGACATGTGAAGACCATGTGAAACATTTAAAGTAGACCTTAGATGTTTTAAAAAGAGAAAATCTCTATGTAAAACTGTCAAAATGTGAATTTGGCAGAACATCTTTAAATTATTTGGGTCATATTGTAGGGGGTGGTGAATTGAAGATAGATCCCTCTAAGGTTGAAGTCATTGTGAACTGGCCTAAACCCAAATCTACTACAGAGGTTAGGAGTTTCCTAGGGGCAGCACAATACTGGAGAAAGTTTATTGCTAACTTTTCTTTGATTGCAGCTCCATTACATGCTTTAAAAGGATTGAAACAGGTGTTTAAGTGGGGAGGAAAACAACAGAAAGCTTTCAACACCTTAAAAGATAAACTCAGTACAGCACCAGTACTAGCACTGCCAGATATTCAACATCCATTTGTGATTGAGACAGATGCCAGTGACTATGCCATGGGAGCAGTGTTGACGCAACACGGAAAACCATATGCTATCATTCTGAGACATTTACTTCTACAGTAGTTAATTATCCCACGTATGATAAAGGATTGTATGCATTAGTATAAAGTGTGAAAAAGTGGAAACATTACCTAATGGGTAAGGAAACAATCATACACGCAGATCATCAACCACTTCAATATTTGCACGCACAAACTAAATTGCAACAATCAATACATTATAGGTGGATGTGTTTTCTACAGCAATTTCATCTTGTCATCAGATATAAGAAGGGCATATACAATAAGGTTGTAGACATGTTATCAAGACCAATAATAAATGCATCTACTATACTTAAGCATAACTCAGTAATGCATGAAAGTTACATTTAACAATATGCTCAAAAGGTAGATTTTAAAGATGTATATGCAACTTTAAGTCATGGCAAGCAAGTAGAAGAATTGGATTATTATGTAAAGGACCAACTCTTATATCATTGGGGAAAGTTATACATTCCACAAACTGAAAGAGTTAACATAATCAAAGAAGCACATACTTCACTTATATCAAGTCATTTTGGTGTAAGTAAAATAGTTGCACAATTGCAAAGGTTCTGTTATTGGCCAAGAATGATGAGACAATTTCTAGATATATCAAACGGTGTACTATGTGTGCTACAAGCAAGTCCAATAATAGAAAATTAGGCTTGTAAACTCCATTTCCAATTCCTTCTCGTCCTTGGGAAAATGTTTCCATGGATTTTGTTGGGGGATTGCCAAATTCTAGGAAAGGTCATGATTATTTGTATGTTGTTGTGGATAGGTTTAGTAAAATGTGTATTTTGATACCTTGTAACAAGTAGGTTACAGCTGAACAAACAGCAAGGTTGTTCTTTCATAATGTATGGGTTCATTTTGGTTTACCCACTTCTATTATATCTGATCGAGATTCTCAATTTATTGGGAAGTTTTGGTCAAGTTTATTGGAGTTGATGGACACCAGGTTGAAGAAGAGCACAACATTTCATACACAAATAGATGGTCAGACAGAGGTGGTCAACAGGATAGTGATCCAGTTGCTCAGAGGCTATTGCAGCAAGCATCCCAGGACTTGGGATGAGCATTTGTGTTATGTGCAGCATGCTTACAAACCATGCCAAGCACTCTTCTACTCAGAGATATCCTTTTGAGACTTGTTTTGGTTTTACACCAAAGTCTCCCTTGGATTTTGTCTTTGGTAAAGACATAGCAATTGATGGACACAGTGATGTGGACAAAGCAACCAAGTTCATTGAACAAATCCAGGAAATTTACAAGGTAGTACAAGAACAGTTGGAAAGAAGTCAAGCCAAGTACAAGGCAAGACATGACAAGCATCGAGTTGAGCATAGTTTTCAAGTTGGTGATCAAGTCTGGCTGTACATCAAAAAAGACAGAATGCAGGGTGAAGGTAAGAAGCTAAAACCAATAAGGTATGGACCTTTCAAGATACTTGATAAAATTGGTGAAAATGATTTTCCCCTTGATTTGCGAGCTTATGTGCAGATCTATTCAGTCATTAATGCATAAAACTTGAGATTGTATGAACCTTCATTGATTGAAGATCCTGAAGAGCAAAGTTAGTTGCCTTCTATTAGGGATTTGTTCCCTGAGTATCTCAATGAGTTACAGGAGGACACAGTCCTAGACAGGGAGGTAAGAACTACGCGTCAAGGGGATGTTGAGTACCTAAGAGTAGGACTCAAAGGTTCAAATCCAAGCAAGGCATGATGGATATAAATTAGACAGGTGAGGGAACTGTATCCTCACTTGATCGATTCCTAAAACCAACTTTTGGTGGTCCAAAATCTTTTTAGTGCGAAGGCGTGATCCAAAATGGATCTTGAATAAAACCTCTAAGTCTAAGTCTTCAAATATGTTAACAAAGGAAAGACCCGATGGAGTTATAAAACAGAGTATGGCAGAGAAACAGTGAAAGAATGGCGGAAAACCCAAGTTAAAGTGAAAGCAGAGAAGTGCAGCCTTAATGCCCCAGAGCCATTGGATCTACGGGATCAACGGACAAGATTGATATCGCATCGGGAGAAAGAAAGCAGTGTTAACGGGCCTTAGCCTTAAGAGAAATGTGATAGCGATACAAGCGAAACAATGTGAATCATTGATCGAGCACACAGATCAATGGTCCAAATCAATTACCAATATCGCATTGCGTGGAACCAAAGGGAGGACTTAACACAGGTAGACCCGAAGGAGTTATGAAATAAAACAGCGAAGGGTTTGAGTTCTGTGGTAAGTAGTATTTCGAGCGGGCTTCAGGTGGTAAGCAGTATTGGAGAGGCTCCGCCCGATTCCATACACTGGCCGACACGTAGCATGTCGTAGGAGAGAGAAAACCACTTTTTTGGGCGGGTAATCTTCGTATAAGTGGGCCATCTGAAATGACTATCATCCGTCAGATTGAAGATTGCAGATCAATGGCAGAGATTCATTGCAATATCACATCGCAACAATACAAAGGAGCGACACTATGTGACATGCGACATGCGATAAAGCAGACCTGAAAGGATTATATACATAGTTTCATAAATTTTGAGTTCCGATAATCAGTTTTGTTGTCAGGATTTCTATGTATTTCTTTGTATTCTGATAATATTGTATATAGACCAAATATGCATTATATTGGGGATTTGTGCAGAGGAATACCGAATGGTCGGTTTCACCGCACCCACCGATCCTTCCGTTTCTAAAAGGAGTTCTTTGTGCCTTAAGCGTTTTGTTTTAACATAACGTGTCCAACGCCGAAAAGGGAGATGAAGGGACAAAGGCCGAGAGGCAGAGAGCCCGAAAAGGAAGGTGAACGAACAGGGCCAAGAGGCTTAAAAACCACTCAATGCCAAAGATAGAAGGGAAGCCGTTTCTCAGAGACAGAGAGTCAGAGAAAACACAGCTACGAACAATTGATTAGAGGCACTAAGAGGGAGAGTATGTGTAATCTTTAAACTTGAGGTTTCGAGTGAAATCCCTGTGCAATATCACTGTTGTTGTGTTATGGTTTTGCTTGAGCTCACACTTGTAATATTATGCTCTTAAAGACATAATATATAGGTCGAAATTGAAAGCTGGACCAGGAGACGTAGCTAGGAAGTCTAGTAAACTCCTTGATTATTTGTTGTGTTGATGTGTGTGTCTGTTATGTTTTCTAACTGCTCATTGTCTATATTATTCACAATCTTTTCGATCCATTGCACTAAGTAATATAGGAATTCCTACACGAGTCTGTAATACCTTAATATGGATTTAAGATCTCATTTGCAGATCATCCACCCTTAGTTTTGTAAAGTAAAGTCGGCTATAAGAGACCTACCCATGGTCCACGGACCATGGGATTCTATAAAAAGAGCTAAGCTCTAAGTAGTTAGAGGAAATTGAACATGAAGTAGAGTCATAGCTGTGAAGAAAGAAATCTAAGTATTGGGTTGTAGCGTAGATAGAGGCTCTGCATTTGAGTGCGCAGAGGCCTAGGGTCGAAGTTCGCAGCTAAGTGCGCGGACCCCTGCAACTGTGTACGCCGGGTGGACAGAGTCTGTAAACACTTGGGATATATTAATGAAAGGAGTTATTCTGCAATTTCTGTGTCTTTTTTTTTTGACTGGTTTGAATATATTATGTATGAATTTCCTTTATTATGCTCATATGAAGCGCGAATGAATATAATTACATTGAATAATTAAACGCAATTAAGAATATCTGATTATGCAGTGATAACTTTAAGTATTCGACAAGATAAAAAAATCACTTAGGGTAATTAAGGAATCTGCACGACGCGCTGTCATAATAGCATGAAAGTACCTGAGCCACAGGTTAGGGCTGCGCATAGGTCGATCGTACACTTTATCGAAGGTATTGAAATTTGGAATAAAGGGTTTGTCTTACAAGCCCTAGAGCAAGATCACCTATGCGAAGAAAGGGATAGAAGAAATCAAACAACATCACATCCATCTCAGGGTGCGGAAACTTGGTTCCAGCATCCCCCCATACTGCTTTGAGTGAGACTTAGGTCTGCGCTCCATGGGCTGACGCTGAAAGGGCCAGTAGTGTAGGGATTTGCTTAGCTAATTAATGTTGAACCTGGGTCAAGCCCCCTCAAGCCAACAAATGGTTCCATTGCCGAGATCGGAATCTGCATAAGAGATATGTGATTTTGTGTCACTGGAATCCAACTAAGAAGAGATTGGAGACTGGTTGGATAGAAAGATCCATGAATTCGCAGCACAAGAGAACAGAAACCTGTGACTGACAAAAGAATGTTGGTTGGACAGATACCTATATACAGAGATCCACGAGATCTTTTTCTGCTCCTTCCCTATCGAGCTATACAAGTGGATCGCGAAGCTAACAGATAGCCAAGGAAGGTGGAAACTTGACGGTCCTATTGTGTGGAACCTGGAGCTAGTGTGAAAGTTGGAAGCATAAGAGGATAAGATCGCCCACACTATCAATCATTGGCTTGATTGTGTCATAGGAGGATTTGTGACTGAATTCATGGTCGACACCTCAGTCAGCTACAATGAGGCGGAGTGATGCTTTTTCAAAGGACCGCGAGGTAAGTACGTAAAGTCTTTGATTACTTGGATTAAAATTATATTGTGTGAAAAATGGGTTATGCAGCTACCTTGATGTTCGGAACTACGTGAAGCAGAAAAAATTACAGGAACGAAGGGAAAAAGGGTTCGGAGTAGAGTCCCTTGATTTCACCTCCGCGAGGTGATGAAGAAGGGATATCGAAGGTTTCTCTGCGAAGTGCTATTCAGTTAATAAGACAAGGACTCCCGCGAATACCACCTCCGCCCACACCACCTCCAACTTTACCCATACCACCTCCACCTCCACCGCGGTTTAGTATAGGAAATACAATGAAGTTGCCTTTGTTCAAAGGCTTGGGAAATGAGGACCTAGACCAATTCTAGTTCATTGTGAGGGATGTATGGGAAGCTCAAGGTGTTATAGATGATCATATAAAGAAGGCGACACTAGTTAGTGCTCTGCAAGATCACGCGCTAACCTAGTATATTAAGTACTCTAATGATAACCTGAATGCTGGAGTAGCAGACATCCAGGAAACACTAAATAGGGAATTTAGTAGGCCTAAATCTAAGGCGCAGTCGATTGTGGGATTCAAAGAGATTGCGATGCAACTAGGTGAGACGCCTTGGGAACTAGATTAGAGGTTGAAATGTATAATCTGCGAAGCCAACATGAATTTGACAGATGGACAACATCGCGAGTGGTTTGTGGCTTCGCTACTACCACACTTAAAGAATGCGCTGTCACAGTAGAAGTTAACAACTTAGGCAGAGGCCTTGGAGATTTCCATGAGATTACATGAGATTCTAATGCAAGATCCTAACCTAGGAGTTCAACAGATCCATGCGCAGCTGAAGAATCTATGCCTTGAGATGCAGAGTCTGAAGTAGGACAGGACGGTTCGACCAGAGGTATGTGAGGAGGTATGGTGCTTGAAATGCAAGATTCAAGATCATGGCAAAGACCATTGCCCAGTATTTTCAAACTACATTGTAGGAGGAGGACCAATGCCTTTAAGGCCAGAAGCTCAAGTAGGACCTAGCGCAGGGCCTGCATTATGGTGCACTATCTGTCAGGTAGTTGGAAACATGCCACGAATAACTATCACTTGCTAGAGAAGTATGTACAAGCACCGCAACAATTGTTATGCAACTTTTGTAGGTCGGTTGGGCATGATGAGTGTACTTGCAGGAGCTGTGAACTGATGATGGATAGAACTCCTACCTATAGGGTTCAAGTTGGAATGTAGCTCCTTGACCAGAGTGCAGGGATGGCACGGACATGATTTTAGGAGTGCAGAAGAGGCCGAGGTGGAGGAGGACTTGGTAGAGGTCGAGCAAAATTTGATTTGCTATAATTGCGGAGGACAAGGACACTATTCCCGCGATTGCACTAATCCAACGCATCCCTCATGTAAGTATTGCACACTGTTTGATCATGAAACGGACGATTGTCCTACGTTGATAGCTAGGATAAGTGACAAAGGGGCGCTACCACATTCGTCGACTCAGAACCTACAGATGATGAGGTCTAAGCCGCGCAAGGAAGATCCAAACATAAATATAGTGCTCAGAAGTGGCATCACGACACGAGATGACAAGGGGAAACAACCAGAAGACAGTACACGGGTTTGCAAAGCCCCAATAAAAGAGGCTGAGTTCAATTTGGAGTGCGCACATGAAACCTTCATGGAAGCTAAGAAGAGCTTTGCTGAGGCCTCCACCTCAGCAACTAAGGATAATCCTGAGTAGGAGAAGGACCCCTATATGCTCACAACTTTCCTGGAAACTTGTATGAAGTTATTGTGCGACAGTAAGGCTTTGAAAGGGTTACAGGATCTCATTAATAGATCTGTTGGAACCATGTCGGGTGAGCAGCGAATAGTACGAATTCTTGGCAAACATAAAACAAGAACAGGACGGGAGATGAGAATGACCACATAGATAGGAGAATATGAAATGGATCAGGTCATTTTGGACCTGGGGTCAGATGCGAATGTCTTACCAAAACAGACTTGGGAGCGAATGGGGAGACCTATGCTGCAATGGTCCTCGATTCAACTAAGGATGGTGAATCAGCAGAAGATCATCCCCATGAGGCAGCTGTAGGGGGTGACCATGGATATTGAGGGAGTAAGCGCACTGGCTAGCTTTAAGGTAATAGAGATAGAGTATGACAACAATCCCTATCCTGCGCTCTTGGGAATTGACTGGGCTACTGATATGAACTAGGTAATCAATCTGAAGAAGCAAAAGATGATCTTTGAGAAGAAATCATTGCGCGTAATAGTACCCATCGATCCTGCTGAAGGATTGTTGTTATAGCTCCAAATCTCACTCTTGGGGTTTGTGATGCTGCACTCATGGCCCAGGGCAACCCCTCCTCCTAGACCTGGCCCAAAATTTAAAAAACAGTATTTTATTCCCTATACGTGACATTGCCCTGAGCTAAACGCGTGTATACGCGGGTCTGTGTATACCAAACCCGCGTATATGTCTTAAAACACTTAAAAAAATTAAATCTCCTTAATTTCGGGTGGAGATCGCGGGTTTTACCTGCTGATCACCTGTTAGTGCCCGTGGCCCAATTGTTCCCAACGAATTCCCAATTAAAAAACTGCTTTGGGAGAAGTATAAAAAGGCTTCAATGGGAAGGCCTAAGGGAGGAGAGAAGAGAGAGAAAGGTTATTATGCTGGGATTTCCCTGACCAGGTCTGAAGATCCTTGTGCCTCCTACACTTCCCCCATTTTTACAGGAAACCCTTGTTTCCTTGTGTGATGATGTCCATCTACTACTTGTGATATCATGGAGTAAGTCATGGAAGGAGTTTGTTAAAGGCTTGAGATTGGACGAATCCGAAGGACGGTTCTGCTTGGAGCCTGCGAAAAGACGACTCAGGTGAAATTATTCCTTTTTGTACTTTATTTGTCTATAATAAAAGAAACACTTGTCTTTGTTCCTGATATAAATCTTCTTCATGTTTATGATATTCATGTTAGAACTCATGTATGAATGGTTGTTTAATTTCATAACTATCTACCTTTCTTTATAATATGAAGATGGTTTCTTTATAATGTTTAGCCCATATACTACTGTACTTTCTTGAATTGATTGTTTTGCAGGTCAAAGGAGCAAAAGGAACTCCAAGAAGGGTTTGGACCCTGGAAGGACCTTCTCGTAGGACCTCAGGTATGCCCCTTATCGTAGAGTTTGCTTATATTAGCATTATGGCTGTATGGAATGTGTGTTTCTCTGTATAGACAACTTTCAGTTTGCTAGGGTATCAACCCAAGACCCTAGGGGAACTTTTCCCTTAACAGAATTGGCGACTCCACTGGGGACAACATCATTGTTGTTCCTAGTTTGGGTGTGTTCAAGCCAATCAGGGCTTAGCTATTTGTTTGCTTGCTGTTGTTGTGTAGTTTGTTCCTGTAGGAACTTGAATTGTAAGTTTGGTCAGTTTCTTCAGACTGTTTTTTATTTTTTCTTGAAATCTTTTATATACGTTGTTTTTCTTGTTTACAGAGGCGTATATACGCATGTTTCCTTAAGTTAACCCGCGTATACGCAGGTTTCCTTAGGCACAGTCACGTATACACGCAACTGTACATCAATACAGTCGTGTATATCTTGCAATTTTCAAGATTTTTTAAATCTTTTTGTCTCTGTAGGTCTATCTCCTGGGTTGATTCAGTCCTGAACAGTTACTTTCTAGTGTCAGTTGTTAGTTTTACAGCAAGTATCTGATTTCAAATTCTCTCTAATTGTGAAGTGTTGGTCTTGTTTTTGTTTTTGCAAGCGTCATCGTTTTTTGTTTAAGCACGCAAGATTTCTTGTTGGGAATCTTGGCTACTCTGATTCATCAGGGCAGGAAGATTGATCTCAATCTTTGTGTTAAATCTTGTTTTTGGTGACCTTTTTTTTTGCTTGACAAAACTGCTTTTTGTGACCATCCACTTTTCTTGTTTCATGAAAGTTGTTGATTGACACTTTCTTGAAAATTGTCTTTTTGATCTTTTGGTCTTTGTTGCCAAAGCTTTCATTCCTGCTTTTGATTGTTAAGAGCATCTTTAAACACATTTCTTTTTGTTGAGTTTTCATCCATTGTGTGTTGTCAACTTGCAAAAGTGTTTGTTGCCTATTCTTCAATCATAAAGTTTCAGTCTTGTTGAGAGCATTTTTGAAAAGACATTTTTGTTTTTGCTTTTGAAGAAAACTTTTTGAAAAACTTGGTTTTGCTTTCTTGAACTTTGTTTTGATTTGGTTTCCTTTTAGTGAATGAAAGTGCATTTTTGTTTGTCTTGAAACTTGTTTTTAGTGTTTAGACGAAATGAATGGTAGCAACTCATATTCCATCTAAACATTTTAAGTGGCAAAATAAAAATTGATAAACAAGTAACTTTCATTTCTTGATTTAGAGTAGTCTTAAGTCTTGCATCAGCATGTACTCATTGCATTAGGATAGATTTTCACATCTTTTTAGGCATCCATAGCTTTGTTAACTTTTGTGAGTGTGAAGCATGAGTAAAAGAGAAGAAAAGAAAATTTGTTGTTTCTTGAAGTTCCTCTGAACCCTGTAGAAATTTCTTTTCATCGAAAAACGAAAACAAGTGAATTTGCATGTAGTTTGGTTTTTATTAATTTCTTTTGCATCAAAATACCACTATTTTCACTTTCATTTATCCCTTGACTTAAAGAACAGCCCATTTAAAAACAAGCGCTAATTAAAATATACTAGAACTTTTTATTGTCAAGTTAGACACACCAACAAGTTTTAGGATATTTTAGGGCCTTGGATTAGGCGAGTGGAGAGATAATTCTCCAAGGCCATTTAAACTGTCAAACATAGGAGTCTGAATAGTGAGTGAAAATCTAATAGCGTTAGGAAGACCAGGAAAGCTCCAGATCTGGGAGTCAAGCACGAGGGTTTTTGAAGACAGGGAAGAGAGATACCCCCTCTCCTACTTGTCCGATCTTACCTCACGACTGATCCACCTGGCTTCTGCAATGAGTTGGTATCCATAGTTGCTACTCCTAGGGATCTACACAGGTGGTTGTGGAGGGGAATCCCATGGCACCTGAGGTCGACGTTGCATCACTCTCAATGGTACTACTGGAGGGCACCCTTGCGAAGCTTGGGGGCTTGCACCGGCGTAGGTTGTTTTTAGGAGGTCAGTGTAACTTCCTCTGTTACCTTCGCTGATAGGACTGGGCCGTCATTATCCCAGACTATCTTCGGAAGGCCCCTTAATTCACTTTCTTGTATTTTGGTGTTTGATCCTAATCACCTGGAGCGGAAATACTTGGAAGTTGTTTGACTGGCTGATATCTTTTAGGGACTTTATAGTGTGTGCTTTGTGCTCTTAGTTGGCCTAGCTTTCAATTTTTTGAGTCTTTAGTTAGATCTTAATAAAAAAATTCAAAGTGGCTGACCGATCACCTAGACGGTCTCGAAGACTTCGTGGTCTTTCACCACCGAGTTTAGAGCCTTCTCCTAGAAGGCGCAGAGGTAATACTGTTAGTGGGTTTCATCCCATGGTAGCTAACGCATCGGGGATTGATCCTCCTCTCGGGGGCATTAGTGTTCAAGTAAGGCCTGGCACTTCCGCAGAACAAGAGAGGAACACTCCAGTTCTTTCTCAAGTTCTCTTTCAAACAGAGAATAACATAGAGGTAGAAGAACTCTCAGAGTCGTTAGCGGCTCCAAATTCTCCCCTACCATCTAGCTATCTGGAAGTATTACAATACGTTGGGACTCCAACACATAGACCGTCAAGTCCAGGTCACATTACGCACTTACCATCGATGACCACTACTGGAAGCATGGCTTCTACTACAAGTGCTACAGCTATGCAGACTCCAACATTAGTACAAGGGGGAGGAACGATTTCCATCTCCTCTGCTTCTTTGTTTGGGTCTTTTTCTAGCACATCATTAGTTGGGTCTACCTCCATTCCTTCCACGAGTGGAAATTCCCAAACCAATGCTTTTAGTTCTGGATTCTTCCCATTTGGCACCCATTCACAAGGTATTCCATAAGTTCCGTTTAGTGCCGCCACATCCATGATGGGTGGATCAGCTTCATTCCAGGGTTTTCCTTTTAGAAGTGGTCATATACCACATTCCAACCCAACAATCGGATCTATGCCTTTCTCTTCTTTATGACAAAGTAGCAATCCCTTTCAAGGTTGGACTAACCCTGTGGTTAGTGGCATAGGAACTGGGAATCCGTTTTTCGGCCAACAAGGGAATAGGCCGTACTCCACAGTTAGTTCGTTTCAAAGTATTCCTCCTTTAGCTTCTGCTTGGAATCCGTATCAGGGGTTATCGACTTCTTATAATCCTCTAGGAGGAAGCTTTGCTGGTTATGGAGGTTTTGCGGCTAAAGTTGGTCAAACTCCAAGTTTTGCTGGATCACAAGGCTTGCCTTTTGGTTCAGCCGGTTCTACTGGATACTTCAGGTAGCCTGGTGCCTTCCAAAATCCAGGCCAATCTTTTCAAAACTTTGGGAACTCCGCCCAGTCCGGGTGGAATCCCCAAGGTCCTCCTAGGCTTCCTTTTCTGGCAACTTTGAACTTGCCAGATCTCACGAAATTAACAAACGATCCAATCAAATATAATCCAGCCTGGCCTCCGGTCCCAACCAAACTCCCTTCGGACATTCCAAAATTCAAAGGGAAGAGCGGTGAAGACCCAGGCGACCATGTAACCACATTCCATTTGTGGTGCTCATCTAACTCCCTTATCGATGACTCAGTTAGGTTGAGACTTTTTCAACGCACCTTGACTGGTAATGCGGCCAAATGGTATATAGAGTTGCCAGGGGGAAACTTTACATCTTTTGCTGACTTAGCTAATATTTTCTTAAATCATTTCCAGTTGCCTGTCCATTATGATGCCGGAATTGAACTTCTGGCCAATTTTCGTCAAGACATGGCAACTCACATTTCTGATCATATTCAGGAATGGAGACAGAGAAAGAGGCTCATTAAAGCCGAAATCCCTCTGGAGTACTGTCTCGAATGGTTTTTGAAATCTTTACAACCTGAGATCTCTAAGGATGTCTCCATGTCCAGAGTCTATTCTGAGGAGCAAGCCATTTTTAGGGCCCAGCAATTAGAATTGATCTACTCTCAGTCTAGGATCCTACAAAAATACTTGCCAGATGCTCCTGGGTCTAAGGTTGATATAGCCAAGTCGAAGCCAGGTCCCCATGCGGATGGTATCATTGGATCGGTAGACACAAATGTGGTGAACTTGTTGAGCCAATTGCAGCAGTTGTCTTTGCAAACTGCTCCTAACAACCAAGTCACATCGTCTAACCCTCCATCTTCCCAACCCTCTTCGATTAATGCCGTCCAATCCAACCCCAAAGGAAATCAAAATTCCAATGGGAAGAAGAAAGGACGAGGTAAGAAAAAGAGTCAAGATGGGAAGACTGATGCAAATAATCCTGGCAATAATGCTGGTGGTGGTAGAAATGAGTCTAAAAAGAAACTCAAGTTTCCATGCAAGTTATACGGTGGAGACCAGTTAACTCACCTATTCCCAAAGATTGAAGACGCTCAGCACTTGTTAGGGCAGCAAGGGACTTCTAGTTCTCAGGCTGTGTTAACCAACCCTTTTCCCCAAGGGCAGCAACTTCTTGCTGGCGCGAGTTCAAACCCTGGGACCTCCGCAGGGGGCAACCAGGAAGGGGAAAAGTCATCAAATGTTTTCATGATGGGTTCCAATGTCCATGTGGCCACTCGGTCACGTGATTACAGTGAAGCCGAAACTTCCAAGGACAAGACTGCTCCCGGAAATACCGACCTTCATATTGAGCAACCCCCTATCGAGACTATACCACAGATACTGAAAGGTTCCGCTAAACACGCGACTATTAATCCTAATGCTAGGGCCACCCAAAACTACTCCATTGTTGAGGATCTGGCTCAGAGTCCGTGTGCCATGTCCGCTTTAGAGGTTCTCCAGTCATGTCCGGCTCAACGAAGTGCTTTACTTTCCGCGATTGGGGCAGTTGATCCAACTAACTCTTTAGTGCTCACTTTCGACATGTTAAATGTCAAAAAGCGACTCCCTCATCATATGGCTTTCCAAATAAAGTCTACATACCGGAAAATTAACATTTTTCGTACCGTTATTGATGAAGGAGCTTCCACGTGTGTCATGTCGATGTCATGCTGGAAGGCTATTGGATCGCCTTCGGCTGTTCCTTCACCTACCGTCCTGACTGCATTTGATGGTCATTCTCATAAGCCGCATGGGATTATCCTAGCCTTTCCCATATGTGTTGGGGGGAAGGTCGTTAACATTGAAGTAGAAGTCATTGATGCTAACCTAGACTACAATCTCCTCTTAGGAAGGAACTGGGTATACAAAATGGACGTCGTTGTTTCGACTCTGTTTCGTGTCATTTGCTTTCCTCATGAAGGGAAAATCGTTAAGGTTGATCAACTGGATTATTGTCCAGTCAATCCCTAGGCAATCTCTGACTCTACTGTTCCTTTAGTGGATAACCCTCGACCTACGGAGAATCTAGGAGTTGGGATGTATTCCTCATTGATGGGTACCTTTGATCTTCCCTCTCCTATCGCTAGAATCAATGTTGATTTATCATCTAAGGAGTCTCCTCGAGAAGAGTTCTTCCAAACTCATTATTTTTCAGACCCTTGGACCTTGCCTTCACCTATGACCACATTAGCTGAAGGACAAGTAAATGGAATGACATTCCCTATGTCTGCCGCTGAGCTTAGATATTAGTCTATCGTTGACTCTACATACGACCACTCTACTCCTTTTTCCAAGGAGGAGCTATATGGTGATGTGGCCCCAGCCTGGAGCCTTGATTCTACCTCTGCCTTGGACTACTTAGATTCGGTTTTACCTTCTGAAGAAGCAATCCTCGAAGCGATGATGGGTATAGATCGACCTTGGGAAGACTTACACCATCATTCATACTTTCTTCCTCCATTGCAGGAAGTAGAATCTAAGTTCTCCGAGCTCTTTACTAGTGATGTTTGTACGGTATCAAATCCTTTGGCTCCAGCACACTTTCGTGCCGAAGGTAATATGTTGGTGATTTCAAAAATGATATCTATAAACATCTCTAGGGACCCTAACATGATCGAGAATCTCTTCATCGGAATCGAATGTTCCCCTGAAGAAATTCAAATTTACACTGACCTTTTCAAGGAATTTCGAGATGTATTTGCTTGGTCTTATGAAGAAATGCCTGGCATTGATCCTTCTATAGTTCAACATGAGATCAAGACGTATGAAAATGCCAAACCAGTCCATCAAAGGCTTCGACCGGTTAATCCTAGGAAAGCAGCAGCAATTAAAGCTGAAGTTGAGAAGCTACTCAAGGCGGGTTTTATATACCCTGTTCCTCTTACTGATTGGGTTTCTAATCCAGTCCCTGTGGATAAAAAGCAAGGAACAATCCGAGTATGCATCAATTTTAGGGACCTAAACAAGGCTTGTCCAAAAGATAATTACCCCACACCATTCATTGATCAGATTATCGACGAGTGTGCAGGTAATGAGATTTTTTTCTTCATGGACGGTTTTTCCGGTTATAATCAAATTTCTATCGATTCTGAAGATCAACATAAGACAGCCTTTATATGTCCTTGGGGTACCTTTTCATACAGAAAGATGCCTTTTCGTCTTAAAAATGTTGGAGCCACTTTTCAGCGGGCCATGTCATATGCTTTCCACAACATTAAACATATCATCGAAGCATACTTGGATGATCTCGTTGCTCATTCTCGAAAGAGAACTGATCACCCTAGTCATCTTCGAATGGTTTTTGAGCGATGTCATTTTTATAAAATTCAGTTGAATCCCAACAAGTGCGTTTTCACGGTTACGTCAGGTCGGTTATTAGGGTTCATCGTGTCAAATGAAGGGATTCGGGTTGATCCCTTCATAGAGGAAATAGTTTAGTTGCCTCCCCCGTCCTCAATTCGGAAACTTCAAAGTCTTCAAGGGAAGGCTAATTTATTAAGACGGTTTATAGCAAACTAGGCCGAGATCACTAAAGGGTTCATGCATTTGCTACGGAAAGGAGTTCCATTTGTGTGGGACAACTTTGTGCAGCAATCGTTCGATGCTTTGAAAAAGGCATTAGTCTCCGCCCCGCTTTTGAGTCCACCGGATTATGGTAGGGACTTCCTTTTATGTCTCGCTACAGAAGAATCAACCATTGGTATGGTTCTCGTTCAGGAAGATGATGCTCTCACAAAGCATGTGATTTATTATTTGAGCCGAGGCTTGATAGATCCTAAACTTTGCTATTCTCTGGTTGAGAAGTTGGCCTTGGAAACTGTCCATGCTGTCCAGCGGCTCCGCCATTATATATTGCTGCGCAAAACTTTTGTCTTAGCAATGGTCAATCCATTTCAATTTGTCCTCAGTAGGCGAGTGATTGGGGGCAAATATAATCGACGGATAGTCATTTTACAAGAATTTGATCTCAAGTTCTTGTCCTCCAAGTCTAAGAAATCTATGGTTTTTGCCGAGCTAATTTCCGAGCTGCCTTGTGGAGAGGATATTATTTATGAGGAAAGTTTTCTTGATGAACATTTATTCCTCATCTCTTCACTCGACCCTTGGTATGGAGATATCATTGTCTATCTCCAGAATTCGAAGTTTCCCTCTAATTTCTCCAAGGATGAACGTCGAAAATTACGTCACCTGGCTAAAAATTATGTTATCATTGGTGATACATTGTATCGTCAAGCAGTTGATTCAATCCTTCGGTGCTGTTTAACCTTAGAGGAAGCAGAGTCAGTGCTAAATGACTGCCATAATGGAGCTTGTGTTGGTCATCTATCAGGGCTTGCTACAGCCCAACGCATCTTGTGTGCCGGCTATTTTTGGCCTTCGCTCTTTAAAGACTATGTTGAAGCAGTCAAATGCTGTCACCCCTATCAAATCTATACTCGAAAGATGCATGCACATCCAGCTCCTCTTTTTCTCGTTGTCACTGTCGGTCCCTTTACTAAGTGGGGTATCGATTTTACAACTTGTAATCTGCCTTCAGCGGCGAATCACAAGTACATTATTGTGGCTGTAGACTACTTTACGAAGTGGGCCGAGGCCATGCCCACTTATAAAAACAATAGTGACACGACAGCATTGTTCCTTTTTAATCAGATTATCTCAAGATTCGGTATCCCGAGAGAGATTGTCACTGATCATGGCAGTCATTTACAGAATCAATTGATATCTGAATTGGCTCTCAAATTGGGTTTCTGACAGGAGCATTCATCTCCTTATTATCCTCAGGCCAATGGAAAAGTCGAGGCAGTCAACAAAACTCTTAAGACGATCCTGCAACGGACAATCGACAAAAATCGGTCCAATTGGCATCTTATGTTGTATCCGGCTCTTTGGGCATACCGGACCTCCGTGAAGACTGCTACTGGTTTTACACCTTTTCAATTAGTTTATGGGATGGAATATATCTTTCCTATTGAATGTGAAATTCCATCTCTTAAGTTAGTTGTTGAGCTCCTTCCAGAGACTTCGAGTCTCAAAGAGTGCCTCCTTCATTTGGAACATCTCGATGAGCAGCGTCGAGATGCCACCACGATGAATGAGGCTCATAAGAAAAGGGTTAAAACACAGTATGATAAAGTTGTCCGTCCTCGAGTCTTTTCTGAAGGTGACCTTGTCTTGGTCTATGACCAAGATAAGGACACCTTGGGGGCAGGCAAGTTTAAGCCTATGTGGTACGGTCCCTTCATTATTAAACAAGTTTTAGAAAAAGGGTCGTATGAGTTAATCGATTTTGAGGGAAACAAGTTGGCGGAGCCCCGAAACAGGCTCTACCTAAAGAAGTACTTTGCTTAAGTAGGAGTTAGGCAATGGCTTCTTTGTACATTATGTATATTTGTACATATCTCATCGAGAGTTTTTGATATCAACACTTTTTTGTCTGCTCTGGCAGGTGTTGATGGATGACTTGGTCTATTTTGGATTCGCTGATGGTGCTAGTCGGCACACTCGAAATCTCGCTTCCGCAGCTTGGGTACTCTACTATCCAACTGGTCAATTGATGGTATCAAGGGGCGTATGCATTGGTCCCACTTCAAATAACATGGCTGAGTATATTGCCGTCATTAATTTACTATCTGAGGCAATTTCTTATGGAATCGACTCGTTGGTAGTTTATCTTGATTCACAATTGATAGTGTCACAATTGAACAACATTTATCGGGTAAGGGATCCATGTTTATATCGCCAGTATTTAAGGGTGAGGTTGTTGCAAAGATCATTTACTTATATTAATTATTTTCACATTCCAAGATCTCATAATTGGTTAGCGGATTCTATCACTAATCAAGCATTAGACTGGCACATCAGTCATTTATCACAATAAAATCAAGCATCAAAAAGTCGAACTATATATATATATATCATAAAACATCTCGAGTGTACATAAGTTTGTCCAAAAAATATACAAAATTGGGACTCAAATGCCCATAATCATTTCCGATATATCTAATGCCCCGGCTCCGGATGAGTGGCTAAGTAGGCAACTACTGCATTGGCCACACGCCTAAAAGTGCGAACCCAGTCACATGGCATGCCAACCACATGACGTTGCATATCCTTAGGAAGGTCCTCTATGGCAGCCATCGGTACTCGGTGAGTTAGTCTCACCAAGTGCCGCTGAACTGTATGTAGAAGTCGTTCTGTATCAACAACCGCCTCTTCGGCTCCTCGGCCGCCCCGTCCATGCCGCGGGAACCCATCTTGTCATACTGGCCCAATATCTGGAACATGATCATCACATTAGTCATTTGAATCCCATCAAAACATTTTTCAAAATTCATTATTATATTTGAAAAATCCAAAAAAATCATAAAATAAAAAATACTTACCTTTGTCACCCCATGTTGCAGTCGGTGGTAATGCTAGATCGGGATCCCCTCGGAAATCCAACCCAGCATAAGGGTAGTCATATATGGTGATGATCTGCTGATCCCACTAGGAAAAGAAGTCATCATCAAATGAAGTCCGTGGGACGTCCCCACCCCCTAAACATTTCATCAGGTCGGCCCACCTGCCCATGCGTGGATCTCGTTGGGTGCTGATGGAAACTACTACTCTAGGGAGGAGTGCAGGGACCCTCTCAAAAAAGAAATAACACAGAATAGTCCCATATCCAAAGTTTTTGGTTTGCCCCCTCTTGATAGAAGTGAGCTAGCTCTTCATGCTAGCCAGAAGAGGAGTACACCAGTCAAATACAGTGGTGAGACAGTCAACTGCCACGCTCATGGTTAGCCGTGATGCCTAGTGCAGAGAAGCTAATCCATTCACTCGAGCTATGGTGAACAGGATTATGCTCAGTGGTAAACTCATCACATGTGTGATGGAAATATGACTTCCAACCTTCTTGGGATGTCCCGGGCAATATATCTGTACGTAGTCCTCGATCGAGAGACTGCTCCATGTCCTGCCCTGGGAATGTACTACCTCTCCCCTTCGGGAAAGGCCTGTGATGAAATAGATATCTTCCACTTCTATCCTGAGTGGCATCTGGTCAATCATAAAGGCATCCTCCTCGATATTCCAGTAATCAATGAGCATCTCAAGCAGACATGTGTTTGCTTTCATATTCAGCAGTTTGAAGAATTTAAGCAAACCACATCCCCGTAGGGCATCCAAAGCATCAGGATCGTTCATGACCTCGTCATCCACTGCGGTATGCTCTCTTTCTCGCCAAGTGACCGGCATCCTGAAGAAAAAATGATTTTCAACCATTAGTTTTTTTTGTTTAAAATGTTCGCGGCGTATACGCGGGTCCCTTTGCACACAGTCGCATATAGGGCCCGCGTGTACGCGGGTTTCATATTACCAACCCGCGTATACACCGCGGTGAAATTTTTGGCAAAAAATTCAACGATAAAACATTAATTAAAAATTCTAAAACTAGTCACAATGGATTGCAAGACAAGTATAAGAGTTACCTGGAGGTTTTTGAAGAATCTGAACGGTTGAATTTGGCATATGGAAAGTTTGCTCCTTTCACTCCACTTCTCTGCTCTCAAACTCAAGTGGTGAAAATGGTGAGTCCAAAAACTCTTTTATAGGTTTTGAAAATGCAAATTTTTTTCAAAGTTTTATTTTGTTTGGCCTCATGTAACTTTTAACTTGGGAGCTTGGAATGTCGAGAATGGTTTGATTTTCAGGACATTTTGTACGTTTTTTGACAGTTTCGAGACAGTTCCATGACTGCTGACCCGTCATGGCAGGTATCGTTTTCTCACTGGCATATAGGTTAGGGAAGCCATTTTTCCATTGCATTATGCATACTAGCCTCCATTTGTCGATACATCTGCCATAGGGTCGATCCCATCGTGTTATGGTTCGTAAGCCATCTTCACTCGCCGATTTTTTAAATCATGACACGATGGTAGAAGCCATCCTTTACATGGGCATCGTAGTTAGCACCTCACTGACATTTGTTGCCCATGCTGCTCCGATCTGAGTAGGCTCGGGAGTCCTCTTTAGTCCTGCCATGACTTATGCGATGAAGCCTCATTCCTCTTTGCTTCTTCGCTTCGTTCTGGCCTTATACCCTAGAGGCTCCTTTGTGTTGAGTTGTACCACTGCATTGCATTTTGACCATTTGCACCTTTTGGCCTTGAGCCGACTTCACTTGGACTCGTGTTTAAGCCAACTTTTGACCATGCTGACTGCAAAATCAAACTTGCATACCTTTAACTTCTGCAACTTGACACACCTTGACCCATGGAAGGAACACACCTTTGAGTGTCACTAACTAGTTTTCATCTCCCTGCATTGAACATAGGAATGTTCCAATCCCAGGAACTAGATCATATGTTTCACCGACACTCGTTCCTTCCACTGTACTATAGCATTCTTTTATTCTTTTTCCAGCTTAAAAGAAAAAGACAAAAAATTATATATTCCAAAAAAGAGCGGGAACGGGACAATATTTCCATTTATTGTTGGCAGCTAGAGTCAGTCGTGTCACCTTGAACAAAGCACTCAAAACAAAGTCTCCTCCGTTTGGGCGAGATTTAGTTTGACTTAGGTACACCTTAACCTTGTTATTGAGTCAGTTCTCCCCCGATTGGTTATATCTTCCAATCATATGGAGGGTTCATTCGTGCCTCCTACATGACGAACTTATACAGAGTCATCATATGCTGCCACATAGTCACATTGAGTCGTGCTTTTGTTCAAGGGAAGTTAGCCTGAGTCGGCCTCTCTGCGGTGTCTCTTGACTCATTTTTCAGTCGGCCATCCCCAGTTGTCAGTATCATGTCTATCATCACATCAGTTATATTGGTCCTTTACTCGTGCCGGTTTGAGAAGGTCTCCATTGACTTCTTGCTGGCGGGTCTTATCCTTATCGACGACGACATCTTGCTCTGAGGATAAGTCTAGAGCTGCACCCTGGCCCTATTTTCATTATTGATAGGTCACCTTGTGCTCAGCATCGATCAATATCATGGGTCTTTGACTGAGTGGTTTCCCTTGTGTTCGACATCAGCTTATATTATCACACATTGGGATTCGTGCAGTACCTTGGTTTCCATTTGACCCTATTGGTGGATACCTCGCCTCTATGTCAACTTCCATTATTGGTTGGTTCAGAGGGTTTCTGTCATGCGCTAGCCACATCTTGTGTACGCCGGAAACGTACATCGGTCGGGTTACTACATCTCTTTCATCCGATTCCTTCCACGTTATTGGCCTACGGGTTACACTCGCACTAGATTGATGAAGGATGCCTTAATGCCTTCCTTCTAGCGGATCTTTCCCTATCGACTCCAACTCATTGCTCTGGGGCAAAAATCTAGAGTCCATTTGGCATTACCTTGGGGTTTGCAGTCATTAGTGGCAGATCCTTTGCTATCGACAGTGGGAAACCATCATTGTCTCTTGATCGATAGATTCTTACAGGTGTTTGACTCCAGCTCATCTATTCACACTTGTTAGATTGTATTGGGTACCTTGATGCTCATTATCATTATCGTTGAGTAGTCTTGCATTTGTTAACGGTATACATCAATCACCGGTAATCAAACGATTTCTCACATGGTTGACTTCAGATCATTTATTCCCATGGTGTAGAAATGTACCACAGCGGTCGGTGAAGACCTCAGGTTGTGTCAGCATTCATTGTTTCACTTGACAGTTGCTCCTGTTGTTGCTAGTTGATACCCTTCCATCTTATATGTTGCAGTCAGTCATGGCAACATTCTATATGTTGGCACCTGAGTTTGCAGTGTAGTACCATCCTATTCCATCATGTTCATTTGGTACCTTTTGTGATCAGTTTTCGATATCAGTGATCCGGTTCATCCTTCAGCATCATTGACATTCTTATATGTGATATTCAGAC
This sequence comes from Pinus tabuliformis, assembly GCA_031772625.1. Classification (NCBI taxonomy): domain Eukaryota; kingdom Viridiplantae; phylum Streptophyta; class Pinopsida; order Pinales; family Pinaceae; genus Pinus; species Pinus tabuliformis. Next base: position 321,304,352 of record CM062816.1, on the reverse strand, counting down.
CCATACTTGTTCAATCATGATCAGATGATCCATTATGTTTCTCCAGTTCTTGATACTTGTATACTTAGTGGATCCGCTTGTACTTGATATGCGGACATGCTTTACTTTTTCTAAGCATGGGTATGCCCGCCTCAGATAGTGTTTCTTTCTGATCTCCTTTTGTGGCTTGGCAGGATGAACTCTGGTGAAGTCCTTCTCAGTTTTTGACAGACTTCCTTTCCATGTACTTGCTTAATACATTTCGGCCATCATGTACCCCTTCTGACCTCATATATTAGGGGGCATCTCTTATAGCTCCAAATCTCACTCTTGGGGTTTGTGATGCTACAATCATGGCCCAGGGCAACCCCTCCTCCCAGACCTGGTCCAAAATTTAAAAAACAGTGTTTTATTCCCTATACGCGACATTGCCCTGAGCTAAACACGTGTATACGCGGGTCTGTGTATACCCAACCCACATATATGTCTTAAAACACTTAAAAAAAATTAAATCTCCTTAATTTCGGGTAGAGATCATGGGTTTTACCTGCTAATCACTTGTTAGTGCCCGTGGCCCAACTGTTCCCAACGAATTCCCAACTAAAAAAATACTTTGGGAGAAGTATAAAAAGGCTTCAATGGGAAGGCCTAAGGGAGGAGAGAAGAGAGAGAAAGGTTATTATGCTGGGATTTCCCTAACCAGGTTTGAAGATCCTTGTGCCTCCTACACTTCCCCCATTTTTATAGGAAACCCTTGTTTCCTTGTGTGATGATGTCCATCTACTACTTGTGATATCATGGAGTAAGTCATGGAAGGAGTTTGTTAAAGGCTTGAGACTGGACAAATCCGGAGGACGGTTCCGCTTGGAGCCTGTGAAAGGACGACTCAGGTGAAATTATTCCTTTCTGTACTTCATTTGTCTATAATAAAAGAAACACTTGTCTTTGTTCCTGATATAAATCTTCTTCATGTTTATGATATTCATGTTAGAACTCATGTATGAATGGTTGTTTAATTTCATAACTAAGTACCTTTCTTTATAATATGAATATGGTTTCTTTACAATGTTTAGTCCATATACTGTTGTACTTTCTTGAATTGATTGTTTTGCAGGTCAAAGGAGCAAAGGAACTCCAAGAAGGGTTTGGACCCTGGAAGGACCTTCTCAAATGTAGGACCTCAGGTACACCCCTTATCGTAGAGTTTGCTTATATTAGCACCATGGCTGTATGGAATGTGTGTTTCTCTGTATAGACAACTTTCAGTCTGCTAGGGTATCAGCCCAAGACCCTAGGGGAACTTTTCCCTTAACAATTGTGCTACACTGAGTCTGTCTATGATTATGAGAGTGTTGACGACTTGGAATGTATCTATAAGATAACAGCACGAGACCAAGATTGGGTGAATCCCACCCAAATGGACAGATTATGTGGGATCGTGAGAGTTCCTACACTTTGGACTTCGACGAAGAAATAAAACACTGGCAGAATCAGTTACATTAAGTACTACACTGAAATGCAACATGATGATCCAGTCACTGCGCTGTATGTCGTCAGAGGTAAGAAATCTTCCTACTTATGACGGTCTAAATGAGGTAGATATCTTTGAGATGCATTTGAAAGGGAGGTGCTAGAAAAGCAGCGCTTCCAGGCCTTGGACTGGGCACTGTGCGCTACGCCTGCAAGATGGTGGGGTATGCACAAGGGAAGCTTTGATGATTGGCATGAATGTAGGAGGATGATGAGAACATGATTTGGGAAGCCTAAGATGTGACTGACAGACAAGTTTGGTGGGCAGAATGATCCATGCGTGCATCTGGCCAAATGGACCCAGGCTTATTAAGAAAAGCCCCAACCTATGTGGGTGCACCTGTTCTGTCATACCCTGGATGTTATCCCAATGAAATGGTATATAGAAACAGAGCTCCACCATGGGACAGGAAAATGGGACATTCAGTTTTGAGGACAGGTTTCATAGTATTGATGAAGCTCTACAAGAAGTGAAAGCAGCAATCTTTAGGATACCGCAGGATCCTTTAGACTTGATTCAACCTGAATGGGTTACTTACCTGAGTCGTGCTTTGGAATGTTATAATGTAACTGCTGAAGAAGAGGATGAGGATCTGCAGAAGATTAAAATTTCGAAAACAGAAGGTCACCGTGAGGTTCAAGGACCGCAGATTGAGAATCGTAATATAACCGCGCTGTTGAAAAAAAAAACAAGTAAACATTTGTACGGAGGCAGAACCCAAATTCACAAATATTGGAGACTACTGGGACGATGCGACGGTGGATAAGGTGGCTGAATTGCTCTGTGAATACTAGGATTTATTCCTTACCAGTTTTACGGATCTAAAAGGAATAATCGGGGACCTAGGAATGATGAAGATCACGTTAAATCCCGACGTGAAACCAGTTAATCAAAGGCCTTACCATCTCAACCTGAAATATAAAGAAAAGGTCCACTTAGAGCTAGACAAGATGCTCATGACATGCATCATTGATCCTGTGGAAGAATCTTATTGGGTAAGCCCAATGGTGGTGCAAGAGAAGAAGCAGAAGGATGAGATAAGGATATGCATGGATCTCAAAAAACTGAATGATGCTTGTGTGCATGATCCTTTCTTGAATCTGTTCACTGATGAAGTATTGGACAATGTAGGCAGCCAAGAAGCATATTCCTTCACTGATGGGTTCTCTAGGTACCACCAAATCAAAATCACGCCAGAGGATAGGAGCAAGACAACCTTCGCAACTACATGGGGTTATTTTCAGTACACTCTAATGTCATTTGGATTGAACAATGCGCCTGCAATCTTCTCACGCGTGGTTGTTGTGGCATTCAAGGAATTTATTCATAAGTTCCTGGAGTTATATTTTGATGACTGGACTATATTTGGGCTGGTTAAGCACCATGTAGCAAGCTTGTGCCTGATGCTGGATACGTGTCAAAGATATCAGATCGCGCTCAATCTCAAGAAGTGTCTGTTTTGTGTTCCATTTGGGAACCTATTGGGCCATGTGGTTTGCAGACAATGATTGATGGTAGACCCAACGAAGATCACGGTGACACTGAACTTGGAAGCGTCGAGAAGTGTGAAACAGCTACGTGCTACTCTGGGATATATGGGATATTACAGAAAGTTTATAAAAAGCTATGCCCAGATCACCACGCCTATGGAGAAATTGTTGAAGAAGGATGTCACATTCTGCTGGAATGATGACTATAAGAAGAGCTTGGATATATTGAAAGAAAAGATGGTTACCGCGTCGATTCTAGTCTTCCTAGACTGGAAGAAAGAGTTTCATGTACATGTCGATGCGTCATGTATAGCACTGGGAGCAGTATTAACACATGTTGGTGGAGAAGGCTTGGACCATCCTATCACATTCGCAAGCTGCAGATTATCTAAAGCAGAGAAGAACTATTCCACCACTGAGTGCAAGGGGCTAGCCATGGTGTATGCACTCCAGAAGTATAGGCACTACTTGCTAGGAGGCCATTTTAAGATGTATATGGATCACTCTGTGCTGAAGTACCCGGTCAATAAGCCTGTGTTGGGGAGGAGAATCTGTAGATGGCTCTTATTGTTCTAAGAGTACGATTTTGAAGTTGTTGTGAAGCCTGGACGATTGAATGCGGGACCATATCATATATCACGCATCAAAATAGGGGAGGAACCTACTAAATTGGAAGAAGGATTTCCTGACGTGCAACTATTTGTAGTGCGTGTCACAGATGTTCATTTTGAGGATATAATACACTTCCTAACAATAGGAACTGCACCGGAAGGATACTCTATCCAGCAAAAGAAGGAATTAGTGGTGCATGCAGAATATTTCTCTCTCATTGTTGGGCATCTATACAAGATGGGGACTAATGAGATATTTCGATGGTATGTACCTGAGTTTGAAAGAAGCAGAATCCTAGCAAACGCTCATGGGGTCGTTGTGGGAGGACATTTTGCAGGGAGAGAAAATGCACAGAAGATGATATGCACAGGGTTGTGGTGACCAACCCTTCATCAGGATTCAAAAGCATATTGCAAGGTGTGTGACGTATGTCAAAGAATGGGTAGGCCATCGTAAAGGGATGAAATGCCTTTGAATCTACAAATGACGTTGCAACCCTTCAAGAAGTGGGTGATAGATTTTGTGGGACCCATTCAGCCATAAGGGAAGACAAAAGCAAGGTACATTATCACTATGACAGAGCATTTGACTCATTGGGTAGAAGTGCAGCCAGTGCAGGATTGCATGGGCACGACTGCCGTGAAGTTACTATTTGAACATGTACTAACGCAATTTGGATGTCTAAAGATCTTGATGAGTGATCGAGGTACACACTTCTTGAATGAGACGATCAGCACACTCAGGGAGGAATTTCAGGTATATCACCAGAAGAGCACACCTTATCACCCATAGGCTAACGGAACAGTGGAGGCATTCAACAAAGTGCTCGAAAATGCAATAACCAATGTTTTCAATGCTCAACGAAGTGATTGGGACCTACGCATACCTGCAGTACTGTGGGATTATCAAACGACATGCAAGAAGTTGACTGGACAAATCCCTTTTAGCCTTGTCTATGGTGTGGAAGCAGTAATTCCTATGGAATACATCGTGCCTAGTCTATGCATAGCAACACTCATAGGTATGATGGATTGTGGAGCCTTGGAGGAGAGGCTCGCGCAGCTGGATGAGCTCGAAGAAGAAAAATTTTTGCTGGGTTTCACCAACAAGTCTAAAGCAGCATGAAAAGGCGTGACATGATCGACACATCAAGCTGTGCACATTTAAGGTAAATGACCTAGTTTTGTTATATGATGGTAAGTTTGAAAAATTCCCAGGGAAATTCAAGATGCACTGTTTAGGGCCTTATGTTATTAAGGAGATTACTGACAGAGGAGCAGCACAGCTGGTCAAGTTAAATGGAGAACCCTTCCCAGGAAAGGTGAATGGCAGTCGCTTGAATCCATACACTGGCAATCCAGCCATGTGATTAAATTAAAGTAGCATAGTCTTAGTGATCCAGTCAGCTGAAAGGAGGCGCGGGACCATAAACTACACTGCCCAGATTGGAAAGCTGTGCGATTGGAAGATGGTGCAGAGTGAAGACATGTCACTATGTCTGCGGTAGTGCGGAGGGATTTGCACTACCCAGGGAGAAATCGTGCAGGTCGGCTAGAAAGTGACCGTTAAAGTCACTATTCATGAAAATACGGTAGAAGTGAGGCGAAATGGAGCGGGCAGCCGACATTTAAGATGAAATTTATGGCTTAGATCCTTGAAAATATGCCGCCAATCTGGCATTAATGAACCGATTTTGGGAGGAACCGTTAGATTTGAATTCAAAATTCCCTATAAATTACAAGTGGCTACCCAGCGAGAAACACTTTGCATTTTGATAATTGAGTTGTTGCACTTTGAGGTGCACATGAATTGTGAATTCTTTCAAGGTCTGAGAGTGAGTCCGACGTTTGAACAATTGTCAAAGGAGATGCAAGCACTAGTGAATAGCATCATGTTGACCTGCACAGAAGTTATGGACACTGAAGGAATGGTAGCCGAGGAGAGTGTGTAAGAAATTGCTATGGGGGCCAAAGTAGCTACCCCAGAAGTGGTCGAAATATTGGCGGAGGTCCCTAAATCTTCAAGAACACCGAGACCGAAGTCCACCCCAACCAAGGATACCATGAAAGACAAGAAGGGCAAGCAGCCTGCCATACCAGTGCGTGCGTCGCCAAGATGAAACCCGCCAAAGCCCACTGCCCAAGAGAAAGGCAAGGTTATAAACCTAGAAGCAGAAGAGGAGGATATCGAAGACATCCACATGATGAGGATGTGGGAGTGGAAATAGAGGAGGATGAAGCCCAGGGTGTGGACCCTATCACACAATTGTCAGAGAATGTCCCTCCGTGCAAGCCTAAGTCCAAGGTCCCAAAGGACATTGATGAAAGTAAGACTCCCCTGCAAACCCCTCTACTATCAGATGAAATCACTTTTGACGATCCATGTTTGGCACGGGTGCTGATTTTGAAGATCGAAAACTAGGACTTGGTGGACCATGAGAAGTTCCCGCACCTGGTGACAGAATAGTTGATGCACCGCATCATAGACATGAATACGGGGATGACTTCACTGGAGCTGCAGAAGTGGCTCAGAGGAGTAGAGAAGGCAGGATTACTTAACCTGCTCTGGGTTCCGCATTATAACCGCACCTTGTAACAGTTTTGGTCATCAAGCAGCTGTTGTGCTTGGTGCATGATGGGTGTCTATGGCTGGAGGAGCCAATACCCATCACTTATATGTTGATTCACAGAATAACGCGCCTACCGTATACAAGCAAAAATATAGCTATGATCTTTGGCGACAAGGGTGGCGAGCAGGCGCTCGCAGAATCAATGAAAGAGAAGTTCAAACTAGTAAATAAGCCACGTGGGTACGCTATCTCTAGCATCTATGACCCCACTGTGAAGGTGGTGATGCAGATCCTTGTAGGGAAGGTGATGCGGAAGTGCCACGCTGATGAGGTACCAGTGCCTGTCGTCGCACTCACACAGTAGTGTGTGGAAGGAGTCCAGTTTAACTAGTCGGACTACCTTCACGGAGAGTTCCTACCAAACTACCGCGAAGCACAAGAGCAAAGCAAGACCTTCCACTATGCGTGGATCTTGCTATCGATCATGCTTGTAGCGTGGGAGCTACTAGAGGAGAGCCAATTCCCCTCGGTTGTGCCAGACCTTCCTGAAGTAGCGAAGTATGCTTCGCTGTGGGCGACCAAGGACGTGGAGCGAGTTCAGGACAGCAAGATCTTTTGGATCTTGATGGAAATGAATATCAAGATGGCTATCAATCACAAGCCGCAATTGTTTCCCATGGTATATGCTAACCTATAGAGCTATGCTGAGTTTAAGGTTGATTTCCATCAGATTTCAATCAGGGCGCGGAAGGACCCTACACAGAAGTGGTACGATTTTCCCTACCTAGCCATAGATGATGACATCGATGCAATGTTGGATAAATGGTCGGTGGAGTGGCGCACTACCACAGACTTTGCGGTGGGTGGAAGCAAGTCCGCCACAGAAAAGAAGAAGGAAGAGGCCAAGCTGAAGATGGCACAACTGGTCAAAAAGAGGAAGAAGGAGGCCACTGAGAAGGCCCAGGCATAACAGACTAGAAAAGAGGTAGGAAAATAGACAGGTGGCGTAGAGTGGGGCTCTAACAAAGGCGTGCGGTCATCTTCACCTAAGATCGAAGAGGAGGACATAGAATAGCATGACATGGACCCCTAAGAGACATTCGACCGCATTAAGCACGCGAGAGAGTTGAAGAAGGGAGGGTCTAGAAAGAAATCCAAGGCAACCAAGACCTTGCTGGACCTTATCACATTTACAGAGGGTGACTTATATGACATCAGTGACATAGTCCGAGATGTCACCGTGGAGGCCCTACAATGATTTGGGAAGCAGCAGCAAATCATCCTAAGGGCCATCCAGACCGGGCTACAGGAGTTGCATACCTCCGCATCACAAGTTTGTATGGTGTCTACCAGCTTGGCTATCGGCACATCAGAAGCTGCCAATATGTTGCGCACGAAGGCTTCCAATGTGCTAGTGCTGCTGAATGGAACACTAACAACAAAAAATGAGACTGATAGGCCCACTGTCAGTGCCTTGAAGAGAGTGGGATTGAACCTGGCAGCACTCCTGCATGAAGCTCTCCACCTCTTGCAGGATGGAGTAATTGCAAAGCTGAGGAACCGCGAGCATCGTGCCCTCCAAGTGATCAGTGAATAGAAGATAAACAACGAGCAGATGGCCTTATAGAGGAATGCTGCCATTTTTGCGGAGGCCGAGGTGACCAACCAGAGAAAGAGGATCCTATAGGTTGTGGAGGAGGCATGCAAAATGGTCCCAGAGTTGGCCATTCCAGAGGAGGAGCCAGTCGAGGTCTGCATCCACAAATTGGCCATAGGGGTGTGCGACACTTGGACAGAGATGGCGCGAGTTCAGTTGGAGCTGAACCTCCAGATTATAGAGCTCCAGTTGAGGGCCCAGCCTTGAACACTGCCAGAGGTAAAGGAACAGCGGGCAACCATTGTCACAGAAGCAGTTGCGGTGGTGGAGAGTGTTATAGACATTTTTGGGCAATGCAAACCCAAGCATAAAATGTCCATAAACCAAGGGCTCCTAAGTCCCTAAAAGTGTTGTTCTAACCCCTAAAGGAACAAGGTCAACTGATTACAGCTTCTCCCAGAAGTTCTCCATGAAAAACTGCTCAGAACTGGTCAAAACAGGATCATTTCAGCTGCTCCATAGGCAAAGTGCGTTGCATCTCACCTAAATACACTGTGTGGGTGCATTGAATTTCAAAAAGCCCTTCTATGGGGTGCGATGGGTGAGAAGTGACAAATGGAAATGTCATTCCGCGAGGTGGAGAGGTATGGAATCTTCCAGAAACTTCTCTTGTGACACTTGCCTCTCTGAATTCGACCAAGGATGAGTAAGAGATCATCAATCTCCAAGTGGAAGCAAGAACTATCAGAGGGAAGACACTAATCAAATCACAAGCTGACTCATCTCCCTTACAGATATCTATATATGGATCCCTCATCCCAGAGATCCAGAGGCTGGAATTTTGCATATTGTAAGGAATTGTTGTTGGTTTCTTGAGACAACATCATAAGTGTTGGGTGATCTAAGCTTTGTATGAGGTGAAGAAGGGCTTACTTGCTGAGAGGATGATGCTGGGTCAGAACAACTGGTTGTAACTCCCTTGGCTCTTTCTTGTTTATCAATAAAAGCTATTCAAGTTTTCCTCCATACTCTTGTGTCATTTATGTTTTATGCATTTGTATGGTCAATTTACATCTGATCCTAGATTGTTTATGATTATAGATCCATGTTCTTGTATAGTGTCATGCTACTATGATCCTACAGGTACTCTGTGAAGCTGGGCGTACAAGGGAGCAAGTAGCGAAAGGCTATCAAGAGAGAGAAGAATCGAACTAGGAGATTAGCGCAAGACAGAGGTTGGTCTTCTTTGTTCTTCTTTCATCTATATTTCATAAAGGAAAAACGAAAGTAGCTTTACTTTTTTTGTTTCTAAGGTAGCTACCACACCTTAGTGGGATAAGCAGTTCTGTGTAGACACTTTTCCCTGTAAAAAATGGCGACTCCGCTGGGGAAAAAATTAGTTTGTTTGTTTATCTTCTTTGATTGTTTATTTTATAAACTTACAGACGGAGCCTGAAGTCGAGCCAGGTAGCTTTCGAACTGCATTTTCTATGCAAATGCAAAGTAGATAAATGCCACTTCAGTCAATCTCCGGGATTTTTTATGACTTAAACAACTGATTCACAAACTCTCTGATTGCCCCTCGTGGTAGCTCTAGTAACCTCCTTATATCTACCCCTCATTGTTGCATTGCTGATTACCATTTGCTCGACCAAAACCCATGAACTGAACTGCAAACTGTGACCCAGAACCCAAGCAAAGTCTCGTCTCTGGTCCAGCGCAGGTACTGTTCTGTGAATCTGAAATTCAGTGCACTTCCCAAGTGTGGAAGGTGTGCTGCATTTCAAATTCCCTGTGTTACAGGTGCGCTGATCATACTAGGCATTGTTCAGTTTTGGTTTCTGTGATTCATTCTTTCCAGTTCTATTCGTGAATTTTGCTGCCTGTAATCAGTATATCTCTGTTTTATACCTGGGGGCATGCAAACCTTTTGGCGTGCAAGCAAAGAGCGATCATTTATCTGTTTTTTGGATTGGTCGTTTCATAACTTGCATAAAGAAAGGATGTGGAGCAAAACTCTAAAAATTGCCGTTTTTAAATGGGACATTCTTATTATACGACTGGATTAATCGAGCAGTTTTAGCACATAGTTCAAGCTGGTTAAAAAATAAGCATAAGTCATGAGCAAATGTTTCTCCCCGCGTTTAAGCTCATTAAAAAATGAACTATTTCCTGGTAAATAACCATTGTGAATGTAGTACTTCAGCCTTTAAAGCCTTGGTCGTGTTCTCATCATCACCTCCACTCTGTATTGGTCGATCATTCACCTCCATTTGATTGTTTACCCCTTTTGAAGAACAGCTACGAAGAGTGATCCCACTAGCCATCCTTGTAACACTGCCGTGATTGGAAAATTCCAAACCTTACCTGGAATCAGCTGCTACCCAATTTTATCACTCGTTCCTCAAAAGACGAGTCTCCTTTAAGCTCTTTTCAACTGACTCGTAAAATATGAAAATATTGTCGAGCCATTGGCCTCTCTAGCTCGTTAAAGGGACCGGAAGTGCTATCCCTCCTTTAGATTTTAATCTTTTTGGACCCGAGGGATTATTACACAAAAAGATCGAGCGCTTGTTTTGTTCGGCTCGTTAAATATATTGAAAACTCATCCCTTTTGTATTGTTTTATACTTTTTCGGACTTAAGGGATTAGATGACGAAAAAGGAATTTTGGAGTTTCCTTTACGTTCCTTTTAAGACTCTATAAAATTGAAAAGGACCGAGTTATCTTTGTCATTAAACTCGTTAAAACCTAATAGCGACAAACTTGTCCATAGCAGACAAGAGCGAGTTTCACTATCGCTAGGCTCGTTAAAACATAGCGATGGGTTTGCCTGAAGGGAAAATTATAGAACAAGCATATGTTATCCTCCTCAAGCTTGACAAAAATAAAGAGGTACTGGTCAGCAATGACTGGGGAAAAATTGGGAAGAAAACTTGAAGAAACTTTGTTGGTAGCAAGTTGCTCTTGAACATGACACTTTCGCTCCGCATCCAAGTTGGGTTGGGTTGTTTCATTCACCGGTCACATCACCATGGTCCCATCACACCATCCACATTTGGGGTTAATGCTACCAATCCATCATGTCAATGTCGCCGATATGTTCAAGAGAAGTCATTCAGAGAATTCACCTGTGTCTCACCCGCTACAATACATTTACACTCCATTCTTTCATGACCGCCACCCTGAACATTATGTCATCAGATCGTTTTCACCTCCATTAAAATCATTTGCTCCATTCCGTGTCATTGATGTGGGATTTATTGAGGCCCTCCTGTGACGGATCGCTTCTTGTCGACATCAGCTCATTATCCAAGAAGTCGATCTAGGAACACCCCGTTTAGTACTTTGAAGCTTGCATGCCTCAATGGCAAGTTTCTCACTTCCGGCGACAGGTTTACATCAATGGCCTTCGACCGAAAGATTTTACATGGTGTTCGACGCCAAGTCCTTTATTCACACCACGTGAATTGTACTGCAGTACCTTGAGGGTCATTATCATTATCGGTGATTCCTCTCGCGCCTGTTAACAGCTTACATCATTGGCTGGTAATCAGGCGATGTCTTTCCATGTTCGACTCCAGAACATCTCTCACATGGATAGACTTGTACTTCGAGTGAAGATCGAATGAGATTGAAGACCCCGGATCTAGTTTCATCCATCCGGGCTGCGATATATATTCAGGGAAATAAAGACATTAAATGTACATCGTTGCTGCATAGATAATCATCCAATCAAAGGGATGATGACTCTACCAGAATCATCAGTCTACACTCAGACGATTGTCTGTCCTATGTACATGAAAATGAATTTATAAAGCTGAGCATGGGAATGCCCGCCTCAGCTAGATCGTGAACATATTATGAAGATAATGTATTGTATTATATCTTATTACAGGTCTCCTCCCAGCTTGAAAGAACTTCGGATCCTCATAATAAAGCATTTCACCCAACATCAAAAGATTAACGACCTCATGCTTTAGGGGCAACTGTTATAGACATTTTTGGGCACTGCAACCCCAAGCATAAAATCTCCATAAACCAAGGGCTCCTAAGTCCCTAAAAGTGTTGTTCTAACCCCTAAAGGAACAAGGTCAACTGATTACAGCTTCTCCCAGAAGTTCTCCATGAAAAACTGCTCAGAACTGGTCAAAACAGGATCATTTCAGCTGCTCCATAGGCAAAGTGTGTTGCATCTCACCTAAATACACTGTGTGGGTGCGTTGCATTTCAAAAATCCCTTCTATGGGGTGCGATGGGCAAGAAGTGACAAATGGCAATGTCATTCTGCGAGGTGGAGAGGTACGGAATCTTCCAGAAACTTCTCCTACGACACTTGCTTCTCTGAATTCGACCAAGGATGAGTAAGAGATCATCAATCTCCAAGTGGAAGCAAGAAATATCAGAGGGAAGACACTAATCAAATCATAAGCTAACTCATCTCCCTTACAGATATCTATATATGGATCCCTCATCCCAGAGATCCAGAGGCTGGAATTTTGCATATTGTAAGGAATTGCTATTGGTTTCTTGAGACAACATCATAAGTGTTGGGTGATCTAAGCTTTGTATGAGGTGAAGAAGGGCTTACTTGCTGAGAGGATGATGATGGGTCAGAACAACTGGTTGTAACTCCCTTGGCTCTTTCTTGTTTATCAATAAAAGCTATTCAAGTTTTCCTCCATACTCTTGTGTCATTTATGTTTTATGCATTTGGATGGTCAATTTACATCTGATCCTAGATTGTTTATGATTATAGATCCATGTTCTTGTATAGTGTCTTGCTACTGTGATCCTACAGGTACTCTGTGAAGCTGGGCGTACAAAGGGAGCAAGTAGCGAAAGGCTATCAAGAGAGAGAAGAATCGAACTAGGAGATTAGCGCAAGACAGAGGTTGGTCTTCTGTGTTCTTCTTTCATCTATATTTCACAAAGGAAAAACGAAAGTAGCTTTACTTTGTTTGTTTCTAAGGTAGCTACCACACCTTAGTGGGATAAGCAGTTCTATGTAGACACTTTTCCCTGTAACAGAGAGTGCAGTAGCAGACTGCACACAGTTGTTCAAATAATTATTTGAGGTCCTGTCCGGCTTGTAGGAGGACCCAAACATCCAGAGGCTAGAGACGGAAGTGCGCAAACTCCAACAACGCTATGATGAAGTTAAGGGCACAACGCGAACCGTCACACTCACACAAAGGTTAGCCAAGCTGCAAGAGGCTAAGCAACTGAAGGAACAGGTGGACGCAGCGCTGCACAAGGAAGCAATGTTGAAGGCACAATTAAAGCCCTGGCTAGAGGAAGCTTACGCAGTCACAGGAAACATTGAAAGTAAGCTTGCAACTCTGCAAGCGACGCAACAACAACTTCAGGTTGACAGCACAGGGATAGTAATCGAGAGAATAATTGAATATGCGAAGCAGGAAGCAGCTCGGTGCATAGTCAAAGTTGCAGTCATTAGCATCGAGTTGGATGCGCTTTGCGCAAAGATCTCTGCACCTACCGAGTGATGCGAGGGCGAGTCACGATGTTTGTGTTGGGGGCTATTTGGAGTGGGATCCCCCAAGGGCAGTTTTGGGGCTAAAAGCCCAAGTTAAGTCAATTTTTGTAATATAATTGTAAAGACTCCGCATTTTGTGGTCGTACAGCGTGAAGGTGTTATGTGTCAAAAAGGGTAGTCTACCCTTAGTTTTGTAAAGTAAAGTCGGCTGTAAGAGACCTACCCATGGTCCACAGACCATGGGATTGTATAAAAATAGCTAAGTTCTAAGTAGTTAGAGGAAATTGAACATGAAATAGAGTCATAGTTGTGAAGAAATAAATATAAGTCTTGGGTTGTAGCGTAGGTAGAGGCTTTGCAGCTGAGTGCGCAGAGGCCTAGGGTGGAAGTTTGCAGCTGAGTGTGCGGACCCTTGCAACTGTGTGCGCAAGGTGGACTAAGTCTGTAAACACTTGGGAGATATTAATAAAATGAGTTATTTTGTAATTTCTATGTCTTTATTCTGTTGATGGGTTTGAATATATTATGTATGAATTTCCTTTATTATGCTTATATGATGCATGAATGAATACAATTACATTGAATAATTAAACACAATTAAGAATATATGATTACATGTTGATAAAATTAAGTATTCGGCAAGATAAGAAAATCAATTAGGGTAATTGAGGAATCTGCACGACACGCTACCATAACAGCATGAAAGTACCTGAGCCACAAGTTAGGGCTGAACGAAGGTCGATCGCATACTTTCGCGAAGGTATTGAGAGCTGAAATAGAGGGTTTGTCTTACAAGTTCTAGAGCGAGATCACTTGCAAGAAGGTAGGGATAGAAGAGATAAAATGACATCACAACCATCTCATGGTATGGAAACTTGGTTCCAGCATCCCCCCATACTGCTTCGGGTGAGACTTTGGTCCGCACTCCGCGGGATGATGCCAAAAGGGCCAGTAGTGTAGGGATTTGTTTGGCTAATTAACGTTGACCCTGGGTCAGGCCCCCTCAAGCCAACAGAAAGGCAGGATCAAGCAGCTACAACAGACTTCATTGTAGGTATCAACTTGCATGTGTATTTTCCTTGCTAGATTTCACATGCATGGGATTGCATGTGTTTCTTTTCTACCATGGCATTGGTTTTCCTAGGTGTGACAGTATTTTCAACCTAGCCTTGCCATTTCCTAATAGCCTTGATGAGATGGGTTCTCTCATGAATTTTGTGGGGGATGGCCGGATTGGATTCGAAGCTAAGTAGGGTGGATCTCCGAATTGACAAACACATGGTGGTAGTGGTCCCTGAACCAGACTGAGGATGCACGAAGCCACTGAACTAGTAACCCCTGAACTAGACTGTGGGTTGCAGTAAAGCTAGATTGTGTGCCTCGGTGGGCCTAGGAATCCTTGCCAGTGAATGGCGGGATATATGGTAAAGCCAAGAGGTGGATTTTCTCTCTGTTGGGCCTAGTGATTCCGGGATGGAATGCATGGTAAATCCTGGAGAGTATGTCTCGGTGTAGGGCCTAGTGATCCCTGGATTAGACTACGGATGCATGGTAAATCCTGAGAGACTAGGAGGCACTCAAATTCCTCACGGTGTAGGCAGAGAACTCCGATGGCATCCACATTGATTGGTGTTTTTGATGTGTTCTATGAGTCCCACATTCATGCTTGGAATATGGCACAGGGGTGATTGGCTGAAGAGATACTTGGCTCAGCCAATATATGGTCGGGTGGAATGTGGTAGTCCCATCACCGTTGGTTCATTTCATTTATTAATGGAAAATTCATTCCCTTGATTTTCATGTGCAAATGTACTGATATCTATCTATCTATATATATATATATATATATATATATATATCTATATAGATGGATTTTGATGGCTGATATGTTTATTGTATTTCTGTTCCTAATATGTTGTTTATATGCACATTTATCCCGGAGGATGTTACAAATTCCCACACATACTCATCATAACTGATAGAGTAGGTTGGCTGCTCAACACCAACTCTGTTGACAACTTGATCCTCGTGAACAAAAACTGTGGAGTCCGGAATGGGAGAACGCAGCACAATACAATCTGGAGGGTCAGTTGAACACGGGGATGGAAGTTGAGGAAACAAGTCCACATGACAACCAACAGCCTTGCAAGCCAAATTTGCGTAGATATCCACAGTAGGTGGGGTGGGAGGATGTGACGGTTCAACAGATGGGTGCTTACCTTCTCCCACCTTTCACTGCGAAGCTAGAGTTATTTGATGAGAAGAGGATGGACAATCACTTGTAACAACAACCTTGTCTATCTTAGATTTGGTAGCTCTAACACCGAGATATGCTAGGAGGGGTTCGAATGATTCTAATAGTTGTGTATTTTTAGATATGTGAAGAATATATTGAAACCTTTCATGGAGAAATTTCCAATCAATTTCATCCTCTGGGAATTGAAATGCAAGATTACGAAAGCATTCCCAAAATTGCAACTAGGATTCATCAGGATCATTCCATAATTCCATAATTTCTTTGTTAAGTGCTTTATGGTCAAAATGATGGAAAGCACAGTCCAACTCTACAACAAACTGATTAAGAGAGTGAATGGATTGATCGGGCAGTGTGACACACCATTGCAATGGGTGCCCTCGAAGCATGAATGCAAACAATGAGTAGGTCATGTAATCCTCATAGATTCCATACCTGTGACAAAGACTGGAAAATACATCTTTGTGTCTAAGCCAGGTTGTTCCACCTTCACCTTCATATGTGTTTTGTGACAAGTCATTCTAGAGATCCTCTAGGATTTCAAACTAATTTCCATAAGACATACATCTCAGAGGATAAATTGTATAGTTAGTCATGAAATATGTGCGGAGATTCAAAACAGACTTTGAGGACTCAGCTTGTCATCTGGCCCTCATAATAGCTTGTTATTCCCACCATTGTTATTTCGGTGGGAATAACAAGCTATTACCCCTAAAAAACAAACTTAATAAAGTAGACCACCTTGAATGGGGTGGATTTATCTATTGAACATGTTCACCATTCGGCTCCTCTAGCGATGTTTCCAGAGCGTGGAGTATCGGACACGAGGTTTGTTTGTGCCCCTCTTGGTTGCCATGACTAGAATGATTCTTTCTCCTCCAAACTTTCGGGGCTGCCTTGGGGTGCTTTCCCTTGGTGTTCCTTCGATAAGTTTTCATGGTGCCTTTGCTATTGCTGGAATGTGAGGAAGGAATTTCGTCATTTGTCATTGGTTGGTTACTAGCTATATTGGAGTTTTCCCCTAGCTCCTTTCTGGTGTATCCTAGTCCTGCATGGCGTGGCAATTCCTTGAATTTGATGGGGTTTATGATGCCTTGGCCTTTGATTCCGAGGCCTTTCCTTGATATCCCATTTCCTTCATTAGTTTTGATCCAATCCCTGTAGTATGTTTTTCAAAAGCAGCAAATTCATCATTGTGAAAATCATATGAAATCGGAGAATTGCTTTTTACCTCTAGATGGCTATGTTGCAGCTTTTCTAAGGCCTCATCCTTGGCTTGTAACTGGCGTAGAAATCTTTGGTTTTCGTCCCTTTCCTCCTGTAGAAGCCTCCTTAGCTCAACATTCTCTGCTTGGGTGTGGTGGTTGATCTCCTCAAGTTCTTGGAGTCCTACTGCAGGGAGTGCCCTTTTCATTATATCAGTTGAAATCCTTGATTCTGTGTCGGAATCAAGACCCAAATCTATGGGTCCTCCTGCTACGATCCCAAGGGCCGCAAACTTCGGCTCATCGCCAGAGTTTGACCCCAAGTCAATGGGCCTACCCCATGAAAATCCTATAGCTATGACCTCCTCGTCTTCCTCTGACTTAGAATCTAGGCTTCGCTACACGATGGCGACAACCTTCTGCTTCCCCTTTCTATCATTCCTCTCAGGTCTTAGCTCAAGGTGAACCTTCTAGCAATTCTCTTCGTCATGCCCCTCTTTCTCACCATGTGTGCAAGAGGGATTTACTCCCCTTCTCTTGGCTATCACAGTTCTCTTTGAGTGGTCATATTGTCCATGTGTTCCCCTGTTTTCCAAATGAACGGCCTTTACACTGGCCGAGTCAATGGTAGTAGGTTCAAATAATAATAATGAATGTCTAATGTAACTATGTAATGATCCAATATACTTAGTTACTACTTCAGGTGTATCAAGTGCAATACCCAAATTAAGTGCTTGCTTTCTAAACTCCTCTGTAAAACTTTGAACATCTTGACCTTTGCCTTGCCTTAAATACTGCCAATTCATTAATGCTTTTTGCTTGTAACCCAAGGGATAAAATTGTTCCTCTAATGCAAAAATAAAGACAGGCCATGAGGAAAGAAGGTTACCCACATTCTTACTTCTTTGCAATCTTCTCTCCCACCAGATGAGAGCGGTGCTGCTTAGCCGTAGGGAGGCTAGCTAAATCTTTGCCTCATCCTCCACGATCTGTTGAATCCTACAGTAGATATCAATCCGCCTAATCCAATTATTAAGCTTTTCTGCATTACTTTCACCATTAAACATTGGATGATCAAATTTTACATCTAATTTAAAGAAAGGTTTCTTGTGTGCATCCCTTGAATTCCTATGATGATGGTGATGGGAGGAAGAAGAACTTTCACTCATGGAAGGAGAAGGAGGTGGATCTCCTCCATCATCTCCATGCACTGAACCTCACCCTTCTGGAGTTTTTTTCTCTACACTTTCAAGTTTTTCAAGTCTTGAGAACAACTTCTCAACACGATCTGCCATTGTGTATAAAGTCTTGCGGAAGTTTACTTCCTCTTCATAATGAGCCTCATCATCTGCCATGTTTCTCCTTCGATGTGCACACCCCACTTTGGGATCGAAAGGCTCTAGTTCCCCTTCGCCTCTTCGGAGCCTGTTTCTTGTTAGCATACAAACATGCAATTCACATCTAAAAATACCTGCTTTGATACCACTTGATCCAAGAATCTTTTGCTTATAGATGTATTAAAGAATCACATGTAGAAATTGCAGCTTAACCATAGAAATCTAATGTGCACATGAGAGAAGAAGAAGAAACACATAAAGCATGAGAAGAAGACAACAAGACTTGATAACGGAGTTCATCCAACTTGGACTACATCTCTGGGCCCTGCTCAATCAATGGGGAGGCCTTCATTCATTAAATGGCATGAAAAAGAAGAATACAATCATCAATTACAACAAAGGAGTCTTATACCTCCATTTTGGAAAATGGCTGAGAAATGGAGAACTTAGATGGAGAAATGGATAGCACCATGGCATTTGTGGCGTCGAGAAGGGCTGAAACCATATAAAATTTGTCAAATCTGGACAAAATGGACTTTCACCCCTCTTGCTTGCTCCTACCTCGAACTACGTGCAAATTCCTCTCTCCCCGCACTTTTCCATGTTCATAGTGTTTTATAACATTCTTTTGTTACAGTGCTGCTTAAATCGGGGGGTTGGGTTGTTTATAATAGAATTTTGTTTGAACGGAAGGATCGACAGGCACGATTAATTCGACCATCCGACCTTCCATTGCAACAAAACCCGAAATAGCCCTTTTTTCATTAATACAACAATACATGGGATACAGTGAAAAAACCCGACCGAAAAGCTTTAAGCCGGAACTCAAATTTCATTAAATCAACCCTATTCTCTTGTCGGGTCCACGCATATCACAATCGCAATGGCCTTTGGGGTCTTTCCTTTGACTGTGTTGATCGCCAATCTCGATGATCGCTGATATCACTGATATGATCCTGACCATTGATCTGTTTCCGATCCAACAGCTGAGATTGCACGTTGCTATTGGCATATCGCAATCATTGTCGGCATATTGCATGTACAATGGCCCAGGGTTC